>JBCNYH010000027.1:22911213-22939112 GCA_039654325.1 Tandanus tandanus
CCTCAACTGGCTCCTCTCAACGCGAAGGAGCAGCGGTTCTACTCCGAGTTCCTCCCGGATGACAGAACTTCTCACCCGATCTCTAAGGGAGAGACCTGCCACCCTGTTTGGTGAGGCCTGAGAGGCCTGGCCTGGCCTGTTTGAGTGAAATTAAATATTTACCTGGCCTGCTTTGAGCTTTGGGTAGTGATCGAAAGAACGAGATCGCGAATACAAGCAGCTGAAATGAGCTTCCTTTGCAGGGTGTCAGGGTGCTCCCTTAGAGAGAGGGTGAGAAGTTCTGTTCTGCTCTGGCCTGGCCTGTTCTGTTATTGATGCCACAACAGCCTTCCTGTTCTAATGTAACGTCATATGCCATTCTATTGTATAAATAAAACATCTTTAATACGATATAAATTACAAAATAAAGTCTGGACATAATGGAGTTCATAAAATCTAGAGCTTGTACGTAGTTAAGCACTAATACAAACCAAAGGGCTAAGCACTAAATTAATCTATGATCAAATATGCAAAGGCTCAGTTTATAACTGCACAGGCAGCTGTCAGTGTTTCACACCGAGTCATATTGCACCTGATGTCCATTACTGATCGTCTTCCTTGACTAAGGGATAGTCAGCAAAACCCTCCATCTTACTGTCACTAAAATGTGACACACAGCAATAAATAAAAGAATGTCAGGTAATGCTGGATATTGCATTTCTTTCCCAGCAAATAGTGCACGTGTAGGACACATGTCGAATAGGTGTATTTTTACACGTGAATTATTCCATGTAAATTTAACGTGGAAAACACGTGAAATTTACACGTGGATATCTACATTACGAATTATTTACTGTTAATTAACAAACAACACATCAAGAGTCAGGTCAAAGAGTGGAAATCTTTATTTTCTGCATGCAGGACGTCAGTCTCACAAACACACACTCGGTATGGTTATGAGAGAGAGGTGCCCCCCTTACTCCGTTGTTCCTCTTATATTTTCAGAGCGTGAGAAACGGTGGGGAGTCGGTGTTGGGTGTAATCACAGTTGGCATATTTTGCTATTCTAACAGTGTTCTCTCTTGCAACTCCCTAAGCACGTTCCATTCTCTGAAGTCATTCTCTTTTCCGAGACTGAACGTCGAGGGGACTATCAACCGATATTCATTGAGACTGAGGTGAAGTAATTGTTTTAGTGTAGTGAAACAAAAGTAAAGCAACCTTACCGCTAAGGTTGAATACCGGTGAATAGACCCAGATCAGCCATAACGTTAAAAGATTAGCCCCACTGGCAGTTTAAGCAAATAACATTGATTATCCTATTACAGTGGCACCTGCCAGTGAGTGGGATGTATTAGGCAGAAAGTGAACGGTCAGTTCTTGTTAGCAGGAAAAATGAGTGTAAGGATCTGAGTGACTTAGGCAAGGGCCACATTGTAATGGTTAAAGGGTACCTGTGGTGAATTAGTGTTACGAGCTTTTTAAAACGATCATGTATAACATGAGCGGTTCCTTCCGGCAACATCAGTCCATGCCCGATTTTAAAGTGTGTGCGAGTGTTACGATTCTAAGCGTGCTCAGAGACATGTTGCCGCACTGATTGACTGTTCCAGGCTGGTAGTCACGCGAATTTGTTGGCTTGGCTGGTCTATGTCACTGAACCGTGTAGCATAATACATTATCGGCCAGAGCTGAGCTGCGCAGAAAACCAAGACAAGAAAGCCAACGTTAGCTGCGTAAGCCATTTTGGATTTACCGTCACACTCATCTCTGGCAGCGTTTTCATCTAAATGTAAGTTTTACTGTCTCCGGAAGAGACATCAACCCCGCCCAACGTGTTGACATTACTTCCATGGAAAACGACTGCTAAGCTGCTAGCCCCCATAGTTCAGCACATCGCTAGTAACCCACGCGATAAAATTACCAGTTTTGTGCTTTTTTATGGTCATGTGTTAAAATAAGTGCCTGTGTCGCTTAAACGTATTACACACACACACACAAATTATGCTGTGAGTATGACCAATACCGCTGCTCTTTAAACGACTGGATCTATGTGTTCCTGGATCAGGGTGTTCCTGGTATGCCGTGGAAAGTACCTACTGAACGTGGTCCAAGGAAGGGCAAACGGTGAACTGGCAAGCATGTCTTGAGTAGCCAGGGCTCACTGATGTGTCTGGGGAGTGAAGACTAGTATGTCTGGTCTGATAGCATGGAATAGCTGCTGTAGCACTAACTGTTAATGCTGGGTATGATTGCTAAGTGTCATAAAACACAGTGCATTTCAGCGTATTGTGTGTGGGGCTGTGTAACCACAGACCGTTTAGGTGGTGTTAATGTTATGGCTGATCAGTGCATCTTTGCAGAGGATTTTCACAGACACTTCATTATTACTAATAGCACATTATAATAGCAATTGCTTATGTTTTCTCTTTCTTGTTTATTGGGCAGAGAATCATCATGCAGTTTGTAGGCAGAAGGAAGAAGGTGACACTAAACCAGCAGAATGAGCTGTATGGCCACTGTCTGCAGTTCTATTGTCAGCCTCCGCTGGAGAACATCTCTCTGACGGAGTTTGAAGGCTTTGCTGTGGACAGGCTGAAATGTAAGATCCTCCGCATGGGGAGCCTTTTCTGAAATCTCATTACCAGCCACGTTGGAGACTGAAACAATGTCTCACACAACGCTGTCTCAATTCTTATTCTTACAGTGCTGAAGACGGTGGAGAACCTTGGGGTGAGCTATGTGAAAGCGACAGAACAGTACAAGAATAAGCTCTACTCTGAGTTCTCCAGTCTCGGGTTCCCGCACAAGGAGGAAGTGGTGAGGAAACGCTCCCACGTTTATTTTCAATTAAAGATAACCGATATCCTAAACAGAAACTAAACTTCTGGACATGATACAATATTGAGAAAGTAATGAATTGATAATGTTCTGGTTTGTAGTTGCACACATTATTCAAAACACATTTTACATCATATTTCAGTGTTGGGTAAATTCAAGACAAGATTCATATTTCTGCATAGGGTGCAATGCGGCCAGAGGAGATTTATAAAGTAAGTCTTTGCACGTGGAATTGTTTTATGGACAATTACAAAAAAGTAATTACCGCCACCAAAATTAAGTCAGTCTAATTCTTCATTTTAAAATAAAGTTTCCGTAGCCTTCTTTTATTTTGAAGCTTCTCTTAAGCCCATTGTACACCAGACCATTGTGACCAGTGCCACGACTACTGGGCAGTCTTGTTAAAAACAGTGGTTGGCTCAGTGGTTAAGGCTCTGGGTCACTGATCAGAAGGTCGGGGTTTCAAGTCCCAGTACCGCCATACTGGCACTGTTGGGTCACTGCTGTCCTGCCAGTGCAGCTAACTGGGTTATCAAAGGCCAGCCATGTCTCTCACTGTCTATGGTGAGAGGCATGTAAAAGAACCATTGCTGATTTTCGTCAAGAGTAGGCTGCACTGCCGTCAGCGTGTTTCTGCCCTGCGATGGCCTGGCAAGCTTTCCAGTTTGTACCCTGCCCTCGCCTGGAGTCGGCTGAGATGGGCGCCAGCCTCCCCGCGACTCTAATTAGGATTAAGCGGTTCAGAAAATGAATGAAGATTCCCACCAGTAAAACAGTGATGTGTGTTATGCAAGATAATAGTTTCGAGATATTCGTTTGAATATCTTTGTACAAAGGTAATGAAGATGTTGAAGTGTAAAAATCATTAATTTAAAAATAATTTGGCTCTCGAGTGCTCCGTGTTTGGTGTCCATGTAATAACCGTAACACCGAGTAGACCATGACATTCAGCGATCTCCTGCGAACAAAGTGCTGAGTGAACTATCTTTATTTCTTCAGAACACACTGCAGGAAGGTTTGATATAAAGCATATCATTTTTTAACTGGTTTTGCAAAAGTTCAGTTTTGGGCTCAGATTTCACAATCCTGGGCTACCATTTCTGAGAACAACCCATATAGCAGTCTCAACAGACATGGGTGGATGAATGTTACACTCTGTAGCCTACTTTAACAGCATGATCCCTGGCATGATACCCTGGGTTTATACTGGGGCACGATGTCCACGATCTCCTACGTTTAAAACAAACAAACCCCCCCAAAAAAACGTGGAGCTCCACGATTTATGACCACTATTTGAGCAAGACTTGGAGCACGATTGTGATATAAGAAGGAGGCAGGGTGGAGATCACAGACATTGTGCCGCAGCGTAGAACCCAGGGTGTCTCTTTAACTCTCCTTCAGTTTTAGTACATCCTAATCGGAAATATAACACAAAACAAACAAATGAGTTTCTTATACTTCTTTTTTTTTTTTTAACGTCTTGTCACCATGACCGAGACAGGGCAGGTGAGCATTTAAGCATTGTAGCTAATGACAATCTTTTTAGCCGTCTTATTCAGGGTTTTATACATGCTACATGCAAACCTCACTAAATCACACTCTGTAAAGGTGTTTTAGTATATACTACAGAAAAACAAACTAAAATGAGATTTTTATGGTTTGTGTTGCCTGTCAGCGACACTGGAGCGTTTCAATCAAAGTTTCACAGAATCTTATTTACATCATGCACCTCCTATTTTATTTGAATATTAAACAAATTATTTAAAATAATTTTTCAGTGGAAGACTCGTACATTTTTTCCCCATCTTAGTGTGGTAGTGGTGACACTGCCTATTCTGAGTGACCGCGATAAACTGTGAGTGTCTGTCAATTTGATTCAAGCGTTTTCCACTCAAGATAATGTTTTTGAACCCCTGATAGTGGATCAAACAGATCGCGTCCATTCCTGTGTAGTATACACTCATTTAAATCATTTAAAATGTTTTGCTCTCCACTAGTGGTGTTTGACATTTGGCTTTAATTAATTAGGATGACTTAAGCATGAACAAAACTCAAGCCGTCCCCACGGAATATGAGAAACGAAGGAAGGATCACATCTCTCATTTTATCCTCCGCCTGGCGTACTGCCAAACGTAAGTGCACCTCTTTTCTTTGTGCATGTTTTAGTGGCCAGGGTGAGTTTCCTTTTCGGGTAATGAATGTTTGTCAGTGCATAAGTACAGTGAGATTACATGTGCTACTTCTGTGTAGGTAAAATACTCACCCACTCACTCATTTGATGAGCAGCTTAATTCTATTAGGGTCGTAGGGAGGCTGAGCCTTTCTCAGCCGACACAGGGAGAAGGCGGCGTACAGCCTGAACAGCTCGCCAGACAGTCGCAGGTCAGCACACATAAAACCATTCACACCAAGGGGCAATTTCGTACATCCAGTTGGCCTAATGTGCCTGTCTTTGGACTGTGGGAGGAAACTGGAGTACACGGAGGAAACCCACGCAAGCACAGGGAGAACATGCAAACTTCATACTGAAGCACTCAAGCCCGGGACTTGAACCCAGGCCCTTCTTGCTGTAATCTTGCTAACCACTACGCCGTAATGCCGCCCTGGTGGTAAAATAGATATATATGAATTATCTGTATCTGTGGTTTATGAGATAAAATAGAACAAGAGAAAATAGCAGTGTGTTTCGTTTAGTGATTTTGGTAATTAATTTGTATGGGGTTGTACTTTTGTTTATTTTCATGAGGTGTCAACAGTTATATGTCACTTTAAAATGGCAGGGAGGCAGACACTGATCATATCACTTCATACGATCTTCAGTCAACCCAAAACGTCCACAGTACACCGGCGCACTGTTTTTCACCCGTCAGTTCTTCTTTGTAGTTTGTTGCATCAAATTCAAATGGCTGATGTTTACATAGAAAATAACCAACGGTGGTTACGCTTGAGTTATGAGGCTTAAATACAGTGTTTTTTTCACATGACACATTTGTTTTTCCGGTGGGGGATAGAATCAGAATCAGAATATTTTATTGATCCCAGAGGAAATTGTGTTAAATTGTGTAATAGCAGTAAAGCAAGTTGTAATGAGTAAAAATTCTCCAGAGTGCCACTACAAACACTGGTCCCAATGCAGACCAACTGAATGATGCAAATGATACAAGATACCAGACATTATCCATGGAAGTAGACTAACTTTTGTTATATTCTACCCGTGCCATAAAGCCTGAGTCTGATTTCAGGGAGGATCTCAGGCGGTGGTTCATCCAGCAGGAGATGGATCTTTTCCGCTACCGTTTCAGCGAGCTTCCGTCGAAGTACAAGACTGACTTTCTACACAAAAACAATCTGAAATATGAGACGGTAAAGACATTTTTCTTCCACTTGCTCATAGTTTCTCAGGGTTCCAGGATAAAATAAGAACTCTATAGCAGTCAGTATGTGCTACTTACTTCGTACCTCTTCCTGTGTACTGTACTGCACTGTAGTGTTGTGTATGTTTTAGAGAAAACCAGAGAGATGTTTTGAATGTATTGAATATTTAATTTCTTAGCTTGGGACCGAGTTTGAACGTGTATTTATTGCATAGTTAAATGATTTACTTGAACCACTCTTTCAATAAATTCAGTATGAGGAATATGTATCTAATACTCATCAGAACGGGAAATCATTGATCATATTTATTAAATACATCACAGCAGCCAGCAACGCTATACTGATGCGGTGCTATATTATTGATACACAGACACATTTATTATAACCGCTCACTCATTTGCCGGACCGCTTAATCCTACTTGGGTTGTGGAGAGGCTGGAGCCTATCTCAGCCGACACTGGGCACCCTGAACAGCTCGCCAGACCATCACAGAGCCAACACACACAACCATTCACACTCGCATCTAAGGTCAATTTGGAATGGACAGTTAGCTTAATACGCATGTCTTTGGATTGTCGAAGAGAACCAGAGTACCTGGAGGAAACCCATGCAATCACTGAGAGAACATGCAGACTCTACAATGAAACGCCCAAGCCCGGGACTATTTTGCTGTGAGGTGGACGTGCTAACCACTACGCCACCATGCCACCCTTTATAGCCGCTTTACCTCAAATATTCTAATCCGTTTCCTAGCTCACCTAGTGGGTGCCTAGAAATTACAAAAAAAAGCCCAGGCAGCACTCGGTGTTTGTTGTAAACAGCAGGTGGCGCTGTGAACACATCGATAGCTGAGCAGTGAGTGAGAGAGGGGGAGAAAGGTCTTTGATGTAAGCAGACACTGGAAAGTGGCTGAGGAGCGAATCGAAAATGATTGTTGACTATCAAGCGCTTTGATGCTGTGGGATTAATGGTCATCTTTCTACTACATTTTATTTGAAATATGTCGAAGTCTAATGTCTTGGTCAACACGTTGCAGTGTTTGATGCTTGTTGCCTGTTCATATTTCTCCTTTAATGTTGGATTTGTCTTTTATCTCTTTTTTGACAGATAAGTGCCGATGAAAAGCTCAATCTAAAAGAACAGCTCATAAACTCCAGTTATGGCTTCAGTGGAACTACAGTTGCCGAGCAAGACTTCTACAAAGTATGACTTACTGCAGCACATTTGTGCAACACCGTTAAAACGCTAACAAATTGTAGTCCAAGTGGGTTTTGTGTTTAGCCTTAATCTTTAAACTGAAGACATGTTTAGAAAACCCTGTCTTGTTTGTTTCTATTTCCCATCATGCTGTGTTTCTTTTATATTTTATTTTTAACGCAGAAATTGCCTGCAGGGTTTATGTCCCTGGAACACGAAATGTGAAAGTGAAGGATGGCATCTGATGACTAAATTTATCAGCAAATGCATGTGTTTATGTTTAATCAGAGCCTCCAGCTGTGTGAAGAAAGCCTGGCTCGTAAACTGTTACGATTTTTATTCTGGTCCAGGTACCGTTCCAGGACGCTCTGGATTTGGTGCGGACCAGGAAAGTGTTCCTGAAGGGTGGCTATGCCTACATCCCTCACCAGGAAATTGTCGCTATCGTTCTCAATGATTTCCGTACCCGGCTCTCCAAAGCACTCGCAGTAAGTCACTGTTATTCTAGCAGTAATACAGTTGTTGTGTGTCAGGAAAACATTACCCATATGACTGTTGCTCAGGATTAACTGGTTGTCAAGGCCTTTTTCAGTCTGGGCTGTGCTGGAGGCTCAGCAGGTAATTGTAAGTAGATTTGATTTTTGATAAAAAAAAATAAATAAAAATTCCATGAGGATAAATGGAAGATGCTGCCTTATATTTGGGAATTAAGAAGCGTAATTGTATTCAGTTTAATAGATTAAGCTGAGTATACTCACATTTTTGAAACAGAAATATATTGATTAAAAAAGCTCTATAAACAACAATAAATAAATAAAATGGCCTCAGTCTTTGCGGCAATTATCAATATTTCCCAATCTTCTGAATGTCATTGCCAATATTTCTACTAATGTCTTCCCAGCAACACATATAATCCAGACTTATTAAAGCAATAAGAATCTCATAAAAAAAAGAAAAAAAAGAAATACATGTAATAAATAATTATTACTGTGCACAACATGGGAGTGGCGTGGTCTGATCTCGGGATTAAGTGCAGAGCTTATCTGTCCTGCCTCTGTAATGATTAAAAAAAGGTAAAAAAACAAAATAAAGCCTCCTTTTAGTGTGCTATTCTTTGTTTTTGAGTAATATATACTTGGTCAGTGGATGTCGCTGAATTGAACGTTCTGTCTTGGGGACTGTTCAGTGACAAATGTTCTGCGTTAAATTGCAGTGAGAAAAGAGCTTATGAATCGTATATAAATCACATGCATATTTGGGATAAAATTTAATTTATAAATTGTACACATTGTGATAACTGTAACTAATAATAGAATCAAACAATGACAGCAGCACTGTAATGGGTGATGTGATCGTGGTCTCCTCCTCTTGAATGGTATTTTTTCGGCCTGGGGAAACCCATTACTGGAACCGCAAGTACCAAGTCAGCGGATATGGTGGATTCACGGTGTTGATTAAAATGCACATTTACCATCTTTATGTTTAACTTGTATTTGATAAATATATGAAGATTATCTAAAAGTATATACAGTATATTCTCTTTGAGAGCAGTGTATAATGTTGACTGTAAATAATTTTTAAAGTTTATATGGATACTGGTTGAAAGGCTCTGTTTAAAAAAATCTTGATTAAAAATGATCTTTTAATTTGGCATGAAGTATTTGAAAGTATTCTTACATATGGTATGCTATAACATTAAGCAGCTCATGTCGATCTAATGCCGCGTCGATTCCATCTCGTTCTGGATCCATCTGTGTTGTGAAGTTTGTTGGCAGAATGTCGTACAACTGGCAGAAGTGGATAGATGATGGGGATGGATTTCTTCACAGCTTTGGCAGATGACACTTTATTTATTTCCTTGTTCTTCCTCCAAACATCGAATCAGACTGTCAGTCAGATTTACTGGAGCCAGTTGGTTCAGACTGGATGTGTTTCTTCTACTTGTTTGAATTAGTGCTATTTGGCGTTATTTAGTTTCCCCGTTACACTTGGATTCAATTCCATGTTATTTGTACGTCACTTGAGAAGTCATCTGCCAGAATGAATAAATTAAAAATGTAAGTGTGTGAGGTGAAACTTGCTGTCCTGAAAAGTGCTAACAGTCTTTTTATGGCTTTTTGGGACTTCAAGCATTGAGAGAATGAAATGTGTCACTCATGATGACAGGCACGTTTATATATCAGACAGGACTGATATGCTCTGAAGGTTGAAAATCTCTTCTGACACCTGATATGGGAGTCATAACCTACAGCCTCACTGTCTTACTCTGCTTGCTGAAGGAAACAGTTTGAGACAAGCTGTGGACCTTCATGTGTCCGCTTCAGGACACAGACACCTGAATTGGTTGTATGGAAGTAGCAGGAATGAGAGAGTTTTTATTTTCGTGTGAGTAATTGAGTTGTTGAGCGTTTTTATCGCTTTTAGAGATTTGTTAAGTTCATATCGCGTTCACAGCATCTCAGTGCTTCATGAGGCTATAATTATTCTTCTTTGTAATAAACAAATTTGAATCACAAGCTGCAACGTGAAACAACATCTAGTTGAAATGTCAGACTTTAATGTTCTGTGTAGTGGTGTGACAAGATTTAGTTTTTCTTGTATTATATATATATTTTAGAAAAATGCTGTATGCATTTGTTATAAGAATGTGATTTGTTTTAAGGTTTGAGGCTATAATTTTCTACAGGCTTGTGATTCCAAGAAATGCGTTTAACTAGGCATTAGGCATGAAGCGGGTTACCCAATTCACTATGTGGCGATTTTTGCAGCACTTGGTTTCCTCCCAATCTGTCTGTGATGTGGTCATGGCAGTTGATTGTGACCACTTTAGACAATGCTTGTGATTCCACCTGATGCTCCAAAGCATGCTTCAGAAGAGTGTTAGAAACAACTGTGTGCCATTTTGCTAAAAATACTCAATTTATTTCTACTGCTTGTCCTGATCAAGTCAGGTTGGAACACCACGATTGAGATCACTAAGGACCGCAAGCCTGATACGATGTCATAAGTAAATGATAAGTAAATTCGATTTGTATTATGATTCTATAAATATCCTGATTTGATTGTTTGATCTGGCTTTTTGTTCATTTTTAAACCTTGAACCATTTTAAAAGAAACTTTTAGTCACACCTTGGAGGCTTTAAATCAAGAAGGCTTTGTTTAAGAACAGCGCAACTAAATGATCAAATTAGCATAGAATTTGAACCAATCAAAATGCCTTATTTTCTTAAGCACCCAACTCATGTCGCTGGTTTTTATTATAGAGTCTGAAAAGTAATCCACCCCATTATGTCATTAAAATGAATAAAAACTATGCAAGCATATACAACTGAAAAACAATGTAAATAGCAATAACTATTTCGCAATCTTTACACTTAAATACTAATTTATGACCCTTGAGTCAACCGGTGACCCATGAGGTCAATATTCTATAGCATCATGAAGTGACCCAGGTCCCAGACAGTGTGTGTGTGGTGTCATGTGTATATGTACGTGTGCACGTGTGTGTGTATAAACCCTTTTGCACATGCAGTAAGATTCCACTAATCTGTTCTGCTGTATTTCAATCACAAGGCGTTTATTTTTTTAACTTTGAGGTGTTTCTTTTTTGTTTTTACTTTGCTCTGAATCTCTCTCTGTCCCCTGCTCTGTCCATCATCTTGACTTCATGAACATACACTTCACTAAAATAATTGAGACTTCTCTGTAAAATTGGATAAAATAGACGCATTTGGCGAGAAATATATGGTGCTACTGGTGAGGGAGAGTTGCTATATGATACACAGCGAGACGGTGCTTTGCGCCGTCGGGGAAAATGTTCATTGACCATGATGCTGTAGTGCTTGCCAGTGTGTGTAGATAAGGGTGTACCACCTGTAGGACTATAAAGGAGTGGCAGTGGTTCACTACCTCAAATTCAAACATATGAATTGAAAATAAATAAAAATTGATTTTGATGAGAGTGGTGCAAAATATGAATCGCCACTGAACAAAAGAATCGCAATAAATAACTGAAGTGAATAAGGTTTAATATGTTTAATATAAAATCATTCTGATTATGTATACTTATAATGTATGAAGGCCTTCGGCAAAAACTCAATGATGGCCCGTTGCTTCTGCTTGGAATTGATTAGGTACCTGCAATGAAAAAGAAGGGTTATTATGGGTTATTATAGAGGAAGAGTTGTTGTACAAACATGTTTAATTTGAACGACGTATGATAGTTCATAAAATTAGGCCAACTTTTGCTTTACTTTTGGTACAACCCTCGTATAATTGGATATATTTTTTACAACTAAAACGCAGCAACAGATTTTTGATTGTCATTCATGTCGTAACTTTGTAAACTGCGGCACAACAGAGTAGTACATAACAATAAACGCAATTAAAACAGATTACATTTTTAATAGCCTACGTAACCATGGTAGCAGCACAGAAATTAAGGTAAAATTACAAAATTGGACCGACAACACACTGTGCTGCTGAAATGCGTCCCTTCTGAAATGCTCCTCATGTGGAATAGAGTCACGATGAGGTGCAACAAAACCACATCTCAGGTTGTCACAACTGTGCCCAGTGGAACACAGCAATAACTGGGTCAGGGTGAAAAAGCAGTGACTTCCTCCTACAGTTATGTCACTTGTTTACCCTCTACTGTATGTTAGTGTACCTGTTTAAATAACAGTAATAGCTCTGAAACCCTGAGCGTTTACACAGCCTAATAATAAAAATGCTAATAATCATGGTTCTTTTTTTTCCTTTTCATAATTTCACTTAAAAAAAAAAATTTTTTTTTAAGATTTATTGTTGTACAATAGAGTAATATATTTTTTCCAAAATTACTATTAGTTTCTTTTACATTCTGCTTCTTTTGCTGAATTATAAGACTTATGTAGAATTAAGAAATCAGGAGCATCATGATTTAATATTTGATTTAACGCTGTTTATATCAGTTGTACCATTTTTATCAGTATTTTACTGAACATGCAGAACTGAGTCGGAAATGAGTCAGACACACACCTACCTACCTACCTACCTACCTACCTCTGTGGCTAGCAATTTCCAAAATTTACTGGCCACTCTATTTTTTTCACAAATAGGCATTATTATTTTCACCAGAAATATAAAATTACACATCACAGTAAATAGCATAAACCCTGCAATATTCAAGGAAGATTATTTTTGACAAATAGGTTATTTAAGTTGTTTCTCTCTGTCTCTCTCACTCACTGTCAGTCTCTCTCTCTCTCTCTCTCTCTCTCTCTCACTCACACACTATCCTTGGTTTGATGTAGAGCTGTAGAATGCTAATTGAAATTTTTAATTTAGGAAGATTTGGAAGAAAAAAAAATCAAGACTTACTTTAAAACTAGCTAATTAACACAGCCCACGATCCTCCTAAAATAATTGTACACATGTAAGATATATTTATTTATTTAATTTCACACTTTAGTTGCTCTGTAAATTCTTCACGGTGCTGGTACCCTGCCCAGGGTCCTCAAAAATAGTTATTAGTATATTACCTAAAAATAGGTAATAGTTTAATTCAGGAAATGAGTTCTCTGTGTTGATGTTGTTAAAATGAAACTTATTTTAATAGTGTTTTTGCTTTAAATCAGTTGTCGGTTAATTTTAATTTTTTTTTTTAGTTTGATGAACGTTACATTTATACATTTATGAAAAATTAAACACATTTTATTCCAGTTCATCCCCAAAGGTCTTCAGTGAGGTTGAGGTCAGGGTGCTGTGCAGGACACTGGAGTTCTTCCACTCCATCCTTAGCGAATCATGTCTTCATGGAACCTGCCTGATGCAGAAAAGCATCGTCATACTGGAACATGCTTGAAACTTTTACTTCCAGTGAAAGAAATTCTCAGTGCTATAGCATGCGAAGACATCCTGTAACACTGTGTGCTTTCGACTTTGTAGCAACATTCAGGTGAAAACATGCAGAAGGATATGATGATCAGTTGTCCACAAACATATAGCCATATAATTTATATGACTAGCTGATCTGTATGGTGAAGCAGTTAGTGGGGTGATTGCAGTGTTGAAGTGCTTTACATAACTATTAAACTCGATGTTTAAAAATGCATAACTGAATATATTTGTACAGAATGCAGTACAGCAAAGGGTCTACTTACTTTCTCTAAACATGTTATTATGGGTAAAGCTAATAGCCTGGTCATTTTTCACAGATTGATGAATTATATGCTGTGCCCTTGATGCATATTATGCTTTGCGTAAGGTGCTGTATTTTAGAATTCCAGGAATTATCAACGTTCACTTTGAGTTGGTGGGGTGTCCTTGATAAATATGTAGAATATCTGATGTGGATGCACTCGTACCTGCTCAAGCTGAGCACAGCAGCTTACACTGAAGGTCCACTTCCATCAAACTGCTGTTAAATCCCAGTTCTGTGAAAGTCACTGCGGATAAAGTGGTTCAGTCAGCAAATATCAGATATCCTGGGAAAAGGTTAGCTGATATATTTTAGCCGTCATCGGACGGGAATATCGTCTAAAGCCGAGTCTTGTTTTGAATTCTTTTTCAATACGGTTTATTTTGTTTCCTTGCTATAATGATGTTAATGGGATTTGTTGTTGCGCTTTAGCAATGTAATGTGGGTGCTGCATGGTCTCGTTCTGAGGTGGTGTACGTGATTTAGCTGTACTCCAGGGGTGATCTTTATGAACACAGGAAATTATAAATAGATTCCATGACATTTGCATTGTTGTGTTTGCTTGGCAAGTTATTATTATTATTTTTTTTTAAACAGTGGTCACCTTGAGTATAGAGATTTGCTCTTAAAGTAAATTCTCTAACGGTACAGGCTCTTGCTATTTTGGCGCACACCATGGCAGGGATGATTAATATGTTTGAGAAATACGCTGAGCTTACAGAACGTGAAGGGTGTCCATTAGGGAGGCCCATCCAGGTGAATTCAGGTGAAGGCTCTGCTCCCAAATTGCTTTCATCTGTTAGATCCACTTTGCTAAGTGAAGTTGAAGGATAGCGGTACAGGCTAAAGAAGAGGTTTTAAGGATTAAGACATTGAATTGTGTATGACCTAGAACAGTCTGGAGAAAGATTTAAGTGCCTTTGAACAGGGAAATGATGGGTGTCATGCATGCTGTCTTGTGTGCTGAGCATTAAAAAGCCAAACGCTTTGTTGCTATTCTCTGCACGTTGTGTTGGCTGTAACTTGCGTTACACCACACACAAAAATGAGCTTACAACAGGTTAAAGGTCATGGCTAACATCGATGACCTGGATCCGTAAGCAGCCTGCGGGAGTCATTTGAATATCGACTGGGGGTAGAGGGCAATGATACAAAAGCATCTTTAATGATTTTGTACACTCCACTACAGGCCAGGGATGCATAGTGTTTGACAAAGGAATCCTGTAGAATGAGTTGAACTGTATTTGAAGATGGAATTGAGTGAGGAGAGCTCTTAAGCCTTGGTAAAGACACTCTGGATATTTACTAGGCAATCTCAAACCACTTGACAGTCCAGTGTACGATTTTCACTGGGGCTGAAACAACATAGGGTGAATTAGATGTAAACTACTGAAGGATGACCTTGGTATGATTACCCCCTGCCAATGTGAATGACACTGTCAATTACCGGTACTTTTTGGTTGCACAAAGAACCCTTGATTCTTTTCTGGGTGACCAAGGATAGTGCGGTTAGCAAAAAATAAATTGAAAATAGAGCTGTACATTATAAAGATAAATTGCACCAAGTGTTTTGAGGTTTAGTATATTTAGTACAAGCATCTATAATATCCAATGAAGTGAAATAAGTGGCCTGGCTTGGCCCGATACGCTGCATTTCCTACCAGAATTTTTTTACCTTTAGTGGTTTTGTAACTTGAGCAAATATGGTTTGTTTGGTGTTAACACAAGCCTGGCTCGTAGACTGTAACTGTAACCAGTGTACAGAAATCTCAGTGACATGCAGGGGAAAAAAGCACTTGTGTTTGTGATCTCTTAAGTATAATATTTTAAGGCATACACCTCCATTAGCTTCCTACATGCAGAAGGAATGTTATGTTTTACTACATTTCCCTGAACATGATGCAAGCGATTGTTGAAGTTTGCTGAACAACATGTACGTGTTGGTAATTGATATAGCGACAGCACCTTCTGTTGTTCTCTGTTCAATGTTGCATGCAGTCGAAAGCTCCAGCCTGACAGCTTAAATTAGTGCTTTGCTGTCTCCCTGATGAATATGCTTCCTGTTGTTGAAACAGTACAGAAATATTTCCTTTAAGTTAGGAATCGTGTAGCCTGTAAATAGATTTTCCAAAGCTTGAGTGAAGTGACGGGAGTATAAACAGTCAAGCAACTCTACATCTTTTACATTTCTTAACAAAAAAATTTCAATTAAAATACTCTAAAAGAACACTCATTCTCCCTCCCCCGGATACAAATGCCAAAAAAACAATCAACGTGTGAATCTAGAATGCATGAATGTTGTGTAAGGGATTTTAAGAGCACCTGGAATACTCTTTTCCTGCATACTTTATGTGCCAAAGTTTTGTTATTCTGTGTGTGCTACCCCGAAGGTACTGTGACGTGGCGGTTTTCGTTTCCGAGGAAATTGTGTGTGTGTGTTGGTCCGCAGTCCACAAGTGCGCACTTGATCCTAGTAAGTTATTACCTTTCGCATGAGCTATGTATTGTTCATGTTATTACTAGCCACTTGAGAGCTTATGGAAATTGTAGTAAAGTAATATTACGGTAGTCATTACATTTACATTGACAGGAACTTTCCGAAAGGTCTAACAGCGGGATCTAATTAAATCATTAGAAATTCAACTTCGTTTTCAATTTAGACAGGGCATGCGTGTGTCCCGAGAACCCATAACATCTGAAAAGTCAGTGAACATGTGTGTTTGCTCCACCAGTCATTAAGATCTTGTGTTGATGAAGGGAAAATCGAAACGCAACAGTTTTACTGACGTTAAGGTCTATGTGGTGCCAGTTCATGCGTGAAAATGATTTCTCATGCTCCCTGAAGCATGATTTCACTATTTAAACCTGAATTTTATAGCTTGCTATCAAGGAATAAAAGCTCTGTTATACTATTAGCCTGGGCATTTGGTACATTCAGTTTGTCAGCTGACTTCATTTTCTTGTCACATAATGTCGCTGAGCCTCGACCTGACCAACTGAGGCAACCTGACTTATAATACTGACTCCAGAGTCTTATACAGTGGCCACTAGGCATGATGAATACATTACTTCATACAGTTCCCTTCTTACCCTGACATGCCCGTTGGGTAAATCTGAACCCATTAGATCACATGACCTCTCTTGATTGCTCCAGACTCTGACGTAATGTGATCTGAAGAGACACACACACACACACACACAAATATCTCCATCACATGCAAGACCACATCATTTCACTGTCTATATTTTGCTTGTTTGATGATTTAATGTGTCATAGCCTGAAGATAAATAATATTTAATCTTTGTTTTAGTGGCATTGTTAATTTGTGTTCAAACAAACTTAGAAAGTTGAATGGAAATTATATTTTGGAGTGGGTAGAAAATTTTTATCCCCTTCCTATTGTAGTTCACTTCAATACCACCATCCCCATCCAGTTTTTCTGCATGACTAACCAATTAAAATGCTTGTTACTGCTACTGTGTTTAAGTATTTTTGTTCTGTATACATCATGGGTTTTAGTTTACCCTCTGAACTCAAATTATGACCTGACATGCCTTTTTTTGGTACGGTGTAATTGCTTTAAACTGCTACCCATTTATACCAGCTGGCATTTTTCTTTAAGCAGTGTTGCAGATATTAAGCATAATAACATCTCTGGTGAAGTAAAAGGTAGCTGTTATTTATTTGTTTGATGAATAGGCTTCTTGTTGTTTAGCTAATAATAGGCTTCATGCTTGCTGAACAAATCCTTGAATTATACAGTACTTCCTCCAGACTAGTAGACTTCTCAAAACGTGTATTTAGCATGAATGAGAATGGTGGGATCTGATTGGTTCTCTACTTTGGGAAAATTAACAGTTGTACAACGAAGGTGAGGGGATATCACTGAGTAGTTGCATAGACAGAACATCGAGGGTTAGGGTTAGTGTATATACTACACAGGAATAGCATGATCTGATTGGTCTGCTATGTAGGTGAATAGTACATGAATTAAAATAAAGGACGCTCACGGAACACTTAATGTCAGTAAGCTATTAAATTCCTGTCTTGGTTTTCTTTTGTTGCATTTGTTTTGAACGCATATAAAAACAATTCAGCAGTGTCCATCTTGCCTTGCAGAATACGTTGTGCATATTAAGCAATTACTGAATGAGATGAAATATGTGTAGAGTATTATTCGGTCAAGGTGCTCTCATCCTTTGAGGCCAAAGGCCAAATAATCCTCCACATCATATGAATGCTGGATTCTACAGTAGTTTTATTATTTATTCAAAATGTTTGACCTCAGTAATTATTAATAAAGATTTTCCACATACAAAACTGCTGCTAACTGCTTATTTTAATAGATTTTTACACAAGTCTGTGTAAATATAGAGATCAGCAGTATGTGTGAGATTCAAACTGATTTGGCACCAATGACCATGCCACAATTGTAGTGACCGCTCCTGTAGTTTTCCCATTCTGATGTTTTATGGTAACATTATTTGAAGCTTTTGGTTTGTGTGTTTTTGTGCGTTGTGCTGCTGCTGCTGCTCCATGATTGGCTGATTTGGATAATTGCATAAATGCGCAGGTGTAGATGTAACGGTGAGTAGTTACTGTGCAGATTCATCTGTTTAGCTTTTAATATTCCCCCCCTTAAGGTTTTCTTTTTCACTGTATTGGTCATACCTGGATGGCATACCACAATCATTCTTCTGTTTTTAAAAACCGTCCTTGATGAGTACATTTTATTCTGTAATTATGGTGTTCTTTTGTTTGGGGGCATTCATTTATTTTGAGTTTTCTTGTCAGAACCGCAATCAGAGGAAGAGCCAGGATTTCCGCTGTCATATAAATCAAGCAATTAAAAAAAGTTTACATCTAATTTATTTTTGATTGGTTGTCTAGTATGAGGAGTAATAACATGAATGGCTAAATTAACTTGGTTGATAAAAGAAAACTGTAAATCAGCAACATTGTGCTGACACTAAATAAATAATTAAAGCAAGTGTTAACCAGGGACAGAGAAAAGAAAAATTTCTTCCTTAATTAAAAGTCTTTTTAAAAAAAAAAAAAAAAAAAGAAAAGAAAATGACAAGCAATTTTGTTGATACCGAAGTAATTTGTGACTGTCAGAGACATTTACATCTGTTCTGGTTTGAATACTACATAAATAACTCTTTGGAAAACTACTCCAAAGTGCTAAATAGCATTTGTTGAAGTTAAAGGATTGTAAAAGGTTTTCCACTGTGGATCAGTTCAGAGCACTCGGCATGCTGTGCGTGCTGCCAAGCTTTAATGGCAACGCAACATTTCTGCTACTTGGCCGGGCACTCCAGTGCATTTGCATCAAATGACATTTTGCCGTTTTACTAACAAGACGGTGTTTTCAGTTCGTCGGCTTATGAATTGCTTTATGTGAACAGCGGGATGCTTTGGAAATACGAAGCCTCGTTAGAGCCTGTGTGTAAACACAATGCCAAGCTTTTCCAGCCCTGTTTAATTTCAACCCCAATTTCTTACGCATGAGCCTGGTTTTATTTAATGTACTTGTCCCAAAGTAGTCTGAGGGGGTGGGGTGGGGGGTAAGGGTTCAGAGACTGCTACATGCTTCTACTGAAATTATAGTAATGTGAAATTTTGATAGTGGATTGTGTAATGAATTGACTACAAAGAATTTCCTCATTCTCACAAACTTAAAAAAAAAAAAGAAAAAAAAAGAAGTAATTCTGCCTGCATGATTCGCATGGAATTAACAATCTCTATGAATTATGGAGAAATAAATTGTATACATTATGCATTAATGGAGATATTCTAGTAAACTACATACACCAACTTCATTTTTAATACAAATTTATTTTGTTCTTTTTATTTTAATTAAGACATTAAAAACTATTTCATTTTAATAGAACAGAACTCGTTTTTGATCAGTAGTAGGTCACATGACCATCAGATAACGGCTATATACAGAACACCCAGGGACGTTCTCAAAACCTAGAGGTGTTGCTTTTCTAAAACATCATCCTAAGCTTTTAAATACTTTCTGGTCCTGCACTATATATTTGTATTCAGGAGGAGAAAGCTACGGTGTGATCATTGTGCACACGACGGGCAGCCGTTGCCTAAACATTCGAGAACCAGGCTTGTGGTCTGAAGGGTGCCTGTTCGATTCCCAGGAACAAAACATTTTCACAGCTGAAGTTCCCTTGGGCAAGACCCTTTACCCCAAACTGGACCCTGGGTGTCGCTTTACTGCTCGTTGCTCCTGTGTGTAGTGGTTGTGTGTGATCTTCTGGTGTGTAAAGATGGGTTAAACGTAGAGGTCAGATTCACTGTTCAGTGTGTGCGCGCGTTGTTCATGCTGGCAATGATAGAAAGGTGTCAGAACAGTGCATTGTAGCTTACTGCATATGGGGCTGTCTCACTGCAGACCAGTCATGTGGTGTTAATTTTGTGGCTGATTGGTGTATCAGTACATAAGAGACACTAAAGGCTGTAATGAGGTGTGTGATGCGGTGGGGTGATTTCAACTGGACGTTTCAAAGGCGGTAAAATATGACGTATTTTCTGTCTGTAAAAATGATTGTGATAATTCAGACAGAACCTAAATCCCATAGATACATCGGAATAATTACAGTACCCGTCCTCTCTGTATCACACATTTATTTCATAAAGAGCTTCATTTATTGCGTGTCTCATTCTATCAGCTTGAGTACTTCATGTTGCTCTGCAATTAATCAGTGGTAAAGGTGAGGTTACCGTGATACGTATCTGAATTTGGATGCATCCACTTTAACTTCAGCTTGTTTATAAGTAGTTACCTCTCATAAGGACGTAAGGCAACCTCTCGCTGATGCATTGTGTTCTGATGTCTGATTCACGTTCTGTGTCCCGGATGTGTTTCCATATCTGTGTTGGACAGATACCCCTTCATAGTCTGAGACTGTTAATCTTGTCAGATCAATTTCCGTATTACTGATTGCCTATCAAGGCACTGCTGACTTTGTCAACAAAAGGAAGATGACTTTGCTGCTTGTTTTCACACCGTGATAATCCAATGCTCAATACAGCTTATCACTGCAGCGGATTAGCAGAGCAGCAACGGACATTCTTCTTAACAGCAGCTGCTTATCCATCTCTGGACATGTGGAAGGTCTGCTTAATCAATAAAACTTGATGTATCTAAAACTTTTGGTTTTAGCCACCGTCATGTATACAGATTTTTTTTTTTTTTCTTTCTTTTTTTTTCTTTTAAAGTTTGTCCATATTGGAGATTTCAAGACTTAACTTTTTCTGATTAAAGAAGCCATGCTACTCATGTGGCGAACCATGTGATCAGTTCATTATTATTCATAGGACTGCTTATCGTTATGTAAGCTGCTTATAGCATTGCTTGAAGTGGCGTTTTCTGAGCACGGGTTTTATGCTTAAAATACAATAACTTCTAACACCATTCCTGACCATGTATTAGTCTCTTTGAATCTTCTCTCAATTTTTGGTTTTATGTTTACTTTTGGGAAGTGTGACTTCCTAGTGACATGGAAACCTGTAAGTGTGGGTTAAGAGCTTGTTGTAAAAAGATGTTTTTGAAACCTCAAGTTTTGGCCACACTCAATTCAGATTTACCGTTTTATTATTTATAGCATTTTGACATTTTATTGCATCCATAATGTATGGGGTAGTTTACGTGGGTAAAAGCTAAATAAATTTTTTGATATGGGCGATTCCACAATTGCTGTCTTAAAAGGGTGCAACGTAGAATAAGGGCTAACATATTGTAGAGCACATTTATGAGAAATAATGAAGAAAATCCACTAAACCGCTCCATAATGCATTAGCATTAGCAAGAGTGATGCTCTTCAAATTCGGTCCACAGAAATTATGGTTGTCATGGTGGGACATGAATAAACCCAGATTGTGTTCAGGTCTTTTATTTATTTATTTTTTATTACTTTCCACTAATGTATTATTAACTTCTGGGGATGTGATATGTACCTTGAGATGCCTGCCACCTAATGGTAATATTTTCATTTCAAATGTTCTTTACATTTCTAGGTTATTCAACTTTTAAATGTTCACTAATGTATGCCACCCTGTCTGTCAAAGTTATACACATTAATCCTGACGTGGCAGGATACAGCAATGACTTTCTTTCCCCATAGTAACTGAAAAAGATATAAGATAATCACCTCCAGGAGAGTTTAAGACCTCATTGACGTAGGTCAAAGATAAGTTGATGAAAATCTAAGGTGTAACCTCATTGTCTTGACATTTTGCCCATAATTGTGGAATTGCCCAAATACAATAACTGCTCACTGTGTTTCCCTTAAAGATTGAGCTTTCCGCTGCGTGATGCCCTGCTGACCTCTGACCTTCAATTCAAAGGTCTCTGCAGGAGAGGTTGTTCATTTTCATACGCCACCTGTAATAGAAGGCTGTTCAGTGTTCTGGCATGCGTAGCAGTCTAGAATTTGTCATCAGGCTCGAGCTTAGCTCTTTATCTCTGAGCGTGAAGCAACTAGGAAGTTCAACCACTCCTGGATGGGATGTGGGTTACCTTCCCAGTATTTTTACTGGTACCCATTAATTCTGCTTGGTGAACAGAGGCACTCTTGTGGTTAAAACCTTGCTTAGTGGTCTTAGCACAGTGGGGGTCTAACTGGGATTTGAACCTGCAACCTCTCAATCATGAGCCCAGCATCCTTACTACTACACCACTGGCCCCAGCAGTCTAGAATAATACACTAGTAGGTGATTTGAGACAATTTACATTCATGGTGTTGGCAAACGCCCTTTATCTCCTTTTTATAACTGGGCATTTGAGGGTTAAGGGCCTTGCTCAAGAGCCCAACAGTGTTAGCTTGGCTGATGGACCTTTTGATCAGTAACCCGGAGCCTTAGAGTGATGCCTCATGTGTAGCTCAAGTAACCATCTTGTTTTATAACTTCCATAGAAGTTATTTCTCTACTCAGGGGTGTCAAACTCATTTTCACTCAGGGCCACATCACTAAATTTAAAGGTGACCGAGGGCCGAATGATCACTGAATATCTATTCTAAAAGGGCTGACCTGCGACAAGCTAGTATGCAATCTTTCTTGAGTCATGAATGACCACCTCTTTACTTGAAATAGGTTAATGATAATCATATTCTTTTTAAGCTCTTGCGGGCCACATAAAATGAGGAGGCGGGCTGGATTTGGCCTGCAGGCCTGAGTTTGACACCTATGTTTTACATGATGTGTGTGTAAGACTTAGGCTGGAGTGGATCATGGAAGAAAACTCTCCTAAGTAATACTAACTCTTAATCTAATGGTCACTAGTTTAATACCTTCTCTTCTGAGCTGCTGCTGTCCAAGACTTTTTTTTTGGTTAAAAGAATATGCTGACTTTTCTTGTACAGCATGAACCATTAATGATGATGGTAAATGTTCATGAAGTGTTCAGACATGCAGCTAATGGTAAAGATTTCATCATTCACTCTTCGGGTTAATGTCATTCACTCGTCCCTCTTTTCCCTGAGGAGGACCAGATTCCCAGAGACCTGCATTAATTCCCAGTTGACGTACATGTTAACAGGCTACATCTTGGGGACATGGTGCTCCTTAGAGAAATGTGCTCTCTTCCAGTGAAGCCCACTAATGCTAATTAGCTGGAGTAGCTCCTCTGTGCTGCGTACAGTCCCCTGGCAGGATGGAGATGGCTCGAGAGTTCAGGTTGATGACAAGTCCCGCTTTCTAGTATGGCTTATGTTGCACTGCACTTGAGTCACCATCTGGCTGGAAGCACTCATTAGCATTTTTAGTTTTTGGAAATATTCTGCTGTTTGCCATCACCAGCTCTAAAATGAGCGAGGGTTGGTTTGGCAGGGTTTTTATTTAATGAGTATTAGTTCCTAATGTAATACCAGTTTGCTCAAATCTTTAACCTGAGAGGAGGTTTGTTTATCCCCCCCCCCCCAATAGAAGATGATGATCAGTGACATATGTGTTGTTTTTTAACATCTTATAAGAAAACTGTTGATTTCTGTTTCGCTATATGTGGACCCTTTTATGTACGTTAGAGCATGAGTTTATTTATTTATTTATTTTTTTTAAATTGGCTTATTTGAACAATAATCCATTTTTTAAATTTTATCTTGCTTTATAACTCGCTACGCTCCGCCTGTAATTTTTTTACTTTTTATTTTGCCTATTGCGAGCCATGTGATTGCTTCACGTCATCAAAGGAAGGAAGCTCTGTCTGAGCGTAGGCATCTGTGTGTGAATAGTGTAGCTGGATATTTATTAAAGGTGTGTTTCCCTTTTTTTCCCCTATTTATTCAAAATCCCTTTTAGAGTGATCTTGAGCTCTGACCTGTGAAGGGCAGCGTTACGCTTCTTATTGTTCAGTTTGTCAGATTACAAGGACAGGGGTTGAGTGGCTAGGTGGAAAGTTTAAAAAGTTTGTGGAAAATGCAGCAACACCCCTAAGCATGGGGTGAGGGATGCGAATTTGAGGAAAAATAAACTGGACCTGGAGAGTGATGCCCATTTTACGGAAGAGGATTTTTATGACTGGCTATAATTGAGTTTATTTTGAAACAACCGAACAGACTGGAGGCTGACGAGACAAAATTAGGGTAAGTAACTTAATAACTACTTAGTGTCCAGCATTGAGGGCATCTATCATGGGAATTCTTATCAAAAATAAGTGATATCCGACTCGGAGCTGGCTCTGTTTCGTACAGTTTGGATGTTGATGTCCAGTGAAGTTTGGGGGTAACTATATAAATATCACATACACTCCTCTGTAGTGATATAATAAATATCCTAGTTTTAACCCTTAAGGTTATAGTACACTGCCAGCCGTAGGTTGGAATAAAACATTTAGTAGAAAGCCTACAGTGATGTCAGTAGAATGCTGACTACAATTGTTTCATGTCAGATATCAGTGTTGAAATGAGTTTCCCACATCTGATTCATTTGTCTCATATCTAAATCTGTCAGCTGTACTAACACTGCTTGATGAGTCATCCATAATTAATTTTGGGCAATATTAGGGACAGTCATGCATATTGTGAATAGACAGAACACATTATCTGATACCCACTAAGCACAAGTGTCTTCTCCTGATGACGTAGTATGTGTCACAGCTTTTAAGGTATTTGTTTCGTGGTCTTTAATATTTTATTTAATTTTTATGTTTTTTTGCATTCGGAATCATGAAAAAACATGAAAACACTCTCAAATTACATTGGACATTAAAAAAAAAATTGTATTTGCGCACATTTTCTGTGTTTTTGAAGCTTTTAAACAAAAGAATTTACCATGATATGTTTTCTGTGTTTACTGTCATGGAACCTCCTGTAGATTAGTGACATTGTGTTGCCTGTAGTTCTCGCTGCATCCTGATGGAGGCGCTCTCTCTTCATAGTCTAGGCTGGTTCTCGGACACATCTGTTCTCTGAAATGATTTCAGAAAAAATGAGCTGATTAGCAATTAGAAAACCACATCTCACAGTATCTTGACTTGAGTGGCTGATTTGTTCTTGCACTTTTGACATGCTGTTTCTGAACGATATATTTACAAGCCCAAAATGGCAAATGCACAAGTGAGGCTCTCGTTTTGGATACTTACGATTCAGACTGTGTTAACATATTAGGATGCTATTCCCATTTGCTGGTAATTGCCCATCTAAAGACAATAGAGATTGTTTAATTATGAGGAAAAGAAAAAACCTAGGACAGAATGTGGTCGTTTCTTTACGCCGTATTGATCAGTTTCTGCTTTGAAATGGAAGCTTTTGTGTTCTTTACTTTCCATCAGATCTACGAGACAAAAGCGTTCATGATGCTGAAAAACAGCCCGATGACAATCTGTTAATCAATACGCCGATGACGCAGCCTACTTTTCTTTCTCAAAAATCCTTAATCTGATTTTTTTTCTTTTGATCTTTTGTTTTAACCCCTGGAGAAACACGGAGTAGATAAAATATTGTGTGTGTGTTAAATGAGTCTTATTTCTCCCTGTGATTTCATGTTCAGGAGAATTGCTGTGGAGCATAAAACACTTCAGAAATCAAAATGTAATTAAGTGAGTCATTAAAGTAATAAGTATGTAAATGAATCATTAAAGATATTCTACAGCTATGTCAAACATTTGGCGCTGTTGGTGTGTGCAAGTCTGTTGTGAGTGTATTGTGCTGGAGCATGTTGCAGTGATAACTCCTCCTTGTTAAGGGGGCGGTACTAGATGTTCATGAACACATTGCAAAAACAAAATTCAAACATGTTTGAAATTTCCGTTAATGTCGCAAAAACGAGGCTCTGCCGCGGAGAAGTCTTAAACTCTTCTCAAACAGTCCGCCACTGGAGACTCGTTTTTTTTCACAAAACATCCGCAAATTACTCGCAAAAGTTGTTGTGCAACCTTCTCGTGACTTTCGCACGATATATGTATTTAAGCCGCAAAATATTCTCTCGCATGTGGCGTCGCAAAACATCTTGAGAATTTCAAAATTAGCAAAAAAAAAAATCAGTTCGCTTCACTCGCTTTTCTATCGCACCTTTAGTGAGAACTCCCCCACCCCCCAACTTTGGCAAAACCAAGAATCTATATTTGCTACATGGTAAGGATGGGTCATGATTTTTAAAGACATAAAAAAAATAGTTTGTGACTTTGTTGTCTTGAACAGTGTGGTACTGTGTAGTTTTCCTGTTTTTTCCGGTGCTTGGTAGTAATGTTACTCCTGCCTGGAGTGCCAGTAATGCTCTTAAGACATGTTATTCTACTGTTGTTTCATGTTATTAGAAAACCGTTCTAACAGTAGAAACATTCAAAGCTATCGACTATCAAGCCATCAAAACGTTGCGTGGATTGGAGATTGTCCGGGTTGTGCCGTCAATGGTTGAATGGTTCCTTGTGAATGTTGAGCATCATTTTTGCTCGAAATTATCATAACTCCTGCTGTAAACTAATGTTTAAAAATCATCCTGAGATGCGCCAATTGACGCAGTGGTGGCTCGGCGGTAGGGTGCTGGATCCCAGTGTCGGGGGTTCAAACCCCGCTATCATCAGGGTTGTCACTGCTGTCCCTCCCAGTGCAGCTAACTGGGTTATTCAAAGGCCAGCCATGTCTCTCACTGTCTGTGTGAAAGGCATGTAAAAGAACCATTGCTAACATTCGTAAAGAGTAGGCTGCATAGCCGTCAGCGTGTTTCTGCCCTGCGATGGCCTGGCGAGCTGTCCAGGATGCACTCTGCCCTCGGCTGAGATGGGTGCCATCCTCCCCGCGACCCTAATTAGGATTGAGTGGTTCAGAAAATGAATAAACGAATGTGCCATTTGACTGCTAAAATATTCTGCTTGCCTCCCGCAAAGAAAAAGGAAGGCAGACTTGCTGAAATAACAGAAAACAATGGAAGAAAACATTGAGACGATATGAGTCAGTTTTTGTAGAGAAAGCTGAGAATACAGCAGGGAGTGTGATCGCACAACTAATATCTAAATCAAATTCACTGACAGGATAGTCTTAGGAGGAAAGAAAGGAGTGTTGGTGAAGCTGGATAAGAGCTACGGTGGATCACTTGAGCGACAAAACTCATTTATCAGTGTTCTGTTTAAGGCCTAAAGCCAAATAAAGTGTGCCATTTGAGCCAAAAATAAAGTTTCACAAATTCCTAGAAGCACTGAATATTCTGGTAAATAAACGCTCATAGTTCAAGAAAATATGTGATATGAAGGTAAGAAATACTACCTCATATATTAAAAAATTGGTTAAAATGGGTAGTTTGATGAAAAAAGAGGACTAAAATGCTTAAAACTTTATGCCTTGAATATAAAAATTGTGAGGTTAAATAGGTAAATCATGGGTTTCAGAGTATACTTGGGTCATGTGACCATAATTTTAATGCAGTTTGCTGGTTGTTTTCTGAAAATTCTTTATGTACTGGCAAGAAAACCAAAATTTTAGGTTGATTAAAAGATAACAGAGTCCTAGCCATTTTCTAATAATGTTTTTTTTGGAAACGCTGTCGAAATTAACAACATTACCATGAACTAATGGGTATTACTAACCCCGAGAAAAAATTTCAGAGACATATCTTGAGAATTATTCAAGTACTTGACAATACAAATAACTCCCAAATTCCGTTATGGTTGGGACAATTATTCTTTCCCTTTCTCACTACACCATTAATATATATAATGGATGTTTTTAGCATCAGATATCAAACTATGAAGATAAATACTTTTAGAACTATTTTTCAAAATAGATTTTCGTACATTGTGTCTTAACATTATAAAAATAGAATAAATAAAGCAGACCCTGACTCGGGTTTTGAGAAAGTTGTATAATTATAATC
>JBCNYH010000027.1:22941414-22958214 GCA_039654325.1 Tandanus tandanus
AAAAGCAGTGTACCAGTTTTTTACTATATAGATTTACCTTCAACCTAAAGTGGATTATTCTGATAGAGTTCATCATATAAACAAATTATTCAGCTATTAAGGATGCTGTTTTTTTTCATGTCACACCAAAACCTCTAAATTTAGGGGTTTTTCAATTATGTTTTGACTCATAACTTTAAAACGAATGGTCGGAACAACACAAAATTTGGTATACATAATCTTTGATGTATTGTAGTTAGATGGGTGTATAAGAGAAGCACACAAGGTTACATAAAGGATAGTTATTAAAGATAATATTTTGGCTTCACCAAAATGGCGCATGTTTTGGCTTTAGGCCTTAAATACAAGTTAAACCATCGGTCTGCACCATAATTGAAAAGGCTAATCATTAGACTAACTGTAATCTGTGGTGGACATAATGTTTAACTCGGATCAGTCAGTTTAGTATAGGTGTGTATTTTTTAATTTTAAATTTAGGGAATTTCCTCATCTGGACTCCTGCGTTTTCTGCCGCTCTATCGGAGTCCTATTTCTTACCAATTATCTGGATCACCAATATGGCAGCAGCGAAGTAATGCTTCTGTGTCCCTTTGGACTCTTAGTGAGCCGTTATGAACTATGTGTGTCTGGCTCTAATGGCTCCTTGCTGCTGTCTGTGTTGGCCTGACAGGAGACCTTGCATAAAAATGTATTCTGCTCCCATTTGGCTGAATGACTGACTCAGTGTTGCCTTGAGCTTTGTGTGCTGTCTGAATTTTTTATTTTTTTTTTTCATCGTGTAACAAAAAAGACTTGGCTTACAAACTATAAATGTTTCAATTTATTACTCTCTTATGCTTCTCCTTACTATTTGTGTAGCATTAGATAGAATATTAGTCTTTTAATATGAAAAGAATAATGTGACAGGCCATTCTATGATAGGAATGTTGTTTCCCTTATTTATTTATTATACACTTATTACACAAGCCATGTTCATGTTATCACTTGACTTATTATTGACTCAAAGAGAATCTGTTTTCAGCTGCAATATGTTTTTATCTACTTTAAACAATACTATACTACATAACATTTCAAATGAATTTAAAATAATGGACACTTGGTAGTGGAACTCCGTATTTATGCAAACGTCGTTTAGAAAAAATAAAAATAAAATAAAAATCCCATGAGCGCGATTTTTGTTGCGTCTGTTCTCACGTGCCCACCCAGGCTACACAACGTCCGCACACCAATGTCGGCACTTCACAAAAAAATTTCCTTGTTTAGTCAATGGTTTTTCTTCTTGAGGAGAAATAGCTTTTTGAATAAAACTTCAGAGCTCTGCTTTTAGGCAGGGCCTAAAATATTTGTTAGTTTATATTACAAGAGTTTTATTAAAATACAAATAACAGCAGTTATAATTAATAATAATATAATTGTTTTATATAGTAGTTATTAAACGTTAGTATCTTAATTCAGTTATGTATGTATGTAATTAATTTTTTTAAATCTTCCACTGCTTCCGCCGTTTATATGACAAGGACTTTTTTAGCATTAATATGCACCCCTAGAATATATATATAATATATATATATCCATTAAAAGTGGTCTCTTAATTTTTTTAATTGCTGTATATACTACTAATCCTAATTCCTAAAAGAGGAGAGAAAAAGAGAATGCATAAAATGAACTAGATAAATAGATAAATCTAGAAGATAAATAAAAAAAAGTGGGGGAAAATGTGCACATATTAAAAATGTAAATAATTAGCAGGTATACATCACTAGTAGAACGGAATCGTGCATTTAAATTGTGAAAGGTGTGAACTAGTGCAGGGATATATTTAATATAATCCCATAATCTTTTACAAAATATTAAGTTGCTGCTATACTTTATTTCTTTACTAATAACATATGTTTGTTTAGTGTATATTCAGCTTTGTAGCAGGTTCTGTAAAGGGAAAAACAGTTTTATTGTTGTAGAGTTGTGCCTGTAAATAAAAGCAGACTCAGCTGTTCTGCATGTCCAGACTTAGTTTCTTCACTGTGTGCCTTGTTTAACCTGTGTATGGAAATGGAAGCTAATAAATTTGGACAAGCTGGTTTTGATGATCTTGAGAGCCCATATATGTTCGAGTGGAAATGTTGCTGCCTACGCTGCAATCTGCTGCTTCTTTAGTAGTTTGGTCATGTTCTCATCCAACACTTCTCTACATCACTCACTTTGTCTTGCTTCGGTTAACGGATGCACTGCATCTTCTGCTGCAGAGTATATGAATGTTCTTATACACCACCGAATATTAAACAAACCGCTAGTTTCATTTATGTGAGGGTTCCTGCAGTCTGTTTAGTCACATGGTTCTTTTACCATGCAGCGTGCATAAGGAATAAAACATGGTGTTATCATAAAATAATACACAGCATGATGGAAGTTGATTATTTTCATGTAACAGCTTGACGCAGGGGTTCATTCCTTACACAGCTTACACAGTGTAAGAATTCTTTATAGTTACATTTAATCTCATCTCACCCGAGTGAAAATTACTATAAGTTGTTATCACTTATGTTATAGCAGCTATAAACACTTTTCTTACTTGCCTTTTCTCTCTGTTAGGTTTATAAGGCTAAAAAAAACACTGCAGTATGCCATGTTATAGTGAAACTAAAAACTCTTCTCTCCCGAACATTTCCCATGGTGGAAAACTTAGTGGCTGTTAAAGCTCTCTTAAATGCTAAATGACTCCCCTCAGAAATCTTAACCATATTAATTATAACATTTCCTTGAACTACAAATAATTTGTAATATTTTAATGCTTTTATTATTAGTCTTCGATTAGTTCCTGTGTAAATGACTAATGTAACAAGGCTTTAACCACACAGTAGCATAATGCTGCCTTCAAAAACACTAATACTACTACTATTAATAATAATAGTAGTAGTTCAATTCAGTTTTATTTGTATAGCACTTTTTACAATTGACATTGTCGCAAAGCAGCTTTACATAGTAAAAGTCATTTAAAAAGGAATTTAAACATTTTCTATAATCCCTACATATCCCTAATGAGCAGTAGTAGCAGTGGTGGTGGTAGTAGTAGTAATAGTAGCAGCGGTGGTGGTGGTGATAGTAGCAGTAGTGGTGGTAGGAGTAGTAATAGTAGCAATTGGCAGTATTAGCAAAATATAGTTATATAATAATATGGTAAACATTGTAACTCAGACAGTAGAAAATGCACCCTCAACTTGGAATTCCACCTTGTAACTGTCTCTGTAGTCCCTGCGTTCAGCAAGTGATGTCAAATCAGATCGGCATGGCTGCTCATAGCATCAACAGTGAATAAATTCTTATTTCCTCCCAAAAGAAGTTATTCTTAAATGAGTTAAAGGTCAACATATAGACACATTTGCAAATTTAAGTCATTACACTGACTGTACAGATCGCTGTTTTCAGGAGGTAAATACAGTATCCATATCCGTAATACATGCCAGTAGCATTGAGTTGTTAGTAACTAAAGACAGCGATTTAGGCATACACTGTAGTATCTGATTCAGATATGCTAGCCATTAACACCAGTCGGGGGAAATAAGGGAACTCTGTGTGTTACTGATTTTCCATGTTTTTTTTCATCAGTTTTCTTTTGGCAGCAAAAAAAAAATAGGCTCTGAAAGATGACCTTAACATTTTTATCCTTTCAACCTGCTTTGTATCTTTGCAGCTGACGGCGCGCTCTTTACCAGCCGTGCAGTCTGACGAGCGACTCCAGCCTCTCCTCAACCACCTGAGGTAATTGGGATCATCAGGCATTTTTTACCTTCTCTGATTTACAGGTCTGCAATTTATTATCCCTGTGTCGTCACTGCTGTTGCAATTCATGGGCTTTAATGCCTTCTCAGACTGTTTTTTTTCTGGCTTTTTCCTCCATTTGTTTTTCTCCCATTTGCGGCAGTACAGTTTTGGCCAGTCAGTGTTGTCCAACTTAGTCCAGTTTCACTCAAGAGTCACCATCTAACGCACCAACTCACTCAGCACATACTGTACACCCATCAGGTATGAAACTCAGCTCTGTTTAAGAAACACCTTATATCTAGCTATTATACAGGGCACTGCTATCACTATGTACTTATAGGCATACAGATATTTAAGAATACTGTGTAAAAAGCGCCTCCCGTGTTGCACATTGACAAGGTGTGCGACTATCAACCTGGAGATCAGGTTGCCAGGTTGATGCCGCAGATATCCTCGGCCGGGAGTCCATGGGAGATAATTGGCTGAGGTAGGGTCGTGAAGATGTAGGTGGCAACATCGTGTGTCACAAAGGAAGCAGGTGCATGCTTATGTTTCTTCATGGTGGGTGGTGGTCGTATGTGATAGGGAGGTGGTAGAAATTGGATACAACTAAAGTAGGGAAGGGAAAAAAGAATACTGTATAAAATGTAAACCATTTTTGTACATGATACATTAATAGTATTTTGGCTGAAAAGTTTTCAGAGACATATTTTAGGTGTTGGTCATGGACTTCCTGTGGATTTAAAAAAAAAAAAAAAAAAAAAAAAAATTTGTTTCAAGATTATTTTGTAATAGTATTTCGGCAAAGAACTCTGTTCAGATGGAGCTAATGGTTTTTTTTTTTTTGGTCCATTATGGAAGTAATGACCTTCACTGCATCTTGCACAACTTTACTTCATTTGTTTTGTTAAAATTTTTATTGTCTTCAGCGCACTGTCTGGTCCAGGGCGTGTAAAATCCAGCTGTTCTAGCTGATGTGACTGACATAAGTGGATATTAAAGGGCACCCGCTCCACAGCATCCACACACAAGGGTGTTTTTTTTTTTTTTTTTTTTTTTTTTTTCTCTCTCTCTCTATTGTGGAGTAAAGGAACAATGGCAGCATGCCCGATTGGCATCACAGCCAGAAGCCATTTCATTTGTTATCCAATTAAAGCTGCGGTCCCCTGAATTCAGCTGCTTTAATTGAATTCGTCTGTAGGGACCCACAAGCAGCGGTTTGAGGCACCAAGATCCTTTTTGTTGTGTGATCACTGGTCTGGCCTGATAAGACACTCGTGTGACCCTGAGCACTGCGAGGACGTGTCCAGTAGGTTCAATAGAGGACTCCTCTCTCAGCTGTGTGTATGGATTCAAACATTTTGATACAAATCTATTGAACTTCATCCATATCGATTGGCCTCAGTAAGTCTTTTCAGGCTGAGTAGTAGTACCGTTGGCTAAGCTGTTAGAGCATTATACGGTTGACCGCAAAAGTTTTTATCCCCCATGGTCTTTAATTGTGCATGAATCCTTCACCACTATAGCAAGTATTACGAATATATGCAAGAGACTTGAAAAACTGCTTAAAATATAAAAATGAAGCTAGATGTGGTTATAAAGACAGGGCTCCTCATGCAAGATAATGGAGAGCATTTAAAAAGTTTATTGCAAATTCTTAAACTGACATTTTGATTGTGTACAAGGTGTTAAAAGTAAAACAATAAGAACATTTAGATTTGGATACAGATTTAGAAAAACAAGCATTGTGGTCATTACTGTCTTCAGGGAGATTTTGTGCGATCACACTCAACAGCTTCATTGGTTCTTGTCCTTGGGGACATGACCTCACGTGGGGTTGCTGGAGATTTTTATTTATGGAAGATTTCATTAAAAATCTAATTTATAAGCCTTTATTTTAGTTGGATTGGTGACATGTTTATTCTATGAACTGATATTTGCATTTTAAGCTCAGAAGTTAATACTTCATGTCCTAACACATAGACCAAGATGCTTTATGGTGTATAAATGGCTTTTGAAAATATTACATGAAATGGTATCCATGAACTGCACTAAATCAACAAACTTAACCATTTTCTCCAATAGTCTATGAGACGGAGGTTTGAGTGCTTTTGTGTGATCTGGGTAACGGCTGATACTTTCACTTGTCTTCTGACTGTAATAAGCTGTAGTGTGATGCACAAACCCAGTCCTCACTTTATTTTTAATTTTATTCTGCATACAAAAGGTGCACAATTTATTTATTTTACACTTGACTATGTTGTGTAGGTTTGCTGACTTGCTTTTAGTTAACATTGTCCTCAAGAGAGTATACAAACTTTCCCCTCAACAATAGTTGTGGATGCTGGTGTGTTGTTTTTTTTTTTTTGTTTTGTTTGTTTGTTGTTGTTTTTTTAATGTATATTGTGAACTGCCCACTACAAGATGAAGCTCGCTCTACTTGAGACAAATGCGTCTCATTTATCATTCAGTTTTATGTTGTGCTGTTGAATATGCCTTTCTCTATACCGTAAACAAGAATTCATCTCTTTCCAAGATGAAACAAAGAAATAAGCTTGGTGAAAATGGCCAGGTGTAGTTTGGATTCAGTTTATTGTGCAAGTCACTGCGTAGTGTGTTATTATTATTAATAGCATAATGGAAGGAATAGCATACAGCAAACCTGAAAATAATGAACACTTATAACACACAATGTACAATTATACACTGCCTGGCCAAAAAAAATCACACTCTAATATTTTGTCGCCTTTGTCCTTGATTACAGCGCGTTATCGCCATGGCATTGTTGCTTCAGTGGGTCCGGTCGAGGCTTAGCAACATCATGTGGCAATAAAATGAAGTCTGCTGATGACCTGAATGTACTGAGGGAACAGGTTATAACATCAAGAACTTTTTCTTCCCTGATGGCACGGATATTAAATTTGGGGTGAAAGAGTGGTTCAGGGAGCATAAGGAATCATTTTCACACATGAACTGGCACCACGGAGTCCTGACCTTAACCCTAGTGAAAGTCTTTGAGATGTGCTGGAGAAGACTTTTTGGAGTGGTTCGGTTTTTCTCTCTTCAATTCAAGATGTCTGTGAAAAGTGAACCCATCTCTGGATGGAAATAAATGTTGTTTGTCCAAACAATGCCATGGTTATTATATGCTGTAATCAAGGTTAAAGTCAGTCTAACAAAATATTATATGAAAATTCCCAGAATTTTGCAAGCCTACTTACCTGCTAAGTTTTAACAAATATTGAACGGTTATTTAACGGTTTTGGAGGGGGTCCTCAGTGTCAGTGCTTACAGTATCTGAGATAAATGCTGTAATTTAGGATATCTGACATGAGAAACTTCAGAACAGAAGTTGTTCCTTGTTGTGAGGTGTGTGAGGAAACACAGGATCACAGGAATTAACGTTTTACTACATGAAATCTAGCTGTATTTGGATGAAAAGTATGATGTTTTATGCTTTAATGAGGACATTGCAGTGATTGGCAAATTACCGTTGTATAAAAGGAATAAAGCACATCAGGAAAAATGAGATGTATAATAAAATTAAAAATTTGCTAATCATCGTTAGTGTGGTTAAGTCATTTTGTTTTATGTCAGTTGATTTAATTTTTCGATTTTTATTATTACTTATATCATGATATCAACCTTTGTACTTAGCTGCTGTCTCTGACTCACGACTCCACCAGCATCAGAATGTGCAGCGTGGAGTTTACCTTTAGGCTAGTTTGAAAGCACTCGGCGAAGCAGAATGCTGAAATGGTAGCAACTTCAATAATGCACATGCATTTATTTCCACTGCTGAGCTTTCACATTTAGAGAAGGGGACGTGTTTTAGCAAGGTGCTTACCTTCAGAATCTCAATAGCAGCACAGTTGATATGGAAGATAATCTTGGCGAATAATCAGCTGACGAATAAAGAAATGAAGTGATTGCAAAGGAGTGATGGACATTGATCTCAGGGGAGCCCTAGGAGAAGTATGGGAATATAAACCATTGCATGCATTGTGGGAAATTAAAATAACATGCTTGTAAACACATTTATTTATAGTTCTGGTTATATCTGGTGTTGTGATGGTTTATATCACTTGAAAGTGATTTGTTTTCATTGTTAGTTAATACGGATTTATTGTCAATAGCTGAAGCTCTTGAGGGAACACTTTGTTTTTCTCGTGTGCTTATAATGTGCGGTCAGTCTCAGAGGTGCTCTGTCTGAATTCTCCATTTGTTGATTTATTGTAAGTGGAAATTGCACCCGAAATGTTTTATGTTTGTATTTTTTGAGAAAAAAATCTTGTCAGCGGTTGGAGAGTGCTTATTTTCTCTTGTTTTGATTCACAAAGCTTGTCAAGTACATCATCTGGGAAGCTTAAAAGCGGGCTCGAATGAAGTCTTGAAAAAATATAAAGTGCCTCAAAAAGCTTTTTTCGTTTATCATGCTTGTGACAGCTGAGTCAAATCTGAAAAAAAACTTTTTTTTTTTTTTTTTTTTTTTAAGGAGTGGCTTTTATTTAAGGTAAAGCGTTTTGTTTGGAATTGGAAATAGTTGAGAGTGAGGGGGGCTAAAGCATTTTCCTGTGCATTTGAGAATTCAATTCAAACTGAAATTACCAAAATGGAAGACTGAAATCTGTCGTAAAATACTTTCCCCCTGGTCAGTGCCTTAGGGAGATGCATCATATGCAGTATTTTATTTCTTGTGCTTAGACATTTAAACAGGGTAGGCTAGTACAAGAAACAGAAACCACAGCACGGGTTTTATTTTAAAGAAGTATCTTGTAATTTGATACCGGTTGTAAATTGAAGTCACCTTCATTGAATCAAGGACTTTCTAACCAATCATCAACACCGAATATGTCATAAAATGCGGTTCTTAAACCCCAGCAACACTGTCAATCCGTCATAATCGCCAGCACCGCTGTCAGAATCAGTATCACCCCCGTCACGATCGGCAGCACCACCGTCACCCCATCATAATTGCCAGCACCGTCGTCACCGCCGTCATAATCACCATTTTCAGCATTTCAACCATAATTGCCAGCACTGCCGTCACCCCGTTAGATCCACCAGCACCACCATCAACCCCGTCATAATCGGTAGCAGCATCAGCACATTGCAACCAACACTGCAGTCACCTGCGTAATTACCAACGCCATTACCTTGTCATCCCTGTTACCACAGTCATCATCACGATTGCCGATTGATTGGCCAGTGATAAGAACCAGCCATCCTAAATGTATTTCCTAAATCTGTTCCATCCGGACTCCCTCTCTCTGCCAACATGCTCCCTCATATTATGCTTATATGATGTGGAAATTTAAACGAAGTTGCTTTTTAAATGTGCTGCAGATATAAGTATACTGGCGATGTAAAAACTTGACCCATATACCAGCCGTACTCAACCCTGCCCACCATAACTTGTAGGCATGGGAGATTGGATGGTGTAGATTTATCCAAAAACTGGTAATACTGTGTTCTGCTTACGTGCAATATCAGTTGGCTTTTCTATAGATATGATTATTTATCCAGATAGCTAGCTAATCTGTCTAAATCTAAAAATGTGTAGGCTGTTACCACTATTAGTCCAGATGATCAGATTCAGCCAGATGATCAGATTCGTCAGTATTGGTGGGCCACACCTGAAATAAATACATACATGCATGCATGCCAAGTAAATGTAATTGTTGCTTTTTTGTAATCATCACAAGCTCTGTCATAATTTCTGTCAACACCATAACCACCCGCTATCCCTGTCGTCAATACATCTGCTGTCATTGTCACCTCTGTCTTCATCATTAGGCTTTGGGTTACTGATCCGAAGGTGGGGGTTCAAGCCCCAGTACCACCAAGCTGCCTCTGTTGGGTCTTTGAGCAAGGCCCTTAAGCCTCAATTGCTTGGTTGTATGAAAATGATAAATGTACGTCGCCGTCTGATAAGGGCATCTGCCAATTGCCATAAATGTAAATGAGTGAGGTCTCTGACTTTTCTTTTTCTCTCCAGCAGAATTGTGGGAAAGACACATGATGATGTCATACTGTCATGTTTTACCTCCCCTTCTCCTTAAAACCTTTCAAGTCACAGTGTCCATTATCAGGCAGACATGTGTCTTAGGCAAGGAATGTTCTCTTACAGAATGTGAAACTTTTTATGTGGAAAAAGTTGTCTGCATTGACTTTTTATTTGAATGATATGCACTTTTATTCTTGGCTTGTTCTGTGTTGCAGCCATGCGTACGTGGGCCAGGATTACAGCATCCAGAAAAACATTGGAAAAGTCTCCCTGGAACAGATCGATCCAGTGAGTACTCAGTAAATTGGAGCCAAAAAATGCAACGGGGGATGCTTTTCTACTGTTTTCATTTCCATTTTAATCACTGTGTAGCAAAGTTAGCTTAAATGTATATTCTCTAACAATGAGTGCAGGCATATATTTGAAAACTTTAATTCTGTCTGCGTTTGTAAAGTTGTTTGTAGTTTAGTTTGAAGGTCGAGCTGGAAGTGAAATTCGTTTAATCAAAACTCTGAGTTAGTTGAACTTTTATGTTCAGACTAATTAGCAGTCCCCTTGTTTAAACTGTTCAGATTGGTTTGTATTTCAGTATCTATGTACGCAGTTTATGCTATGCAGGTCTGCGCATAAAATAACTGCCAGTAGAGCTCATTATTTCACACTTTGTGGTTTTACATCTTTTATTAAATGATTTTTAACATAAGGCTTTATAACAAGCTAGTATACAGCTCATAGAAAATGGCCAATGAACACCACAGTACTTCTAAACAGACTGTAAAATTCCTTCAGTAGGTTTAAGAAGGAAAAATAGATCGACTGGTGCTTGAAAGTTTTTGAACTTGACCATGGATTGGTGTCCAAACTTTTATGATTGCTTTCTAACCCTTTTCTGGCCGGATGAGCATCAACGACTCTTTCTGAACTCCTAGGAAATCTCTTTTTCAGACTTTGATAGATCCCTGTTCTTTAAAGAGAACAGAACACCCACTCGTACCATATTGGTTTAAAAACACCTGGCTGTAATTTCACCACTGATCCATTTACTGATCCTAAAGTGTTCCATGCCTTTTCCACTCATGGTGTAGGTAAGTAAAGTCTGCTAGGCTTTTAGACCCGAGCCTACTGGCTCATCAGGTTGGAGCTTATCCCTGGTTTCCTTAGTATGAAGAAACTGAGTTCAACTCCTCCTGGATGGGATGCTAGTCCATCGCAGGTTACCTACCAAGTATTATTTTACTGGTACCCATTTATACTGCTGGGTGGACAGAGGCTAACTTGTGATTAAGACCTTGCCCAGGGGTCTTTGCACGGTGCAGGATTCGAACTCACAACCTCTCAATTATGAGCCCAGCACCCTAATTACTACATCACCGGCTCCACTCATAGATGTGTAATATTTAATCAGTGTCCTCCATAAATAAATCACCAACTGTAATCATTCTGTTTTGTTTGCTTTACTGACATTTAGAACTTGTGTGGAAATGGATGATGTTTTAGGACATATTTATACAAAAGTATACGGAAGAACATCTAAAGGGTTCAAGAACTTTCAAGCCCCTCTGTACTTTCCTGATTGTTATTGATTAATTAAACCTATCTATTTATGTCGCTAGATTAATTGCTTAATTGAGTGATGTAATGAACAGTGATCCTGTCATATGGTTCTGTGCTGTGTTTTCAGGCTCTAAGGATCCTCCAAAAACTGATGTCCTCCTTAATTTATGCTTTTAAGCATGACTTACTTTATTACATTAATTTACATAAAATGCTTTAACTTTTAAAATTTGCTGGTACTTTATTTGTACCACGGTGCAGTTGACTTCTGTATTCCAAGTTGTTTTGATTTGTAGCTGCTCAGCGCATGCTTTTAGGTGGATCACAAGTTTTATGTTTATGCACTAGTTGTAATACATGAAGGTCTTTAAAAATGTCAGCTCATAAACAGTTCAGGAATGAGTCTATGGTGTCAGTGTTTTGTGACAGACAGTAATCTTTTTTTGACAGCAGGATAAAGGACTTTCCACATTCCAATTTCTGTCACATGCCGTGTTTTAGTCTTATTAATTTTGAGAGAGAAATAAGAGAGGCCAGAAAGGGAGTGGATTTTTATAGCCACTATAACATAAGTGATAAGAGAAAGTTACCCCCCTTTCCCCCACCCGCTTTGTTTTATGGGGGTGACTTTAGTTTCATTTTTTAAACTGATAATTCAATTCATACAAATATTTAATTGTTAGTGCATCATTGTGATATAAGATGAATAATATGTGATAACTGTGACGACCGTAACACTGTAACTTCTGTTGGCCCACATCACCTGACACTGCTGTAGATTTCTTTTCTTTTGGAAACACATCTTAAATTTCTTTTATAAATCAGTCAGGCAAGGTGTAGATATTAGCTGTTTTCCCTGATACATTTTATCCTCTGTCATAAAGCTGTGTAAGTAACTAGGTATTTGTGTTAGACTGTAATATTGGGTTGTAAGTTTATCATACTCTGATTTAATCACATCACTTCACTCTGTCCTGTGTGGTAACAGATAGCTTGCTTTCCTAGTTTGCATGTCTGACGGGATCTCCTTTCATTTCTCCTTTTCTTCCTCTGGTAGCTTTCTTCCAAGTCCTTTCCTCTGTGCATGAGGCAGCTGCACAAAGCCCTGAGAGAAAACCACCACCTGCGCCACGGCGGCCGCATGCAGTACGGCCTTTTCCTCAAGGGCATCGGTCTCACGCTGGACCAGGCGCTGCAGTTCTGGAGGTCTGAGTTTATCAAGGGCAAAGTGGATGCAGATAAGGTAAATATAACCACACTGTTAACTCTCGCTTGCTCTTGCGCTTATTTAGCATGCTCTCCCATATCGGTATATTTCACACTCCTGTCGTGCTGATGTAAATCTCCCTGTTTGTCCTTCAACAATTTTGAAGGCTGGGTCACTCAGACAAATGAGTGCTCTCGTACTGTGAAAGGGGATGCTGGAAATAATTTGGCATCCTTCCTCTGTGTCCTTAATTAAGAGACTTTGAAGAGTGTGTTTTTTTTTATTTATTTTTTTTGGGGGGGGGTTGGGCATGGTACATTTAACAAGAAAATTACACTCCCTAGCCTAGTATTCTGTTTGTTTCTTCATCTTGCTCGGTAAGGGGATGTTTATTCCCAGTTGATTCTCAATCAAAGAGAAGCTAATGGCATTCAAATCCTTACCTGAGAATGACTGTCCTGATGGGGATGCATTTGAATACATGCAGTTTTTCACCAGTCAAAGGAGTGCAGCCTGAATGCAAAAAATAAATAAATAAATAAATAATCAAAAAAGTTCTCTATGATAAGTCGTAATTTTCCTTATTTTGTGCTAGGCTTTGTTCCGCAACACTGTGCATGTGAGCAGTGCCTTTGAATACGGAGTACAGTGGAAGCAGTGTCACAGTTTCACGATTAGTCATGGTGTACAATCAGATCAAAATACAGATTACATTACACCTCTGCCTTATTATTAGAGCTGTACATGACTGAAATTTTATTATTCCACTATAGAACCTTTCATATCCAGAGAATGCATACTGTGATACACTGCTCGGCCAAAAGAAAGTCTTTTAAGTATAAAAAGCCTTTATACTTGATCTCCATGGCATTGTTTCAACAAACTTGAGCAACATAACATTTATTTCTATCCAGAGTTGATTTAATTTCTCACTGATGTCTTGAATTAATGACAGGAAAAATGTAATCTCACTATAAAGTCTTCTCCAGCACATCCCGAAAATTTTGAATAGGGTTAAGATAGAGACTCTGGGGTGCCAATACATATGTGAAAATGATTCCTCATGTTCCCTGAACCACTCCGTCACTATTTGAGACCCGATTTTATGTCCGAGCCATCAGGGATGAAAAAGCCCATTGATGCGATAACCTGCTCATTCAGTACATTCAGGTAATCAGCTGACTTCATTTTATTGCCACATTAATGTTGCTGAGCCTCGACCTGACCAACTGGAGCAACAGTGCCATGCTGTGACGTGCTGACATCAAGGCTAAATGCACTCCATGAAGATATTGGAGTGTGCTACTGGTTTGTTTTGGGTTTTTTTTTTTTGGCCGGGCAGTGTACATTTTCAATAAACTCTGATGATGATGATGATGATGATGATGATGATGATAATAATAATAATAAACAAATCAAGAATGTAGGCAGTAAGTAGATATTTTGATTAATGCAATATCAGCACTTGCGGCAAAAAGATTGTGTTGTAAAATCTATATAAATAAATGGTTAAAGTAAATAAAATTACAAATAAAAAAATTAAATAAGCAAGGTGCTTCAACCCAGAATAATAATTACATTAAAATACACACAATATAAATTCTGTGCATATGGTGTAAAAGAAAATAGGATTGATCAGACCAGTCCACCTTCTTCCATTGCTTCATGGTTCAGTTTTGATGCTGTGACCTTTGTAGATATTTTCAGTGGGATACAGGGGTCAAGCGTGTGCAGTCTGATAGGTCTGCAGCTACGCAACCTCGTATGCAGCAATCTGAAACGTGTTCTCACAGCTTTCTGTCATAGCCAGTATGAACTTTCTCAGCGATTTGTGGTCTTCAGTGGGATAAAATCACATAGGCTATCCTTCGCTCCCGTGTGCATTAGTGCGATCTTGGTGCTTCTTAATCTGTTCCTGGTTTGCCCCTCCCTGCACCACTTTTGGTAGGTTCTGACCACTATATACTAGGGGTGGCTGGTATAAATAAAATCCTCTATCATGGTATAAATAATTTTATGTTGGGGTAATGGTATATATCACTATGCAGTATTTTTCTCCATTCATTCAGTTAATGGCTTAAATGAATATATTGTGCTTTCATCATGTTTTCTTTTTTTATTTGGAACTTATATTTCTACACAAATGAAAATATCAGACTAGTCTGGCTTCAGTGAGTCAGTGAAAATCACAACACCAAAATTTGTATTTAAAAAAAGGGTTGAGTTTTCCTGAGTTTGCCCTGTTTAATTTCAAAAAGCTGTCAAAATACATTAGTGTGCCAATATCTGTCTTCAAGTTTTAAAAGGCCCATGTGCAGCTGTGGTGCAGCTTGATTAAATGTCTGTAGTTGTTACAAAATAAAGACAATTATGAAGCTCCTTTTAAATTCTGACCTGGCATTCTCCATATGAACGTGGCAGCTTAACGTCGGTGAAGTGTTGATGCCAAGACATTACATACCTGTGGTTGAGAGTGCTGATGAACTCTCTAAATCTTTGCTTTTCAACTGTATAAATCAGGACCATGTCCTTACATATATGTGGGGTTATGGTGTGTGTAATTTCCTTCAATCGTAGAGATTTCTTGGCTTATGGACTGCCCCTGGCAAAAGCCTTGCGCATGAGAGCGTTTGTTTTCTTTGTGCAAGCGCTTTGTGCTATCTCTTCACCTCACGCAAGGGTTTTTTTGCTCCACTCATGCACTGAACCGAACCGGATCAGCGCACTCAGCTCTTCCTGCTGCTTACACTTCAACTTGCATGTACATGCACACAGCACTCCTCTGTGGTGATGTCTTCCCTGTGTGGCGCGGAGGTGTAACCATGGATAACATACATCTTTTTACCTCCACAGTATAAATGATGTACCAACTTTCTATCTGAGGACAATTTATACCGTCAAGACAATATATACCTTCATACCTCCCAATCCTACTGCATATCAATACACTCCATAAGACCTGTGGTTTTGAAGATGCTCTGATCCACTTGCCAAAATCACTGAGATCCTTACGCTTGCTCATTTTTCCTCCTTCCAATACATAAACTTTGAGAACTGACTGCTCACTTGCTTTCCAACGTACCCCACCCCATCTCATTCACTTTATTTTTCGGTGGTTTTAAAGTTGTCTGATCGGTGTAAGTATATATGCATTATATGTACATTTACATATATTTATTTTTTAAGATGTGTTTTAATGTGAAAATGTAATGTATAGCTTTATATTTTTCTCTAATCTGCCAAGCTGTAATTTATGAATTTAGGAAACAATAGTACTTTGAAAAGGAAACCAATTCCACATTCACAGTATTTTCTCTCACTCCTCCACCCTCACCCCTCAACATGCGGTTTTATCTTATAAATAAGCATAATATTCTGCTAAATACATTATTCATGCCTGAGGCCATCCTCATTGCAGCATGTCTATTGAGCCATGCAGCTTCAGTAATGCTGTGATGGGTTGTTGCTTTCCACTGTGAAAGGAGGTGAATATCTGCACCTGAAGTAATCTAAAACCAATAAACCGAACAATAGATCTGCGCACACTGCACTTCCCTTCTCCATCTATGAAATGGTGTGCAATTTTCTGTGACAACATTGTAAAGGCAAAGAGGAGACAAATTAAGCTTGTTTTCCGCAGAATGGTACATTTCCCATTTTGGAAGAAATAAGATGTCACTTTGCAGGACAAAAGCAATAAATGAAGATCAAGAGGACAGCAAGTTTGTAAATGTGTTTTCAGATTGCACTTTAAAAAAGAATCACTGCATCACCAAGGTTTCACTAATTTAGAATGGCATCTTTAGAAGGGGAGAATGTTTTATCATATTTCATTGCTAAATCTTACAAGCAACCTTTTTCAATAAAATAGATGGTGCTGACATTTCTGTTCTCCAAAAACTGAACAATGCATTTTTTCCCTTTTTCTTATGTAGATGAACTGTCTGCCTCTGAGCACAAACAGTCTGTTTTAAACCTGAATATTTATGCTTGCTCAAATTGACGAGACTGGAAGTCCATTTAGAATGAAGCACAGATTCAGTGTAGGATTATTCAGCATTTAAACACTTGACAGTCTTGGAAAAACCTCACATGGTAAAACGGATTTTTTTCCTACAATATATAGGTTGGGAAACTACAAAATTCAGAGCTGTATCTCTTTTTGTTCTAAAAGTTTAAGTACTCATTTTAAAGTCTGGTTGGGGGGGGGGGGGGGGGGGGGGGGGGGGGGGGGGGGGGGGGGGGGGGGGGGGGGGGGGGGGGGGGGGGGGGG
>JBCNYH010000027.1:23017209-23031709 GCA_039654325.1 Tandanus tandanus
ATATATGTTCACCACGGTCAGCAGTGTGAGGAAGTTGATGGGGATTGAGGGCTGCAGGGGAAACTGACAGAACTGTATTCTCGATCAGACTTAAGTATTTTATACACACACACACAAACACACGTGTGTGTGTGCATATATATATATATATATATATACCTAGCAAAATGATGGCTAAATAAACTAAATTAATAAAAGCACATTGCCTTAACGATGAATGGTGCCCTCCAGCTGGTTTTAAAACTTTTTTGCTGATCAAGAACTTCTTAACGCAGAGACTAGATGGTCTGGTGGGCATGATTAAGGTTGGAGCCAAAGTCTTCAGTGCAGTAGATCACCAGAAAAGGGTTGATGATCTCTGATCTAGGATATATCATCAACATAGGATATAGTAAATGAAGGTGACATCATCCAAAAATGACAAAATGCTCTCGTTTAACTCCTTGCTGTTCTTTATGTTTAGCTAGTTTATGAAGCTATTGAGTTTTAGATTTAAAAAGCTGTGGCTTACTTTAAACACTATTGGCTGACTTCTTGTTTCAAAAGGAAATACATCCACATGGAATCACATCTCATGCCTTTTCTGAAGGACTTTAAACATGTGTAAAATTATGTTTAAAAAGAAAAACGACTTTGGGTTTTTCTTACATGTTCTGGAGGTACCCGAGCAGGAGCCAGGAACTCAGGAAGTAGGCCATTATGTCGTCTGGCATATTTCCTAGACAGTAGAACACCAGTGGGAGTTAAGGGCCCTGATAGCACTTCAATGTCCTGTCAGACTCACTACTTTTTTACTCGGCCCTAAAATGCAAATGAACTCGAGACACTTGTGCATTTGGAACTTATTAACAGTCTAGAATTTTTTCCCCGTCTCGCCTCTGAGGACAGAAATGTGTAGTTTTGACAGAAGAGGCGAATGACCGTAACCTGCACTGCGGTAAATGATTCCCTGGAATGTCTGATGGGAGAATTCTGAGCTACTGACTTGTTCCTCCCAACTCCCACCTGACAGCTGGGAGTAACACACTCAATTTTTCATGACATCTGCTTCAGTGAGTTCATTGCCTTTAAATGGGACATTTCCACCATATTACCCATTTTACCACGACTGTTTTGGCACGCTTGATTGATGAGAGACGAGTAGAAATGTAAGGATGTTTGAGGGAAGGAGAGAATGACATTTGTTGGGTTTTTTTCCTTATCAAGGACGGCCTATTTGCGACCCTCTATATTTAGCAGCTGGAAATATGTATTTGAATTCCTGTTTGACTCTGCATGTGGATGGTATCGTCCCACTCTGGTATATGATGCAGTGGGAGGTTGATAGAATTGCATGCTTTGGGACTGAGATTGAGGATGCGTCTCTGAATCCATTTGTATTCCTTTCTTTGCATGGTAGCTTCCAGTGGGATTGCCGCTCTGAAAGAAAAAAAAATGTAAAGGTTCTGTATAGAACTCTGTCAAACCTACCATACAGATCTATAAACTATAGAACGTATCTATCAATAGAAGTATTGAAAGATTGAACCGATAGCTATCCAAAGAACTATTACCTATAATAGAACTATTATCACCATTGCTCTTCTCTGCCTCTTTTGTTTTATTTCTCTGTGTGGCTGGTCCACAGGTCATATTGGGTCATGTTTTATTATTTTCTTGCGACATTGAGTTTTTCCATTTGGATTTTTGTAATGTACAATCCACATTTTTTGCACCCGTTCTCATATTCAATCACAGTCACTTCATTTTAGGCTCATTATAGGCTTGTTTTGTGCATATGAAAGATCATTGCATGCTAGAAGTGTATTGTCTGTGGTATTAATAGAGCAGTTTGCAGTCTAGACCTGATGATGCTTTCTAATATAAATGAACAGTATAAATTTACAAATATTTTTATACTGTACTGTAAGTCATCTGCACAGTTGGCTGCATGGTGTGTGTGTGTGTGTGTGTGTGTGTGTGTGTGTGTGTGTTGTGCTTTTCATCGTTGCTTTCTATTCACACTGTCCTTAGTTGCATGATATATTTTTTTACTTATTTTAATTATTGCTTTACTTTCCAATATAAGACAGGAACAAGACAGATTATTTTTCAGAAAAATTTCCAGGCCGATGATTTATTTCACTTACGTACACTTTAATTTGTTCTCACTTAAGCTCAGTTTTTAACAAAACAAACAAAATATATATTATCAAAATGCAGGGAAAAGAAAAAGAATTCAACTAATAAAGTTGTTTTGGACAATGTCTAGTCGAGAGTACAGAGAAACTACTCAGAGCTCACTTTCACTTTTGCTTAGACTCCGGGGGGAGATAGTGTTGTAAGTCTAACACGAAGTGAGGTACCAACTCTGAAAGCGCATCTGCTATTAATTCCTAAAGGGAACAGGTGATCCGTAGCGGCAACAGAACCATCACAAGCATTCCAATAGATATAATGGAAAAAACATTGAGCAGGACAACCTTGACTGTATTTATAGAGAATATTGGAGAGGAAGGGCACTTAAATTGACCTGAAAAGGTGCAGATTTTTTACTTATACTGTACTGTGATTACTAGGCAACACACTTTTCTGTACTCAGTGTATTCCTGTATTACAATGTTGGGAATACCAAGAAATGGTTACAGAGCCATAACTTCAGGCCCTGAAGCCATGGAGACCCCTTTTTAAATGTACATTTACATGCAAACGACTTCTGGGTCTCTTATAATTCAAAGTGGCAGCTATTCAATTTTTCATAACATTCTTCAGGCTTGAGATGTATAGGTAAATACTTTTATGAGCAAACCAGATTACTATTGTGTTATTTTCTCAAATGCTGGAATGAGTGATGCTGTACTGCCTAGATGAATAATTTAGCAGTCTACAGATTAGAGCTTCAATGTGGGATATTAAATAGTTATCTAAAGTGCTGATATGCTAATCATGGAGTAATTAGTTTTAAAATGATAAGCTGATGATGATAAACGTCTCCGCAGTGAATGGCTCTCGGCTCTCGTCTGCTTCTTTGAGTCTACCTCTGTCACCAGGACTTGCTTCAGCTCATAAGTCTGCACTGAAGCAATTCCAAACTGAATTCTGGTAAACAAAATAATGAGATTTTTTGGCCAGGTGGCACTAAAGTTTATATCATACCTCTATTTATATCTCTGTACAATCCGAAATGAGATATGAGGTTTGTGTTGCCTTGCCGAAACTAATAAGATTGTCCTGAGTTGTCTGTAGTGAATCCACACTTCACTCTTGGTCAGAAGAATAAATAACCGCTGCGCTCTCACTTCAATTTCACCTTCACCTTCATAATCGCATACCGCATCAGGCAGCAGCCACCTTTATTCCACACCCTAACGTACTTACCTCAGCCAAACATGGCACCAATCCCTTGAATAAGTGTGTGTGATGTGCAGGGTGTGACTGGGTGAACTCCCAGTGGGAGGAGAACATGGCTGCCAGGTGGCTCCATTCGTCTGTGATAAACCGCTGAGGAAAACAAATGAGCCACTCCAGGTTTCCTCATTCATTAACACCTTTCTCCGGCTTTCCCATATTTCTCTTGTTCCCCCCAACTCTCTTTCTCTCTATCCACTTTTTCTAAATCCCTCTATCACCCTTTCTCAATTCAATTTTTTTATTGCCATGATTCTTAAAGAGAGGTCCTGGAAGGAGTCAGGGGTCAGTGGTGTTTTGTTTGTTTGAGTTTTTTTTTTTTATTATTATTGCAGTGGTGGGATCACCACCCACTATGATCAAAGTTATTATCCCTATAAATAATATAAGTGAGATTTTAATGACAGTTTTAATAAAAATGGGTTCAGTGAGTGAAAACTTTATGCCTCATAACAAAAAAGGTCCTGGGCTTGAACCCTGTGTCCGGCGAAGGTCTTTGTGTTCCTTTTGTAATTTCATTGGTTTGCTCTGGGTACTTTTGGTTTCCTCCGACAGTCCAAAGACTTGCACATTTGGCTAACTGGCTATTCCACGTTGCCCCTAGCTGTGTGAGTGTGAGTGGATGTGTGTCCTTTGGCCCTGTGATGGTCTGGCAAGTTGTTCATGGTGTTCCCTGCCCTCGCTTAGAGTTGGCCGGGATGGATATATCCCAGATTATAAAGTATAAAGTGATTTGAAAATGAAATAGCTTATGGTGTTTATGGACATCACAATGACTTAATGGTTAACACTGGCAGCTCACAGCAGTAAAGGTTTTAGATTTAAATTGCTACGCAAGCCCTTTCTGTGTAGAGTCTCCATGTTATCCCTGTGCGTAGGTGTATGTCCTCCAGTTACTCCGGTTTCCTCTCTTGCTAACACCTGACCAGCACACCTACATGTGGTTCTTTTCTGGCTGCATTTTATTCCAGAATATACACGAAACGTATGATACGCAGCCAGTTCCGAGATGCTAATGTGTGAATAGAGTGTTGAATTTTAGTATTAACCTCTTGAATGTGTACAGTAACAGCAACAAAGCGTACATGTTGAAAGAACCTGCCTCCGTCTCTAAGAATGTTTATTCTCCTTTTTAAAGACAAACCACACTTTTACTCTCTTTTTTTTGTTTGTTTTTTACACTTTTTTCCTTTCTAGAGTCTAGAATACTTCATGTAAATCTGTAAAAGTATGCAGTTTCCTCAGGTGTTCTTTTTGTGAATAGCCCTTATGTTTAACAAAGACACTATCAATTATAACTTGCACTTCTTTTTTCATAGCTATAATTATCCTCATCATTACTGATTAGCATTATGGTGTCGACTGGGACAGAATTAGCAAGGGCATACTGTCTGAAAGCCCTGTAGGTGCTAAGATTGGACGCGGATAACCTGAGGCAGTATGTAAACTCTTCATTAGTCTGTTGGGGTTTGCTTCATTAACCTTTGCTCCACTTGCCCTCCGTGGCACGTTTGATTTACTTCACTTCCGAACTCCTCGTGCTGCGCCTCACCTGCAGCACTTTCAATGTCAAAACTGATTAAAGCAGACGATGAAGTGAAACCCAGATAGAAGGATTCAGACTGAAGCTTAAAGGCGTTTAAAATAATATCAGCCTTGGAAAAAGGTATTTAAAGTTGAAAAAGCAAAATTCACAGGTATGTATCTTTATCTTTAGCTCGGATCACTACTGTGTTCTTAAAATACCATTGACCTTAATAAGCACAGCGTGCTATTTCTGAGCATGAGCCATTGTAGACACGAAGTGTGGTAATGGAATGTGTCTCTTTTCACCACACTGAAGGGGTGGAAGACATTTGTCTCCCTGTCTCTATAGTCTGGACCCTATTTTCTCCCCATGTCTCCTTTTCCCGAAAGAGTCACTGCTGGGCATGTAATGAATTTTTATCGGAATTTAAGTTGACAAATGCAGACAGAAGCAATATCACCAGAGTAGGCATTGTGTCTCCACTATGTCTTGTCTAGGTCATTCCCAGTGGGAGCACACACTTATTGTAACTAGCTCATGCTTATGAGCCTTCTTAAAACATGTCTTGAGGCAGACTGAATGCATATCATGGTTTGTCATGTCCCTATCTTCTCTAGACAGTCTGCTGCTGGCGATGTCCAACTTTACAGAAACATCCGTGTCCTCCTATTGTCTGGTTTTTCATGGTTAGGTGAGTGCTGTCACACTGATTAAAACCAAGCCAACATTACATTTGGATACAGCAAAACATTTTTTGTTATAAGGGTGAAATGGGGATGTTGCTGATTCCTTTGGGAATGTTTGCATAACGGTGCTGACAGTGAAGCTGCTGAGTGCCTATGGTTTATTCATATGTCTTCAATAGGTAATATCTACAAGCATGTCAGGACGTCATGCATGCAGTTGTCTGCCTACATTTTTGCATGTAATAATTGCGTGCTCAAGGGCAGTATGGTGGCGCAATAGGTTGTGGTTCCACCATACAGAGCCATGATTCCCAGTTCCTGATAATGAGATCAAGCTCAGACTTTATCATGTTGTTCCCATGTCCATGTGGATTTCTCTGGGTTCTCTGGTTTCCGGCTACCTCTCAAAAGCATGCATGCTGGTGAATTGGCAACTATACATTTCCCCTAGGTGCAAAGATAAGTGTACCCATAGGTGCCATATTACTTGTGATGGGCTAGTGTCATTCCTGCATTGTATGCCCTGTCTGCTCATGGCAGGCTTTGGATCCATCACAACCATGACCAGAATAAAGAGCTTACTGAACATGAATGAATGCATACACTAATGCCTTGTAAACACTTCTGTATGTTTCACCTGGGGCAATCCTCACTGAAGCGCAACTGATCATCAAGCCTCGATTTCTCACATTTCTGCGCTATTTTGTTTAAGGAAAAAAAAGTGTTTAGGAACAGATGGTTGTGGAGGTCCAGACAGTGAGAATTTTCTAACTGGAGGTATAGTGCCAAAATAACATATGTTTATAAAATCTTTTAATATTATGTGCCAGGAATCATATAATGTTTTTTTTTTCCTGTTACTAAGAACCATTAAATGCCACACTTTCTGATTTTCTTTGCTCACTTCTCATAAAGGTGCATAAGACAGGCTTGAAGATATTGGCACTTCCGCACACACGGAAACAGCAGTTAATGTGAAGGTATTCAGCACATTGTTGCTATAAATTTGTCTTTGATAGGGAAACCGGGTTTAACACGTGTCATTTGCTTTCATCTTCAGAGTCATTGTCACATGTACCAATCCAAAATTAACAATCCCCATACAGTATGCACCAAAATGTCAAAAAAACCTCTGTGTTAAAGAATCCTTTAAAAAATTCCTATATCCAGAATATGATCCGTATCATCTCCAAAATATAATGGAGCCTTACTTGTCCAAAGCCCCACCTCTGATAGAAATTTCATGAAAATCCACATATAACCGTTTACATAATCCTAATAAAAATACTGAAGGTAGAGCATAATCTGCTTGGTGAAGAGTATAAAAAAAATGGTGAGGAGAAGTAAAGTAATAGGAATAATGAACTTAAGATGGTAAGGGTGATGAAAGATGGGCCAAATTAATTACCATTGAAATTACAATTGAATTTTTGAAGCCCTTGGATTTAACTACTGTTGGTGGAATGATGGATTGCCTCTCCAACTTAGACATGTAAGATCTGTTGAAAATCTGAGATGTTCAAATTGAGTTGCTGTAGCTTACGCCATCTGCACTGGGTCTTTATCTGCCGTATACATCATGGAGTCTGACTAAATTAGGCATTACCAATCAGTGTTTGCATGAAATCTGGTTGCCAACAGCACCACAATCTTATGCAAATTTCCTGGACTTCCCTATCACGTACTCAAAGTAATTATTGATCATTAACAGCATCAACATGAATATGAATACAGAAATTGTAATATCTTTGGAATGAGTGATCATATTTTCTTTATTTAAAGACATTTGCAATCCTGAAATGGAAAACTGTCCAATGAAGTCATCTCTAATGAAATATATATTTAAATTGTGAGCACTTGTATGCTTTACTGCACTATTTGATTACTGGATGATTTATGTGACTATTGTATGAGGAGTTTGTTCATTAAAGTGAGTGTAAGATTATTTTATTACTTCCATTCCACTCTGTACAAGGATTGCTTGATGACAACACAATGTTCTTAACTCTGGGAGCTCGACCAGGTGGCGTTGAGCTAAGACCTTCAAGGTCACTTAAAGAGAGGCAGTAACTACAGGGTTAAGAAACAGTGAAGCAATAAACAATCTCAGCGAGTGTAATGCCAGAAATTGATGGTGGCGAACCGAAAAGATGGTGAACTTGAAGGTATAAAAGGAGGGGTCTTGATGGACCACTCAGCGTCTAGGAATCAGTCATGGGAGTGAGGAGGAACTTTGGGGGTCCAATCAGAGCTAGAGGATGGTAGACAGGGTCCGAGGTCCTTTCTCTGACAATTTCTTTTTTGTGATTGATTGTATGCTTTTCTTTTCCTAAAGGTTAAATAAACACCTGAAAAATTGATTAGGATCCCTTGTGTCGTGCACTGGACACTTTTTGCCACAACAACACATACATGGTAATGGTTTTAGAGGAGTGTATGTGTAACATTTCTCAGTTGCCTCTTTAGTCGTCTCCTCATGATTTGTTGAGACTGTATTGAAATGATCATTACCTTCTTAGATAGGTATATGTAGGCTGGTAAACAGTCACACAGCATGCGTTTCAATATACAGTAAAGCCACATGTTATGCCGGATGAAAAAAATTCCTGGTTACTCATCAGAACTTTTTGAAAACCTATACAATACACCCCTAGATGACCAGTCTTTTACATGTGCATTTAACATCTATTAAACTCTGAAACTATGAACAACTGTCTGTAGAACAGAAGCCTTGCAGGTCCAAAAACCTTTTGAAAATATAACTATTTCGAACAGAACTAAACCGATCTCAGAATCACAATCACAGTATCTAACACAGAATCGCCTTCTGTGTGGTTTTAATGTTGTCTGAGGCTTTTTCTGAGGTTTTGAGCATGGTTTTTAAAAAATAAATAAATAAATTAGATGTAGCGCCAATTTCCGCGTGCAGGTGCTGATGAGAAACCGGGAATTTTTTTTTTTATCCAGCCTTACTTGATTACTGCTACACTGACCATACAAGCCAAAACTAAATACTTCATACATGAATAATAAATAGCCCCAAACAACTTTTGTCATTTTTGGAGATATGTCTTAAAGTGGTAGTATGTAATGTCTTTGTTACACATGCCATGTTTAAATATAAATACTCTTCAACCCAAAAGCATAAACGAGCCCAATGTCATACTCTTCTCCACCTCTAAGTTCAGCCGTGAAACCTGAGCTGAGCTAAGCGTCGGCAAGATGCCTGGAGACCCAGTTAGGAGTAAATCAGACTCGTGGCCCTGTGACATTGACAGATTAATAAGGAAGAGAAGATTCGTGCACTGAGGGCTGTCTGAGTGGCATCTTCGAATACATCATGATAAACCTCTGATGTCTAAGGGGCTTTCTGTGGTGGAAAAAGATATCAATCTCATCGTGAGACTGCAACCATTATGACTTCTAAGTCTTTATTTTTCCATGTCGAATTTCTACCTTTAACAAATCAAAGCGCAGAATAAAATGGCCCCTTGTTTCCCCACAGGGTTTCTGGTGATAAGCTGTACTGTGTTCAACGTGTGAATTAATAAATGGCTTGTTTGGCTGTCTCTGTGGAGGAATTTGACAGGCCTGGCTGAAAACATGCTTAGTGATGATGAATACATTGCATCCTCTGTAGGTGTGTGGTAATTATATTAGTGAGACATTGCTCTCACAGTTTGGTTTCACAAAAACAAATGTGATCCACAAATATTCTCCCCCTCTCTCTCTCTCTCTCTGTTCCTGTGTGTTTGTTTATCTGCTTGCTTCATCATTTCAGCTTTAAACTATTAGGTTAATCATAAACAATATTCAAATATTAGTTTTAATAATTTCTGTGAGTTTTAGTAGAAATCCGCACCAATACCAACAATGTTGGATCAGAAATCAGAAAGAAGAAAAATGTAAACAGTGACAGACTGGAACTGTATTTGAAAAAAAAAAAAATAGTTTTTCAGAACTAGAAATTATAGTGTTGGACATAAATTTACACTTTGACACTTGACTGGTTTTTCTTTCCTTCATTCTATACCCCGAATATGTATCCAGTCTAGCACAGAGGCACAAAAACCCATTCACACTTATGGGAAATTTAGCTAAGCCAGCTGACCTAATGTACATGTCTTTTGACTGTGGGAGGAAAACTGACAACCCAGAGAAAACCCATGCAACCACGGGGAGAGCATGTAAGTCCACACAGAAGGATTTTTGTCAGCCATAAGATTCGGACTCAGAACATTCACACTGTGATGCAACAGTGCTAACCACCATTATTATATTTATTTATATTTTATTATATTCATCTTTTATTATTTTTTTTTTTACCAAATTTACAATGTAAGTAATTTCTTGTGTGCAAGAGTTTAGCTGCAAAGTGCTTCAGCTTAAAAAAAAAAAATCCTTAGTAGTTTTTAAAGTAAACTGTATTGAATGGGGCGGCATGGTGGTGTAGTGGTTAGCACATCTGCCTCACATCAAGAAAGTCCTGGGTTTGATTTCCAGTCTTTGGCGTTTCTGTGTAGAGTTTCCTCCGGGTATTCCAGTTTCTTCCCACAGTCCAAAAACATGCGCATTAGGCTCATTGGCTGTTCCAAATTGCCCCTAGGTGTGAGTGTGAATGGTTGTGTGTCTGGCGAACTGTTCAGGGTGTAAATGTCCGGAAACCTAATATACAGTTTTGCCACTGTGACCTTGAAAAATAGGTCAAGGCCATTCACACTCAAACTCATCCTAGCACTCATAGTAGTAAGCCAGCATACCAAGTTTGAAAACTCCAGCTTCAGCTTCACAAACTAAAGTGTGACAGACAGACGAAACCCATTCCTATAGCTCCCCATGGGCAGGAGCTAATAGCCGTGCCAAAACTCAACGTTTCTTTGAAAAAAAAAAAAAAAACACAGTTTGTGTCTTGTTGTGGTTAAATATGCTTAATTGACCTGTGATTTTAGAAGCTTCAGTCTTGTGACACAGTAGAAACCAAGTGGGTGGAACTATGGCCTCTGGTTGTTAAAAATAATTAGGTATTGGTCACATCAGTCTTTTGCATCACTGTTTTCCTAATAGTCCCCAAAAATTTTTTGACTTTAGGATAAAATGTGCTTTCCAGATTAAAATTGTGTGGCTGCCAGCATGCTAGAATTAAAAGAAGACAAGCAGGGATTGATGGCCAACACTAAAAATCTACTAATAAGACAGACATCAGCAGAATTCTTTGTAGAATGGACGAAATGCAAATCAACAGCCTAAAAATATACTGCATATGTGAGCGACCAAAGAGCAGCAGCTCAGCTGCGAGAATAGTGATATTTTCTGTTCAGGGTGAGAGACAACTCACGCACAGGCCTTAATTAGAGCTGAGTGTTAATGATAGTGACTTTCTTTACCTTTATTTATTCTTATTGTCTGTTTGAATTGGTACAGCTAACTTTAAAACGTGTCTCGTCGAGGACTTTTCTGTGTGGAGTTTGCATATGAAGAGTTTGAGTTCAAAAACAGATACCATTTGTTTTAATTTTTAATATGAGAAAAACAACTTTTTTACTAGCTTTATTTTAAAGCTACTTTAAAAAAAAGGTTTTGAAAGCTACTGGAAAAAGTTGTTTTTTTTTTAAGCTACTGGCAAAAGGTGATTTTTATTTTTTTTTGTAAAGCTACTTAAAAAAATAGTTTTTCTCATAATTAAAACAGTGGCACTTATCTGTTTTTGAACTCAAGCTCTTCATTCTATCTGTGCTTGTGTAGGTTTCCTCCCACATTCCAAAGACATGCACATTAGGCTGATTGGCTGTTCCAAATTGCCCCTAGGTGTGAGTGTGAGTGAGTCATCATAGAGCCAAATATTACCCACCAGTACTAAGACTATGACTACTACAGCTAAAAATAAAAATATATAATTACTATTAGCACTGCATATATCTTTTTTCCATTATTATTATTATTTAGCCATGATGAAAACACCATTGCTTTATTTTTTATTAAACTGTCTTCTTCACTAAAGTATAGAAGACTCCTCTTTATCTTTTGGATGTTTTTTAATATGGTAAAAGTACTGAGCTTGCGAAAATGATGCCTAAACCTGCCATGAAAGACCCTGAGCCTCTGCACTTAATGGAAAAAACATCACATATGAAACTGTTATTCCTGGACCTCTCTGACATATTTTCATTTTCAGATTTTTCTTTGTTTCTTACTCCTTATCATGGGAACCTATAAAGGTAATTTTATTGGATTATGTTGTACTCTTAAATCTTGCTCTATTCTCCTGGTGCTTGGTGAAAAAATGAACCAGCACTTAAAGAATCCAGTAGTTTTGCAATGCAAAGGGGTTCTGAGCACACGTGGCAAGAACTCAACAACAACAAAAAAGAGAGAGAAAACGCTTGAACATAACTGATGATATGTCTTTTACAATGTTCTCATGCACGGATTTGAGGGGGTGGTTTGCATGTGACATACGCCCCCTCTTATTTCGGCAGACAAGTGTTTTTCCAAGAAGTAAATTCTAGCTCCTGCGGACTAAAGTTTGTTCTGGTGGGTCCCACTGCAAAGTGAAGAAGTTGGCGCCATTATTCCCACTTTGAGTATTGCCCACATCAAATTAACGCTTTATTGTAGTGATCCATTACATGTAGTATTGACCATAATACATAGCGCTCCGTTTCTTGAGCCATGGCCGAAAAACATAACCCTGCCCGTACAGCAGTCGATTTCTTTGCTAAATGTCAACCAAAAAGAGGTCAGTACAGTACAGCATAGAGTCGGCTACTTTATAAAAGATGCTGATTCCACTTGAAATTTGATGAGATGACGATCTGCATGACTGAGTCCCTTAAAGGGAAACATTCTCAGATACACCCCAGATAGAGCCTAGATATCAGCTCTTCTTAAACTTATGCTCTGATCGTTGTTTCTTCTTATGCCTTCTTCTGTGTTTTTATATTTAAAAATGTCTCATTAAATTTTTTGCAGAAATAAACAGTCAGAATCTATGCCCGCAGATGCCCAGAAAACCTATATTTGAACAGGGTTGTGGTAACCCCCCATTCCTTATCAAAACAACAAAATTCCTGGATCCGCCCCGGTTCTATGCATGCAGTAGAGGGGAGTGAGGTATAGCTCAGAGTTATGAGAAAGTAGCTTAAGACAAATCCCAGAATTTCATTACAAAATCATTCTTTGTCATGATTTTTGACAGCTCTCAGTGTCTCTGGAACATTTGGAGCAGGACCTAGTGCTACAGTGGCCTTCTTTCTTATATACTGTAACGCCACCGTCATAAAGACCCCCAGAAGAAAAAGCATTGTTTTCACCTTTATTTTAAGAATGTCCCATACTTTTCTGTGGCATATATTCAATAGTCTCTCTGAGAGAGTATGTGACTTAAGAAATCTCTACACATTGTGAGAACAAATGCTTAGTTTTTGGGCAGTCCTATTACAGAGACAAAGGCACACAGAAGAAAAATGCTTCCCCTATGTTCTATTAGACCAAACATTTCAACCGTATAAATCTTATTATTGAAGGAATCTAGAGTAGCAGCAGGTGACATCTGTTTAACTTTTCATTTCTCACCACTGAAATTCATAGCCGATGTTATAAAGAAGCTGTAAAGATAAAAAAAAAAAAAACCCTCGCCTTTCAACCTGCGAAATAGTGAGAATAAAGAGTCATGATGAAAGATGGCACCTTTACTTATTTGTTTGGCTTTTAATCTACGGTCGATGATCAAGGACAAACCACGACAACAAGGCTATGTGTGCAACTCAATTCTTTATACGATTGTTTCTGTTGGGTCACCGGTTTTCCACTTTTTTGTTTGCTTGAAAGCCTTTCACAGCTGTAACAAAAAATCTGATGTGAGAGCCAAAAGACTAGCAGACGTCATTCTTTAGACAGCCTAACTGTTTCATCAGCGGTACAGATGTCACCGGGTCACACGTTCAGAGACTGTCAACATTCTGATGAACCTGAAAATATTCAAGGGAACACGTACAGGCACATGAGAGCTGCCAGTCACGTGAGAGCTTCCAGTCCGTGAGCAAATAGAGAGAAAAAACATAGGCAAATGCCAAAGTGTCTCTTGTTGCATTGCTGCAGATTTCCCTTTCATTCCACAGCCAAAATTGAGGTGGAGTGTTTTCTCAGGAGACAAAGCCGGGCCAGCAGTGCTGCAGGGCTTGCCACATTGATAAGGTGAGGTCAACATGCACGCGTAATCGACTTCAACAGCTTACAGCATTCGCCCTGTGGGAATTCACGCACATCAACAAAGGCAGCACAGCTGAGGAAGTAATAATCCAGTACTATCTGTGCTAAACCATGGGACCGCTAATACCAATGGTTTCTGACAGAATAGTGTTTCTGAACAATTCCCCTTTTTATTAGTGATTTAATGATTTATCAATGTATGAAGGTTTGACTTGAATGCACCTGGATGTGTTTCCCATATTACCACCAATCACAACGTCCAACGAAAGCAGTTTCATTCTTTCTTAAATGTCAGTGTAGATAAGCACACTGCTTTCTGTGCTTAAAAGATTTGCAAGTAATTTTTTTCTCACTGGTTCTCAGGAACACTGCATAAAAATGCAGACAAAATCAGGAAAAGGGGCAACTGGCTGATGTTTATGATTTACTGCTTATTTATGAAGTGCTAAAGAACAAATAGGAAACAAAGAACAATTCATAGCAATATTAAATAAGAACATGTTACAATAGTTTGTAGGTCAGATTTAAAAATTAAGTTATATTTAAAATGTGTATATTTAAAAAAAAAAAAAAAAAAAAAAAAAAAAAAAAGTTTCTCTTGGGAAATAAGTTCCCCACTCCCTACCTCTGAGTTCCTCAACCTTTAAGGTCTAACTTCTTAACTTCTTTCCTTTTCCAAACCACTTACTCC
>JBCNYH010000027.1:23053210-23065589 GCA_039654325.1 Tandanus tandanus
GAAAGGGGGGGAACTTTGGTAGAGACGGTTTGGTTATATATCTAACAGCAGACAGTGCCCAAAAGAACAATTTGTGCTTTTGAGGAAGAAGACAACCCCCCCCCCCCCCCCCCCCCAAGTGTACTTTTTAATGAATTGCAAGAGTAAACAGAGCCATAAATGATTACGACCCTGTTTGCTATCACTGCTATCTCTAAGTGTGCTTGTAAGGCGCATACTTGCTTGACTTACTTTGTTGTAGGGCCATAATGACATCTTCATGATACTATGTGATATAAGCCTAGTGTACACTGTCACACTAATGAACAGGCGACATGAACTGACAGCAATCTGGACATGTTTTATGATAAATGATGGCTATTAAAGCACAGCTGAAAGCAAACTGTGCTCTGGGAGAATGTCACGAGGAGGACTTCCAGCCTCTTCGTGCAATACAACAGCAATATGATAAAACATCTTATGAAGTTTAAAGATTTTCTTTAATAAAGAGCGCCAAAGAAATATTAGCAATAAAAAATAAGTGCATGCTGCTGTGAATTGCATGTATACTAAAGCACTTCAAATCTACATTTTATTTGTGAGGTGCAAGTCTTGCTGTTAAAATTATTTGAATATTGTTGGGGTGGCATGGTGGTGTAGTGGTTAGCACATCCTCAGAGCAAGAAGGTCCTAACTTTGAGTCCCTGGCTGGGCGAGGGCGTTTCTGTGTGGAGTGTTCTCCCTGTGCTTGTGTGGGTCTCCTCTGGGTACTCTGGTTTCCTCCCACAGTCCAAAGGCATGCACATTAGGCTGACTGTCTGTTCCAAATTGCCCCTGGGTATGACTGTGAGTGTGAATGGTTGTGTGTGTTGGCCCTGCAATGGACTGACGAGCTGTTCAGGGTGTATCCTGTATTTGCTGAGATAGGCACAACCTCCTCCCGACCCTAGTAGGATTAAGCTGATTAGCCATTGAATAAACTAATTAATTCAGTTTTTGAACCGCTTAATCCTAATTAGGGTCACGGGGAGGCTAGCACCCATCTCAGCCGGCTCTGGGAAAGGGCAGAGTACACCCTGGACAGCTCTCCAGGCCACCGGGGCAGTGGTGGCCTGGTGGTAGGGTGCTGGATTACCTATCCGAAGGTTGGGGGTTCAAGCCCCATTATCACCAGGTTGTCACTGCTGTCCCCCCAGTGCACTTAACTGGGTTATTAAAGGCGGGCCATGTCTCTCACTGTCTATGGTGAGAGGCATGTAAAAGAACCATTGCTGACTTTTGAAAAGAGTAGGCTGCATAGCCGTCAGCGTTTTTCTGCCCTGCGATGGCCTGGCGAGCTGTCCAGGGTGCACTCTGCCCTCGCCCAGAGTCGCCTGAGATGGGCACCAGCCTACCTGGAACCCTAATTAGGAATAAGCGGTTCAGAAAATGAATGAATGAATAATCTTGCACCCCACTTGACTTTAATAATCTACATGGTTATAGGTGACTTTTCAATTAGTTGATCAGGCTGACATATGAATTTCACACAGCTGTTCACTCATCTACAATCCGTGTATATTTGATAAGACCAAACTAATGATTTTCAAAGCCATTTTTAAGATAGAGTATATGTCTTGATATGTAGGATGGACACAAATGATATTACAATGTGCTGTTGATATTATATATTAGTGGGCAACAAGTCAGGTTCACAAAATTAAAAAAATCTGTAGATATAATTAATAAATTGAATGAAAAGGATACCTCGGGTGTTTTTTTTATGCCTTAACATTTCCACAACAATATTTTTATTTGACTAAATGACTGTTTTCCTATAAGGAAAAACTGAAAGGTGGACACCTTATGAATGGGGGCTTGACCTTGGGTGGGTAGGTGGTGTTACATGGAACACTGCGCATGTGCAATATCCGATTTCTGTGGGACTTAGGGAACTTGGCGTAGGTACTTCACTCTGGTAAGTGTGTGCTTGTGTCTGATAAATGCACGTGTGCATCAACTAAGGTGTGGTTTGTTGTGTTCAGCGCTCGTGCAAGGTTAAGGTGATTGCTGAATGTCTAACACCAGTTTATTCTGGTGTTAATTTGAACATGCAGCTCTTCTGATAGATTTAGAAAAAACTTCTATTACTATTAGTAAATCACATCTTGGGTTGTTAGGAAGCTGCGGTCAGAGAAAAAGCACTGCTGAAGCAGAGAAGGCCAAGGGTCTCACTCAAAAGCCCAACAGTAGCAGCTTGGCAGCGCTGAGGCATGAACACATGACCTTCTGATCAGTAGCACAAGCCGTAACTGCTGAGTCAGCACTACAATAACACTGAGATTTTTAGAAGTTGAATTATAATAATTAAAAAAAAAAAACATAGCACACTACAAATTCTGGGTCATACGTGATGAACAGTATGTGATATTGTGGCTTCACTGACCTGCTGAGGATCTTTTGACAGCTGTGTTCATTAAGAGGCCTTGAGGCTGATCATCTGCTCTAGTCTGCTGGAAAGGACAGAAAGCACGTCAGTCTCCTCTGGCTGCCTCTACTGGAGCTTAATAACACAATAATCTCTCTCACCAAGCTGCCAGTTGATGGTTTACCAGTACATAAAACAAGGTCTTTGTTAAGATCAAATCATCTTGGTACTCTGGGGCTTTTTAATCACCGTACTCTTCTAAAATAGCAGGTAATGTGAAACCTTTGAGGGTCAGATGGTCATTACCCTTCAGTTCTACAAGGAACTGTGGATGACACCACCCTTTCACTGCTTATGCTTAAAGTAAGGATAACAAATCATTTTATATTCTGTTCCAGGTAGTCGCTGACAGAGGTGAAAAAGTAAAGAAATATGATACCTGGAATAAAAACTTGAAGTATAAAGAAATGCTACTTTTTCCACTCCTCTAAACTTTGGAACTTCTCTAAAGGTCAAAAGTCCCGACTGAAAAAACATTCACTGACCCACACACTGATTCATTCATTCATTTTCTAAGCTGCTTAATCCTAATTAGGGTCGCAGGAAGGCTGGTGCTCATCTCAGCCGACTTTGGGCGAAGTCCGGGTACACCCTGCACAACTCGCCAGGCCATTGCACGGCCAACACACATACAACCATTCACACTCACTTCCCAATTAGGGGCAATCTGGAACAGCCAATCAGCCTACTGTGCAAGTCTTTGGACTGTGGGTGGAAACCAGATTACTTGGAGGAAACCCACACAAGCACGGGGAGAGCATGCAAACTCCACAAAGAAACGACCCGAACCCGGGACCTTCTTGCTGTGAGGCGAATGTGCTAACCACTGCGCCACTTTGTGGCCCCGCAGTGATTCAATAAACAACAAATGAGTAAATTGGTCCTCATGATTCAAAAGATTCACTGAATGAAACACTGATTGTCTAAATAACAATAAGTCAGTCTGGATTATGAAGACTGGAGAGTTTCACTGGCTCAAAAACACAAATATGTGAATTTCAGTCATGACCAAAAGCATTCACTAAGTCTGACACTGATTTTCTAAATGACAAATGAGGCAATTTTTTAGCAGACCCATAATGATTTACTGATTCTAACACTTACTGGCTTCATGATGAATGGAAGAATCACAGGGCATGACTAAATGATTCACTGACTCAAACACTGATTGGCTTAATGACAAACGAGGGGATTTGGGTTAAGACTAAAATGACTCACTGAGTCAAGTACTGATTACATGACAAGTGAGCGAATCCGGCCATGACCGAAAAGATTTGTTAGTTCAGGGAAAGTAGGCACACAGAAACAAATACAGCGTATATGTGTACAATTAAACATTTTACACCTGAATGAAATGTGTGCACGACAGTGATGGATATATATTCTCTGAACTTAGTTGCTCAATCAAAAAGATGCATCATTCCAAACATATCATATCAAACCTGTCATATAGGCATAAAGATGAGCAGCTGAGGGTTGCAGGTGTTGCTAATTGGCCAAAACTGGGACTTGCATTCTGGTCACTAGCATAACAACTTAATTGCTGTGATAACACTTGGCTATGTTTTCTCTCGCTCAGACTGTTTTCACAGCAGTTGGCATAAAGACGGATCTTCTGCTCAATGTGTGAGTTTTTTTCCCCTCCGTGCACTGATGCATTGATGTGTTGCCATCCCTATCCCTCAACAGCAGGATAAATCATTGGAAGAAAGAAACTACCAAATTCACATCAGTAGGCAAGAAGAGAAATAAAAACATGGCAAAAGAAGCAATTTCATGAATAAACTATTATCTAATCTGGAATCGATGAGCTTTCTTATTACAATATAATAACAAAAACATTTTTCTTCTTCCTCAAACCCAGAACTTGTTTCCCAATGAAAAAATTGTATTCACACATCCAGCTAGTGATGGGACACTGTAAGTGTCTCAGTGTGTGTGTAGTGCTGCAATTATCTTTGGTTTCCAGAACAAATCCCTGCACTGAACCAGCCAAGTGTGCTGTGCTCCCATTGTGTCAATAAGGTAGAGAGTGGCAGTGCTCCCCTGAAAGCAGATGGTGTCATTGTATCACTGTCAAACATATGAATTCGCAGTCAGGTTGGATTAATTGACTCTTCAGTCATGACATACTCATGTCTGGGTTTGTTTGGATTATCGAAAAACCCTGGCTCCTCCAACTAACGACTGAATAAACACTATAATCCCTTTCATTTAGACTCACCTTTATGGCAGATCATGAATAGGAGTCATATATAAAAGAATCACCACATAACCACTCATCCTCACTCATTTGCTGAACCGCATAATCCTAGGTTTGCAGGGAGGCTGGTGCCTATCTCAGCCAACACTGGGTGAAAACGTGGTACACTCTGAACAGGTCGCCAGACCTCACACCTAGGGTCAATTTAGAACAGTCAATGGGCCTAATGTGCATGTCTTTGGACTGTGGGATGAAAGCGAAGTACCCAGAGGAAACCTACGCAAGCACGGGGAGAACATGCAAACCCCACACAGAAGCGCCTGTGTTGAGCCCGGGACCTTCTTGCTGTGAGGCGACACATAACCAGTAGATCTAAAAAGTTTGCTCATCCCTGTTGAAATGTAGGTCTACAAAATAATAATAATAATAATAATAATAACAATAACTCAAATCAGGCCATTTTCTCCACAATCCCAACTTTAATCTAATGTAAATTATTAAATTAAATTATTAAATATTAAATTATTAAACTAACAAACATGTGATAACAGTTGGTGCAAAAAATTTAGCCAGTTTTTTAACCAAAAACAGTTTAACCCACAACACCCACAACTCTAAATATCGATCTATTGTGGCACAAAAAACCCTGAAAGCCTTTGTTAAATAGTATAAAATCAAAAAAAGGTTCACCGCCCAGTGCAATAATAACATGAAGTACAAACTCAAATCGACAAAGCAAAACTGACTGAGAAAAAGAACAACCAAGGATTTGGAATGGCCCAGTCAGCGCCCAGCTCAGTATTATATTGAAAACTTGGCATGACGTAAAGAGGACTGTGCACCAAAACAGACCTGGAGTATTTGTACAAGGAAGAGTGGAATAAAATTGCCAAATCAAGATATGCTAATTGTTAGAGTCTCACCCAAAAAGACGGAATGCTGTATTATAAGCAAAAGTGGCTTCAACCAAGCAAAATGCTTTCAGATTTTTACATTACAATACCCTGTGATTTTAGCAGAGATGTGTGGTAGAAGTGTAGAATTTATATTCACTGTATCCTTAAAACTTGCTTGGCAAAATCAGTTCCAGGTCATCGTCATTAAATCCATTTTGGTATGGATCCAAAGCCCAGTCGGAAATACTTAATTTTTTTATTTTTTTGTATTAATTACAGAAGTTTGTAGCATTTATCTGAAATTACTAGTACTTTGCAAAATATAAATCTGTTATTATGGCAATTTGCACAGCAATATGTGGTGTCAAATTTCCATAATTACTGCTGCCCAACCCTCTGTTCAGTGGTGTCTGTGCTCACACTGTGGGGTGCTTGGCCAATCGTGAAACTCTACGAATCCATTATTATTATCATTATCATCATCATCATCATCATTATTATTATTATAATTATTATCATCATTCATTCATTCATTCATTTGATAAACCACTTAATCCTCCTGAGATCTTAGCTGTCTTTGGGCAAAGGTGGGGCACACCGTAAAGAGCTCACCAGACCATCGCACGGCAACACGGCAACACGAACACACAAACATTCACACTTACACCTAGGTGCCATTTGAAACAGCCCAATAGCATGTCTTGGGACTGGGGGAGGAAACCAGAGTTCCCAGATGGAAGTCATGCAAGCACAGGGAAAACAAGCAAAACGCCACACAGAAATGCCCTCACTTGAGCCCGGGAAGTGAACCCAGGCATCCTTTTTGTGAGGTGGAAGTCATAACCACCACACCACCCATTATAATTAGGGGTCCAAGCTCTGAAAGGGCTGGATCTTAAAGGGTAATTGTTGTTGTTCTTCTTCTTTTTCTTCTTCTTCTAATTATTAATATTAGTGTGGCTGGTTGTGTACATGTGACACTTTTGGTATTTGAGGTCTTTGAAGCATTGTCTGTCTACGCTGTCAATTTGAGTGTATTTACTTGAATCTAACTGGTGAATTCTGAATGTTGTAATCGTTATTGTAATAGGCCGCACCCATTTTGAGCAATCACAGCACCATTGTAGAGGAACACCATTGTACCTTTTTAAAAAGCTGAGAGTCTCATACAAAATTTCGATATATGTGAACATAATGACAAAAGAATCTTGAAGCTTGAATCTTGAGGTCTTCTTCTTCTTCCTCTTCTTCATCTTAATCCTGATCTTCATCTTCATCCTCATCTTCTTCTTGTTCTTTTTCTTATTATAGTTTACTTGTTGTAAATTCTTTTTTTATGTAAACATCAAGTTGTAAGATATTTTTTAATATGTATAAGTATATTTTATTGAGCACAACTTATACAAAAATTTTCAACTGTATAAAAACATTTTTTGAAGGATTTGCTGAAAACAAAATCAAATGTTACTGTCTGCAAATTGCTGTGATGTTGGAGAAATAAAACACATGCCAGTATTGGAAAATAATCCACTTTATGTTGATAACAGTCACTCCACTATACATCATGCCACATTACACCTTTATGTTCTTGATTGTTTTCTTTCTGCAGCGTCTGCTTTGCCTTATTCCTTATTTCTTAAAGCGTTCAACAAATCAAACAAAACAACTGTTAAAAAAGTCCTGCCATTGTTATTGAACTCCTACATCCGATTACATAACTGTTAAACTGGTGGGAATTGTTGTTGATGGAAAAGTGGTATGAGTCCATTGCAAGTCACCATAAAGGTACAAGACACCCTAAAGTGAAAGGAGTAAAATATGTGATAAAACCTGTTGTGGTGGGAGGCTGAGAGCTGAGTCACCGATGGTCTGTAATCTAGCAGGGAGAGTAAACAGTTGGGCTTCCTTCACTTCTACTCCTCCCTCCATTCACACACATACACTAAGCACCCAGAACATGTGCCACCTGGCTCTTGTGCTCTAAGAGAAGCTTCTGGCAAATGCAGCATGAGTGACAGCAGCATCTATTCTACCCCTGCAATACTAATGATATGACTTCACGACGCCAAATAAACAGATGCTGTGCAAACATGGCCTGCAGCCCTGAGCCCAACACAGCTGATAAAAAAAAAAAATGGCAGAAGGCCTTGAGGAAGATGAGTCTCATTTTTAAAACACAGATTGAATGATGAATCATGTCTTAACTCAAGGGTGATAGAACTTTGCTCCCAAATTGATGAGGAGAGCAGCAGTAAAGCTGAGACCCAGTATTATATCTCGATTTATAAATCAGTAATCAGATCCAAGTTGATCTTTAAGATTTGGGTTTATTTTCATATAATAATGATAGTTTGTTAAAAACTTCTTGCTTAAACCAACTGTAGTAAATCTGCAAATGTTTTCTACGGTAACCAGGATGAGCCCATTTCAACCCGGGTTATTACTGTATAAGTCTTGATGAATGTTTCCATGGTGCTCCATCAGCTCTACTATGTTCATGTCATCAGTTCTAATAAATTAATTCAGTAATATAATGCTATATGAATACATGACTTGGTTGAGCTGAAAGAAAATGGGGTGATATGATGCATCCGGTTTCAAAAACACCTCACTACTGCTGGCAACCTGAAGTTACCTGTCAAGCCACAGCAATTTTTCCAGTGATTACGATTTTTAAGATTCATTAAAGAACAACTGGGTGGCACGGTGGCGTAGTGGTTAGCATGTCCGCCTCACAGCAAGGGTGTTTCTGTGTGGAGTTCACATGTTCTCCCCGTGTGGGTTATCTTCTGGTACTCCAGTTTTTTCCCCACAGTTCAAAGACATGCACATTAGGCTAATTGGCTGTTCCAAATTGCCGCTAGGGGTGAATGCAAGAGTGCATGTTTGTGTGTGTTGCCCTGCAATGGTCTGGCAACATGTTCAGGGTGTACTCCGCCTTCGCCCAGTGTCGGCTGAGACCTTGCAGGATTATGTAGTTCAGCAAATCAGTGATGAGTGATGAATAAAGAACAACATATATATCTTTAAATCTATTTATTGTTATAATTAATGTTGTGGAACATCTGCAAAACAAGTTAGTTCCTGTTATCACTTACAGTTGTAACCATTTCCCTCATTATCCTATCCTTTCCTAGTTAACTTGTCTGCTGCTAGCTACCAATCAACCTCTCGCTAACGTTGTGTGCAAACAAAACGTAACTTAGGCTAATGGTATATAACGGTAGTGCCGCTGAACACGCCACAGATTCAATGAGAAGAGACATAATTTAATTTATTTACATAGCGAAAGGTTTTCTGGTGTAATTGTAACTGATATATATATCACATTGAACACGCCATAGATTTTATGAGAAGTGACATCATTTGTTGAATAAAGTTCACCTGTGTGAATTAAACTTGTCAGGGTTGTGGGCACTGAACAATCCACAAAGTAATTATAGAAGATAACCTGTCCTGAACTGCAGGAAAGTTACGATTAAGACCAAGGTTAACCTTCCAGCAGGACACTGACACTAAGTACACTGCCAAAGCCATACGGGAGAGTTTTGAAACCAGGAAGTATTTAGAATGGCTCAGACTTCAATCAGATTGAAGATCGCAGTAGAAAAAAATACAATCATCAAGATCAGATGCCTAAATCTGCTAAACACTTTATCCCAAAATACAAGCATTTACCTCAAAAGAGGAGAATTTATGCAACCAAATGCAACCAATGAATGTCTACTTTGATATTTGAATAATCTTGTCTCACAACGAAAGTATGTTTTTAACCTTCAAATGTTAGACATATGGCAGAAATCAGAAGGGTGCTCCATGTGTTCTGAGAAAAATATTTCTCTTGCTTTCAGATACTCACCAGGCCTTGCGGTCGCAGTAGGCTGGTGATGAGTGGAGCTGATTGTCACATCTAGCAGGTGAGATTACTTCTCTGCTCTGGTTTTTATCAGCCCTCACTCTTTTACACACTGCACTGAATCTGCAACACAGACACCTCATATGTTAGACAAACAGGGCATTTAAACATGTAGTACCAGAAATAGATAAGTGACTCTGAGCAGCAGGAGAGACGAGACACAGAGGCTGATGCGGCTGTTTACTATCTGATATGCACTGCAGCCTGAGGGGAAGCTAAATGAAGCAGTGAGGTATGATGATGAAGTGAAGTGAATATGGAGGCACAGTTCATTATATGTTATGGTCTGTACCGCTCTCACGTTCTCGCTTGTTAACACGTATCCAGCATTTGGTAATGTTCCTTTTAAATGAGACTAAACGGTTGTATCTGATGCGTGTCATTTCTGATGGAGTTTTTCCTCATCTGTTTAAGACTGCACACACACACAGGACAGGAGGTGCTTATGATCAGGTGTTAGGTATCTCGATGCTTTGTCTCAGTCGTTGTTTGGTATTTATAGAAAATGTAAGATTTTGTTCACATGTTGTTGCTCTCATCATGTAATAGCTTGCCTCAACAATGCGTAATTAAATCGTCCTTGTTTTAAATGATCAACAGGGTTGATTTTGGTTAGATATTAGATAATATATCATGTAAAGTGCAATTAATTGCATACAATTTTGACAAGTGGAAAAAGACAAACAAGTGTAGCTTATATTCGTTATTACAATTAATAAAGGATTAATGGCCAGTAATCTATTTTGGTGTTATATCAATATTCAGCAATTATTCAATCTGGCGTAGTATGATCTATAGAATTGTTAGGTTCGAGGGGTTGTTATCGGCTGAGGCAGACACCACCCTCCAAGACTGACACATTTCCCATATCATATGAAAGCCGAATTCTGTGATTGTTTTAATATTAATTCAGAATGGTTTCAGAGTAGACAGCCATGTAACTACGTTCCGCGTGCAAGTTATGCATACTGGATTACCTACTGCATTATGACTCATTCGTAGGACGTCGTAGGGCATTGAACAACAGGCGTAAAATGGACTTGATGTCAAGAATTATCTACAAGATGGAATTTTTTTTAACATGTTCAGGTCTGCCGAGCTGTTCACCCAGTGTTGGCTGAGATAGGCTCCTGTCTCCCTACAGTGATCTAACACCAATGCCTGTTTTTAAATCACATTCATGTGGAGCATCCACAGTACAAGTGCCTGTGTACTTTGTTATTATAGAAAAAAAAAAAATCTTATATATCAGCTCTTATATAAAGGATATTACGGAACATTTTTCAACAACTTATCAGAATCAACAACTGATCACCGCTGTGATATCACCTTTTATAACATGAACGTATATATATATATATATATATACTTAATTGTCAGAAAGCACATCATTAATAGTTTTATCATCAAATCATTAAAAACAGGAAGCACATTTAGCCCAGAATTGTACACTTTATTCGTTTAGGTGTTTAGGTTCTCATTGCATGAGTTTACACTTATCTGGGAGTAATTGTCTAAAATAAGACCTTGTTTCAAATGGCCAAATGTACAAAACACTCCACATTATTCACACTTCACAGTCATAACCATGTGAACATGACCAGAAAAGAGGGTCAGGTTTGCTCTCTTGAAATGTAAGTATTTTGAGCCCTTAACATTTAATTGTATGTTTGTTAGCCTGCTGTGTTTAAAAGCACCTGAACGCAATTTTCAAATCAACATGCAGCATTTGCAGCACTTGCACCACTGAGCACTCATCGGTGTGTAAAAAAAGTGCAGGTGATAATGAGAGGATATGATGAGGAAGTGCCTTTGTTTCAAAACAAAAAAAAACAACAACAACATTTGTTGTGCCTGACGTAAGCTCTCACATTTACAACTTGAATTGAAAGCGTAACACTGGAAAATAAATTTATGAATCATTAAGTTATTTTTACATTTTTTCTTTTTGAAGATACTGGAAATGTACTAAGATATTGAAACTCATTATGCAGGTGTATAATGTATTATAAAGTGAGTTCTGAAGCATTCTGTCAAAGGGTGTATGAAAAAGTTGATGCACAAGCTATGAGTGAGTGTGTTATCAGATATCAGACTGTCCTTCTACCTTTGGGATTAAAAGAAAGGTTTGAGGACCCTTCTTGGAGTAGTGCAAAATGCTTTTATTCAAATCGCACTCTCCTTCTCCTAAACGATGGCTGACTCCATTATCATAACCAAACGCACCCCCCCCCCTCCCCCAACCTGATGGAAATGCCACTGTTATGTGACAGCAAATTGGATTTTCTGTTTGTGAATTAGTGTTGCTCTTTAGATGAGCACATCAAGAATTAATCTATTCTTGTCATTATAAATGCATTTAGTCCTGCGCCAGAGCAACAAATATGATTGCATACGGGATTGGGCTCATGTTTATGATCACGTGAAAGTTTCGCATGGAAAACTTGTATAACTTACAAAAACAACGTGTCATTAATTTTCAGCCTGGTTGAATGTAGTAGAAAAGAGTAAAGATACTGAAATGTGTACAGTATGTGTGTTCAAGAGAATTGAACGCTATGGAAAGCATGTGCAAATATGCAGTTGCTTTTAACTTGTAGGGCGAGCAAGACATGCGAACAGGATGGTGACAGTGCTAGTAAAAGTATTAGTGTTAATAGTGAATGAATATAATGTACATAAAATCAAGGATATTTCATTACAGAACAAAAAAAGTTCTCACAGAAAGTAGGCTAAATATTGAAAAATGTGTCTTTCCTTTCCTTGAGAATCACACAGGGCGCTGAATACCTGAAGGAAAATGCTAACCTGTGGCTAGATGCAAAATTTAAGCAAATAAATAATTATTTATCTGCCATCAGCAATTATCTTGTAATTGGTATTTTAGTAGAAGACAACAAGGCAGTGTATGTATATAT
>JBCNYH010000027.1:23075243-23099202 GCA_039654325.1 Tandanus tandanus
CGTCATCTGGAGGGTAGGTTGCTTCCCTCCAGACTGACATCCCCGACTCCCTCTTCTTCCCCGCTCCCTTACTCTCAAAAGAAAAAAAATAAAAAATAAATAAATAAATAAATAAATAAATAAATAAATAAATTGCATAACAGGTTTGTATTTCAAAGTGCCCCCTTTAGTCTAAATCACAGTATCACTGAAAACAAATATGAGAATTTAATGAGGTCTTGAGGTATGAAGTCTTTTTTCCTTTATCCTCACTAAATATAGATGATACCACTTCCTGCTTAATATGTAAATTAACTAATTCATTCATTCATTCATTTGCTGAACCACCTAATCCTATTAGGGTCACGAGGAGGCTGTGCCCAACTCAGCAGTCACTTGGCGAAGGTGGGGTTCATCCTGAACAGCTCACTAAATCATTGCAGGGCCAACACACACCCACATAACCATTCACAGTCACACCTAGGGGCAATTTGGAGCAGCCAATTAGCCTAATGTGTATGTCTTTGTACTGTGGGAGGAAACCGGTGTACCCAGAGGAGACCCACGCAAGCACAGGGGGGGGAACATGCAAACGCCACACAGAATCGCCCAGACCCAGGAATCAAACCCAGGACCTTCTTGCTGTAAGGCAACCACTACGCAACCGTACCGCCCCTGATGAACATGCTGCTTCTGGGATATTCCAGATACATCATCGAGGAGAGTTAGGAGAATTCATGTAACTGGGATCTGTACATAACTTACCATAAATGATTCATGGAAAAAAAAGGATGTTTCAAGTATGAGGTGTTAAAAAGATTTAGATATGAGTTAAAGTATTTCACTGATTAAATTTTAAGGTAAAGTCTAGTAGATGGAGTAACTTTATTAATATTTTCAGTTTTTTCATGTTTTCCTTTTATTTTCCATCCATACTTGTAAATGCAATATTACTGGGACACAAATCGTGGAATCACGCCGATGAGTACATGCATATTGATGAAGGCCGTGCAGGTGTTTCTACATGCCCTGGCTTGTTCTATGTCTTCAGCATTTTAATAAGCAAAACGTATCATAAAATAAGCCTTGGCTCTATCACTACCGCCTACTTCAACAGAGCAAAATGCCCTACAGATTCATCTCATCTCTTTTACTGGCTCATCTTTAAATCATAAATTCCATATGTGATGATAACTTATTTCCTGCCCCTGAGGAATCCTATCATGCAAACTTTAATACCTGGTACCTTTAATAACCTAAAGCAACACTCAATGTGCTTCTCTCTGACAAATCCCAAATAAAAATACAAAAAAAAAGCTGCTATAAGGATGTAGGTTTACATTTTTACCAAACCACAAGCTTCACCTACTTCTTCATAGCACATTTATCCTTTTGTATTTTCAGTTTAAAATCCAATGGATTTGCTTTTCAAGTGCATATCTTCGTATTTCTCATTGTCTCGTTATAGAGGATGCGTCTCAGTTGGGAAGCAGAGCTCCTGCAGGATAATTAAAGAAGGCGTTAATTACAAAAAGCTCAAAGCTTTCTTTCCCAAGGCCACCTTTCCACTCGAGATCATAGCTCGTCCCTGGAGACTTTCAGTCATGTGTGTAATTAACGTGTACGCCCCATCTCTCAAGCCCACAACATCGCAAATAATGCTTCACCTTTGAGCGAAGCCTGTGCAAAGTGTCTGCTATGCTGTTAAATGCCTTATTAATTGTTTTGTCACAGCCAAGAATTAAAAGATTCCCATCACCACCAGTTTCTCATAGGCTCTAATCTTGTATTAAAGTTCTGTTTATTTCGTGATGCTGCACAGACTTGTTAACTTCCATAGGCCAAAAGATTCCTGTCAACATCTTGGTTTGGCTAATGTATTCCTACATCACGTTTATTCATTGGATCTTTTCACTTAGCACTGGCCTCACAGAGTTCAGTGATGCCCAAATGCGAATAAAATTCCCAAGAAGTCTAAACTAATTTTTTTTTTTTTTTTTTTTTTTTTTACAAGTAACTATTTTCTCTTACCTTACATTATTCACTCACTCACTTATTTGCTGAACCACTTAATCCTACTAGGGTCGCAGGGAGACTGGAGCCTATCTCAGCTGACACTAGGCGAAGGCGGGACACACCCTGAACTGCTCACCAGACCACTGCAGAGCAAATACATACATAATCATTCACACTCACACTCATACCTAGGGTCAGTTAGGAACAGCCAATTAGTCTAATGTACATGTCTTTGGTCTGCGGGAGGAAACTGGAGTACCCAGAGGAAACCCACTAAAACACGGGGAGAACATGCAAACGCCACACAGAAACACCCAAGGCCGAGTCTTAAACCCAGGTCCTCAAGCCCAGACCATGGCAGGGCCAACACACACACACACACACACAAACACACACACACACACACACTAACTAATACTAACCACTATGCCACCCACCTCAAATTACAGCTCTTAATGTAGCCCCATTTAAAAAAAAAATCTGGGATACTGTGTGAAATGTAAATAAAAATGCACAAATTAAAAATCTCATAAACAGATTTTTACTTACAATAAAACATAGAAAACACGGTGAAAGTGAGGCATTCTACAGTTTCATGAAAATTATTAGTTCTTTCTGAATTTGATGGCAGCAGCACATCTCAAAAATTTGGGACAGTTGCAGTAAAAAGCTGGAAACTTAAGTGAAACAAACAAACAAACAAACAAAAAAAATCAGAAATCATTGTCCGTGGGGACAGTTTTCAGAGATGCAGACTTTTGAACTGAGCACTAATAACAAGCCGGATCATCCCTCCCCTCTTTAGTCTGGAGGATGCGGCGTCCATGTTTAAAAAAAAAAAAAGTCCAAATTTTGATTCATCATTTTCCACTTTGTCTCAGTCCATTTTAAATGAGCTCTAGCTCAGAGAAGACGGCAGCGTTTCTGCATCATGTTCACATATGGTTTCTTCTTTGAGTGATAAAGCGTTAAGCTACATTGTTGAATGGCACTGCGACTTTTATTCACAGGCAGTGATTTCTGGAAGTGTTCCTGAGCCCATGAAGTGATTTCCATGCTCTTTTTATACCCAATCATGTTACTGCCCTGTTGTCAATTAACCAAATTAGCTGCAAAATTCTTTTTGTACCACTTGCTTTTCCAGCTTTTTGTTTCCCCATCCCAAAGTTTGTATTACTGCCATTAAATTCAAAACGAGCTAATATTTTTCTTTAGATAGTAAAATGTCTCCTTTCCAAAATTAAATACATTTAATATGGTCTACTGTGAATAACATATGGATTTAAAAGATTAGCAAATCATCGCAGTCTGTTTTTATTAAAACTGTTCACGTTTTCCCCAATGTTTGTAACGTAAATGTTACACTGTTTCGGGTACAGTTAAAATAGTCAAATAAACAAACCTGTCTTTTGAAGTTATAAACATACAGCTGTATTGATAACAGGTCTCAAGCACTGTAATTCTAGGGTTTTTCCATTTCCCTGAATTACCACATACTGTATTTCAGCAATGTCTTCTTCTGCTTAAAGAAAAAATTACCAGCCTCATGCAAGCTCTCACTCATACGTCACTCATTCGCCAAACTGCTTAATCCTATTATTAGGGTCGTGGGGAGGCTGGAGCCTATATCAGCTGACCCTGAACAGCTCGCCAGACCATCGCAGAGCAAAATGCACACAACCATTGGCACTCACATCCACATCTAGGGGCAATTTGGAACAGCCAATTAACCTGATGTGCATGTCTTTGGACTGTGGGAGGAAACTGGAGTACCCAGAGGAAACCCGCATAAGCGCGGGGAGAACATGCAAACTCCGCAACGAGACGCCCAAGTCCTGGACTCAAACGAGGACCTTCTTGCTGTAAGGCAGCTGTACTAACCACTACACCACCATGCACTCATGTAAACTGTTTAAAGAAAAAGCGAAAATCCCAAAACATCAAATATACTCTAATTTTGCTGCATAAAAATTATGGCTCATCTGCACAGAGCCTTATTTCTTACACACAGAATGGATCATCTTTTAAGCAAGTTTGTAAGAATGATTTATGAGGGCATAAGAAGCCATGTTGTATCATGTTCTATAAACCAAAAATGTAAAAGATTAAATTTTTATGACCTTCCAGTAGCAACTTGTCCATTAGAAGCACAGGGACGCCGTCCCCCCTTAAACATTTCTCCGGAGATTAAAAGGCTCTTTAAAACATGTTGAAGCTGCAGTAATTATATGATAATATAAAACTAACTATGAAGGTCGGAATGGTGGTGTAGTGATTATCACGTCCCCTCACAGCAAGAAGGTTCTGGGTTTGAGTTCTGGGTTTGGTGAAGGCGTTTCTGTGTGGAGTTTGCATGATCTTCTGTGCTTGTGTGGGTTTCCTCTGGGTACTCCGGTTTCCTCACACAGACCGGTCCAAATTGCCCACGAGGTGTGAGTGTGGTTGGTTGTGGGTGTGTTGGCCCTGCAATGGTCTGGTGAGCTGTTTAGGGTATAATCCAACTTCGCCCAGAGTCAGCTGAGATCGGCTCCAGCCTCCCTGCGACCCTAGTAGGATTAAGTGGTTCGACAAATGAATAAATAAATGAAATCCTAACCATGAAATAAAAATTGTTCACGCATACATTGTGCCTGGTAATTTGTCAGCACCTGTCAGTATGCATTACACTTTTTACCTAAGTTATATTGGCTTCATTTGTGAGTGAAAATATATAATGCCTGGTTCCTGGGCACTAATAAAATGACAGATGATGCAAGAAATTAATCCTTTTGCATTCAGGTTATCTGATCTCTAATTTGTTGGCATCAGAAATTAACTGGGATGCAGCTCTCAGCACCCATATCCAATTCCACTTTTATTGGGAGCCACTTAGTTTTTCTAATAGTATTCGGCTTTAATAACATTAAAAAAATTATCCACATTGCATTCAAGTTCATGCTCACCCACAGCAGTCAATACTGATCATGTATGTCTCTTTTCTTTCAGGATAGTCACATTTTTCCCCCCCATGGAACCAAAGAAATAAAAGAAAAGATTGTTTTTATTTGTTTATGGTATTGGACAATTCTCATTCATCATGCTAAAACATTCATGTTTTTAAACGTTGATCTCAAGTTCGGGGAGACAATGTGTGTCTCTGTCTCTTTTTTTATGGAGAACAGAGTTTGCTAGCTTGATTCATACACCAACTTTACTAAGGAAAGGTAAGAATTTAGCATGTTTATTTTTCTGCCAGTTTGCCATGTCGAGGCTTTGAACAAATGCATAAAGCAAAGGAGGGACTTGCTTTTGGTTGAAAGTAGTGATCTTGGTGGTTAGAATCATTTGTAAATTTTATAATTTTGTGTTTTGTAGCTCGAGATCACAGGTTATTTCATGGTTAAATCAAAAATATTTAAATAAACATTCCACCAGACCACCAGTTTCATATTATCTTTCATATTATCATATGATGTATAAATACTGAAAAATGGCAGGGTAGCTTATTTGCATTTAGTCAAAATGCCCCATAGGATGAATGGGCTGTGTAATAAAGCATATATATATATATATAATGTGTGGCATTTGAATGTGAACTGCTTCCACCTTTAAAAATTTTTTTTGTCACCAGCCACTACTGCATTAATCTCTAACACAGTCCAACTGCTTGATTAATTTTTTTCTTGTCTTCTTTAATCCCTCATGTACCGTAAGCAGTTCAGCTATAGCTGCAACAATTTTTTTTTAAAGCTAGTTCACTTGTTTTAGCACAAAGTCACTTTGATGTAATGTAGTATTATCTAATAGCTTAATGAACATTAGAAAAAGCACATCTGATTTCTATTAAGGTCAGAAGTCATTTATTTTTATCTTAAGTATGGTACAAACTTTCTGTCTGCAGATTAGTGTGAAATATAAAATATCAGACTCAAGAACAATAAAAAAAAGGATTAAACTCCATTATATAATATTTTGAGATATCCAATTATAAAAGAAATACTGTCTATTTTAACCAACACAGGAGTTACTAGTGATTCTTTCTGTGGCCTCAAAGGCACTTTCACGCCTATTAATCCATTTTCTGAGTCCAGACTCGAGGGAAATCTATACTTCATGTTTGTTTTACGATTTTCTTTTTGGCTTCATGCTTAAACACATCAAAAAGCACAACAAAAATAAACAGCCTCAGGGATACATGGCTAAAAACACCCTAACTAAGGACAAATACAGTGATGGGGGGGTGGGGGGCGACCCTTTGCAAAGGTGAATCATAAACCCCTAAGCATGAAGCACATGATCAGCTGGAGAATCCTAGCTAAAGAAGTAATTAGAGAATTATATGAACTAGTTAAAAATGTGTTGTTTATTGACATCTATTTCTCCACCAACCCAAATATTCAGAACACATCACAGTTCTGCAATTATACTGTTCGACTAGGCTTGTAGCTCACAGATAAATTTTGGCAGAATTACAGGGAGTCTAGAGGGGGAAAAAACCACCAAACAAACAAACAAACAAAAAAAGATGCTCGCAACACTAAACTCAAGAAATATATGGTTTGCTTCGTGCAGCTGGGTTGATTCAGGGTTGAATCACTTTCTCACAGTAATCACACCATGCAAGAGTAGGACTGGAACCAGACTGAGAGCAACTCACTCAGACAGCGCGGAAGGGTTTTTGATGATTGCTAAGTTCTCACATGTCCAAACGGAGTGCACTGAGGGTGGGGGTTGGGTGGGGGGCTGACTAGGCCCAGCAAAATGAATAACCCAAATCTGTGATACATTGATATGTAGGCATTCACAGTGTTCAAAATCTCTCATAAAATATGTAGGTTTCAAAACAAAGATTGTGATCGAATAGAAAACCTTCCAGAAGTAGCTTACCCAAAAGACCTTCATTGTATTCTGTAAGTCCTTAAACTACAGTCTATCAGACACTTGAAACAGGTACTATTCCTAAGACGAAGGCTTCATATTTTCCACTGATGCCATTTCTACAGCCTTGTGTCAAATCTTGTTTTTAAGATTTGTTTACAGTTTTACTGAATAAACTGTGACAGTTTCTGTCTCACAACTTCATCACATGGCAGATGCTGCCTGTTTGTTTGGGCCCCCCACTGGTGTAGATGCCGGTGTCTACAGTCCGACTAGTGAGCAAAAATAGGTTTCAATATCAACAAAAGGGGGCATCATCTTTCAAAGTAACACGCTGTCTCTCCACATATAAAACTGGAGCTTTCTCTGTCGTCTTAGGAATTGTTTACAGCCTGCATGAACACTCAATGTTGCCAGTCACCAAGTATTTGGGAAATCACAAACCAAATCATACTTCAGCAAGGCAACAGTGAAATCTAGCTGATGGCTAGAAACAATAGATATATACAATAGATGGTTTATTTGGTTCAATGAAGGGCAGAATGGTGGCATAGTGGTGAGCACGCCCGTCTAAACAGCAGGAAGGTCCTGGATTCAAGTCTTGAGTTCAGTGAAGCCTTTTCTGTTCGGAGTTTGCGTGTTCTCCCCATGCTTGTATATGTTTCTTCAGGGTACTACTGGTTTCTTTGCACAATCCAAAGATATGCACATTTGGCTAACTGTTTTTTCCAAATTGCTACTAGGTGTGAGTGTGAATGGTTTAGTGTTTGGCCGAGGTGGACTGGCGAGCTGTTCAGGGTGTACCCTGCCTTCACCCAGAGATAACCCCACCCTCCATGCAACCCTAGTAGAATTAAGCGATTTGGCACATGAATGAATGAATGAATGAGTAGTTAAATGAAAGATTTTAAATCCATTTTGGTACACCTTTGCTTTTTTATTATTATTTGTTTTTATTTTAGTGGGTCGTCATCTGTGTGTAGTGCATTTTTTTTTGCATTTTAGGGCAGTAAGGCTTAAATTGAATAAGGAGGAGCAGAGAGAAACAGGAACGTATCCTATTTTGCATGTGTGCCTATATAATAGAAGTAGAATCTTTGCTCACCACTTTTGATGATCTCTTTGTCTCAGCCCAGGGAAAGAGACCTGTTGAAAAAGAAATATTATTTTTCAAAAGGCGTTGGGTTGATAATATCCGCATACAAATATGTCAGACAATGGATAAAGACAACGAGTCAAAACAAATTTCCAATGACATGCAAGATGGATGTAAGGGCTAAAAACAGGATGACAAAGCCTTTGCCACTATCAAAAAAGTAAACCAATTTGTGGGTCGGGACAAAAGCTGTCACAGAGATTCTGATTTGAAGTAACCATCTCCTTTTTATTCCTCGTGTTCTGGTTAAAAGCTTAGTTTAACTGCTCAGGTATTTACATCATTTTAGTTCTTTTAATGGATACAATATTAATTTTTGTTTTATGTGTTAGCGAGTCTTTTTTGAAGGCACTAGTTAACTGTAATTAGCGGTTTTATTTGGGGTTAGATAGGGTAGGTTTACTTTTTTAAGTGTAAGTAAATTAATTTATGACTGGCATTCGCAACATTAGAGTTATTATTATTAGGGTTACCTGCTTAATGTTTAGTCATCCTTTCAGTCTCTTAATACGCGTCGGCATTCAGCTCTAACAGTCACAGAAGGAAGTTCAGGATTCTAAAAGGTAGTGACTTTCAATAGCTGATATTTAAAAGCATTGGTATTACAACACAAATGCAGCTTTCTGATGTTCAATGGAATAAGAATAAAGGTAAAAGAGACATAGCAGTTTAAATGTATCCCATTCACTCCAATGAGTGATGAAACATTGTGAATATCTGCCATATTCACATACTGGGGTTATACTGACTAACACCAATGACTGAAGGCATTTAGACAATCTTACTGTTCTTACCTCCTCAATCTCCCAATCATTCACAGTCACACTAGTGCAAACAAGTCAGAGTTTTGGTTTAATAAGGGCAAGCTTAAAGAATATGTTTTAAAAAAAAAAACTCAGTTTATTGATCGAAACAGTTGGTTTCCATTAACATCTTAAACATTTAAATGACGAGTCAATATTCAATGAACAATTTAGTGCTAGAGTTAAATTATTTAACAAAGTTGTAATTGTATTAATGCTTATCTATTGTTACACAAAATGTCTTCACAACTCTAAAGTTACTTTTTTGCTGCTTTTCTTTGTTAAGTATAAAATAAAAAAAGAACATTATTAGCAATTTCCTGAACTAAAACAGGCATTTAATACTTAAAAACAAGTATGTGCTTATCTAATTTTACCAAAAAAAAGAAGAAAAATTATGCTCTATTAACAAATTATGGCAAGAAAAAAAAAATTAACAATTATGGCCACCTATTTAGAGAAGCTTACACAAGGTGATTTATGTTCTTTTTATTACATATTTATGTACTAATACAGGCTACACACACAGCAGATCACTTGTAAGTAGCTACATACATAGCTGATTGCTTTCAATCCCAGTACCGATATCAAAACCAAAATATACAAACTCAGTATTTACTGTCATAAAATCAAGATGGATTAAGAAAGATGTTATGTACAATATGGGGGAGGAGAGAGGGAAGGGAAGGGAAGGGAAGGGGGGGTCTAACACTTAACGGTTGCCTTGGTGGAATGATAGCCAAGAACAAGGAAGCATCATTTTGTACTTAATTCCATGCTTTAGGTTCAGAGGAGCAAACAATAGACAACTAAAGGGGGAAGCAGCATTCAAATGGAAGTCTTTTTGTTTAATGCAAGATCCTTTTAGGTTTCTTAGATGTATAAATAAATCGTGTTATCAAAACCAGATGCTGTATGTAGTTTCTCGCTCGTTGGTGGGAGAGGTTAGAGTTTGACCTAATACATTTTTTTGGTGTTTTATATATTTATATGTGTTTTAGGTTATTACATAAGGATGCCAGGCAGGGGAGATCACTGATGTGGAGCACCTTTAGTATCTACCATAGGGGTGATCTCTGTAGCCCCCTCGTGAAAGTCTTGCAGTTGGAGCTTTGAGGCTCGGCCGTGGCTGGGTCCACTCCTCTTCTGCTACAGGTAAAGGGACCACAAGACATCATAAGAATCGCAAATCCGTATTATGAAAAGTGAATCAATTATTCATTCAGCCTATTCACCGATCCATCCATCCATCTGCACATTCATCCAAATTGACAGTAAGTCTCCCTACTTTATTTGTTAAAACTGTGGCTGCAGCTGTGGCTCTGCTTCATCAACCTGACCCCGACACTTTAAGTGAATTTCCGCTGATTTCCCACAGCCACAATGTAGCAATATGAGTTTAGGCATGTCATTTAAGATGTGCAGTGATGCAGAACATTAGAGTAACCAGATAAACAGCAAACGCCAAAGGTATCTCAATGAGCTCTGTCTAGATTAGCTGCTATTCAATTTCAAATGATTTTAGCGGTATGCAATGTCACACTGCCCTAATTATCAGTTAGCAACAGCTCGGAAGAGGAAGCAGGAATTGCTGACTGATCCAGCTGTCATATAAATACAGCACACGCTGGGAATCAATGCGCTATGAACATGCTCAGTGGGCTATCCCCAAAACAATCAGTTTAGCTTCAGGATGGGGAATTCTGACACTCGATACAGCTAATGTGATGTTTCCATTACATCGCAGTGGCAAGACTGCAGAGGAAATCAGCATTACGAGGACACATTCAAGAAAACATTTGTATTAAAAGTGTGTGAAACGTTTTCGTTTCTGTGCTCAAGGCTACCTTCATGTATAAAGCTCTGACCGCTGCACACTGCTTCCATTCAAATCGCATTACAAGTGCAGCGCTGAGATTTTGGTTTCATGTCATTGAATGATTATGAGGCATTGTTTTAGCTTCAGCCATGCTAAGGCACTCCAGTGCACAATTTGGCGCACTGTATAATGAATAATTGGAACGGACATGGCACAATGTGAAAATGGCTCTGGTGGAGAGCGTTGAAGCCCCCTGCCAAGAGCAGCATGATCCCTGATTTGGGACATAATCCGGTGAGGGCAGAAGCTCAAAAGGCAAAGCAGCATATAAAAGGCCATGACTCGTCTCTCAGTGGGCTGCACTGAGGCCCCCAGCCTGGCTCTGGCACTGCATCTCTACTCTGTGTGCATCTTAAAGGCTCCCCTGCAGCAAGCTGCCAAGGTAAGATGGCTGCTGCCGAGCACAGCACTCCGGCTATTTTGGAAAACCAGGAGGTGGTTTTTCCTTATCTCACTGCTGCGAGTGGTTTACCATTACTTTTGGCAGTAAGTAAGAGAGAGTGAATACTGGATGTCCTTGAGAAGGGCAATGTATGAGTGTAAGAATAAGTGCCTAAGTTTAAACCTGCACTGTCAACAGAACTCTGTGATGTGCTGTACCACTTCGGTGATACGACCAAGAAGCTTTGGCTTTTCTGACAGGCTTAGATGAATTTTCCTCTTCTGAAATGATAACCTACTGAGAAATATTTTCAATGAGCTATAAGATCAGCAAAATCTTGTCACTGTGTGACTGCAATCACCATCTGGGTGTTTGTACATTCGGTTTTAATATCAACATTGCAAAACAAACAAGATGCGAGGCAGGACATACATGCTTTGTCCATTTCTAAGTCTCTTAATAGGAGGATGGTCATCTTATAAGAACCTTACAGCCCGGAAACAGCACCATATTTCTTTCCAGCTTTACAAAAAGAGAGCATTGTACGTCTTCTGCACCTTCAGGAGAAACAGAATGACCTTTTCCAGTAAATGTCACTGTATAAAGAGCTGAATTTGAGTGTGCATGAGTGGTGGTGTGAAACCTCTAAAATCTAAACACGTCTTTTGTACAAGAAAAGTATACAAGCAAGTAAGTATAGAGCTATTCTTATAACCATTTAGCTTTGAGCCTAACAAAAGAGAGTAACCTTTACCGTAATTGTTGTAGGTGTCATCGTTGGTTCCATGGCCATATTCGTAATACTCGGAGCCGCTGAAATAAAAATGAAACAATGCTTTTAAAAATATGGAAAATCAATTTTTAAAACAGAAAGATACCTACGCTATATACTTTCCAGCCATAAAATATTAGTATAACTAGAAGTAATACAGAAACCGCACTCAGTGTTATACATACATTTTATATAACTCTAGATTTTTCTGCATGGAAAATGAACTCATGGGGTGGAGTTTAAACAGAACTGAGGGATCTCACAGTCATGCACACTTCTGACCTTGAAATTAAGTCGAATTTTATTGCTTGATATCAGTTAATCAGGAACAGTATTAGGGGGCACGGTGGTGTAGTGGTTAGCACATCTGCCTCACAGTAAGAAGGTCCTGGGTTCGAGCCCCAGGCTTGGGCATTACTCTGTGGAGTTTGCATGTTCTCTTCATGCTTGCGTGAGTTTTCTCAGGGTAGTCCGGTTTTCTCCCAAAGTCCAAAGACATGCACATTAGGCATGCACACCCTAGGTGTGGATGTGAGTGTGAATGGTTGTGTGTGCTGCCCTGCGATGGTCTGGGGAGCTGTTCAAGGTGTACCCTGTCTTCGCCCAGTGTCGGCTGAGATAGGCTCCAGCCTCCCCGTGACCCTAGTAGTAGGATTAAGCAGTTTGGAAAATGATCGAGTGAGTGAGGAAGAGTATTATGTCTGGTTGCTATATGTGACAGTTTAAATTATTGCATAAAAACACCAAAGTAGCAAATTGAGTCTAACTAAAACCTACATACCATACATTTATTTAATAACCTTAGTTTACTATCTCAGGTACTATTTTATGAATTTTTATTACACAGCTCATTTAAATACTAAATTCTGATTGGTTAATCACAGCGTTCAGTGGTCTGTTACATATTATCTTTATGCTGTAACACGGCATTTTAAAGCATAACAGACTGTTGTTATGGCATGCATCATTTGCAGAAGCAATGAAATAGTTTTAAAATTAATACAATAATTTTAATGCATATTTGATATCTAATTATTGATGACTTCAGTAAGTAGCAATGTAATAAATTGGATAATGTACAATGAAGTGGTCATTACTAAAGAATAAACCCCAGAATAATTAAGACTATTTTTTTTAAATCTTGCTTTTATATTACATCATGTTTTATTTGACAGCAAGAAAATACACAATCTGCTTTTTCATTCTGCATTTTCTATCCCCTTAAGCTTAAAAGCAAGTGCTGGTATTTGATTGTGGTGGTCTAACCATAAGTGACAATTATTTCCATGGAAAACCCTGGTAACCTCAGAGATGTGCATAAGTATACTGAATACGAGTGACTTTCCCTGTGGAAATTTTAATAAAGTTTTGTTTTGGATGCCATCTTTAAATTCGGCTTCTCCTTTACAAGTGTAAAACCCAGCCAACACGCCATATAAAAGCAGAGAATATATACCTTTTGGACTGGTTGCTGTAGCCATCGTCGTAGGCCTCATAACCCTGCTCATCATATTCCCCATCATATCCATCATCATAGCCCTGAAAGCACAGAAACACACCGAGTAACTTTCAGGGGGAGAAGACTTACGCTCATCAGGACTCAGAAAACAGCACTCTAATTGTTCAGTGGTGAAAAAAAAAATCAATTTTTAATTACACCAAGAAAGGATTTCTCTTCTATATACACTCCCACTGTGAGGACGGCAACATAACTGAATCATGTCCAACTGAAAATATTGATTGTGTGCTGGGATAATTGTTTCACTTGCCATGTTTGAAGAAGAGGTCAGGGTTTGACCCGTAGCTCACATTAATACTGTATCACTGACAACCACAGCAATGAATCTCTAATCACTTAATAAGATGCCAACCTCACTTATTCACATGAAGATGTGACACAGAATGTTTTAGTGTGTAATACTAATCAAATGGAAACACAGCTGTCTTTTCCAATTAGCTATTTATTCACCAACCACTAAACAGTGTGTTTCTTTGACAGAAGCACTTGAGAATCACCTGCTCAGCTATTCATTATTAAGCGTATACAGTTGAATGCTAGAGTATAAAGCTCTATGGCGTTAGAGAGGGGAAAGGACATTAAGCATCAACATTGTGTCCATGTTACAAAGGAAAAACAAGAAAACATAATTGCAGTTTGTAAAAAGTAAGTTGTGGGTGAATTCTGCAAAAAGACAACAACCAAACATACAACAATGTGAGTTTGATCCACAGCAAAGGTGTTCTGCAGTCACCTTTCTCTTGGCTGGGACAGATGTATAAGCAAAATGTAGGCCTATCTATAATTAAAGGGTATTTATATCACAGATAGAACAACTGTTATTTATTTTACAAGTTGTGATCTTAGTATTATAGCTCTGAATTCACATTAGCAAGTGTCAAAGCGACAGATGACCACATATAATTTTCTGTGGATTGTGTGCCACACAAAGCTGTCTTTCAATTTTGGTGACAGCACAACAAACAACATTTCAATTGAGATTTCTTTTAGTTCCGACATGGGCTCAGGTCACATTTACTGTTTGACAAGCAAAAAATGAAAGAAAAACCTTTTAACTGTAGATGACAGGATCACACATGACAGGAGGCCTGTTATATATAACCTCTCATTAAATGCATACCGAGACATTGCTAAGAAAAATACAACTTGGAAGAAAGTAACAGATCATGTGGCAAGTGAATGGAGCTTATACAGTTAGCTTGCTTTGATAATTTGCTAACACATAAACCCAATCATTTTTTAAACAGTAATTAGTGTATTATTTAGTTGCTTTGCTTTTGTGAACATGGGGGTAAGTCAGTATCTTCTATATTACATGGTTACTTTCCCTTTTTTACACAAGATAAGGGACTCTGACAGATCAGTGGAAGAGATAATAGATGGTTGGATGAGATGAGGGAGGAACATCTGTGAAACCTCATTAACGAAGTATCTTGCTGTTATAAATGACATCTCTTCTTGTCCTAAGGGTGTGTAAACTTGTGCACTCAGCTGCATCTTGGATATAATATTTGTATATACACAGTGGTTTGCTTCTGCATGTCAGCTCACTTGTATGCTGTTTTGGATAAAGGTGGGTGCAAGAGGAATAAGCAATCTTCCTCTATTATGATTAATCAAACCTTTCTAAATGCCCTTCACAGATTGTTAGCAGTGTTGTCTCAAGGAAATTAGAAGGAGAAATACTTCTGTGTAGGGAAAGCATTTTGTGAGACACACCTTTATTTCAGCAGCACCTTAAAAATGTGTTCTTTGGCTTTACAAAGTGTAACCTGCTAATAATCACAGCTCTGGGATTTTACAAAATACCTCCAAACCACACCATCGTCTCAAACATGTGTTACTAGTATGTCTAGCCTACTGACTCTTTCACACTATTTATCCTTTATAATCTTTATTTTGTTTTTGTTTTTATTATTATTATTATTATTATTATTATTGTTGTTGTTGTTGTTTTGTTATTATTATTATTATTATTATTAATAACAATAATGTATTTTTTTGTAAATCAAATTTGTATATACAATTATTGGTCCACTATCTCTGGATTAAAAAATATTATTCTGAGTGGATAATGCTTAAATCAAAATAACAGACACGCAGTGTTCTCAGTCACTCGGAGCAGACAGCATCATCGTCACGCTTTAAATTGGAAAAATAAACTATAAAAATCTTGTCTTAGTTTGTTTTCTGTGTATTTCTCCAGAGTATATACTAAAACACCTTTATGAAGCAAGGTTAATGAATGAGTAGGTTCAGAGGATGCCATTAGCTACAAAACACACAAAGAACTCACCTGACCTGCCTCTGTAATTATTCAAATATTTAAATATAAACTATAAAAATCTTACTTTAATTTGCTTTTTTCATGTTCCCATGTGGTTCAATTCGTAAGGATAGTGTGTAGTTATAACAATGAACAGGCCTGGTAAACATCTGATGGAATCTCACGTCCACGAAGTCCTCAGCTCACACCTTCAGGAGAGCTTCAATCATGTCCCGGAAGAGGTTAGGGACATCGAATCTGAATGGTCCATCTTCAGTGGATCTCCATTGTGGATGTGGTTTCCAGGAACTGTGGTCAGAAGGTCATCGTTGCCTGTTGCGGCAACAACCTAAAAATCCGCTTGTGGACACTGATAGTGAAGGAAGCCGTCAAGCTGGAAAATGAGGCCTTTTGTGCTTTGTTTTCCCAGAGGTCTCCTGAGGCAGTGGATAGGCATCGAGCAGCCAAAAGGGATGCATTCAGCAGTTTGCTGCACTGGGGGGACAGCAGTGACAACCAGGTGATAGTGGGGCTTGAACCCCCAACCTTCGGATCAGTTATCCAGCACCCTACCACTGCCCCCATCCTCAAATCACTTTCCTTAAACCTGTGTAAAAACTAAACTTAAACCCTCTAAACTTTCAGATTCAGAATCTTGTTCTCAGGACTTGTTTTCATCAAGTCTTCTGATATTTAGGCCTACCCTCTATGCCAACATTCATAACTGCATATGTACTGATGCAAAATTAGTGAGTGTAATAAATGAAATGAATAATTAAGGCAAGCAAGATGAAAAAGACACAGCTTCCGGTTGAACTACTGAGAAGATCTTCAAATATCCCTTGCTATCATTTTTGCATTTATTTTTGCATTTACATCTTGTCACATTTTTCTGTTTCTCTTTTTCTTTGTGTTCGTGTCACCTTGTTAGGGGCCCCTGCTCTTTATTTCTTTTTAATTTCTTACTTTGGACTAGGGCTAATGGTGAATTTGAATTTTGCCTTTATATGTTGTATTATAAAAATGTTTTTTCTGTAAATAATAATCATCATCATTTGCCGAACCGCTCAGTCCTACTACTAGGGTTGCGGGTAGGATGGAGCCTATCACAGCCGACAGGGGGCGAAGGTAGGGTACGCCCCGAACAGCTCACCAGACCACCACAAGGTAACACACACAACCATTCCCACTCACATCCACACCTAGAGGGAATTTGGAACAGCCAATTAGCCCAATGTGCATGTCTTTGGACTGTGGGAAGAAATCGGAGTACCCTGAGAAAACAGACGCAAGCATGAGTAGAACATGTAAACTCCACACAGAAATGCCTGAGTGCAGGACTCGAACCAAGAACCTTCTTGCTGTGAGGTGGACTATGCCACCATGCTGCCCGTGAATAATAATAACAATAATAATAATAATAATAATAATAATATATGGATATACAGTGTACGGAGTCCCTAAAGGGACATGGGTAAAAAAAAAAATAAAGGTTAGGTTTACCTAAGAAACCTTAGGTAACTAGTGCGCACGTGATATTTTCTCGTGCGCACGCGAAACTTTCTCGTGCGCACAAGAAACCTATCCTTTTTTTTCCCCCCCATGCCCCTTTTCTCGTGCGCATGCGATACTTTCTCGTGCGCACGAGAAACCCATCTTTTTTTTTTTCTTTTTCATGTCCCTTTAGGGGCTCCGTAGAGAAGCGGCTTTGGGACTAAAAGGTCACAGGTTCAATTCCTGAGCCAGCAGGAAAAATGGGTGGCTGCACCTTCCCTTCCTCCACATTGCTCAAGTGCCTTTCACGTCACCTAAACCCGGGCACCGCAATGTGTGTGGCTGCCCACTGCTCCGAGTGTGTGTGCTCACTGTTTACGTGTGTGTGTGCTCACTTTTGATGGGATAAATGCAGAAGTCAAAGTTTCTCTTGTGGAATTAATACAGTATAAAAATAAATAAACAAATAAATAAATAAATTAGTGAAAACCTGGCATGTACATAGTAAGGACTTAGTATGAACTTGTAAACTGCACAAAGCAAAACTTTTCCATTGTGACCACGCCCCTGCAGTCTCATAGGACTGGCCACTCCCATCAATGCTTTTATTTATTTATTTGTTTGTTTGTTGGTTTGTTTGTTTATTTATTTATTTATTGCAGCCTCACAGTTTAGTAAACCTGGTTCTAAGTTTCAGTGATAACACACGCTCACCGTATTGATTTTAGAAATGATAATTTTTCAGGAACTCAGGTCTCTGTCATGCATGATCTCCTGTCTGTTTTACTCTCTGCTGGTTTTCAAGAAGACTCGATCTCACCACACTTCTGCACCACGCTCAGATAAATGACAAATAAATGAAGGCATAAAAAGACCTTACTGAGAAATCGTTACAAAACATCAAGCTCAAAGCTCTTCGTTCACTTAAAGCGAGACGCCCCACTGATGCCTGCTGAGGAGGAATAGGCGGTTTTAAAAAGACGCTGACAGAACGGTGTGATGCTAATCCTTCAAACTCACGTATTGATGATGTTGAGCGTGTCTTACTTGTAATTGCAGTAATTTAGTGTTTTGTTTTTGGACTATGAGTCAATGGACATAGTGTGAGTGTGTGTGTGTGTGTGTGTGTGTGTGTGTGTGTGTGTGTGTGTTTTGTTGTTGTTTTCTGAAGCTAGTATAACAATTAGCATATATGTTATATTATTATGGGGCGGTACGGTGGTGTAGTGCTTAGCACATCTACCTCGCAGTAAGAAGGTACTGGGTTCGAGTCCCGGACTCACCAAGGGCAGTGTGGGGTTTACATGTTCCCCTATGCTTGCGTAGGTTTTCTCCGGGTACTCCGGTTTCCTCCCACAGCCCAAAGACATGCACGGAAGACTAATTGGCTGTTTCACATTGCCCCTAGGTGTGTGTGAGTGTGAATGGTTGTGTGTGATCAGGGCGTTCCCCACTTTCACCTAGAGTCGGCTGAGAGTCGGCCCTGCCCTCCACTTAACTCTAGTTTCTAGGGTAGTCTAGGATAAAACTGTTCGGCAAATGAATGAAAGAATGTCTGGTGTCTTTATTGTCATTTTAAACATTTACAGCCACAACAACAGCTACAACATTTACAGGGGATGCAAATGCGGATAAAAGCAGATTTGATTTAAGTCCATTAAACACACGCTCGGAGTTTGTTAAACAGGCACAGGTTAAGGGATCAGGCAAACAGGTTGTCAAAGACAAGTCCAAACTTTTAATGCATACACAGACTCAGGACAGCACAGAGTACAGAGGAATCACAGGCAGGTAAATCATAGCGAGAGAAAAACAAAGTCAGGCACAGAATAGCAATCTGATATAATGCCTGGCTCAGTACGTCACTCAACGTATTAGATTCATAAGATTAATACTCTACAACAGTTTTTTATCAGAAAACATCTGATATTTCCGAGTCGTTTTATAGCACGTCTTGTTGATTGGTGGAGCATGCAGACCATGTGACATTACCCATCATGCCTCAGTTTTTACAATGTGAATGGTTGATTACCAGCACCTCTGTTTAAGTGGATCACATTCAGGTTTTCCTATTAAGAACACCCAACCCCCCCCCAAAAAAACCCCCAGATCAATACAATGGATAAAAAACCCACACAATCACGCAAAGTCTGCTCTGAGATGGTTCATACAGAGGACATGATGACGTTTCATCCAACGCTTCCTGGTAACTAAAAAAAAAACAGACCTCCAAAAATATCTGTAACTTTTCCTAAACAAACAGTTTCTCTTCTGGTTTACTGCAGACTTTTTTGAAAGCGTAGCCTCGTGTTTGGGTTTGTGTACACAGTTTCTCATAAACACATTACCACCAAAATAGAAACCCTTTAAATAGCTTCACAAAGAGCTAGAGATAAACACAGATCTGTTGGAGTGGATTTATCAACATGCGTTAAACTGAGAGACGAGTTTAATACCAGTAAAAGGATTCTGAGCGAGTGTGTAGCGCTCACCACAGCACAAACACATCAGGGCAGAAGTACAATACAGTGCAAGACATCTTTATTTAAACCAAACGCAGAATAGAATAAAAAGGATCAAATTTTTACGAAAATAACTATAAAAGCTAATCCAGCTAGAAAGCAGAATATACATTCCTATAAATTAAATTAAAATAAATTCATTCTTTATTTGTGTTAAACTTAAAAAATATGGATGTGACATTTAAACTATACAATCCTAGTATCAATAACATTAGTCATTTTTACCCCTCAGCCAGTTTTGGCTGGATGGGTATTGTCGTTGGCTTGGCGGCCAGGCGGCGTGACAATAACTTTGTCCCGGTCATTGCTCGGCTCATGCACACGCCAGCTTTCTGAAAGTTTGCACAGGCACTCCCTATGACCTAAACTTGTGCCTGGGGTAGCTATTTTGCATACGTGACCTTTGACCTTGGCACAGTGACCTTGAACATATAAAGTTTGTCCGGCCCATTGCTCATCTCACATGCAGGATAGATTTCTGAACTTTTGCATAAGCACTCCCTATGGCCTAAACCTTTGCGTAGGGTGGCTTGATTGTCTGAAACTGTTCGTATGGGGGATGGCTTTTGACCTTCGTGTGCTTGGCGTTCTGGCTGAGGGGTTACAATGTTCTACAGAACGGCTATTTTTTAAAATTATTATTTATACATTCACTTATTTTTCCGAACATTTAATCCTACTTGGGTCACAGTGAGGCTGGAGCCTATCTCAGCCGACACTGGGCTAAGGCGGGGTACACCTTGAACAGCTCTTAAAGGACCAACACACACACAACCATTCACACTCATTCTAACACTAAACCTAGAGGCAATTTGGAAAAATTACTTAGCCTAATGTGCATGTCTTTGGACTGTGGGACGAAACTGGAGTACTCAAAGGAAAACCCACACAAGCACGGGAAAAAACATGCAAACTCCACACAAAAATGCCCTCGCCAAGCCTGAAACTCAGGACCTTCTCGCTGTGAAGCTGACATGATAACCACTGCACCACCATGCTGCCTATTATTATAATAATTATTATTATTGACACTTCCTGGGTGCAGAGAATATGAACATGGTAAACCTAATTTTTATGGCTGTTATGACAGTACTTCTGTACATATACATATACATACACATTTATCCGTGTGTCTCACCACAGACTCGTCGTTCGCAAACCAGAAAAATGCTGTTGAGGAATTAAAAAAAACATTTTTGCAGATTTAGTTCTTGGTAATAAACTGTATTTGGATCTAGATTCGTACCGGAGTATATTGAGGTACCCTGCCAGGTACAAATAAAAAGAGAATATAAATAATAAACATTTGAAACTATTTAAGAGCTGAAGTGTGAGTAGCTGAGGTTGATGAAGTATCAGAGTCAGTAGCAGTGATTTTAGTGTTTCTGGCCATGAGATGGACGCGACTCTCTTTCTCCAGAAAAGGTCTGAATAAACACAGACGGGAATTATGACGGAACACTTCTTGGAAGAGCTTCAGAGACTCTGATTTACTGTTTCAAGTTTCTCTTGCTCTTCTGATGTGGATATTTTGGTTCATGAGACATTAAATAAACATAATAATGTGTGTGTGTGTGGATGAGCTTTTCCACAGAAAAGTCCTGAGCCTTATGTATTTATTTTTTCTCAGATTCTGATTGGCCGATTAATCCTGTCTCCTCCCACCTTTTCTGTCTGTCGAATACAAAATAATCGATGCACACCACACACAGACACACACACGCACAGACACTGACACACACACACATCATACTCTTAGGTGCCCTCAGTCGAGACCGTTCAGAGACAGGACTGGACGAGGAGACGTTTGTGTGGTGATTTTGGAAGTGTGTAAGGGTGTTAGCGGGGTGTAAGGGTGTAAGCGGGGTGTAAGGATGGGCAGACTGGAGCGTAAGAGTAGTCTCTCGGCTTCATTCGAGGCTCTCGCTGTTTATTTCACCTGCATGAACTTGTTTAATGGGAACAACACAGGTAGGAAAGACTCTCTATAACCTATAAAATAAAATCTTTTAAAATTGCATCTGCAAAATTAGCACTACTGTAATACTACTACTACTAATAATAATAATTATAATACGCTCAGGGTTCTGTACAGTTTTTTAAAGTAGTACAAAATTTAATTATAGAAATTATTGCAAAATAAATAAATAAATAAATAAATAAATAATTAAGAGGAAAATGATTCATGTGTCTGCATTAAGTAAAATATTTAGGAAACTAACCATCCAAGTTCATGTATAGTGAATCAAATTAAACATAAACACACACACACACACACACACACACACACACACACACACACACACACACACGCCCCCCCACACAAAATAATAAAAATATAAGGAATTCAATGAAAAAGTAAAAATAAAATAAAACAATTAACATCAAAAGCCAGACATAAAACCAAAGTTATGTGTTTTACATTAGTGTCTGAACAGTGAAGGGTTATTTTAGTCTCAGTGATAATTAATAATGATTAAAGTAGTGAGTAATACATGTTTTCTTTTTTCTCCTCTTTTTCATACACAATTATTTATTTGAATTTAGGTCATAGTTGCTCCCGTCTTCGCCCAGTGTTGGCTGAGATAGGCTCAGCCACCCGCGGCCCTGGCAGGATTAAGGGAAATGAATGAATGAATATTGGTTACAGTTGCTCTTCATGTTTGAGTGTGTACTGCTGCCCTCTTCTGGCTGATACGATTTTCTGCAGAACCAACTTTCCTCGTTATGCTTCTTTCATTCATTCATTCATTCCTTTTCTAAGCCAATTAATGCTAATTAGGGTTGCAGAGAGGCTAGCACCCATCTCAGCCGATTCTGGTCGAGGGCGGGGTACACCCTGGACAGCTTGCCAGGCCAGCACAGGGCGACACACACACAACCATTCACACTCACACCTAGAGGCGATTTGGAACAGCCAATTAGCCTACTGTGCATGTTTTAGGATTGTGGGAGGAAACCGGAGTTCCTGGAGGAAACCCACGCAAGCACAGGAAGAACATGCAAACTCCACACAGAAACTGGGAAAAGAACTCGGGACCTTCTTGCTGTGAGGTGGACGTGCTAACCACTGATATGCCCCTTTTATTATTTAATTTTTTTTTTTTAATTTTCATAAACTCCCCCAAAAATTAAAAACTTTATGAAAACTTGCAAAATTTATGAAACCCTAAATATTAAGAGACTGATTAAGAGACTGATATTTGATAATTCCAGAAGCTTTATAAATACTTTTTGGGCTTTCTCACAGATAATTCAAGAGTTATTAGATTATAAATACATATAAAAATTAAAAAATAATAAAATTGATATAACAGCATGTTTAAAACCCACATCACTGGATGAGACTAATAAACGGGAATAAACCCGATCTAATACAAATCTGGGGTTCGGATAAGTTTCAGGTCGTCACAGACACAGATGAGTTCAGATAAAATATTGTGTGATCAGTTTTACTGTTTTCTAAAAAAGGAACAGATCTCAGAACCAACAATGTAGAAACACAAATTTGCAGAAAATGTATGTCCTGGTAAGATCCTCATATGAGAGCGATAGGGTGTAACTCTTTTCCCAAACTTCTTGTTTGAAGACATGGATCAAGTGCAATAGTTATTGGGTGGTGAGGGACAGAAGCAGTGTGAAGAAATGACAAGACACACAACATTAATTTTGGCGTCTCAGGAGGTTAAAAAGGATTTTAAATTAATCAATCAACACATTAATCAGTTCATTAATTAAAAGATATAGCTAACAAATTTCTTTTAATTTGAAGGCAGATCCGCTGCCACACCCACAGTATAAATAACAGACCATGTGTTTGTTTTTCTTCCTTTTTATTTCTCACTCACAGAGGAGGGGAAGAAGAAAAAACCGGTGCGTTTGGCCATTCAGAGGAGTGTAGAGACGGGTCTGGCCATCGAGATGAAGAGCAGGATGACAAGACAACCGAGCAGAGAGACAACCGAGGAAGGGGAGAAGCCTAAACCGGGAAAGTAAGAAAAATAAATAAATCAGTAAATCAATATTAAGAGAAATTTCCCTCACTATTTGGTGGACAATGTATATTTCTGGATTTAGAAAACTCTCACCTTCATGGCTGAAATGCCTTTGAGCAAGGCACCTAACCCCCAACTGCTCTCTGGGCACCCCAGTGTGTGGCAGCGCACTGCTCCGAGTGCATGTGTGCTCACTTTGGATGGGTTAAATGCAGAGGCAATAATTTTCCTAGCAGGATTAATACAGTATATCAAATAAATAAATGAATAAATAAATAAATAAAAAAGAAAAAAAATCTAATTAAAAGGAGGAAAAGAT
>JBCNYH010000027.1:23155334-23169084 GCA_039654325.1 Tandanus tandanus
GCAAACTCCACACAGAAACACCCAAGCTGGGAATCGAACCCAGGCCTTCTTGCTGTGAGGTGGACGTGCTAACCACTACGCCAATTAAATTATCTTTCAAATCACCTGATGGCTGCCTCTGATCATATGACTTTCACCTCAGAGTGGTGAACAGCTAGTTTTTTAAAACAGGTACTGATTTTTCTAATATGCATTTAAACATACACTTAAGAATGGACAAATCAGTGGCCCAGATGACTGAGACAAGAGGATATTGCTTCCAGATATCTGGTGATTTGTTCCCCCCTACTTGCCTGACAGACAAGCGCAGAGGCGGAAAAAAAAAACACTGTATATGTTTAAACTTATAGCTAACCCCTGAACAGCTCACCAGAACATTGCAGGGCCAATACAGACACTCGATTATTCACACTCACATTCGCACCCAGGGGCAGTTGAGAATATCCAGTTATCCTACAGTGAATGTCTTTGGACTACAGAAGGAAACCCATACAAGCACACGGAAGACATGGCAACTCCACACAGAAACATCCTCGCCAGGTACCGGGCTTGAACCCAGGACCTTCTTGCTGTGAGGTAAAAGTGTGAAATACTATGTCGCCATGCCACCCTGAAACTCCAGAACTTTGCGGTGTACATTTTAATGTGAAGTCAAACGTTTCTTGCATCCCTATGGTTGAGTGCACCTCTGCCCACCTTTTAATATTTTCACTATTAGCAGTGGTTGGCTCAGGGCCGTGGGGGCATTTACACTTTAATTCCCAACAACTGGTGCACTACGCACACTGACTTAGGCTCGATGTGGATGAAAGTAGAATAGTTCTACAAGGCAGGAAAATAGTGTGCATGAATGACAGGCAATATTTTTTTGTCTTTTGTTCACACTGACAGCACATTATCACACAGTCAAGAATAACGATTATCATCTAAAAATATGATAGATTAAAATAATATCAGGGTGTCCACCTCATAGCAACTAGGTGACTAGTGTTGGTTGAGATGGGCTCCAGCATCCCTGTGACCCTGATAGGATTAAGAGGTTTGGCAAATGAATGAATGGTTTATTATCTTTAACATGAGATAACATGAGACGAGACAACCACACCAAACAACTTGCTGATTTTATGAAAAAAGAAATAGACCACGTAATCTGACATATATAATAAACTGTTCTAGAAGAACATGTGAGTATTTTAGTTATTTTAGTACGTTACATTTTTCTGTTAATCCAGGACACAGTCGGTTTATTTATCCAGTTTCTGCTTTGCTGATCAGAGATTTTGCTAAGGGAAGGAAGCTTGTCCTTCAAATGTTTCAAAGGTCAGCTGGTACACAGTGGTCAGAGTGAAACAGGCAGCCCTTATACGTGTAGGCATCATCTGCTCAGCACATACTGTACCTGAAAATCACTTGCATCACGTTAAACAGGGCAGTGGTGGCTTAGTGGTTAAGGCGATGGGTTACTGATCCGAAGGTCAGCGGTTCAATCCCCACTATCACCATTGTTGGGCCCTTGAGCAAGGCCCTTAACCTTCAATTGCTCAGTTGTATAAAAAAAATGATAATTGTAAGTAGCTCTGGATAAGAACGTCTGCCAAATGCTGTAAATGTAAACATCTGCCTGAAGACCTCCAAACCAGTTCCAGCTGAAATTGGTGCAGTGTTATTTGGATCCATGTCACTTAGGGAGCGCTATAAAGATGAAGCACAGTGATTATTATATTTAGATTAAACCTGAAGATCTTTTAGGAAAATTATTATTCCAAAAATTGGATTATAAATTTCCTACACGCCTGAATTAAACCCAGAAAATGAATGTTGAAGACAGATTCGAGTCATTAGTGCAGCTCAGTTGGAAATGCCTTCATGCCTTATAAATAAGCTGAAATACTTCAAAATCTCTGTAGCTTGGCCAGATGATGTGACACTCAATCTGAAGATGAAACAGCTTCTAGGATATCTCCACAGAAAGAATATTTAACAAGCAAATAATGTTGTAGGTGTTATGTTCCTGGCAATTACCCTTCCATGAGTATACATGCGGCAGAAGGATTTTTTTTGCACCCTATCATACAGCATTAACAGGCTCATTTGTTTCAGAGTGTTAGAAATGCCTGAATCTTCTCCTGTGAGGTGGATGTGACAAAAATACTCCACAGCTGGCAGGAAGCCCTCGAGCAGATGGCCAAAGATGCTCACTGGGCGGTGGCAACCGAGTGGCCTGTTTTCATTAAGCTAATGAATGTCTGGAGCCCCTTTCTGGCTCTGCGATGAGCAATTTGAGCTTTATTAGGGACCATGGTTCAGTGTTAAATGAGGTTTAAAAAGACGCAAGCCGCCCCAGCGGCGGTATACTGGCAGGACGATGAATGATAGACATGGACAGACTGACATAAGAATGGCACAAATGAAATAATGAACCTGATATCTTTACTGAGGGAATGATTTCTACAAACCAATCAAGCATTAATAAATGCTGATGATATCGGCGCACAATTAAATAGCCAGAATAAAGCCAACAGGGTTAATTTATTATTGTTATGCAAAGAGAACTATTCATTCACCACTTGTCTGAACGCTGAACAAATGACTTTCCATATATGAGATTTTTGTGGCAGGGAATTTGGAACAGCCAATTAGCCTAATGTGCATGGTTTTGGACTGTGGGAGGAAACCAGATTACCCAGAGGAAAACCATGCAAACACAGGGAAAACAAGCAAACTTCACAAAGAAAAACCTGAGCCCTTGTCTTGAACCCAGGACCTTCTTGGTGTGAGGCGGTCCTGTCAACCACTACGCTGCCATGCCGCACTTCATTATTATTATTATTAATATTTTATTATTTTAAGACTTCTCAGAACTTTTTCACTGTTCAGCGCTTTGTTTGTATCAGATTAAATTCCTGGCCAATAAACTTTCAGCCAGCTGAACAAAATGATGACTTGTCTAATAGGGATATGTCCTTGTGGTTAATCAAGTATGACACTCGAAGCTACACGTATACTCAGGGTGGATTGGTATCAAGGATGAGACTCAAATAGAAAATGTATAGTTCATTACCCTCAGCTTACTCTGCCTGTTGCATATAGTGTGAACTTTATTACGTCTTGGCAGCCAAAATACCAACACAGCTAAACCCCTGTTGTGGGTTGATATGTTCACTATAAAATCTGAAAGTCATTTAAGCATAAAAAATAGCAGACAACCTCCCTAATCCTCTTTCCTCTGGAAAGGATAGAGGTAAATATACTTATACAAATAGATCTTGGATAGGATAGAGGTAAATATACACTCACTTCATTAGGAACACAGATTCTCCTTACTCATAGTATTATCCAATCAACCATGTGGCAGTAGCTTAATGCATAGAAAATAAATAAAGTAGTTCATTCAGTTAATGTTCACATCAAACATGAGAATGGGGGAAAATGTGATTACAGTGCCTTTAGCATGGTCGTTGGTGCCAAAACTCTAACCCTTACCCTTAAACTGAACTTGGCACTGAGTATTTGTATACTGATATGATACTGCGCCAAATCTGTGGTTTTGATTGCACATGAAAGCATAGCACCCTTACACCAATAATGGCGATAAGTTTTTTTGTTTTTTTTGATAACCTGGTAACAAACATTTACATAAGCAGTATTATCCAATATTTGCACAATCCATTGCATTATACTAAGTAATAACAGTATGCTTTAAGGGATATCTTAACATTTTAGTGTTATGTTAAAGACATGCATATGATTGGAGTGTTATTTATTTATTTATTTATTTATCTGGGGTTTTTTTTGTTTTGGTTTTTTTGCATGTTCTTGAATAGTCTTTTTACAAATGCATTTACTTTGCTAAAAGGATCTTAAATTCTCAGATTAAACAAAATCTGTAAATAATTCACAGAATTTCATAGTTTATTCATTGCATTGCCTGATGGATTTATTACTCTTAAATGATTTGGTTTTAAAAGACATTGTCCAGAGAACTATTGGAATGTAAAGGTGAAGCTGGTGTGTGTGTATGTTTGTATATGTAAATTATGATATATATCTATTTATGAGACTACAATAAATGGCTCAGCAATGATCTAAAAGTTTGTTTTATTGTAAGCCTGAATGTTCCTTTAGCGCACTGACGGAGAGGATGGCAGTTGTTGGGGGTAATCTCATTTGGATCTCTAGAGTGATCCCTTTCATAGCCCACTACAGCCACGCTCTGAAATATAATCAATTAGATATTTTATAAATTGTAGTACCTTTTGCATTCATATGTGATTCAATTTAACACATCATGCCTAATACAGCCTTTTTTGTTATCTATTCAGCCGACCTGGGTTTATACTGTGGCCATGATGTCCATGATCTCCATGATTTGAGAGAATCATGAGAAGCGTGGGGGGTAATGGGATTGAATCGTGATGATCTTAAGGGAACTTGGTGGAATCATGATGATCATGACAACATTTTTGACAGTCAAATTTTGCCACGATTATTTTGATTTATTAAGATTTGATGGCACATGTGAACGTGGGAATCGTAGTAAAGCGTAGAAGAGTGTAGTAAAGCTTTACAAACCTTAACAGAGCGTAACAGACCTTGATGTGCCATCGTAGGGAATCTTGACAAACTTGGAAATACGATTCCTTCAGGTTGCGTTTCTTTGATGCACCCTGCCTCCTTTTACACCCCATTCATGCTCCAAGCGTACTCATAAATTGTGAACATCTTGGCCCATTGTAAACCCACTTTAAAGGGTATGAAAATGTACATGGTTGCTAGTTAACTATATTTTATAAACATCCCATGCTAATAATAACTCAACCTTGTTAACCATTATTACTAATTTACAAAATGCAGTCAAAAATATCATTAATCAAAGGAGTTAATTTCCCTTGTTTTTATTTCTTCTTCATTCACCTATGTGCAGTCCATCATATTGATAAACACATTTGTGATAGAGCTTATTTAGATGTTGTACTATAATTTTTGCAGCCTATTCTTATGAAGTTGAATGCAAAATTGCTAAAACTTTCCCCTATCCCACAATGGTAAGAAAAAATATTTTAAAAAATTTTCAACATCCTGATTGTAATCCAGATTACCACCATTATTGTGCCCTACACCACCCTTTCATAGAAAATCATCAAACTGGGTTCATAACTATTTTGCTAAAAAACAAACAGAAAAACAAGCAAACCAACACTGACAAAAACGTAATCTTCTTTGTCGAGGTAATGACATATTTTTGCTAGATATGGGCAATTCAAAATAATAAAAATACATGGTACAAAAAAAATTGCCTGTCCTCTTTTTTGTATTTGTATTCTATTATAACTCACGAGAATAATCACAAATAATAAAAGCTTGCAGGGTCATCAAATTGCCTATCATTATGCACTTATCATGCCAAATTTCCTATCATTTGGTTTCTATCCGAAGATATGATTGGGAAAATAAAGTGCTGCCACACCAGTGATTTGAGGGTTGATGGAGAGAATTCTTATGAGCTCTGATTGTCTTTAGCAGTCATACCACACAGCGTTGTATGCACAGCTATGGATGTGGGACGCTGACATTACGTGCAGATTTTCTTCAAAAAGTTTGTATTACTATTTTTTATGTTTACAGAGGAAAACTGATATAAAACTATGAGAACTGGATGATGATTTTTGACCTGTTATGAAAAAAAATAATAACCCAAAGTCAATCCATAAAAACAAGTCCATTTTTAGCTCAGTTTCAACTTGCCAATAACTCTTGGCATAAAATGAGGCAGAGTATTTTCCAAAACAGTGGCTAGGCATTTTGCCTTTGTTTGAGCTGGAGGGCAAACCCTGCCCATAATATATGGCACCAGATAAGTTCCCCAGCCAGACCGAGGCAATCATTGCCAGCTGAAGCAGCTGTACTGCTGGGATGGACTCCTCATAGCTGGATTTCAGACTGTTACAGCACCAAGAGGAGATGTGACTCAGCTGGAGTGAGTGTGTGGTCACAGGTATTAATACTGAGGAGGTTAGACAGTGACAAGATACAGCACAGAAGGTAGTCCTTGCAAAAACTGGGGGAAGGATAACAACCTAAAAAAGACAGAGATATACACAGATACTAAAAGAGAACAAGTAAGAGACACTCTCACTCACCCACTCATTTGCTGAGCTGCTTAATCCTATTAGGGCTGCAGGGAGGCTGTAGCCTATCTTAGCCGACACTGGGCGAAGGTGGGGTACACCCACACAGCTTGCCAGACTATCGCAGGGCAACACACACTTAAGGCCAATTTGGAGCATCCAATTAACCTAATATGCATGTCTTTGGATCGTGCAAGGAAACCGGAGTACCCGGAGGAAACCCAAGCAAACACAGTGAGAACCTACAAACTTCACGCAGAAATGCCCGAGGTCAGGAATTGAACCCTGGACCTTCTTGCTGTGAGACAGATGTGCTAAACACTACGCTACTGTGCCACCCAAGTAAAAGGCCCGATCTCATTTGGGCAATTCTTTGGTGACTGCCTGTGATTTTTTGAGTTGGCTACTGTCAGTGATGATCTGCGATTATCGGCAGTGGTTGGCAACCATTTTTGACTGTCTTCTTTGCAGTTGGCGACCATATCGCAAACTATCGGCAACTATGGTCGCAAACATGGTTGCAGAAAGTCATGGACAGTTGCAGATTGTCTGAGACTGTGAGACTTTGTTGGCTACAACCAGCGACCATAGTCGCAGAGCAAGCTGACGATATCCGTGTCCATAATGCTCAGATGAAAATCCCTGATGGTCAGCAACTAGATCCGAGACTGTTTGCAACTACAGTAAGTCCCCAACTATCTGCAACTATCTGTGATCGACCACAATGGTCTCAGACTGTCAGCAATATAATCGCGGATAGTTGGCGACAGTCACCGATTAGTAGATTATCGTGTGTAATCGTTCAACATTTGGAAACAGGTTATAAAAAATGGGACAATTGTCCACAACAGGTGGATTCCTTGCTGACAGTCACTGACAGTCAGTGATATGGTCAACGATCGGTCGCAGTTATCAGGCGTTATCGCCCAAATGAGATCGGGGCTTAAGAGACAGAGGGAGGGAAAAGAGGACCAGTACGAGAAGAAGTAGAAGGAACAAATTTCATGGACATAGTTGGACACTGGGATGAAATTCCGTGTGAGAAATACACTAAGAATTGTTCCTTTAATGTGGGAGAAGGAGACGGAAGGAGAGTATGTGGGAAGAAAGATAGAAAACCAGAAAGAAAAAAGAGAGAAAGATGTCTATAGACCAGAAAGAGACAGCAGGCAGAAATATACAGGCCTGGCCACTAAAACTGGCAGAGAGTCAGCTCGGTGACTAAGAAGAAGTTTTAAATAGGAGTTGGGTCCAGTACTTAGACCCTTGATATCATAGCAATGAAAAAATAAGTCAGAGAAAAAGAAAGATAAAGTACGTAAAAATTACAGCAAGTATTAGATAAGGACTGATTTAATCTGCTTTTAAAACAATCATCAAAACCATCCACTGACTGTTAACCTCTTAACATCACAGCAACACTTTCCACTGGCTGATAGGTGGTAGGTGGTTTTGCTTTATTTGAGCACTTCAGTTGAGATTGTTTGATGTATAGTAATGTAATGGCTAGTGAAATTTGATTGACAGTACAAAGTGAATACACCGACATGCACTCATTCATTCTTCAGTAACTACTTTATCTGGATCAGGGACATGTTGGACCTGGGGCTTATCCCACAGCACAAGGCAGGAACACACCGTGGATGCGATGCCAGTCCATCACATGGCACTACACACACATTCACACTTATTCACACCTAGAGGGCAATTTACAGCAGCGGCATGTCAAGACAATTTTATACTGGGGTTCCTACAGTATATGGCACAAAAGTAGGCATGAGATATCTATGAACATAAAATTTGAGAATTTACATTTTATAAATTCCATTTCAGTCCCTTACCTAGACATACTCCTGATTTAAAGTTGCCAACTGGCATGTTATCGGGACATGAAAGAAAACTAGATGACCAGATAATAACGCAAACTGTTGTCTGTGCGGCTGTGAGATGACATTTCACATCTAACCCTACCCACTGCACCACCTTACAGACCTAACAGGCATACAGCTTAAAGAATCAGACCAATCAGACATTTTTTTTTTTCAAACCACTTCTGAACTATTTTCACAATATGGCAGGGTGCATTATCCTGCTGAATAAGGCTACTGCCTTTAGGGAACACTGTTTCTGTAAAGAGCTGTACAATTCTGTGCAATTAAAACACATAGGCTAGCCTTCACTCCTCATCTGAATCAGTGAGCCCTAAATGCACATGAGTTCGTTCTTGGTTCATTGTTTGTCCTTCCTTGTACCACTTTTGGTAGGTACCAACCACTGCATAGTGCAAGCACACCAGAAGAACTGTAGTTCTGGAGATGCTCTGACCGTCATCTAGCAATGATAACTTGGCCCTTGCCTTTTTCATTCATTCATTTTCTGAACCGCTTAATCCTAATTAGGGTCGCGGGGAGGCTGGCGCCCATCTCAGCGACTCTGGGCAAGGGCAGGGTACACCCTGGACAGCTCGCCAGGCCCTTGTCTTTTTAGTTTGCCTATTTTTCCTTCTGCCAACACATCAGCTTCAAGAACTGACCCTTACCCCATGACAGATGTCACTGTAATAAGATAAGATCTACAGATACTTGCTTGAAGTTCTTTTCAATAATTTCTATCTTACTTAGAACATATACAGTGTATTAAGTAACTATGATATGAGAACTAGTGGATCTTATAATTCAAGACAGTATATAGAAGATTTGTAGATTGGTAGTAGTGTGTAATACAGTCATTTGCCAAACCACTTTGTCCTACTACGGCCGCGGGGTGGCTGGGGACTACCTCAGTCGATTTTGGGCAAAGGTGTTTCCTCCAGTTCATTGCAGGGCCAACTCACACAACCTTTCACACTTGAAACAGCCAGTTAGCCTAATATGTATGTCGTTGGACGGGGGAGGAAACTGGGGTTCCTGGAGGAAGCACACGCAAACACATGCAGAACATACAAACTCCACACAGAATCGCCCTCGCCAAGCCCAGAACTCGAACTCAGGACCTTCTTGCTGTGAGGCTGACTTGATAACCACTATGCCACTGTGCTGCCTTACTGTCTAATACAGAGTTTGAAAAATAAAGTGTGAGCAATTGAAAATTAAAAAAGAGAACAAAATAAAGTGAGGGACATCAAAGCAGAAAAAGAAAGATATTGAGATGAATAAAAAGAAACCACAGATGCAGATAGTCTGAGGGAGGGACAAAAAAGATGTAGCACTCCAGCAACACTTCATATTTCAGAGTGAACTTCAAAGAGACCTTAAGAGCTTTGAGGAAGATGATTACTTGAGAAACTGGATTATGAATTGCTATTTCTGCATGCTTGAATTATGGTCAAAAGTGAACACCGATGACAAATTCATCTCATTAGTGCAGGTCTGTTGGAAATGCCCTCATGTATTATGAATAAACTGAAATGTTGCAAAATCACTGTAGCTTGGCCAGACAATATGACACTCAAGTTAAAGCAAATGAAACCATGGAAGAGCTTGGGTTTTTTTTTTTTTTTTTGAGAATATTATTTATTCTTTAACATTTACTATAAAGAATAAATGCACAAACAGACACATTCATTCTTTAAGATAACTACATTTAGTTTCCTCAAGGCCAAAGCCAAGTCAATAAAGCAAATGGAAAGTATTTTGGTTTCAAAGAGCTATTAGATAATAACAGTAGCATTAGAGAATTACATAAGGGTTGTAGGGAGATATTTAGTGAGATGTATTCTGGGAGCTTTGAAAAATCCTCCACATTTCATGACCCACACTGAGCTCTAGAATTCTGAAGCCGGCAGCACAGATGTTGGATAAACAAACGACACATTAAGACTATCTCCCCATCAGAAGGCCATCACCTTAAAAGACCCTTATTTACACAGGGCAGAAAAAAATACATCCCAGAATGCCTGTATTTTTCACAAAAAAATAAATAAATAAATGTTTAAAAATTATATATATATATATATATATATATATATATGTTGCAGTACACAAAGTCATCCAGAAATGATATTACCATCCTGGGTGCATTATAGCCACTGCAGTCTGGTCAGCTGAATCAAATTGCTGTATTTTGCTCTTTACTCCTGTCCTAAATGTGCCGCAATGTGAGCAATATATTACCTAAGATTCTAGATGTGGGGTTTTTGCCATCTTGGTCATTTTGAATGTTTATAAGCCATGTTCCTGTCCTATAGGGTTTTATAAAAGACAAAAAACCGGAAGCTTCACATATCTGTCTTTTTTTAGCTCATTTTATTTTAACAAACTCAGCACACTTGTCGGATTTAATATGCGTAAAAAATACATTCACAGCTTTTGGCAGACACCCTTACCCAGAGCAACTTACATTTTTATCATTTATATATCCGAGCAGTTGAGCGTTAAGGGCCTTGCTCAAAGGCCTAACAGTGGCAGCTTGGAGGTGCTGGGATTTGAACTAATAACCTGCTGATCAGCTTTCTTACATCTTAACCACAGTTAAGAGATCCCTGTGAAAATATCCACTCTGAAAGTGCAAAATCTGTATAAAGTAGACACAGCCAACCCAATAATTAGGACTCAGAAGGAAGCCTTAAGTCTCCACTATAATTAGGAAGTGATAGACCTATCAGCCAATCATCTTTTGATTTCTTATAAGTGGGAACATTCAGTCAGTCCAGCTTTTTGAGTAGGATAAGATACATTACCAACAATGGACACGAGTGTATTCTTATGAAACACATTTTATGTAGTCACCATGCTTGTATTGAGAATGTGAGCTACGTTCAGAAAATGGGTCCTAATTTGTTTTTGGCAGTGGCTGTAGGATGAGCTGGATTAGGTCATGATGGTTTCCATCACCGGGGAAACCTGGAGATTATTAGGACTGGATGTAATTGAAGCTAATCAGCAAGAGAGACGGTCAGACCGACTACAGCATTGTGCTGTTGTACAGCCTGAGTTGTAGGTTTTTTACTCACTAATTACAGATCTTAGAATGTCTGGCTGCATGTAGATCAGCAGCTGGATGGGATTTCCCAACAGTCATTTTAAATAATTTACAATACTAATTTCCATGTATACTAGTTAAAATCTGAAGTCCTCTATTGATTTTACGGCAGTTGTGTGTTAGAGTGTGTAATTTATATTACCAGCATTTACAGCTTCAATCTTGAGCTCAGGTTACATTCTGTATGGTTTTTATGTGCATGTTGTCTCCTGTGTGCACCTGGGTTCCCTCCACCATTAGCCAGTTTCCTCCAACCTCCACAAAAATCAAACAAATCAAAATTTGTGTGTGAGGTGTGTGTGTGTGTGTGTGTGTGTGTGTGTGTGTGTGTGTGTGTGTGTGTGTGTGTGGGTCAGTGTATGCACAGGGCTGTGCAATGGATTGATGTCCCATCCGGGCTGTTTTCCAGTTTAGTGTGATAGGCTCTGGAGTCACCACATTCCTGAAAACGACCCAGTTCATCACAATTACTACATGCCCCCCGCCTTTTGACAATCACTCATTTTCAGAACCGCTAAATTGTACTATTAGGGACACTAGAGGCTGGAGTCCATCTCAGCCGACTTTGGGCAAAGGTCGGGTACATCCTGAATAACTTGCCAGTCCTTTGTATGGCCAACTCACTCAACCTTTGACACTCACACTCACATCTATGGGCAATTTGAAAGAGCTAATTAGCCCAGTGTGTATGTCTTTAAACTGGGGGAGGAAACTCGGGGGCATGAAGGAAACCTACGCAAGCACGGGGAGAACAAGCAAACGCCACACAGAAACGCCCGAATCAAACCTAGGACCTTCTTGCTGTGAGGCAGATGTGCTAACCACTATGCCACCATGCCGCCTGCCTTTTGCACAATTTTCAATTAAATTATTGCACAGATTCAACATTCAAGAGTCTTTACTGTCATTATGTTCACACATAACGAAATTTTGTATGAGACGCTCAGCTTTAAAAGGAACAATCAAGGCCATAAACTGCAATTAACACTGTCAAGAGCAGAATATAAACACATGTAATTATAAACATAACTTTTAAATATGAAATAGCAATATAAACACCTGTGGAAAAAATATGAGCACTGGGAATACGAAGGCACTATGAGATGAAATAGATAAATAGATAAATAGCAGTAGAGTGGATATAAACTAGGGTGTAAATGTAAATGTAGTAAAGTGCGGCAGTGCAATACAGTCACAGAGTTTGTGGATTCAATGTCCTTTTACAGAGCGCTAATGTCTGTGTGAAAGTCAGCAGAGTGGGGCAGAGTGTGTGTGAGCGAGTATGTTGCTATGGAGGAAGATTGCATGTGTGAGTGTGACTGCGTAGGAGTGGGGGGTGGAGGGGTGATGGCTTTCACAGCTTGGGGGAAGAAGCTGTTTTTGAGTCTGGTTGTGCTGGTCTTAATGTTTCTGTACCGCGTTCCTGCAGGAAAAGGTACAAACAGTCCATTTTCCGGCTAGGTGGGATCCGCCGCTATGCGGTTGGCCTTCTTCTGGATGTGGAAAACATATATTGTATCCAGATCTGGTATACGGCAGCCCACAATCCCCTGAGCAGTTCTCACCACCCGGGCCAAGTCCTTTCTGTCCTTTGCAGTGCGGCACACTGTTGCACTGAGACAGAGTATACTTTCTATTGCTGCGCTGTAGAAGTTCTTGAGCAGCTGAGAGGAGAGTCCAGTACGTTTTAACTTCCTGAGTCAAAAAAACATTGTTGGGCCTTCTTCACCAGGTTTGAGATGTTAACAAGTCTTCATGACAGCGTCATACAGTAAATGCTATTCAAATTTCACCACAACAATGAAGCTTAATAGACAGCTAGACTCATACTACCTAGCTAATAAAGCATAAATGATAGTAGCATTATAAATTATAACCACATATAATAGGTACTTGTTTCTAGTAAACTTCAACTGTGGTTGTGTTTCTCTTTTAATAAACAGTTGTTGAAAACAGTGTAGCAGGCCCATCCCTCAGCTGCACTCTAATTCATAAAGGGGTTACAACTGCTTAAATGCTGTGTCTTGTTTTCATGTGTTGCTGGGCGCTGCTCGCAGCCTTATCTATGTTAAACACCTTTACCAGCTTGGCCTTCTGTTGGGATGCTGGGATTTCTCCCGAGAGGCCACAAGAGGATTATTCTGGTACACAGGGCTTACCGAAACCTCTGCGTTAAGGTCACAATAACAGAAAACTGATAAGACCAGGCTCTGTAGAGACAACAAGCGCCAGTGCAATTGTATTTTTTTTTTTTTTTTTTTGGATTAATTGTATTTCTGCAGTAAAAGTGATACAGAAGAACATTCCCATGATACTGGAGCTGAAAATGCATTTGTGTTAAAATCACTGAAACATGTTACCATGACAAGATTAGAGGGAGGAGCTAGCACAAAAAGAGTTATTGTGGTGTTTTGGGGTAATTTGTGAGGTTCAGCTCATCATCTGTACTGGAACTGATCAAAACAGACACCATTTCATTCCTATCTAAATGTAAATAAGTCTAAAGCCTAATGTGGGGAAGACAGACAGATAAACAGACAGACAGAAAGAGAGTCAGCTGGATATGATAGATAGAAAGATAGATAGATAGATAGATAGATAGATAGATAGATAGATAGATAGATAGATAGATAGATAGATAG
>JBCNYH010000027.1:23170464-23183059 GCA_039654325.1 Tandanus tandanus
CACACACACACACACACACACACACACACACACACACACACACACACACACACACACACACACACGTGCGTGCATGCACAAACACTATTCTCCCAGATCTTCTTCCCCCATGATGTCAGCATGGACCATATTTCACTTGGAGCGTTAGCTATGCCTCACCAGCCCAGTTATGGTGTATCATAAACTCATACACTGGACTGCTCATTAGAATCCAGAAAACACCATGCATGAACAGTGATGTGCTGATACAATTAAATGCTATTACTTTTCTGCTGGACACATCCGGCCTTTATTACATCCACCACAAATCTGAGTTTTGGAGAAGTCATTGTAATCAATGCTATTTGTTTGTCAGTTTGTCTGTCAACAAAATCCTGACCACAACCATGCGAGGATTTTCACCAAACTTGGTGGGGACACTACCCTACCTGAGACAGACTGAGGGATATTCACCTTTGGCCTTGAGTGACCTTGAAAGGTCACAAGATTTTCATGACTTATAAATTTAAAAGGAGTGACAATAGATGTCAGTACTATGGAACACTAACAGGAAACCATACATGGACTTTCGAATGAGACATTTACATTTGACCTTGAGTGAATTTAAAGGTGCCTATTTACTAGTGAATATCCTATGTGTTTTATCTTCCATAATAAGTTCATTATGGCTGAACACAAAGGTTTCCAGGTGAAACCACTCCAGCTCATGTGCTTAGTATCTCTTATCTTCTCTTGTTTTACATCTTGTTTTGGTTCTATGTTTGTTTACATTGACAATAACAATAAAAAGACCACATGACCATGACAAATGATCTTGTGCATGTGCAATAACCTGACAGTGCAACACAGATTCATAGAAAAGTCAGAGATCAAGTGTTAATAAACAGAAGAAGGCATACGATTTCAAGAGAAATAAAAAATATAGCGATGTTTACTAATATCATCGTGCAAAAGTCTTGACACTCGAGTACAGGAGTAAGCAAATGGTTTCAGAAAGACAATGTGGCTGATTTTTCTTTCCAAGAGATAACACTTCTTGTTTATTCAATATTCCTGGTAATTAAAAGGTCAAACCCCAGCAAATTTGGTGAAGATAGAAAATATTGCTCATAAGCTCATGGCTAATTACACCCAGTTCCCATTTTGGGCCTATGGTGCTACATTATCCATGCTGCATGGCAGAGGTACCTTGCACCCTATGAGTACCCCTCATGATTTTGTGAAGTAATGCACTGGCAGAATTATGCTTCATAGAGCAGGAGTTACAAATATTAGACATGTTTACACAAACACTGTATTTGGGCCAAACTTGTTCAAACTCTATACTATCAAAAAGTTAATACACAAAAACATCATTTTGGCAAAACAGCTAATTCCTTGTCATTTAAAAATGATGCCAAATAATAGAGTCAGTGAAACTAAAGAGTCAGAGAATATGCTGATATCAATTCAGGAAAAGCATGCGAAACATGTCTACACAAAGAAAGTGATTTTTAACGCCCCCATCCTGCTCGCATCCAGAAGCCTGGGGGGCTGACTGCCATGGCTTATGCTCGTTAGCATAAAACCCGATGCCACAACCACTGTAATTACACTCACTCATATGTCATATTGCTATGAAGCTAATGAAACTCTTCTTGGCAAATACTGATTACCTTTTCACATATATTTAACAGTGAATTAGTTTCCGGGCAACTGGCTGCTTTTGAAAAATAAAAATCATATGCCAGACTTTCCGAAGTTGATCATTAGAAAACATCGTAAACAGGTGAGAGTTTTGCAGTTTGTAAAAGAAGACTAGTAGTTTTCTGTGTATAAAGTTTGTTTCGTAAAAAGTTCTGATTACAAACAGGCACTTTAGATGGTAAGCTGAGTGAACGTGAAGAACGTAAGGAGAAATGAATCTTTCATACATAAGTGAGAATTCAAGTCAACCTACTTTGATAAAATCATCAAAGAAACTCAGATCAACTGCAGCCCAGACACAGCACAGATGCTCTTCCTGAGAGACTGTCTCATTTAGCACCAATGCAGACAGGAAACAAGCCTCGGAAAAGGATTAATTACATTCTCACAGATAAAACCCTCTCACAGACAGTGAGCTGCTCCAACTGGGCCCTTTACTGGTAGTGCTGTTTTGTCTACTCCTGTCCACAAATTGACCGATGCTGAACTCTTTTTAGGGAACACTAGAAACCACCAGATGATGTCACTATGATGTTAATTTGCATTTTGATGAATCATCATTGTTTGAGGATCATAATGTTTACATGATAAAAAATTGAAGAGAATTTTATTAATTATTCTTTTGACCGTTTACTTCTACTAGGATTACAGGGCTGGTGTCAATCTCAGCCGACTCTGGGTGAAGGCGGGGTACACCCAACACACACACACACGCACACACACACACACACACACACACACACACAAAAAAAACAACATTCACACTCACACCTAAAGGCTGTTTGGAACAGCCAATTAGCTCAATGTGCATGTCTTTGGACTGGGGGAGGAAACCAGAGTACCCAGTGGATATCCACGAAAGCAAAGGGAGAACATGCAAACTTCATGCAGAAACGCCCCTGCTAAGCCCAGGACGCGAATTCAGGACCTACTTGCTGTGAAGCGGATGTCCTGACCACTACAGTATACCACTGTGCCGCCCTAGAAGTGTCTTTGATCACAGGTTTATCAGAATGTAAAATAATGTATTATAATTTATTATGGAAAGAAGATATCTTTTGGGGGCGGCACAGTGGCATGGTGATTAGCACGCCTGCCTCAGAACAAAAAGTTCAAGTCCCAGGCTAAGGCATTTCTGTGTGGAGTTTGCATGTTCTTCCCGGGTACGGGTTTCCTCCCACAGTCCAAAGACATTCAAATTAGGCTAATTGGCTATTCCAGATTGCTCCTAGGTGTGAATTCGAGTGTGAATGATTGTGTGTTGCCCTGCGATGGTGTGGTGAGCTGTTCAGGATATACCCTGCCCTTGCCTGTTGTCGGCTGAGATAGGCTCCAGCATCCCCGTGACCCTAGTAGGAGTAAGTGTTTTGGCAAATGAGTGAGACAGTGTGAGATACTGTATCTTTGGCCATGGCACCACAAAATATTGTAATTATTTACATAATGTATGCTGTAAATACATACAAATTGAAGCAATGGTAGTGAGTGGGCACAAAGACACAGATTGAATAGATCACTTTTTTTACTTGCAAATATAGCTAAGAGAGTTTAACACAAAGCAGAGCTTGAGAGAAACAATCATGAGTAGCAATTGGTCATGCTTGGACTGCGGCGCAGGACAGTGGCTCACTTCTGTTCCAAAAAAGTTGCTAGATATTTTGTAAGGCTGTTTATTAAACTAAAGTTGTGAAACAAGTCTAAGAAGTTAACAAAAATTACAAATCCAGTATGTTCGCAAACCTGAAATGGACTTTTATACCAGGCACAAAATGACCTACTTTAGACCTGTAGCTAAGCATTTGACTGTTGCATCAACCTAATTAGCCCACAGCTCACTGATACTTGCAGTCCTTCATGATAATCACTACGGTGCTCAGAGCCTCAGTGGTAAAGGAGGCTGCATTCAGACACTCGGCTGTTCTGTCAAAAGACAGGGCAAGTTTAAAAAAAATACACGGCCCTTTTTTTAGTGCAGTGACAGACCTTTGTGTCCTGTCTGGTCCCTTGCTCTTTATTTCGACATCTGCTCTTTGTGCTGGAGCCATCTTCTGAAATCAAACTCTCAACCCTCTGCAGACTCTCGCATACTGACTGAGAATGTTTTTTTTTTTTTTTGTACATCCATTCACCTCTGTGTAATGCAACAAGTCATATTACTGTGTAATGCAACAAACTGTGTAATGCAACAAGTCATATGCAACAAGTCACATTACTAACAGGACCTTGCATCATCCAAATGGCCTGAAGCTTGTGGTGAAAAGCAACACTCTCTTTACTTTCAATTACACTGTGATATTGACTGATGACAAGCGGGTTTAATAACTATAAAGGTATGAAAAATAAGTGGCAAATAGCCACTATTTGTATAAATGATTATACTTACTGCTTTTTACAGGGACCTGCTAAAATAAACATTGCTATTTACAGGGACATGCTAAAAATAAGTTAATTTTATTCCTGTAAATAATCCATGTCTTGCATTGAGTAGATCTGCTATAGTACAATACATGTGTACATAGCTATCATACCTGGAAAGCATGTCTATGTTTCCAAAATAAGATCTGGGGATAATTCTGATGTCTCTTTGGCTACATATTTATTACAATTATATACATCAGTTATAATTTCAAACTTTTACAGAAGTGTGTTTACTTCAATCAGCCGTATCATTAAAAACATTATGATGACAGGTGAAGTGAGTATTACTACCCAGGAACACTGCAATCAGATTGGTCTGCTATCAGGGAATAGTAAGTGGATAATGCTTAAATCAAAACAGGCAACATCATTATCATGCTTTAAAATGGAAAACTAAGCGATAAAAATTATTTTAGTTTGTTTTCCTGGTGTTTCTATGTAGTATATACCAAAACACCTTTACAGAGCATGGCATACTTTTGTTTCCATGTAGTGTGTACTAAACTGTGCATGATTAGCCCTCTAAAGATACCACTAGCTATACAGCGCTAAGCTTGACTCAAAACACAGAGTTCACCTGACCATCTCGCCTTCTGCGTATTATTGGTAATTATTTTATTACATCAAAAAGTTGAATAAAAATGATTGGTCAGTTCTAAAGATTGATGTGCTGAAAGCAGCAAAAATTTCTAAGTGTAAGGATTTGAGTGACTTTGACAAGGGTCACATTGTGATGGCTAAAGAACTAAGTCTATTCATCTCCAAAATGACAGGTCTTTTGGGGTGTTCCTGGTATGCAGTTGTTCCTACCAAGGGTGCTTCAAGCATGGACAACCAGTGAACTGGCAAGAGTGTCATGGGTACCCAAGGCTTATTAATGCATGTGGGGAGTGAAGGCTAGTACGTTTGGTCTGATCCCACATAAGAGCTACAGTAGCACCACCTGCTGAAACGGGTAATGCTGGCTATGATAGAAAGGAGTCAGAAAACACAATGCATTGCAGCTTACTGTTTATGGGGCTGTACATGCATGTGTAAAACTATTTCATGTGTATAGTCGGACTGGACTACGGTGTTATTTTTTTCAGTGATTTTATGTGTTCTGCACTCGTGCAAAGTTAAGGTGACTGGTTTTCTTTAAATTGTCACAGAAGCTACATATGTTGCTAATTGAATGTGGTAACCTCACCACTAACCAAACCATAACTGTTCTTAACTTATTTATAATAATAATAATAATAATAATGGTTAATTAAATTCGTCATCACCAATTTAGTCACACTAGCTGCTTATCCAGATCTTTGTGTCATTATGTTTTGGTGCCTAAACTGAATTAAAGAACTGTTTTGAATTGTTTGTTTTAATTAAATAATTGACCTCTTTAGTGTTAAAATGGGCGGCATGGTGGTGTAGTGGTTAGCACATCCACCTTACAGTAAGAAGATTTTGGGTTCGAGTCCCAATGTGTGATTCCCAAAACATGTGAGGAGTTTGCATATTCTCCCCATTTTTGCGTGGGTTTTCTCTGGGTACTCTACTGGGTACAGATTCCCCCCACAGTCCTAGGTGTGAGCGTGAGTATGAATGGTTGCGTGTGTGTTGCCCTGTGATGGCCTGGCGAGCTGCTCAAGGTGTGCCCTACCTTCGCCCAGTGTCAGCTGAGATAGGCACCAGCCTCCCCGCAACCCTAGTAGGATTAAGTGGTTCAGCGAGTGAGTAAGTGATGAGTGTTAAGATGTGATCATTTGATTTCATAGAGGACACTAGATTTTTTTTTCAGACTGCAGAATATTCTTCACTTACTTTTCCCGCCACCTTATTCCTCAAATTGTAGCTTATTTCTAAAACATAAATCCTGATACAGATCTTAACACTCCATGTTTGCTCATGTATAAATATTACCAGCTATAAATCTCAGGATCTGCATCTGTGTGGTTATCTGTATCACTTTGCTGTCCGTGTGGTATACGCTAACACCACTCCTCATAGCAATTCAAAAGCACCCATATCTCCGCTTTACACATTGTACATAAAACCTGCCCTGCTGCCTTCTCCAAGCATAAAAACACAGATTATGGCCTTCTCTGGGACTTTAACAGCTCAGCCGGAGTGTAGACTGGAAAACTGGCAAAAGAACATATTTACACAAAGCTATATTTTTCTCTTAGTGTCAGTCATGTTAACACTTAATGCTCCGGTGCAATTGGAGGTGATTCCAGAAAGCCAGAATTAGTTTCATACATTGTCCTCTGATATTCTAGCTATTGATGAGTTTGGGTTAAAAAAAGATTCCATCCAACACTCAAATTGTTATGTTGACAACGGATTTTGAAATCTTAGATGATGTGTGCGTATAAACAAGCTCGAGATGTTATAGACCAAGGCACGTGGGGGGTATATACACCAAGCCACGTGGGGGGTAGGGGTGGAGGTGGAGAGGTAGATCTGCCAGTTTCTCTGCTCATGCACATACAATAACAGGACACAAAATTGATTGTGTTGGTAGATAAAATGATTTTCTGCCTCTTTAACTCTCGGCACAAATAATTTAATGTAGAGCCACAAGGGTGACGAGAAGCTGCCATATCCGAACAAGTGTAAAGCGAGCTAGCTGGCAAAAAGGGTTTAATGAATAACATAATTTTTGAGTAATAACAGGATGCTCACAGGGGAAACAGGAACCGCCTTTCATCAGAGCACTGAGACGAAGCATCTTTTAAAGTGTGTTTCTTGAAAACTAGAGTGATTATAAAGACAGCAGGTATGATATAGGGATTATATAGCAATTAAATACCTGCAATTAACAAAGAAAGTTCCACTCAGAATATAAGTGCACTTTCTACTTCCAAGGTGGTAGGATCTTTATGAGCATAGTGCTGATTTACAGGTATGTGTGGCATCATTAGTCATTACTCAAGCAATTATCCCCAAACCAGAGCACTGTGGGAAATGAATGTTACCTTCGGGTACTGCTGCACAGGAATAAGCACTCTCTCTGACAGCTTGATGTTTTTGTTGCTGATGACATCCAGGTATTTCTTCACCTCGCCGTCTTTCCTAAGCTCGTCCCCTTCGTACTTTTCGATTTCTGCAACAGAATAAACAATGAGCCTTGAGATGTGTTCAGAGTATGGGTCAAAGAGCTTTTCTCTTTTCTTGCCTTCTACCACAGTGAGACGTGCACAACAAAACAATGCAGCGGAGATGCTTTTTCAGGGTTCTCTCGATTTTTTTCTCTCTCTCCTTCACCCTGCAACGTACATGCGGTGAGCAGAAAACTCAATCAGACACCAGAGAGACACCGTGTGTTTTATTAAGTGTGTGGATCACCCAATGTTAACAGTGTCCGAATTTTAACGCTGTGTTGTACATGTCACTCGGCTCATTAGGTCCACTAAACACTTGTTAGCAAGAGAGAGGCCCGAATTGCAAAAAAAAAAAACTCACTACACAACACTGTAATACGTCTTGGTTGAGGAATTTTATGGTGCTTTTGAGAATTGAACCAGAGATAGAGCAGACGCACGGCATTAAGGAGGCCACGAATGAAGCTGTCACAAGCCTTCCTCAAGGGATTCCCCAGCTATCACAGGTAAATTAATGCTCAACAGAATTAAGAATTATGAACCTGCACCACTCTTGTAGAACAATACAGCAGAGATTTCAATATGGAAAGATGGAGCAGTGAGAGAGAGAGAGAGAGAGAGAGAGAGAGAGAGAGAGAGAGAGAGAGAAGAGCTCAGCAGGAGCAACTCATTATTTCTCACCTCTGCAGCAGCACTCTCAGCTTCTTTTACCTGCACCAAATCACATTCATCCATTCTCACTTGTGCATGCAGTGAAGGTGTATGCAGAAAGAACCTCCTGCTGGTGTCGACTCCACCTAGTTGCTTTTTCCACAGCCCTTAGAATAGGCGCGCTCACCTCTACAAGACATTATCCGAACAATACCCAGGCTGCCTGCTAATACTAAGGCTGCTTTTTGTCCACGCGTGTAGTTACTATAAACCACAGTCTCTGTGGGGTTCCTTTATTACCGCCCCCTGCTTCTGTAGGCAAAGCACATTTATTAGTGGAGTGTAAAGTTATTCAAAGAATGACCTTAACTAAGATAAAGCAAATAACAGCAAGAAAACAAGCCCCACTATTTATATGCTTATATCTCTTTGCACTTTGTTTCATTTATCACAGATCTTATCATACAGGTAGAAGTATAGGAACACAAATAGTCTCATTCTGGATCATTTAGTATAATCCGAAAGAGGTTTAGAGAATCCAGTAGCATCAGGGGAACTGGTATAAATCAGCTAACAGAGCTAAGCCTGCCTGTCGTCCAAAGATAAATATATATCAATCTATTTTTTTTTTCCTTTTTGGCATCCACATCAGAATATTTGTGAACAAATGGATTATTGTGGATTTTTGTGGAATTAGATACTACAGCACCATCAATTGATAAGAAAATTTGATGACCCTCCAGCACCAAACCAGTCCCAGGGGTGAATTTTTCAAAAATGAGAAATTAAAAAAAAATTGTATTTGTAGATATGAAAAAATTTTCACATGATGCATATCTTTTTTTTTTTTTTTCTTTTTTTTTTTTGAAAATTATAAAAAGATAGCTTTAAAGTACAATGGTTATTATATTTTAATTCATTTTATTCCAAAGTAAACTTCTTAGCAACAGATACTTCTATAAAAGTTATCAACATGAAATTTGGAACAAATATTTCATTCTTTGAAATCTTCATTTCTACAAGATTCCATGCTTATATTTCACTTGAAACATTCTCAGCATTGCCTATATGCTGTCACAGAAGTAAAAGTTAGAGTGCAGCTTCATTTTTCCTCACTGATTTGAAAGGTGTGTCAGTTGGATCATATTCATTTTCCAAACTGGACTCTTCTGTCAGACTTGATGAATCTGCAGCATTTAAATTGAGCAGTATCTCAACATGCCTCTATGTAAAAGTGCCTCTTTGAGCACATGCCTTCAGGGAGAGGGAAAAGTCTGTTTACAATGAAGGGGTTTAAAAAAAGATTTTCATTGGTCTACAGTGGGCAAAACATTTATATTAAATAATTAGGGAACTCCAAGCTAAGTCTTGATAATGGACATGGCAAAAGAATCCTTGAGCATCATGCAATGTAGAATAATGATTTTGTGGCATTTTTGGATATTTAATCAGTAATGCATTTCCTCATTAATTCCAGGTTTTCATGCATATTCAGGAGGATTTAAAAAAACACTTGACTAATTTTTAAACATTATGTTTAACATTTTAAACACTTTTCTTTTTTTAAAAATTTTTTTATGCTAAAATCTTCATTCATTCATTTACTAGCTGCTTTATCCTACTAGGGTCACAGGGCGGCTGGAGCCTATCTCAGCCTTCTCTGGGCAAAAGTTGGGGAACACCCTGAACACTTACACCTAGGGGCAATTCGGAATAGCCAATTAGCTTAACGTGCACGTCTCTGGACTGTGGGAGGAAACCAGAGTACCCAGGGAAAATCCGTGCAATCATTAGGAGAACATGCAAATTTCAAACAGGAACACCCTCAGGTTAAACTCTGAAAATCAATCCTTTAGAACCACCAATTCTTTAACCAGCAATATCTCAAAATACAGTCCTATGACTTCTAATGGGTTTGGTGCTGGAGAGTCATATATTGTATGGTATGAAGACCCAGGCTTGGGGCTTATTTGTCAGACTACACATTCATGCAGCATATCAGTAGCACTTATGTCAGGTTTTTACACAGAATAGATTCTGAAGCTAATCTATTAAAACCAGCTTCAGTGACAAATCTGTAACATGTCATCACAAGCAATTGAGAATGCGCACATGAAATATAGTCACAGATGTAAAAACAAACAAACAAAAAACGCTAACAAACTGGATTTCTTGGTTTATCATCTCTTTTGTCCCAGAAGACCTTTGCTTATTAACAAACTAAGCATATGTTCTCCAATAAAAAGTACAACACTAAAGAACCGACAAGAAAGCCATATGTTTAGTGATGTCTAATTTGAAAGGAAGGGTTACAGCTCTTCATGTTTGCTATTCAGAGAAAACATGGCAAGAAGCCAGCAGAGCATTATGGACCTCAAACTATTTTTGAAAAATGAAATAGCAGGGCAGCACAATGGCTCAGTGGTTAGAAATGTTTCCTCACAATGAGAAGGTTCGGTTCTCGATTCTCTCTCAGCCGACAAGGGCTGGATAAGCGGCACAGATAATGGGTGGATGGATGGACTGATCGATAGAAAAATGCAGCAAATATCCTCTAATCATGTATGCATCATGTGTCACTGTCTGGCACTTCTAATGTTGTATGTAGAATCGCAAAGCTTTAATTAGGAGGCTTTCCACCAACAATAAAGTACGATGCGAAACCACAGAGGACTCGTTGACATTCATTCATGTTCATTCGTACACATGGTGACAATTCACGTCTACTGAATGGCTCTTCCAGATGTGACAGGGGCACTTTTATTCTGTCACTCACCATGAAGAGGTAGTCGGGATTAGAACACACTCCACTCACTCCTCCTTTCATTCTCACTCCTTGAAAGGCACAAAAGACGTTAAACTGAGCTGAAAATGAGAGACACTTGGCAACTAAGAGTTGAGAATATGGCAAGGTGAGCATTCGATTCAGGAACATCTGCAAAGATTTATAGCTCAGGACCATGAAAATACACAGCTGTTACACCTCAGTGCTGTTGATTGTCCATTCTGATTGGTCAAAAGTTGACAGTTTAATGGATGTTTCACAAAATCATAAAATATTAAAGATAATATTTCTGTCCTTAATTAATAAAAAAAATTAACCATTGACAAATTTCCGCATTGTTAAAGGAATAAATAAGGCAGTACAACATTTGAAAAATTGTCACACTGTGAACAACTGATCCACCCGCAACACTGATATTCACTTAATCACTCATTTGCCTTTAGCCCACCGCTTGATCCTACTAGCAGAGGAGAACATGCAAACTCCACATAGAAACGCTACTCTTCTTGCTGTGAGGCAGACGTGCTAACCACTACGCCACTGTGCCGCCCCACACAGATATACACTATGCTATAATATTTCAATAAGGAAAAAAGGTAAACAATATTTATGGCTCAAAATCAGAAACAGTGTTGAGATTGGTTTTATTTCATTGGTTCTAAATGAGGATAAATGAATTCTAGTTGGTAAATATAATCCTACAAATTTCCAGCTCCCTTCTTGGCTGATAATGAATGAAAATTGCTGTAATCATCAAAATTTTATTTAATCTATGCTAAAAAAAATGATAATAATAAAAAAGTCAAGCCATTTAACTTTGGAACAAAAAATTACCATGAGGCATTTCCGAGCTCTGACTGCCAGGTGTGCTCCTCTCTCATTACACGGACAGGCTTTGTGACTTTTCTCTTGGGTTAAACCGGAGCGAAATAGAGATCATCTAAACACAATTCCATTATCTACTCTCAGCTCAGGCACTTAGGCAGGTCATAAAGTATGTTGTCAAGGGCAGTAAAGAATATTATCCTGCCCGAATAGTCGGCCAACAAAGCTACACTGCCCTTATCTCCCGGAGGCGATGGCTAATACATAAAGTAACGGAATGTTCCTAAATGGACAAGAAAACTTCAACCTTTTGAATACAATCAAAGTGCCTATAGACTTTCGCAGTATTACAATGCACTTATCTGATATATTCAACCATCCATCATCTCCCCCCGACTGCAGCTCTTTAAAAAGAGGCTGACTCTGCCGTCATGACCAAATAAGAACCTGAAAGGATCTTAGGCTAGGAAAAAAAAAATCTTTTTGAACAGCTCTCCATCTTGTAATTCCCACTTAAAAAGCCACTAGAGTTCCTCACTAGACCCTACTGTGACTACATTTCTCCCTGATGCAAGGACACTATTTCAACATGACCATGATGCATAGTAAATGCAGGAAATACTAGTCTGTTTTGAACCTTTTAACAGACTTTTCAGGTTTATATTTGTGTGTAATATGTTTTAAATTAGGTTAGCTTAATAATTGAAAGGTTAATTTGTTTCATTTGCATGCAGAAAATCTTTTTTTTTTTTCTTCTTTTTTTTTTTTTTCCCAGCAATTTTAATGGTGAATTACCATACCCTACATCCACTAAACAAATAACTCATCTTAAGTGGCTTTTAATAGCTGTTTTAGAAGCCAACCAAGCACTAGCTTACAGCATGTTTTCCCTCTCTCAAACTGCTAAGGCTATGTGAGGAGGAATTTTGATGCGTAGCAGGAATAAGCTAAACAAATGCACATAAAAGCAGTGGGTTAATAGTGCTTTCCTGGTTATGGACCAGCACGTCCGCCTTGCAGTAAGAATGTCCTGAGTTCCAGGTTTCAGGCTCAGGTGTTTCTGTGTAGAGTTTGCATGTTCTCCCTGTGCTTGCATGGGTTTCCTCCGGGTACTCCAGTTTCCTCCCACAGTCCAAAGACATGC
>JBCNYH010000027.1:23243107-23250607 GCA_039654325.1 Tandanus tandanus
CCCGGGGTCTGTTCCCGGTTGGACATGCCCGAAACACCACACCAGGGAGGCGTTCGGGAGGCATTCTAATCAGATGCTTGAGCCACCTCAACTGGCTCCTCTGAACACAGAGGAGCAGCGGTTCTACGCCGAGCTCCTCCCGGATGGCTGAGCTTCTCATCCTATCTCTAAGGGAGAGCCCAGCCACCCTGCGAAGGAAGCTCATTTCAGCCGCCTGTATCCACAATCTTGTTCTTTCAGTCGCTACCTGAAGCTTGTGACCCTAGGTGAGGGTTGGAACGTAGATTGACTGGTAAATTGAGAGCTTTGCCTTTTGGCTCAGCTCCCTTTTCACCATGACAGACCAGTACAAGCCCTGCTTTACAGCAGAGGCTGCACCAATCCACCTGTTGATCTCCCGTTCCATCCTTCCTTCACTCGTGAACAAGACCCCGAGATATTTAAACTCCTCCACTTGGGGCAGGACCTCATTCCAGACCAGGAGGGTGCATTCCACCCTTTTCGGGCTGAGAACCATGGCCTCGGACTTGAAGGTGCTGATTCTCTTCTCGGCCACTTCGCACTCAGCTGCGAATCGCTCCAGCGAGAGCTGGAGGTCCCGGCTTGCTGAAGCCAAATGGACAACATCATCTGCAAAAAGCAGAGATGAGATCCTATGGCCACCAAACCAGAACCCCTCAACGCCTCGGCTGTACAGAGACCTAATGGCCCGTAGCAACGGGTCCGATACCCTGTACTTCCAGAGCACACCCCACAAGATAGTCCGTGGAACACGGTCGAAAGCCTTCTCCAAATCCACAAAGCACATGTGGACAGATTACAGTAAAAAATTACACAACAGACTATGTAACCTAGCAAAATTACATGTTTTATCAAACTTTAACAACAAGGAATGTGTGTTAACATTAGCTGACTGGCTCATGTTGCCTGTGAGCTTTGACTGGTCACGCAAGCGAATATTCAGACTGGTGATCAACGCCAAGATTTCGCAGCTCCACCTTCTTGATTCAGTTTGCTATAAATGGTTCTATATTAATTTATTATTATTAATTTCATCATGAAAAATTAAAGAGGAGATTGTGTGTAAGGTGAATGCACTTTTGTAAGTGGCCTGTTCTCTTTACCTAACTAACAGTACAGACTGCAAAGGTAACATTCCACTTTGAAAGGCTCAGTATATACAAGCTATTTCAGCATCCCTTATAAAACAACAAGAAAGAAGAGCATAGAGTAAAGCTACATCTGCCAGCAGCATGGACAATGTAGCAAATACGCCCTATATGGGAACAGGTTTTAATTACCCATGTGCTGATCTTATGATATGTTTTATAGTACCTTCACATGGCCAATTTAGTGAAAGTTTGTTTAAAGGATTTCAGGGTCACTCAACCTCAAACGTTCTTTCGAAAGTCCTTATATGGTTTCCTATTAATGTTCCATAGTTACTGCGTGTCTATCTGCACTCGTTTCAAAGTTAAAAATGCTCAGAATCCTGTGACCTTTATTTTGACCTTTCAAGGGCACTCAAGGCCAAACGGGATTATGCTGTCTGAATGCATTTAACTGATTTCCTATCTGTCCCTTACTGCATCTGTGTCACTTTGTTTCTCAGATATAAGCAGTTTAAATTTTAACTTGGGAAATGTGTTAAAAAATGTTAGGACCTTTCTCTAACCACCTTTGACCATGATTTCTAAAATTTTGTTAACTGACGTAGGTAAAAAGAATTCTCTGTGGCATGTCCCATTCAAATATTCAGGAGGTCACACCAAATATTGTTTACGGCTTTGAATTAGTCAGAAATATAATATTAGAATGAAATGTATTAGATTGTGCCTTCAGAGCATTGGGACCCATTTTCCTTCACTTTTCTATGCTTGAATTTATAATATTTTTCTTGCAATCTCTTTTTATGCTCCCTGCAATACTGCACTTGGAATATTCACCCACAGGACAAAATAAACAGCCTCTAATAACTTGCTTTCACACCTCTGATACACAGATTTCACCTTCCATTGTAGCAGACACGAGGGAAAAAAGAAGCGGGGCATACAAGAGAATTGATTAGACACAGCACCTGTGTTGACTGCCCCGAAAGACCTTGGCCTTACCGGCGATTGGCAGCACTGTTTAATAGGCCATATTAAAAATTCATCAGCGTGTGATCAATGCAGCAATCGAGCTTCACCGAGCTCATGCTCCTGCCTGTGATCTACTATGCACTATACATGACAGAGAAAAATGACATTAATAACCACTTTAATATTTAAAAGTTTCCCAAGCTGGTAGATGTTGCGTCCCTTTTTTTTTAATTTTAAACAGGGAGGAAAAACTAGAGTAGTGCTCCCACTTGTGCTCATGTTGCTTTGTATTTGGAAGAGGGCATTATACTAATTTAGAGAGGTATGGACAGTGAAAGGAAACTCAAATGCATGAACTTATAGTTAACCTTTTATTTGTACTTGTTTATTGTTACAGAGAATTTGTTTCCTACAGGATTTTTTGCTATAAATATTTTGTACCAGTGAAAATTACGGAGAAACAGAGTGAAATAAACCCCTCCTTGAATCACCACCTTATCATGGTGGAGGGGTCTGTGTGTCCTAATGATCCTGGGAGCTATGCTGTCGGGGGCATTATGCCCCTGATAGGGTCACCCAAGGCAAATAGGTCCTAGGTGAAGATCCAGACTAAGTGTGGTTCAAAAAAACCCCTGAGCGAAAGGAGTGCAAGGACTCAGAGCCAGGCCTGGGGGAGGGGCTCGAAGGCGAGTGCCTGGTGGTTGGGCTTCTGCCCATGGAGCCTGGTTGGGCCTAGCCTGAAGAGGAGACATGGGTCTGCCCTCCCATGGACCCACCACCTGTGGGCGGGGCTATAGGGGTCAGGTGCAGAGTGAGCCGAGTGGCAGCCGGACCTCACTGCTTAGGCACTGCTTAGGCAGCTGGACCTCACCGCTTAGGCTGCTGCCCACGCGACCCGACCCCGGATCAAGCGAAAAAAGATGAAGAGTGAAATAAAAGGAACTCATTCATTTAATAGGATGTAAGCATATTCTTTTTTTGTGGTATTTCTGAACACTGACCTTCAGTTTGAGAGCAACAGACAAAGAATGTACAGCAAAGGTTTAAATGTCAGAGGCGTCATCATTGTTAATAAAATATCCTCTCAGGCAGAGATATAAACCAGACATTTTCCACAAAACCCCCAATTTATGTGGACAAGATAGCAACAGTGAGAAAACAGCAAGGTCTCACCTCTACTTAATCATCAGTAGCTCCGTTTTGTCTTAGGTTTTTTTTTTTTTTTTGGCTAGAAGTCAGAGGCTTGTGGATTCAGTTCGGGCAAAGGCAACTCCTAGTAACCTGAGACACATGCAGACGTGTTTCTTGTATTTCATGTTTCAAATAATTTCCTCTTCAGTGAATTGCTTTGCATAGTGGTTAGCACATCCGCCTCACCGCAAGAAGGTCCTGGGTTCGAGCCCTGGGTTTGGGGAGAGCGTGTCTGTGTGGAGTTTGCATGCTCTTCTCGTGCGTGCTTGGGTTTCCTCCAGGTAATCCCATTTCCTCCCACAGTCCAGATTCATGTACATTAGGCTAACTGGCTGTTCACCCCTAGGTGTAAGCTTGAATGGTCGTGTGTGTTGGCTCTGCAATGGACTGGCGAGCTCTTCAAGATGTATCCTGCCATTGCCTAGAATTGGCTGAGATTCCCTAGTAGGATTAAGCGGGGAACAAATTAAGGAATACATTTCTGTTTTCTGTATGTAATCCTATGTATTGCTGCTTATCTGAGAAAGCAGAATTTTTAGGTATCCCTGTACCCTGCAACAAGGAATCAAAACTCTTACCTTCCACAGCTAAACCATGCCATCATTAAAATGTACATTTATCTATGTAGTTTTTGTTTTGGTATCTTTGCTCAGTATTGATTTGTGTTCTTACTACAAAGAGGATGGATAATGTATCAAATAGACCCTATGTGGGTACTGATATTAATTACCCATGCTCACGTCCTAAAAAATGTTCTATAGTACATGGACGTCACCAAACTAGCAAGAGGAAAAACAAAACTTTCTTATTTGAGGGTTTTATGAGATGGCTGGGGTTTGACCTTTCAAGGTCACCCAGATTAAAAGGTAATCGTCTTGTCCATATATGGTTCCTGATTAGTGTTCTGTAGTAACGCCATGTGTATTGACACGCTTTTGAAGTTACAGCACTCTATCTGTAAAAGCTTGTGACCTTGCTCTGACCTTCACCTTTGACCATTACATTCCAATGTCAGGTCATCTCTGGGATTTAGGTTGGGTAGTGTTCCCACCAAGTTTGGTGAATATCAGTGCATAGGTATGGACAGAAGTTTGTTCAGAGACAAACTGAAAAGGAGACAGATGGACATTCGGACAAACTCACAAATACTGGTGTTAACAATACTTCTGGTAAAAATGCCCCAAGCTTAGCATTGGTTGCAAAGCTGCCTGCTATGTGCTACCTGTGCCACTCTGCTAGATTAATGAGGTAATATTATACAATGCATTATACAATGCTTAAGGGGTTTTGGCACACTTTTTAAATCAAGAGCTGTGAAGAGGGCTTACTGTACACAATGGAATCTTTCATTTGCTATACATCAGTAGCTACACTACGGTGCGTGCCTTCTTCTGTTGCTAGTATGATGCATGCAGGAGCTAATCCAAACATTTCATATTCAAATTAAATTCAGTTTTGTGTTTAACACATTTTTACTAAAAGCTATATGCCAGTGTGGTTAATTTTGTCAGACTTTTTTTTGCATAATTTTGCCTCTTGATGAACAATATCCATCCGTCTTTTCTTGTTTTTTAATTTTTGGTTCTCCAGACAGAGCACATCATGTTGACAGGCCGAGGAGCGAACCTATTTGCGGAGAGCCTCAGTGTTCCTACTGTCCCAGCTCAGGCTTTGGTGACAGAGCAGGAGAGGAAAGAGTGGGAGCACTACAAGAAGTACAGTGTTGGTGTTAAAGAGCTTTTTAACTCTCAGTGGTAAGTAGCTCTCCATTCAAGAGCATGTTTGCGAGTGTGCCAAGTATCAGACACTTAAGTTAATCCCTTTTCATTTGAGTGAAACAAAGGAGAGAATTAAAGCAATTTGTTGAAAAATGTGCCAATAAATTTATCTGAGCAGTGGGCTGAAGTATACCTGATAAATTGAACTAATGAAAATGTAATGGATCCTATTACAAGAAATAAGGATTATTAAATTGTTAAATGCTTTACAAAACTTTTTAGATCGAGTCAGATTTGAAGGGCCATTAACACTGGCTGTTGCTAAGCTTAACAGCATGCCTTTTGTAATTATGGTGATGGAAATCCAACCATTTACACCGCTTGTCCATCAGGGTCAAGGGGGAAGCTGGAGCTGATGTTGGGTGAGAGGTAGGAACACACCAGCGGGTCACCAATCCACTGCAGGGCTAACACAGAGATGACAGGGACACCTGCAGGCAATTTAGAGTCCAGTTGACATAAACCAAATGATTCTGGACTCGGGTAGGAAACTCAAGCAAATAGAGGAAATCCACGTGGACATAAAAAGGCTGTATAAACTCTACATCCCTTGACACATTCCATCATTATTATTACTATTATTATTATTATTATTATTATTATTATTATTATTATTAGTTGTAGTAGTAGTAGTAGTAGTAGTAGTAGTAGTAGTATTAGTAGTGCTGGTGGTGGTGGTGGTGGTATTAATAGTGTTAGCATTAGTCATGTATCAGTATGTTTAAGTCAATTTTAAAATAAAATTTTAATAGTTATAATATAAAGTCAGTGGGTCAACATGACATGAAGGTTAAGGCAGGAAGTACTGTTCCTGTCACCTCTGTTTCCCCACGAGGTGAGGTAGAGGAGGCTTGGTTGTGGCGGAGTGTAACCTCAGAGCCACTGGGAGCCAGTAAAAATTGTGCCGAGGGGGTGTTAAGTGACAGCTGGCTGAGCTACAACCTTTCATCCCTCCCGGCCGCACTTCCATTATTGATGACCTCCCTGCACTCAGCCACACTGCTGTCACTGGGCTCTTTAATGCACAGCTCTTAGAACACAATTATCCTGTGACTTCCTTTAGGGTGATTATGTGGCAATCTGCTCCCTGTTCCGACTGACCCTGCTCATATTTTACACTGGGCCCAGTATGAGGGCACATAATTGAAAAATTTCTATGCAGTGATCATAATTTATTGGTTCTGGAAGGTAAATAATGGTACCAAACAAATTGTAGTTTTTAATTATACAAGCTTGGGATTATGTCTTGAATTTCAAGGTCGAAAACTTTAAATAATTGCATATCTTTGAAGGAAACTATACAGGAATGAAAGAGAACAAGGTGATATAGGATCATGGGATTATGATAGAGGAATATGGCCTAATGTGATGCAGAAGTGTTTTGATGTTTTATTCCTCTTACACCTCAGCATTTTCCCAAATATCATTCATTCATTTTCTGAACCGCTTAATACTAATTAGGGTCGCGAGGAGGCTGGTGCCCACCTCAGCCGACTCTGGGCGAGGGCGGAGTATACCCTGGACAGCTCGTCAGGCCATCACAGGGCTTTTTTCAGATATACATATTTGTATTTATTTATTGGTGTTTTATTGTTTGTTTGTGTTTTTAGACATGGTTTCATTTAAAGCTACTGAACATCCTTGAGACAAATGAGTTCCTGTTATCACTCATTTAGTACTGCTACAGTTCTAATGCAACTCCCTTTTTTTCTTCTTTCTTAAATATTAATAAGCGTATCTTTCATGTTACCAGAAATAGTAAAGTCTTCTGCCTTGAAGGCTTTCCTGTGGCAGAAAAAGTACTGACGATTGCAGTGCACTGACACCCGACACACTCCTCAGAGAAAACTTCACAATCTCAACAATCATTTTTAAAATCTGTCTATTTTTAGGTTTAAATTATGTATAGCAAGTAGACTATCTGCCATCCATGTCCATGTGAATGAGCTGTTACTGTAGAAATTATGACATTTGAGAAAAGGAAAATGAATATAAACCTTTCATTTGAATTATAACTGAAACTGTCATATTTACATGTAGAGCCGTATTATTATAGAAAATGAATCAACACCTTCTGACAGATAGCCCAGAAGTGTTTTGGTGTAACTGTTATTTTATGCCATATCGTATATGCCATTACTGCTGTGAGGAAAATATATAAAATTTTATTCACAGACATCATTTTCTGATGTACTACTCCATAAATTCAATATATGTGGTATTAACCTTATCTGTAGATTTTTAACTTTAAATATTTGTCTTAAGCATTGTGTGAAAATTTTATTCTATCACATTATAAATTTGAATGTTTTCATGTCATATCATACTGTTTATTAGACAGTTTTTAAAAGATTTACTACCTATTTTTATAATTTTATATGGATTCAAATACAATCCATAATTAAGCTTTTAAAATGCAGTTCTGCCCAAAGCAGCTGAGCTCAATCCAG
>JBCNYH010000027.1:23255607-23274475 GCA_039654325.1 Tandanus tandanus
CGTTGAAGTGCAGGGAATGGAGGAGGTGGGCCACCCACATCTGATTAAAGGGCATTGCATTTATTATTTTTTTTATATTTAATATTCGACTTTTTACATCAGCATGGGCCTTTCAAAATTCAGGAGGATTTTAAAGCAGTAGATGTTTTTTTTTGTGCCGTTTTCAACCCATAGTACAGTAATTTTGTCAATATTATCACTAGCCCTGACAATACAATCATATCATTGGTTCAAAAACTACATTCAAGAATGCAGTACCTTCTTAAATAAAAAAAATGCTGTTGGAAACAAAATTTATGGCAGATTTCTGCAAAGGTTGGCTTCATAGGAAGGCTGACATAATTTTGATTGGCTTGCATAATTTTAACTAAAGATTCTTTTTGAATTTGCTGAATTTATTCGTTACGGGTGTCATGGAGACATAGTTGTTAACACATCTGTCTCACAGCAAGAAGGTCCTGTGATCGAGTCCCGGAGGTGGCATGTTCTCCTTCTGCTTTCCTGGGTTTTCTTCGGGTACTCCGGTTTCCTCCCACAGTGTAATGTGTAATATTAGGTGAATATGCAGTGTAACAGCATATCAGTATATTTTCATTATAGGCATTTACAAATTGGTTGGACAAATGCCGACATTTTATCTGTTATTCCGCTGCTGCCTAATAAAGTTTGATACATCAGAGTGTGAACCGACGCGTAAAAAAAATCAACATGCAGTGTTTAGTCACTGGTTTATTTAGAATGGATGGAACCAGAGTAATCATAGAGGTTCCAGGACACTAAGCAGAGGGAGACTGTGTGCACGGCTGGATGTTGAAGAAGGACATGGTTGGACTGCATTCACAGTCTCTTAGCATTTCAGGCACATAGTGAGAGCATGCCCATAACCAGCGAATGAGACAGAGGATGTAGTGCATACTTTACACACCGCCAGCTGAGCTCAATATCTCCTTCCTTCCTCCCACCTGAAGCCGTGTGTCTGACACCAGAATCCCCCATTTCATTACTGCCTGAGTGGAAGAAAAGGAACTACATTACCTGACCCCCTGTGCAGACTGCTTACTGTTTACAATAAGAGAAATGCCTTTATTAAACATTTCATTTGGCTTATTGTCACCTAAAATCAGATCAGATTGAAGGAGTGGTGACTCTCCAGGCTTCGTGGAGTTTTATTGGCACTAAGCTGGTCTCAAAGCACCGACTCCGACTAGATCAGTGAGGGCCTTTACAGCCACTGTGGCACACTGGCACTCCTTCAATTTACACTGTCACTAATCAAGCTGTTATTGAACATCCATTTTATTTCCGAAATTCTTTTACTGTTCATCCTTTCCTCCTCTTGGCCAGTTGGGTTTTATCCCAACAATGAAATGGGAAGGGGGTATTTATTATCGTTTGCATAAGCCCAGAATACAAGATGAGAAATGCAAATGCGGATATGAAACCAGATGTTCCTGTATGCAGTTTTAGGTTGGTGTTGACTGAAACACATGACTGTTCTTTGCTTGGTTCTATAAATAAGAACATGTTAGTATAGACATACACTGCATGCACACTTTAATATTTTGTTGGACCACTTTTAACTATTTTTTTTTTTTTTTTTACTGTGATCTTGTGTTGAGGTTGAGAGAGTTGAACCACTTTGCAATTTTTTTTCCCTCTGGGATATCCCAAACACTTCCAGTGGAGTTATGGTCAGGGCTCACGTGTGAAAATAATTCCTTATTTCCTTATTCCAATTTTATATCTTGCCATCGCAAAAGGAAAAACTCCATTGATTTTATAACCTGGTCATTCAGTACATTCAGACGATCAGCTGACTTCATTTTATGGCCACATAATGTTGCTGAGCCTCGAACTGACCAACTGAAGCAACCCCAAATCATAACACTTTTTCATATCATAACTTCTTCCAGAGGCTTCTACAGCCACTATGCATGAGGGGTACATCGCTTCATGGGCTGTCCTTCCTACTGTGACATGCCCATTGTTCGGAGTAGGGTTATTGTGAACTCATCAGATCACATGACCTTTTTCCATTGCTCCAGACTCTTTATGACTCTTTATTCCATTGCTCTAGACTCTGATCTTTATGCACCCAGAAAATTTAAGCAGTTTCCAAGTGTTGACTTTGTTCTGGCAGGGCAGTGTGTATTTTTAGTGAAGGCACCTCTATACAAACCACAAGTCAGATTAAAGAAACAAATCCATGTGTTTTTACATGTCATTACTTATATTAGTTCAGATTTTCATTTTTTCTAGTGAAAATAGTAATGCAAATCTGTTGCAATCCCATCCAGTGTGTATTCCCACCTCATGCTCAGTGTTCCCAGGATCGACTCTGGCTTCAGAGCAGGATAAAGAGTTTACGGAAGGAGTGTCTAACAGCTTTTATATTCATTTGACCAAATGTAATATATAAAAAAATCTGTAATATATGCAAACTATCTTGAAACGTTAGCATTCCTTTTTCGTTTCCTTTTGTCCTAAAGACCTTCACTCGGCTGATGTGTTTACACAAACCATTTTCTGTATCTTGTTCAGCAGGTGAACTTCACATCACTTTCACATCCTTCGTGCCATCTCTCCAGCCCACTGGGCATTGTTGTCTTCTTTCTCAGCCTGCCTCTTTAGAGCTGTTCTTTTTTTTTTATTGTACAGGCAGTGCTTTGTAAAGTCTTTCCCCCAGCCCAACAGTCTTCAGATTTTGCATGAACATGCTATGCTAACGTATGTGCCATGAGGATCTGACACTGCCGTTGCCAATCATTTTAATTGGTGTGTAAGAGGGAAGGAGATCAGACAGACCACCACCGTCGGTAGAGGATAATGAGGCAGTGTGTGTGTGGAGGGTCAGCAGGCTATTGTTGGCTTGTGATTTCTGCAGTAATGACTGTGGAAATGGACAGAGCTGCTTCGCTTTTTTTACTCTACGTCTTCGTGTTTATCCTTTTAAACGCCAGCCTCCGCATAGCAACCAAGCCACCCCATCTGGCTCCGGGAACTGTGATGGCTTGCGTTGCCAGGTTTTTCATGTGAAATCACTGTTTCTTTGATTAAAATGTAACATTTTCTCTGGTTTCATGCCATGCTCAGAAACGTGTTTGTGCCGGAGTCAGACCTAGAAAAAAAATATTATGGCAGAGCATCTGCCAGTTATTATTATTTTTTTTTAAGACAGTCCTCTGCTCCACAGCACCTGTAATGAACAAATACCTGAACTCCACCACTAGTTTGAGCCAGTTTTATACTGTTTTCTGCATGAATGATGTTATATCCATTCAGTCTACCAGGTTACACTTTTTTTATCACACAGCAGGACACAAATTGAAATCCTGCGACTGTTTTTCTGTTATGCTGGAAACTGGAACAGTAGTACGAAAACAAATTAGGCTTTTGAAATGTTTTTTATTTCTGTTAAAGTAAAGCACAAGGTGAAAAAATAATGATGAATATCTTTTGACAATACACTTTGAACTGAGTGACCATGAAAATATACAAAAAAGACCGAATTGAGGAATGAATGTACCCTAGAAAAGAGGATTTGTTGGATGATGACTGAGGGGGTAGCATATGCCTATATGGGTCATTCTCTGAAACTGGTTCCATAAAGTGTAACATTCACAATCCCCAAAAAGTTCAATGAAGTCCTGCTTATTTCCCTCTACTGTACACTGACCATACATTCATGAACCATTGTTACAAAGACAGTAAGAGAAACACTTCATGCACATAACTGCACTTTTATTAGTAACAAACAGGAATAAATCTGTATGGAACACCAAATTCAGCTTCGAATTCATTCACATATGGACATCAGATTCATCCCATTTGTTTTTGGTGAATAAATTAATTATGGCTTGACTACGTGTGAAATAAATACACTTCAGGAGGTCACTCGGTTGTACAGTGAACGTTGTAATGTGGAACCTCACCCCTCACAGGAAAAATGGGTCGGTTCTCAGACCACAAAGTAAGAAAAACAGGAATTTCTACGTTGGAAGTAAATTTTAGTGCAAGATCTTTATTGCAAACCCTACTATGTGCACTGTGAGTTAATAGTTCAGTGATAGCGTGGCATGAAACATAAGTAACAGAAAAAATGTCACAGTTTCCATCCACACATTGCAACCAACTTTGCAGAAAAATTTATATATATATATATATAAATTTTCGCTGGATGTATGTGTCCATGTGGTATGTTTTTGGCAGGGATTGCTCTTTTAATTCTTTATAGATTTTGGAAAATATTAGGTCCCAAATGTGAATCATTAAATTTGATCCCGTTTCAGAGAATGACCCATATCAGCCACAACTTAAAACCTACTGAAAGATACAGTGAACTAGCGTGTGTCTAAATCATAAACAGACACAGCTGTAGCTCTCACACGTATTTATCCTGTCACATGGACATATATTTTTCCAAGGAATTAAACATGTTGATGTGAATGAATTCTGAGCAGTGTTTGCTGCAGAATTGTCATTACAGTGAATTCTTTGTAATTTAAAAAAAAAAATCCCATTTTTTTTTAATTTAAACAAATTTATGGACTGCCACCAAAAGCTTTTCCGCACATCACCATGGTGCAGGCTACTTATATGCAAAGTTGTTGCATATAAGCTGTTTAAAAATGGGCAAGTGTGAGGGGCTGAGTGACTTTGAGAGCAAAATTATCATGGCTAGAGAACTGGGTCAGAGCATCATCAAATCCACAGGTCTTGCGAGGTGCTCCCTGTATGCAGTGGTTAGTATCTTGGGCACCTAGGGATCACTGACGTGCATGAGGCGTGAAGGCTAACCTATGTGTGTATATTCTTAATGATACCAAACAACAGAAACTGCTACTATTACTATGTATACTAATAATCATATGCAGAATTTGCCTCATTTTTTCCCATTCTTGATCATTCAGTGCATGTTTCAGAATCTAAAAATTGCCTAAACTAATATGATTTTACGTTAAATAAAGGAAACTGCTGAAGTTCATGGTTAGTTTATTTTGCATAATGAAACACCTGCTCATTGCTGAATGTATTCACTTGAGTGACACTAAATAAGATTGTGTATGTGTGATAGGAAAGTCTGCGTGTGAAGCAGCTGATTGCTCTCTGCAGTATATGGCTGAGCGTGTTCAGGGGGGTGGAGGAGCCATCGTCGTGTCTCCCACCGGTGACTGGAGTGCCATGTTCACTACAGAGCGCATGGCTTGGGCTGCCTTCAAGGGTGATCGTTTGCACTACGGTTTAAGCCCAAAAGAAATGCATGAGAACCCAATGTACTGATCACACAGTTACTGTACTTTCTTTGTATGTGTTGGTTGTGATTATTTCATAAAATAATGTAGAAATAAGCTCAAGAGAAAGAAAGATTTTACAGTGATACAAAATCATTTTGAGGTTTTTTTTTTCCTGAATTTAACTTGATAAGATTTTTTAATGAATTTTAGGGATTTGAGACACTCTGTGTGCAACAGGACAGCATTTCTCACCCAGTGAGGCTGTAAAAGAGCCATATCTCTTTACAAACTCTTATCAATACTAATTATAAATAGTAATAATAAATCAACAAAGCAGCTGAATCACATGACCGCATATTTTCTAATGTCGGACTGTGAGGGACAATTTCAAACACATCACATCCATTACTCAAGTTAAACAAGACCACAATGAGAGTGCAAACCTCAGCCACCTAACAAAAATTAGGTACACAGCACCTCCACTGGGACTACCCCATTGCCAAAAAGTAGGATTTCCCATGTTAAAGTTAAATTTGATGTTGTGACCAAGGTATGATTTTTAATTTTTAATTTTTATTTTTTTTAAGCTTTCGTGTGAGCTACGCAGAAGGTACTGTGATGTGCCGATTTTTGTTCCACAGGAAATTGTGTGTGTGTTTTTCTGCCCGAAGTCCACAAGTGCGCTTAGTTATCTGAAAGGATCCTGGTGTTAGACCAATTGGAAAGTTCCTGTCTGTGTAAATGCAATGACAATCATAATTGAGAGCTTACGGAAATTGTACTGAAATAAAGTAATATTAGAAGACTCGTTACATTTACATAGACAGGAACTTTTCAATAGGTCAAACACCAGGATCTAATTAGATAGTCAGAAGTTGAACTTCTTCAAGTTAGACAGAGTTGTGTCTGAGTACCCATAACGCGCAAAAGGTCAGTGAACGTGTGTGTTCGCTCCACCAGTCATTTATTATTGTTATTATTTTTTTTTACATACAGTGGTATGCAAAAGTTTGGGCACCCCTTAGTTTGTCACTTGCTGAGCTTTTGAAGCAGCAACTTCATTTTAACATGTTATACCTTATGGAAACAGAAACATTTCAGTAGTGAAATCATTTTTATTGGTCCAACAGAAACATTTTTATGTGCATTTAAACAAAAATAGGCATGTGCATAAATTTGGGCACCCCACCCCAAAGAAATGATTCCATTAATATTTAGTAGAGCCTCCTTTTGCTGCAATAACAGCCTGTAGACGCCTCCTATAGCCACAGACAAGTCCCTGAAGTCTGGCACGTGGTATTTTGGCCCATTCCTCCATACAAAACACCTCCAGTTCAGTCAGGTTTCTTGGTGTCCGTGCCTAGACAGCCTGCTTCAAATCAATCCATACATTTTCAATGATGTTAAGGTCTGGGGACTGGGATGGCCATTCCAGAACATTGTACTTGTGCTTCTGCATGAATTCCTTGGTGGATATTGAACAGTGCTTAGGATCGTTGTCCTGCTGAAAAATCCAACCCCGGCGTAGCTTCAACTTTGAGACCGATTCTTGAACATTCTTGTCAAGAATCTGCTGATACTGAGAGGAATTCATGTGGCCCTCAACTTTAACAAGGTTTCCAGTACCTGTGCTAGCCACGCAGCCCCATAACATGATGGACCCTTCACCAAATTTCACGGTAGGCAATAAGTTCTACTCATGGAATTCAGTGTGGGTTTTTTTCGCCATGCATACCTCCTCTGGTTGTGACCAAATAACTATCTTAGTCTCATCTGACCACAGTATTTTTCCCAAAATGCTTCTGGCTTGTCCAGATGTGCTTTTGCATACCTCATGCGACTCTTCTTGTGACGAACCTTCAGGAAAGGCTTTTTGCGCATCACCCTTCCAATGAGCTTTTTTCTGGTACAAAGTACGCTGGATTGTAGAACGATGAACAACTACACCATCAGCAGCCAGATGTTCTTGTAGTTCTCTGGAGGTGGTCTGTGTCATTCTAACCATCCTTCGCCTGTGCCTTTCCTGTATTCAGTCCAAACCTTCCAGATCATTTCTTGTACCCTTCTCCTAATTCATAAAAAATATACTAAAACTACGTAATGCTACTCTAAGAATTTCAGTCTGGACAACACTCAAATGTCTCTGTAGGTAAACAAACCTTGTTGCTGTGTTCTCTTAAAAAGGTAGAGCAAATTATCATGAAATCTCACGAGGGGTGCCCAAACTTTTGCATACCACTGTATATACACTGAGCTGCCCGTGGCAAGGTTTGGGTTCAGAGCTCGGTTTGTTACTATAGAACAGTATAAGGCACACAATATAGATGTGTTCTTTAAGCTGGGTGTAAGTGACTGGATTCTCTAATAATGTCTGCCAAATGGGAGTCAAAAAACAGATTGAATGCAGACGCAGAGATATCTGCACATACTTGTTTTTATCCAAGTGGTATTTTATAATAATAAACAGCAGAACTCCTACGGAGCACCATACTTAAGAAACCATTGGCTAGATTTCGCACGGCTTGTATGTCCACCCGCCTGGTTTCTGTGTGCTGTTATGCATCGAGATGCTGATTGGCTGTTCACTTTTTGGCAGGAACTTGATTCATGCGGACAGCCAAGAATGTACACTAAGGTTGTTATTATTATTATTATTATTATTATTATTATTATTATTATTATTTTACTGAAATAACATCCACCCAACAAAGTAACTTTAGCAGTGCCTATTTTGGAAATAGGACACTTCTATACTGTAAGTCAGTATACACTGCCTGGCCAAATAAAAGTCTTGCACCCTACTATTTTTTTGGAGCACTGTAATCAAGGCTAAACGAATAACAAAATATTACAGTTTTTTTGTTTGTTTGTTTGTTTGTATTTGTTTTTTGGCTGGGTAGGTTAAAATGTTCCTTCCATGAAACTGTCATTGCTTTATTTCATTATTCATGAAATTTGTAACAGTTTTACATGAACGGTTTTAATTTTTTTTAAGAATTCAACAGTTTTTACTGTATTGCTGGACTATATACCTGTGTTGTTATTATATATGATATTATATATTATATATTTGCTTACCTATTTGCTATTTCTCTCTTTAGGAGCCAAGATTAATTGATTTAACTTCAGGGGAAAAAATCTACTTATACAATATAGCCATCCTAAATTACATAGTGGTTATGACTTCTAGGTATGACTTATAACTGTGATTATAAAATTGTTATCCCATTACAATATATTCATATTTCATAGCGCTTTACGGTCAACATTTTCTTGGTCCAGTCCAACTCTTGTTAATCGCACTATTACGGTACATGAATTACTACTCCATTTGGATTTGATTATGATTTAGGTACATTTTTAAATTTCCTTTACTTCAGGCTCATTTATTTAGTACAGTATAAATAATTGAAAGCAACTGCAGTGGTGGTTCCAGATCCAATTAGTAACATCATCAAAAAGAGGGGCTCATAATGAATTTTGGTACCAAAGGTCTTCTTCAGTAGCTCACATTTAATAGGCTTATCTTATTGAACTTGAGTATAAAGGAAATCAAAGTTAGCCAAGTCATTATTAGCTGCACTTTCCGGTTCCATTCCTGTCTCTTATAAAAGAGAAACCTGCATTTGAATAATGACTGATGAAATCAGACACATCCCGAGAGCAGGAGGAGGAATAATCTCTTTTTAAAAATAAGGTCTGGGTTAGTATCTCCAGAAAATAGCTTAAAGCAATTTACTTTCATACAATTTTTTCCCCTAAGTGGCTTTTATTTTTTTCCCCAGCATGGAACAGCCAGATGGTGCTGTTAAATCATAGTGGATGTGCTGTTATTTGTTTAAATGCAAGCCATAAAATGGCAAAAATGTCTATATATTAAAGATTTGCATAGTAGTTAAAACTCGTATTATGGATAAATGGTAATTGGCAAAAAATGTCTAATTTGAATGTAATGGTTTGTTTATTTGCAATAAAAGCATGATTTTCATTCGTACTCCAGACTATACCTTTGTAGAAACATGCAATTATTTAACAAGCATGTCTACAGTCTACTGAGTGTGATATTTTTCAAAATTTTAACATTTTGATCAGTTGTAGATACAATAGAATAAAAAAAAGTCAGTTAAAATGTCTCATCTAATTTATATTAGTGCTGGCAGATTAAAGTAAATCCATCTGTGCGTATATCCACCAAAAATAATATGTAATATAATAAATGGCCTCGTAGTGCAAATTAAACCATTCTACAACATATTCATACAGAGAAACTGGGTATGATTTTGTATGATTTTATTTCTCATGTAAGACCTGGTTAAGGTGTTGTTTGGTTGTAAAAAACCGATGTGTGAGAGGTTGATGCATGGCTTTAGCTATAAAATGTCCGGTCAAAAATCCTAATGATGTAAAGCTAATCATAAACTGAGCTAAATCTAAAGGTTGTAAATGAAGCAGTAAATGTGGGGGTTCTTTTCCACTTCATTTCAAAACATTTTTAGCCTGTTAAATGTTCTGTCATTAATTTTGAGAGAATTCTTATCTTGCCATTTACCCTCTTTGACGCTCTTTTCCCATGACAAGTTGCCATTTTGCAGTGAGTCTGATCCTTTATATTTATAAAATAGTGGTATTTGTACTGCATGTCTCTAAACATTCTAGGGGATGTGTTTGAGGCGATATTACAAGTATAACACAGTACAAAATGCCCTTCATGACACCAAATTTATTATATATATATATATATTTTTTTTTTAGATTCCACAAGTGAGCCAAGGGTTTGTACTAATGAAAGTATAGGGTATTTAATAAGCAGCACTATAAAAATGGTAAGAGCATGTATTCTAAACTTTATTTTTATTTATGTGACTATAATAAAAGAATTACAATAGCAATAATGATGATTCCCCCTTTTGTATGAAATGCTGCTTATGACTGTACTTATGTAAGTTTTTTTTTTTTTTTTTTTTTAGATCTTTGCTGCCACCTTGTGGTATTAGTATTATACTGTAATATTTGCATCCAATGAATAAACCACTGATAAAAAAAACTTTACTCAAATTTCTGTGATTGAATGCTTGGAAGTGGGCACGCCACGTGTATCACTATTAGTTCACTAAAATATTTAGTACTATGTGTTCTTTGATGGTGGCACGGTGCTGCAGTGGTTAGCACATCCACCTCACAGCATTAAGGCCTGGGTTTGATTTTCGGACTTGGGTGTGTCTGTGTGGAGGTTGTATGTTCTTTTCCAAAATCGCTACTAGTTGTGAGTGTGAATGGTTTTGTGTGTGTGTGTGTGTGTGTGTGTGTGTGTGTGTTGGCCCTACGATGGACTGGCAAGCTGTCCAGGGTGTACCGTGCCCTCGTCACCAGCCTCCCCGCAAACCTAATTAGGATTAAGCGGTATAGAAAATGAATGAATGAATGTTGTTTAGATGAACTAAACTTTAATATAGTAAAATGTTGAGAAGAACTCAGAATTCAGCTACAGCTTTGAAATTCTTACAGCCTGATTTCTTTACATTGAAAGCATTTTCCAGGTTCAGGTCAATTCAGATCTTGCTGAAACCACAGCCTAGGGACATATTTAAACTCCTAAACTTTTAGCATTTACGGAGCCTTTTAACTGGTAGAAACGTTTCAAAAACCCTCAGTAGAAAATTATTTAGAATACAAATGCCAGGATCATAAAATAAACATGTACAATAATATGTTTAAATATCTATTCCACATATTGTAGGTCTTTATGATGTTATTTTGCTACTGAGGATTGGATTACACCAATTTAATTAACTTCACCTGCAAAACAGGCTAGGAATGTCATGTCTGCCCCCATATCCACCACAGATTCCATTTCCCACAATTCCATTCTGCCTACAAATGTGAACTTAAAGGACTACAACTCCCACTCTCAACCCCCATTCTCTGCTCATCACCTAGTTATTAGTTTCAACTGTTTCCAGGTTAGTTTATGCACATTTGATAATTGAACAGTTATTCCATGAGCGCAAGTCGACATAAGATCAGATGGCTCAAGTTCTTGCTGTCAGATGCTTCACGGAAAAGCCTGGAAAATACGTTCTTACCATTAAATACTTTATTTTCAAACTTTTTTGCTTTTCTTGGAATAAGTTTAGAACAAACAGAAGAGCTGGCAGGCTAGTGTTAGCGATTATCTTAGCATGAGTCATGATTGCTTGTTTTGTTTTTGTGGGGGGGGGTTTCTATAGTGACGTAGCCACTAACAGTATATGCACTGATATCCTAGTAATAAATTAGCCAATCAGAATGTGTGATTGCTCCTATCCAGTTGGTACTGATAATTAAGGATATTTAAGGTTTCAAGCAAGGGGTGACTGACCCTGTTCCTTGAGATCTACCTTTTTGAAGACTTTAGCTCCAATCATAATGATGTGCACCTGACTAAACTAATTATTTCCTTATGTCTTCATTTTGAAGTCTTAAGCCTTGACAAGATGATTAGATGGTCAGCTGGGAATGGTTAATGTTGAAGCAAAAGTCTTCAGAGAGGTAGATCCCCAGGAACAGGGCTGGGCACCACTGTTTTAAGCAGTTACACCAAACCTGATTTTCAGTGAAACTGATTTTCCTGCAACAGTTGACAGTAAAGATCTCTTTATCTTTACCTACTCTGTGTTGAATACTCTGAGTTTAACCCCACCTGTTACCTTCTCTTGTTTTAGTTGCTGCTTAGTTAAGTCTGTAATGTCCTGAATGTTGCATGGTACTTGACCTTGAAATATGAAAATTATCTCAATTGTTTACTTGTAAACAAATAGATAAAATAAGAAATGCATTAACAAAGACTGATACTTTAAGATTTTTTAAATCTATAATTATGTTAACAATAGTTATCAAAAAATAGAACTAGAGGGGGAAAATGGACTTCGCAGTCAATTTGAAGACGGCAAGATATTGAAGGCATTGTGTGCATGTTAAGAGGCAACAAGCTTAGGCTAGCAGTTAGCACTGATTCTTTATGATGTTTGTTGAAAGTGTTTTTGCATTAGAAGTTAAACAAGTTTACTTGCATCTTTTTACAGCTTCAGCAAAATGCTGATGGAGTGATGTTCATAATTTTGATGATTTTACCATTGCAAAGTCATGAAAATACTGTATATGCATCTGCTGCAAACACTGGGCTGGGTGTCTGCCAGTACTTGGCTATGCTGTAAAAATACATAGCTTTATACAATGACCAAAAATAAAACTTTATTGATTTTGCATGGATATATTGAGATATTCAAAACGTTTTGTGGTGATCCTTTTTTAAGTTATCCTGTTGAAATAAACACACTGGAAGCAGAAAGAGGGAAAAAAAACAATCCGTAAACCACCACCACCACCCCCAAGCCCACCCCCTTTAGAAAACATTTTAAGATAGGCTCACACTGATGCTGATGTTATGCTTCACTTCTAAGGACAAAGCAAAGAATCTTTTAGGATGGTTATAGACCGAGAAAGAAATGTCCATGGAAAAGCAGACGAGTCCAAAGCTTTAATACAGTTTATTAAATATTGCATAATAATGAAATCACAGCAGTAAATAGTGTGTTTTAAATCCAACATTCTATCTGTAACTGCACCGCAAATAAAGGAAAACAATATCGAACTGCAATGTGAGCCTCTGTGTGTGGAAGATCACTACAGGCATTATATCACACTCTCTATGAATACTTCTAGTGATTGCAGTCAGGATTTCGGTAACTGTTTCCCATGACACTTGTGGTAAAGCATCATAGCCTACAAAATAACATGAAGTTTCTTCTTAATGTATCAAGGCATATTGAAAAAAAAAACAAAAAAAAACACAACAACCAAAAAAGAGGCACAGTTAACAAAGCTGTGAGACAAAAGGCATCTGGATCCTAACACAGTGTTAGAAATCTGTCATTCGTTCATATCAGAGCGCGTGCCCCAAAAGCAACTCGCTGTGCTTTCCTAAAAACCTTTCCTCTAATAGAAACTATATTCCTAGAGGCTGATTTGACTTCAAACATTTGATTTCATTTCTACTATACATATTTACAAGTACGATTCACGAGAACAGGATTCTCAAGACACGATATTCTTTCGCTTATCCTCTTATATCGCATGACGTTTCATGCAGTCAGATGGAACTAAGCTGTGATGAATTTGAAACGTGTGTAAATCCAATCAGGGTCTTAGCTGGTTAAAACTTGATGATCTGCAGTCAGTCAATGATATTATCAACCAAGAATATGAGCAATACTGTATGTAGATTTGTTAGTAGCAGAGTTAAACATGTGACACACTCCACACATGCTCTCAGCCTCTGGGGCACGATATGGAATGCAATGCACAATAATACGGGGAGCAAAAGTATTCAGCTCGTTAGCTTAAATACTCCATGGCTGTCAGAAGTGCATTACCCATGAAGTACAGAAACCCATGCATGGTATGTTCTTCACGTCAGGTCTATTTTTTTCCGTTCTATTTCACCTCTACACCAAAGTGGAGATGCAGTTACAGCAAAAGTACATAAATTATTATGACATAGCTTTGTTGGTTTAGTTTACAGATAAAAAAAAGGTTCCTAATGTAGCTTATTCATATAAATGGCACTTCAAGATATAATGGAAGGAGGTACGGCATCTCATACAGATCAAACATTTCCACAACACTTTTGCGGTCACATCAGGATTAAAGTTCTAACCCCATGTGAATGCATGCTGCCCTTTACATTCCCAGCTTTCTAAAAAGAAAGAAATATATAAATGTAAATATATCACACCTGTGTCTGTGTCATACAGCAGCATGTTAAGGTGATTATACAGTGTGTGCTCGTAGGAGGACCAGTCTCATCCATGTTGTATGTTCAGGTTTAGGAAAATAAAAATATTTTGTAGAATAATTTGAAATATTACAAGAATAATGATAAAATAACTTGTATTTACACTGCCTTTATATTACTCTTAACTGCTTCCTAAAATAGATCTATATTCCTAAAATATTCATTGTATTTCCTGTTATCTGTTAAATGTTCAAACTTCTTTTGTCACTCCAAACAATCCTTTATGGGGTTTTTTTTTTTTTTTTAATTTTTTGGTCTAGACACCCCCTACATGAGAAGAAGGATGAAAAAGTTGATTCTTTTGCCTCTTGTTTGACCCTAACACACTGCTGTAGCACACGAGCCATTGAAATACACCACAAGCCAATACCTTGGACACTAGACTGAATATATTTTTCATTTCATAGTATTAAAAATATTCTGGTAAAGGCTTACAGCTAAAAACTGTTTCTGTTTTGTCCATTATATGTACCTCTTATCCAGGTACGTGGTGAAACCCATAGCCAATTTCAATTGACTTCCTGCGAGATGTAGGTTACCCTTAAACAGGTCACCAGTCTACTGCAGAGTTTGTTTCAACGTTGATTCAATCGTAAGTGGGGAGTTTAATGTCTCCGTATACATTCATTTATTCACTCATTCATTTGTCAAACCATTTAATCCTATTAGGGTTGCAGGGAACTCTGGGCGAAAGGAGGATACACTCTGAACAGCACGCTAACCCAACGGAGGGCCAACACACACACCCACATATACACAGACAGACTCACACCTAGGGGCAATTGAGTATATTCAATTAGTTAAGGTGTACGTCCAAAGATATACACCTTAGACTAATTGAATATACATATACCTGAATACGGCGTACCCAGAGGAAACCCACGCAAGCACAGGGAAAACATGCAAACTCCACACAGGAACGCTCTCGTCGAGCCCAGGACTCAAACCCAGGACCTTCATGCTGTGAGGAAGATATGCTAACTACCATGCCACCTTGCTGTCTTTTTCTATGTACATTTATGTCTATATGAAAATTAGTATTAATTATTAGTTTTTACTTAAAACTAATTTTCCCAACAAATAATTTTCACCGACTTACTTAAGTCAGTAGAAATAGTGTGTGGCTTGGACCATGTTGAAATGAGGCTGATAATGACGATAGATCCATCAGGAATACTGTTAGAAATTCAAAACAGTCTTGGTTTGCTTGCAATATGTTGCAATATGTTGTTTTATTGTGTTAACTTTTCAATTATTCTTTGAAAGTAAGTCTAGTAGAAAATATTTTAATGGAGAACAGCTTTAAATGAGTAGATGTGTCCACACTTCTGACTGCTATCTCATATATTTCTTCTTTGCTCTCTGCACATATACGTAGTATAAAAGGCAAACATTAGTCACACTCCTCACAGATTTATCAGAGTTGTTAGATTTTATCCGCTGGTCTACTGACACCGACAGAAATGTGAAATGTTCATTCTTGCTTACCATGACTTAGTCATTTACAAAAACACTGACAACATTTATGTCTAGTAACAGATTTGTCTCCGTTAGATCAAGGAGGATTAGGCTAGCGTGTGAAACTTAAAGGACAATTAAGGAACAATTTCCTTGATTCCTTTTAGTCTTTGTCTGAACTAAATGATAAGAACGAATCAGGATGTTTTCAAGGCAGAACTGTGGTGAAACCTGACTGCTTCTGATCAACACCACCTACAGTATACTGTATATCCATAACACAGGATCGTCACTAAAAAGGCAGACGTCAAATCCAACTGGTTTAAAGTTAATAATAATTCCTATCACTTCTATCAGCTAATACTCTGTGATAAATAAAACACTGGATTTCCACATAACTGATTTCCCAAAACGTCCTGATTAGTCCACACAGACTTAAGTGCTACAGTTCAGTGATATCAGTCCATGTGGTGGTGGTTCTGAAAGAATCAGAACAAGAACTCAGCCACACCATCTAGATTTCTCTTAAAATATACCCAGGGACATTTTCAAGTTTTATGTAAATCCATCTCAGATTTTTTGTTTGTTTGTTTAAACTCCAGCACTGGTACCTCCTTTAAGTGCCTTTAACTACATTCTGACCCTTTACAACACTGGTTCTAGTCTGGTTCATTTACTTTTGAGTTTTTGCTATGTTTAAGTCAGGTATGTGATTCAGTAAAAAAAAAAAAATACTTTTTGGACATGAGCATTTAAATTTAAATAAAAAACTAAATGTAAATAATGTTTATTATATAAAACATTGTGTGAAAACTGACAAGTTGATTGTTGTGTTTTTACTACATTCTTGCTGACATGCTACAAACCTTACTGATCACATACCTGGACATTCAACTGGGCGAGATATAATACTGTCGGGGGGAAAAAATCAAACACTGGAGCTCATCAGTACGAATGTCCCACACAGGCTGCTATTAACATAGTGTTAAAATCTTTACATACAGACCAGACATTTTCATATACTACAAGTTAACAGCCTTCACGTAGTTCCCTGGGAAGGTGCCGAACCTTTTTGTCCTCTTAGATGTACCTAAACATACACAGCAGTGAAATTATATATTAGGGCCAGTCATGTGATTACAGTTTACATTTAAGAAAAAATATTTATGCAGACACCCTTATCCAGAGTGACTTACATTTAGCATTTTTATACAACTGAGTAATTGAGGGTGAAGGGCCTTTCTCAAGGGCCCAACAGTGGTAGTTTAGTGGTACTTAGTGGAACCTTAGCCACTGAGCTACCACTGGCCCTGTGATCAGTCTGAGGACTGTGTATTGCTGTTCTCAGGCCTGTGCAGCTTAATTTAGTGACACTGTAACTATGTAATACAGGAAGGAGGCCAGTTTAGTAACATATCCAGTACTGTGATTACTGACATACCCACAAACCAGCCGTCATCGCATTTCTCCATGACGTTCACAAGGTCTCCTTCCTGCAGCTCTAGCTCATCGTCATTCTGTGGCACATAGCTGTATAAAGCCTGGAATCTGCACACACACAAACATTGCACACATCAATTTTTTAGGTTATAATGCCATAACATACCGTATATAGAATTTTTCTTTACATATTTTTATATTGTTAGCTTGATGGATAATATTATGATCTATTAGAAACATCTGTAATGGCTTTTATCACACAATGAGAACTGATGTAATGGGGTGTAACTAGATTACTGAAGTACTGAAGGGATCTTTTTTTCCTCTAGTTATTCTTATATATGACCATACAACACAACAGAGCCATTTTCAGGAGTAGTTCATTACATTCAGAATAAAATCTGATTAACTTTCACCAATGATGGAACATTTCATCCTGTAAACTGCCTTAACAGACAAGAAGGAACCCATTACACTCCATTATAGCAGTGTATTCAAATTGATTACACCAAAAAGTATCATTACACAGAAGTTTGGACAATGTATGCAATTAAAGGAATAACAACGAATTAAAATATTCATATACTGCATCTTGTAGAATATGAAAACACTTCCATCATTGATTTATGTTGTTTATTTATCATAATCATTGACGCACAGTGACATAGTGGTTAGCATGTTCGCCTCACGTCATAAAGGTCCTGGGTTCAAGTTCAGGGCTCGGCAAGGGTGTTTCTGTGTGGAGTTAGGATGTTTTCCCTGCTTGTGTGGGTTTCCTCCGGGTATTCGGGTTTCCTCCCATAGTCCAAAGACATGCACGTTAGGCAAATTGATGGTTCCAAGTGTGCAGTGCCTAGGTGTGAGTATGAGTGTTAATGTTTGTGGTTGTTGGCAGTGCGATTGTCTGGCAAACTGTTCAGGGTGTACCCTGCCTTCGCCTAGTGTTGGCTGAGATAGGGGCCAGCCTCCCAGCGACCCTAATAGGTTAAGCGGTTCGGCAAATGAGTGAGTGAGTGATTAACACACTTCATTAATACATTTACCATCCAAATGGTAGTGCACACTCACTCACACCCACACACACTCACACACACACACACACACACATGCACACTAACACTACCAGTAACATAAGTTGATAATACTCACATGCCGCAGCTCAGGCGTCCAGGCTCAGGGCTGCTGCTTTGGGACTGGGGTTGCTGGGAAATGATGAGAGAGCGTTTACTAAGGTGGGGCATCAATCTGTGAGCGGAGTCTAAAGGGCGGGACAAAGTGCTGCAGTACCTCACTGAGGTCTCTGCAATATTCATGATCTCATTACACACTGCCTCCTATCAGAGGAGGAGGAGTTGGAGGAGGGTTAACAGGAGGAGGAAGATCCACAGAGCGGGAGGAAGTGTCAGTCATTCAGATGGAGGAAAGGACGGGCAGGTTAGAGAAGGTAGGAATGGAAGACCAGTGAGTAATAAGGGTGGAAAGAAGGGTTGTCCGTTAAAGCCAGGAAGGCCGGGCGTGGGGACCATGGGGTCCAGGGAAGACGCATGGAAGAGTAAGATAAAAGAGTGAGTTCACATGGGAAGAAAGAAAATTTAGAACTATAGATGACAGATTGACAAACACGCTTCTGACATGCATTATAAGAGTGTGTTTTAATGATCAGAAAATATAGAAAGATGGAGATGAGTATAAATGTCTGATCATGATTAGTTTGTAGATAAAGTATTATTATTAATTTTTTTCCCCCAACAAAACCCAGATATCACTTAATTATATGAATATGTTACATGTCTGCCTCACAGCACATTCGGCTAATTGGCTGGTACAAATTGCCCCTAGGTGTGAATGGTTGTGTATGTGTTGGCCCTGCGATATATATACATATAGATGACAGATTGACAAA
>JBCNYH010000027.1:23278980-23294291 GCA_039654325.1 Tandanus tandanus
TTTTGGAAACACAAAAGAAAAGTTCATTCTGTCACATCCATCTTTTGATTATATTCCAATGTATGTACACACAACACAAGGAGAGAATAAGCTATATTGATAGTAATGATCCGTATATGAATATATGATATTGGGAACAGGAGGAATAACTGCCACTCCATAGCTCTGCTTGAAGAAGAACGCCATTTATCAGGTGGTGTGAAGTGGCATGTAGGTGGCGCTCACCTGTGGAGAGGCGTTTGTGCTGCGATGTGGTGACTGGCTAAGTGGAGGATCAGGGTAGTCCACTCCATTTTTAACACGGGGCTTTTTGTGCACCTCTACGTAAGTGACTGGGAAGATGCCTTGTCGGTTGGTGCCTGAAATCTTTCCTTCGTACCAGTTTTCATCCACCCTACGAATGAGTGTGATCCTCTCTCCCTGTAGTACAGGAAACACAAATAAGAATAAACGATCAGCACATAGTACGAAGAAAATAAGACGCCACAATACATTTTTAACCATCATAACAGTATTGACTGAATCATTTATCAGTAAAAAGTCTGTAGTATTTAAAATATTTTGATTTAAATAATTTTGTTCGGAATAATCAAGAGTGACCTATAACCATGCCATGATTTCCAGTAGGGATCGGCATCTCCATCTCTGAGGCTGATACAACACACATCTCAGTGAATTTGCATCGATATCATACATCAAAGCTACGGTATATACAGAATACACACAGTATAAATCCGCTGCTAATGTGAAATGATATAATCCACATGTATTGTGTGGTGGTGCGATTCAACAGACTATAATGCTATGTAATTTCACTCACAAATTCAGACACTCTTTGCTGAACCGCTTAATCCTTCTAGAGTCGCAGGGAGGCTGGCACGTATCTCAGCCAACACTGGGCGAAGGTGGGGTACACCCTGAACGGCTCGCCTGAGCATTGCAGGGCAAACACACACACCCAACCATTCACACTCACGCTGACAACTATGGGCAATTTCTAACAGTCAATCATCCTAATGTGAAAACTCCACACAGAAACGACCAAGACCGGGACTCCAACCCAGGATCTTATTGCTGTGAGGCGGACATTCTAACCACTAAGCAATCGTGCCACAACTATGCAATATTAATACTTACATTTAGAGCATTTGTAGAATTGACCTACATTTTTCAATCTCATTTATACAACTGAGCAGTTCACAGTTAATAGCTATGCGTAAGGGTCCAACAGTGGCAGCTTGATTGTACTGGAGCTTGAACCCCCGCCCCGGAGCCTGAAACACTGAGCCACCGCTGCACTTATTATTTCTTTGGTCCATAAATTAAACTAAAAGTAATTTTTTCAAAATACTAATTTTCAGATGCAAAGACCAAATTGTAACCAGTATGCATTGTTTTAATTGAACACGTTGTGAACTCACGCCAGTACACCTCATTAAGAATTTGTGAAACTTCATTCATTTCATTTCATTTTCTAAACCACTTTATCCATAATCAGGGGCACAGGGAGGCTGGAGCCCATCCCATTCGACTCCGGGCACATCATGACCATCAGAGGGTAATTAGTGAATCTTACCATCCCAAATTTCCAGGCATTTTCCAATCATCTTCCCAGTGTGTAGCAATGTAACCTCAATATACTATATAACATCCTTATTGTGAATCCCTACGAGATATATATACAAACCAACATTACAGAAAGCCTAGCACCACCTGGATGTTTTACCCCACACAGATATCATAACATAATCACATCATCAATAGCATAATTTAGTACTTGGTGTCATGGATACCTTTTTAAATGACATCTCAACAGCTGTGTCCCCAGTGAAATTAAAGCGAGCGATGGCCTCTCCATACTCCAACACTTGAACTGGAGCGCTCTTTTTGGGATGGGCTTTTTCTGTCGGTGGTAATAGCTGACGAAAATTGAATAACATGACATGAGTATAATGTAACCCAACCAGATGCTCATTTTATACAAGGGGGCCATTATAAAGCTTGAGTCACATGGATGTGCGTACCTCAACATAGTTGCGTGGGAATATGCCAACTCTACCATGATGCTCTCCTTCGTACCAGTTTTGGTCCACCTGCCGAAAGATGTACACAATGTCTCCTTTTTGAAATGGCAGCTCCCTGACAATGAAAGGTGAAATCCGGTTAAGGTAGTCAGTGCAAACTCTTTCTAGATTTGAAGCATTTTGCATGCACATTGTGTACTTTTATTGTCTCAGGATCTCTTAAAGTTTCATTCTGACTGGTCAGAAGGTGGTGATTAGGTTTGTGTAACAGAAGATCTGATAATAGTTCAGCGATCAGAGTTTATATTAATGCACTTGCTTGTTGTTGTTCTTATTTGTAGTGATGAGAGTTTAGCACATTTACGGCATTTGGCAGACACCCTTGTCCAGAGTGACCTACATTCATCATTTTTTATATACAACTGAGCGTTAAGGGTCTTGCTCAAGGACCCAACAGTGGCAGCTTGATGGTACTGGGGCTTGAACCGCCAACCTTCGGGTCAGTAATCCAAAGCCTTAACCACCGAGCCACCACTGCCCTTGCCCCTAATATGGTTGGATATTATGGTAAGTTTTTTCACAAATTAGATGTTTATTCCTTTTTTTTTGCCTCACATTAAGAAGGTCCGAGTTTTCGATTCCCGAGCTTGGGCGTTTTGGGTGGAGTTTGCATGTTCTCCCCATGTTTGTGTGGGTTTCCTCTGGGTACTCTGGTTTCCTCCCACAGTGCAAAAACATGCACAGCAGCCTATTTGGCTGTTCCAAATTTACCCTAGGTGTGCATGTCAATGGTTGTGTGCGTGTTGCCCTGTGATACATCGGTAAGCTGTTCAGGGTGTACCCTACCTATGCCCAGTATCGGCTGAAATAAGCACAAGCCATCCTGCGACCCTTATAGGATTAATCAGTTCAGCAAATGAATTCTGAGTAGCCATTGTCTGGGCTTCGCACCAGCCGGAGGTAAATCTATAACTTTTATTTCTAAGTTTTCCGCCACATTAAAGTCTTCAGGATGGAAAGCATTACAGTTTCTCATTAATGACAGGCTGCTTTTTTGTGCTGTTAACTTTGAAAGAAAAAAAAAGGTATAAATACTCCACAACATTAATTGTATTAATCAACACATTTTTAATGAATAAAAATTCAACCATTGGTTGTATAAGAGGATTAAGACACTTCAGGACATGCTGTTATTGGAAAAACTGTTGGTCAACAGTAACTCTGTGCTTTGCTTTCAGTAGCATTAACTCACGTCATAATGGATGTATTTTATTTCCTACTCATCAACTATACCAGCCAGATATCCAGTCTACCACTGATACAAAGTCAAAATGATTCTAAAATTATACTCAATAAATGTGTACACTCACTTTAAAGTCTCTGCTTTAAAGTTAAACAGAGCCAGGGCAGGTGTCCTCTGTAAACAACACATATAAGCCATACACAGTGTTAAATCTGGAACATGATGCACAACATCAAGGCAAGGCATAATCATCCATGCAATTCTTGGTATAATACATGTTTCTAATCTTGATGTATAATACTGTGAAAGATGTCAGTGATCACTTACCTCTGGGCCGGACTTCCTTTTCTCTGAGTCATTGATGGTCAGCAAGTCCCCAAAGCGCTCATTGGTGATGAACTGCTGATGTGTAAGGACGAGGCCTGCATGTCGGCGTGATGCGATATCTGCTTCCTCTTGTTCCCGCTTCAAGCGTCTCTGCTCTTCCAGGATTTTCTGGAAACAAAATATTTGACTGAGTCAGTCTGTATAAGAGTTCATAAATCAAATATGCAAACATACAAAAAGTAAACACAGTTCCAGCTATATAAATTATACACAATTATCACAATTATATTGAACTTCCTTCAAAACTCTAACAGGAAATCTTTTTATTTTTCATTAGCTCATTTCCTCGTGATAATTCAGTAAGTCGTTTGCTAAACCATTTAATCCTACTAGAGTTGCACAGTGGCTGAGCCTATTTCAGCCAACACTGGGCGAAAGCAGGGTATGCCAGACAATTGCAGTGCCAAAACACACACACCCATACACACACCTAGGGGCAATTTGGAACAGCCAGTTAGCTTAATGTGCATGTCTTTGGACTGTGGGAGAAAGACGAGTACCTAGAGGAGATCCACGCAAGCATGGGGAGAACATGCAAACTCGACACATTGGATTTGAAACCAAGACCCTGTTGCTGTGAGGTAGACGTGCTAACCACTACGCCACCGTTTCGGCCCCGTGAATGAAATTTTAAGTATAAAGCTTGCCTTGCTCCAAAAACACACAACAAATCAAATGATGTGTGTGAACAGAACACTTTAACTTAATAATTTTTTGCCAGTATTCCCAAGCAACTGAATAATCTGTTCCATGAGTAGTTTTGTATTTGATAAGCAGTTTTACTCCATTAATAAATACAAATGTTAATAATATAAAATTCTACAAGATGAGAAGCAGCTGAATGAAAAAAAAAAAAGAAGCTGTACCTCTTTGTCTCCGTAACGTCTGCGGGCCACCTCGTCTGGGGTTTCTCCTTGATCTCCTTGGCTTAATGGCTGTGAGGATTCAGAGTCTGTTTGAGAACAAGCAAAGTAAGTCTTTGTTCCCTTAATAACTAAACCTTAAAGGATAAATGTAGTGTTCTTCAGCATGAACAGAGAGAGCGAGAGAGAGAAGATTTCACCACATTCTTAACACCATCACTGAACCACTAATGAAAATGTTAATGAGGAGCATTAATAAAAGATATGACATGGATAATGCAGTTAGAAAAAGCACACAAGTCAATGAAACACTACACTATGTGAACACTATGTCTGCATGCTGCATTCAGTGCTGCAACCACTGGGTTGCAACTGGTATACTGTAGAAAACCTGCGAGCGGGAAATGTTTGATGGTAAGCTATTGTAGGTCCAAAATGGCAAGAAGATAATCAAAACTTGAAAATTAAGTAGGAGGTAACATACATTTACATTCATCATGTGCAAATGTATAATACAAAAAGACCACAGTGGCATGTGGAATTAAATGCCTCAGTGAAAATAAATCAAAATAAAACCAACAATCATTTCATCCATATGAGACGGAATAGCTGTATGGGTATGCAGGCCCAGACCACCAATAACTATCAATCATTAACTGATGTTCGCAAGGGTTACTCATAAACATGTGTTTTATATATGTTTTATATTTACTGGCCGAAATATAAAACATATACCATGGCCGAAAGTAGTCACTGTGTGGATTTAAATAAGCAGTGTTTAATTGGATGCTAATTATTTTTATATTACCCTGGTTGTATACTTATATACTGCCATGTTCATATAAAAAGATGTTACTGTATTTCAGAAGTGTCAAATTATTGGCCTGCATCAAGCAAATAAAACAACTAAAGATGTTGCTGAAATTAATAAAATTAGGTTAGGAATTGGTCCATTTGTCAGGTCTAGGCTCAGCAACATTATGTGGCAATAAAATGAAGTCAGCTGACTGGGAGCATGAAAACTCATTTTCATACATAATTTGGCTACCACAGTCCTGACCTTAACCCCACCGATAAATCGTTGGGATGTGGTGGAGAGGATTGTACAGTGTTTTAACTCTCATGTCATCAATACAAGATCTCAATGAAAGTGTTATCAATCATAAGGTAGTCAACAAAAATCAAAGATAAAGATAGCCCAGTGAAATATTACAGTATGAGACTGTTTTTTGGACAGGCAGTAGTATATGTATCTGTTTAGTATATACTACATGGAAATTATAATCTGATTGCTATTTTACCTTGCGACAATTAACAATTATGCACCAAAGGTGAGGTGGATTTCACTAAATAGTCCCTGAGAACATCAAGTTGATTATTCAATTCAGCAACATCCACTGAGCCTGAGCCAAATATGTGTTTTAGTACAAACTACACGGGAACATAAGAAACAAACTAAATCATATTTCTTATATATGTACTGTATGCTGCAGTATTGTATAATATTTCCAGTCTGACAGATTTCATGTACATCAAGTTGAAATGTGCCAGTGGTTTTCATCCACTGTCCAGTTTTCAGGTTTATTTAGAATGACCAGGGAACTACATACTGGGAACTGTTTTGAGATTTCAGTAAATGCATAGCATCATCAATATTAAATGAATGTCTTTATACAAAATTAAAACTAAGATCTTTGCCTCATACCACATACACAAACCAAAAAAATTAGGATGAATATCATGTCATTCTGCCACAAGATCACACAAAGTTGTTCACACACTGCACACCACTGACATGGAGAAAGTAAAGTCACTCGGTGGTGAAAGAAGAGCAGATAGGAGAGAGGGATCAAAGGGGGATGAGTGATCACAAATACAGCCATGGCTGAGTGTGAGCATGGACAGAGTGACACTTGAGAGGTTTTCATCATAGCCACCTCCACAATGGTTTTTATTGGCATCTGAGTGCTCGCCATCAGTGCAGTCATCGCCATTAGCCTCCATTGAACCATTACTGAGCCTCTCTAGCACCTCAAGAGAGGACAGGCGCTGAGGAATGATGGGTCGCAGTCTGGATGAGAGTGCTCGACTCTCTGTAGGTTCTCTGGCCAGGCTTTTTGCAGCTGAAAGAGTCTTTTTGGCCTGGAGATTGTGAAGGTTTTTCCGTAAGGAGAATGGTGCCGGACCCATTAACAATAAGTTTGTGTGAGGGCCTGATCTCTTATCCGGTAGGCAGCTGCTGGCCTGCTGACGCTCGTGCCTGAGAATAGTAGTAAAACGGGTATAAGAGGCAGGACAGGAGCCTTTACACTTGCTCGGTTTGAGGTGGAAGGGGAGGTGTTCATGATGGTTGTTGTGGTGGTGGTGATGGTGGGGGTGATGGTCTGATATTGGGGTGTGAGGAAGTGAGGGATCAAGAGAGGGATTTTCCTCTGTAGAATTTTGCACACTGCTGTCCTTCTGTTCTGTTTTGCCATCAGTGTGTGAGAATAAGTCCGTTCTTGAGCTACAATTCTGGTTAGAAGATGCGTCACACACCTCTGGATCTTCACTTCCTGAGAGTGAAGTCACCTCTTTAGATGTTTGCTCCTCACCACATACTAATAAACAATTGTCTACATGTGCTGTCCCTGTAGTTATTAAAGACTCAGCAGAAAGAGCTGACTGGAGCAAACAAGCTGCAGGGGCAGGGCTATGGGAGGGGCTAGAGCCACAGGGTAGTGTAGGCATGGAGGCAGAACGTGTTGGGGCAGTGTTAGAGCACTGAATAATACGCTCAAACTCCATCACGCGACAACTGACAGCCTGACGAGGGATGTTTCTGCATCGTTCGGCAGTGATATCAACATCTGACCTTTCAAAAAGTGAGGCCAAGCTACGTACACTGGCATGAGGGCTGAAGCCCAATGATCTTGGCCTCTCGATGTGGTGCATGTTCCTGTACAGGGTTGAAAATTCAGCTGTGCTCTTTACAGCTCCACTTAAAGGCCCATTTTTGATGGACATATTACTTTTGCAAACAGTTTCTCGCAAGCAGCTGGAGTCTGAACCGAACTCATATGTGTCTGTTGGATCACCGTTTCCTGAGAGGCATGGCTCTTGTTGTAAATCGTCACAGCTGTGCACTCCGGCCCATGATGTTGCCTCAGCTCTCCTCTCCTGGCTCTCATCGGTAGAAGGGGCAAATTTCGGCTTGAACTTAGAAGGGAGGATTTGGGGAATGCAGGCTTTGGCAGCAGATAAGGAGTTCTTAGGCTTGTTCTGAGTACCTAGTGTGCTACTGGCAAGGACTGAGCGACCATTTACAGAGGAGCACGGTAAAATCACACAACCATTCCCACCTTTATAATCCAGTGGCAGGCATGCAGGGTAACAGAACAAACAGCAGGTTAGATTGTTCTCTCTCTACATGAAGACAGATAGATATGCAATTACAATGGCATAATAAATTTGTATTATTTAAAAAAATAATATGAAGTATAGCAGTGATTCAAATCAGCTACAGATCATGGATAGTTTCGTGAAGCTTCTTTGTGCTTTCATGTTTTTTCCCCCAAATCATTCCATAAGTCAAAAGAAAAAGTTATTTGAACCAGATCTAACTGCTGAAAAAAAAAAACACTATGAGTAGAAAAACATGCACACATGAAACACATCAAAAGATACTATGATGCAATGACATGACAAAGTACTATACATATAATGTATTCATAAAAAAGATTAAGTGGATTAACCATCTCAGGTGGCATCCACGAATAAAGTCAATGCCAAATGGTGACACATAACTGGCATCCTAAATATAATAAAGTCCTGAATGTGTTCCCACTATAATTTTTCACAGTCTCCATTTGGAGTGCACACATTAGTGCAAAAGCACAGCCCATGGTTTCCAAAGATACAAGGTGCATGGCAGTTCCTGAGCTGAAACTGCACCATACATAAATCATAGATCCTCAGTTCCAGTCAACTTCCTTTTTTCAGCTGCTCCCAGGTTCATGCTTTAGATAACCACACACACACACACACACACACACACACACATACACACGCATACAGAGGATCAAGCTCCTGCCAGTGCTCCAGAATGAATAATGAAGAATAATAAATTCCATAATATACTTTCTGTTTCGAGTGAGCCTCTGCTGAGGTAATGTTTACATTGAAATTAATTCCTTTACCGTTAGCTTCCTGTCTAAGCCAAAGGAAATCAAGCCTAAAATCGCTTTATCACTACACTTGCAGTGGGGACTTGGCTTACAAGCATCAACAAACAGATGCAACTGTTTCCTATTCTAAAATCTATTCCAGATAAAGCTGACACGGGTTTCCTATGACCCCGTCCACAGTCTCTAGTGCAACAGTAAGTCAGGCAAACTGTCAGCTGTGGTAACAGACTTACGTAACTGCCTCTCTAATGGCTTCCATACGTCTCTGTGACTTTAAGGAATTCTAAACCGAGTTTTTATGTGATCTTATTAAAACCCTCTTCCCTACACTTTAGCCAAAGTAATCTAATGCAAATAGAAACCACTAGAAAAATTTAGGATATTAATAAAATATAGTCAGGAAAAAAGCTCTCAATTAGAGGGAAAGCATGCTTAAACTGTATGATATGCTGTTAGAGGCTCTTATACTGCACTAAAGTCTGGAAACATGCGTTAACTGAGAAGCTCCCTGGTGTTTTTAAGTGTTTATAAGCACTGGGAAAACACTGATATCTCTGGAAAACACTGTAAATGTCATCTTAAATGCTTATTAATGATTAATATTGTGTGAGTTTTCTGATTTCCTCCCACAGTAAAAAGACATGCACATTAGGCTAATTGGCTGTTCCAAATTGCCCCAAGGTGTAATTGTGGGTTTGAATGGTTGTGTGTATGTTTGCCCTGCATTGGTCTGGCAAGCTGATCAGGGTGTACCCCGCCTCTGCCTAGTGTCTGCCTAGTGAGATGGGTGCCAGCCTCCCCATGACCCTAGTAGGATTATGCGGTTTACCAAATTATTGAGTGAGTGAGTGAGTGGATGCATCTAGGAAAAAAAAAATTCTCTGGGACATCAACTGGAAATTGGAAACTATATTAACTAAATTAATTCTGGCTTCATGATGAGCTGTTTGGTTTAACACAGACATTCAAAACATATTATTATACCACTGTTTAAAACTTAGTATAAGCATGTGTTCAATGATGAACCAATGGCTTTTGTGCAACTTTCAATAACTGGAGCTAATTAATACTGAAATAAAGTTTGCTAGCTTACGAGGCTAGGTAGCTAGCATGATTCTCCTCTTTTTAATAGAAATGGCAGAGGACTGATGCACGTGTTCAGACATTTTTTGAAATTTTATAAGTTATAAATGTTTATGATTGTATATAAAAGTCAGCAATTGTAAGGAACACACAGAGCACACTGCCCAAGCTGAAGCAGGTGTCTTCTGGACCTTTCTGTCAATCGAGTGTAGCCACGCTTTCATTTTTAAATCTTTTATTTTTAAATTATTTCTAAGAAAAAATAAAAATGGTGCAGTACCAGCATAGGGGAAACTAACTGTTCGAATTACACACAGCAGATAAAAAGGAAATATGAGGGGGGGAAAGGCTGTTATCATGTTAAAATATATGAGGATGGGTGGGGCTAAAATTTGTACCGACCCCAGCCAGCAGGATGGCTAGACTTCCGCTGGCTTCTATATTGAGACTCTTCCTGCTGTCCAAATATTAATAGTCTCTGTAAAAAAAAAAACAATCAACTTTGGGATGCTAACAACAACTTTGCTTATGTGGGGCCATTTTGCATTGAAGTTTATTATTTTCTATAATAGCATGCTCTGTTGTGTAATAGCATTCCTTAGTTAATATACACACTAGAATAATTAAGTATAGGATTGAACCCTGACCAGGATTCTGAAAATGAATGGATGAATAAAAGAGTAATCATGATTAAAGCCCATTTAAGAAACAACTGTACATGTTTCCATACAGCTCTGCTGAACTCAACATGCATTCATACCACGTTTTATTTCTGAACAGCTTGGAGACAGTCAACAAGCACATGACTGAGCTGCTTTGCTTCTGACTTATAATTAGTGCTGTGTTAACTATTAGAGGAAAAACAGTTGTGCTGTCCTGACTTCCTGATGCTTTGGCATCCCTGCATGCTTGGCATGTCCATCCCACCCCTGTGGCTCCAGTCACAAACACCAGATCCCCACATTAATCTTCAGCAGCACCAGCTTTTCTTCACGCTCCATATCAGAGCAGTCTACCGAGCCGGCGTCAGTCTCCACTGTAGGAGTGGAGTGATGTGATAGCTTCATGGTGTGATAAGTGTTCACACCCCAATATCACGGTGCTCGATATATTTTCCTTAAAGATAATGTTGATAATGTTGTGGAAGAGTAAACATGATCTCTCAGCACAAACTTCAGCATAGATTTAATACAATATAAACTTAATGAATATGTTCTGATGAAGAAGTTTATAAGTAAAAGACTGATGCAGCTGATCAACATTCAGTGACATGTAATTTATGCTCACTTAAGTGGACTTAGAATAATTATTAGTCAATGATACACTTGGTGTATCGGTTAACACATCTGCCTCACAAAAAGAAAGTTCTGGGTTTGAGTCCCGGGCTAAGTGAGGCTGTTTCTGTGTGAAGTTTGCATGTTCTCCCTGTGCTTGTGTGGGCATCCTCCAGGTACTCCAATTTCCTCCCACAGTTCAAAAACATGTACATTAGGCTAATTGGTTGTTCCAAATTGCCCCTAGGTGTGAATGATTGTGTGTGTTTTGGCCTTGCAATAGATTGGTGAGCTATTCAGGGTGTCAGCTCCAGTCAGCTGAGATAGGCTCCAGCCTCCCCGTGAACCCTAGTAGAATGAAGCGGTTTGGAAAATGAATGAATGAACAACCGTGACATCAGGTGTGAGTGGCTTTAACACTGCTGATGGTGTATTGATTACAGAGTTCATGGTTTGTTAATGTAAACTAAAGTACTGCTGTTTGTCCAGCCAATTCAGCATTTTCCATGTTCACCTGTTAATTCGTTGTATTGTCATTGTTGGTGAATAATACATGTCATGTATGCTTATAACATCATGCCAAATGTCCAGATGTCTTCCTCCAAAGCTTACTTCAGACCTAAAAAACTGAGTATAGTTACCCACTATATCAGCTATTTGGACCTTAAAGCCAAAAGCACACAACCTCCAGTTGAAACACGGGTGACAAAAGGTCAGGTCAGACATTTGTTAGGTGCCAAGCGTGAAAAAAAAAAACTGTCAGCTTCAAGGGAACACGGGAAGACAAATGACAAGTGTTGCTCTAGCAATATTGTGGAGAAGGAATGCGATGACAATAAGATGAGCAGGGTTAAAAGGAGAAGTCATTCGCTCTTCCAACTTGGTAGACCATTAATACAAGTGCTAACGTATATGTATCCAGTGCAGGTTTACCAGAAATAAACACGCACGCAAAACATATAAACTGGTTCACAGGAGCTTTAGCATTAGCGATCCTGGACTCAGGTTTAACAAGGACAGTGGATGGACAGTGAGGACTGGGATCATACCTTTAGATGAAGTACTGGGATGGCGCTTGTTAAGTGCTCGCAGGCCTTGCAATGGGATGTCGCCACCCTCCAGGACACTTTTGTAAATGTGCCGATCGCATTCTGGAGCTGCGTGCTCAGCGCCAGCCGAGCCGCTCTCCTTCCCCGCCACACTGGGGCCAGGTTTACATGCCGGACTGGCACCACACAGAGAGACAGACAAAAATAATCAAATACAGTTTATAGGTCTGTTTACATACAGTGGTATGTCTATAACAGTATAAAAAGTAATGAAATGTACAGTACTTAGAATAATATTTTGGGTGTATCACTATAAAAGCAATCCAGTTGGTTAAAAACTGTAAGATTGTTTTATTAGATATTCTAAATCTGAAGGTGAAACTTCCACCTTTAAAATAAGGGGTCACATTTTAAATTTGGTGAAAATGTCTGTGGTATAATCACCTTAACAGAAAATCAAAACTGGGAAAAAAATTAACTGTAAACATACAGTCAACCTCTTAATCCTACTAGGGTCACAGGGAGGCTGGAGCCTATCTCAGCCAACTCTGGGTGAAGGTGGGGTACACCCTAAACAGCTTGCCAGTCCACTACAGGGCAACACACACAACTATTCACAATCACACTCAGATGGGACTCAAACCCAGGACCTTCTTTCTGTGAGGCGGACATCCCAACTACCGCACCACCATGCCTCCTCCAACTGTAAACATTGATGTGGAAATTATTTTTGGCTTACAAATATATTTATAGGTGATTTTACAGTATAATTATTTTATAATACATATATCAAGGAATGTATTGATGGCAAAATTAGAAAAAGACGTTTGTGAGGGCGTGTGGTGGCTCAGTGGTTAGCACTGTTGCTTCACAGCGAAAAGGTTCAAGGTTCGAATCTCAAACAAATGTATTTTTAGGTGGCGTTTGCATGTTCTCCAAATGCTCGTGTGGGTTTCCCCTGGGTACTCCACTTTTCTGCCACAGTCCAAAGACATGCACTTTAGGTCATCTGGTTACTCAAAAGCGAATGATGGTTTGCGTCTGGGTTAGCCCTGAAACAAACTGTCGACCTGTTCAGGGTGTATCTCAGAGGTGGCCTGAATTCAGCTGGGATTGGCTCCAGCTTCCACTGCAACCCTAATAGATAAGCAGTATAGATAATGGATGGATAATGTATTAAGGGTGACACACCATATAGTATTCTATTATACATAGTGTATCTATTATTATCATTATTATTATTTTTTTTTTACTGTATCATTGCTACCCCAGTGTAGCTAACTGGGTTATCAAAGGCCAGCCATGTCTCTCACTGTCTGTGGTGAGAGGCATGTAAAAGAACCATTGCTGACTTTCGCAAAGAGTAGGCCATTGGATATCTGTCAGTGTGTTTCTGCCCTGCGATGGCCTGGCGCACTATTCAGGGTGTACTCTGCCCTCGCCCAGAGTCAGCTAAGATGGGCGCCAGCCTCCCTGCGACCCTAATTAGGATTAAACAGTTCAGAAAATGAATGAATTAATTTATCATCGCTAATAGGGTAATAATAACTAAAGTACTAACTCTTGGGACAATCAAAGAAACACTTTTAATTTAAATAAATACTGACACATAGTCTGGCCATGAAGAATGCTGGGAATTATTTTTAGCCCTTCAGGGACTAATGTGTTTCTGATAATGCCTACTAAGAACATCCCTAGGTGCTTTTTCAAACCTGAGTGCATTACATCTTGATATTGATGAGATAAAAACAGCTGCTTTATCCTTCATCCAAGCATTCCTGAGAGGCCAGAGGTGCAATGCTTCAATAATGTGTCTAAAGTTTCCCATATGGAGTTCATGGTAAAAAAATAAAAAAAGACTTATTTTCCATGGATGCTCTCTCAGACTTTTCTATCTTGGATACGAGCCTTTTAGATTACACACTTTAAACAAGCCTTCTAAGAAAAGTTCACAATACACCAGTAAAAATGTCAAACTCGAAACAGACCCAGGTTTATATAAAAGTTAAAAAAGTGCACAATGGAGAATGCATTTATAAAATTATTTATTTAATGTTGGAGAAGGCTAGACTATACTTAAACTAAATATAAACACACAGGAAGAAAATAAACAAATGATTTGTGAGTACATTTAAAGCACAAGATTGATTTCAGGCCCTAAGTTGAGGTCAGTGGTCTGCTGTACTTTTATCCCTGAAGGCTGCTTATTCACCAGTGTAATGAGTGCAGCGTCAGACCACATCCCTCAAACACATCCTTTCATTGCCGCATGCATGCTAAGATCATTCAGGCTAAAATGTTCTGCACATTTTAATTCTCCTGAGTTACAACTCAACAAAAGCATTACTATGTTTCCAAATCGTTGCCAATTTTCGAATCTTCTTTAAATAGAGGTTTGGGTGTTGTGAGATTGCACTTAATTTGGAGTGCATAAACCTAAAAGCAATTGGAGTACACAACACAGCAATAGTTTGTAAGCTGTTTCTCTAAACTTTGTACATTTTAACCCTTTGGAAGACAAAAACTTGCTTCAAAAAGTTCCTGGCCTCACCCAAAAACAAGGGGTGTAACTGTATAACAATAAAGCTTTGTATTAAAACAACACAAAAACATTTTTTGTGGACAAAAAAACTAAAATATTTGATCAACATTTGGTTGTCAATGAGAGAAAAGCTTCGAGATGGTGTGCTGCTCCAGGACAATGCACCCATCCAAACAGCATAGAAGCAGCCAAACGTGGCTTTGAACTGTTGCCCCATGTACCTTACTCAACGTTTGATTTTTGTTTTCCAGACTGAAATCCCACTTGTGTGGTCACCATTTTCAGGATGATGATGAAGTCATGAGGAGATGAGGTGTATGTGGAGGCTTAAAATGTGACCTTCTTCCGTAAATGGATAGCAAAGTTTGAACATCATTGGACCAAGTGCTTTGAAGTTAATCTACCCGACCATGTAAAAAATAATGCAAGAGCAATCCTATTCCTGTGATGTATTCTGGGTGAGGCTGAGAATTCTTTTGAAGCACCATCAGTATCATTGTACTTGATACCTCACATTTTAAGAATGCACGGTACTGCTAAGATAACAAAAGGTACTGAAACTGGTGTGTGTATGGGGGGGGGGGGGGGGGGGGGGTTTTTTGGGGTGTGGGAAAGACACAACCCCCCCCTGACCCACCACAGTGAACAAAAAAAAAACCACTCCCCCCCAAAGAAGTTCT
>JBCNYH010000027.1:23294301-23312718 GCA_039654325.1 Tandanus tandanus
CCCTTCCCCCCACATCCCCCTCCCCCCCCCCCCCGCCCCCCCCCCCCTCACCCCCCCACTCCCTCCCACCCTGCCCGTCTCTCTTCCTCCTCTTTACCTGCCCCCCCCCCCCTACCGCGGTATGGGAGAGATAGCAGTATCTACTGACTCATTACAGTGAGCAATAACAAAGTCAGTTACCGCTACAGAAGTTCTGATGATTCCACCTGTTTTAATGCATTAATTACAGTGAAATTTATCATATCATCATATGTTCCTTAATGTCAGCAGCTAACTGACTTCTATTTTATTCCTGTCAAAATCTCCTTATATATCTTGAATGACAGCCTGGCATATTTAAGACAGAGGTATCTATTAAACGCAATTAACTGTCTCAGGTGTGTTAAACGGGAAATTTCTTCATTACTAAAAACTATTCAGTGTAATAAAAAAAAACACTGTTGTTAATAAATCATATGATAGCTTAAGTTTACGTTTATAGCATTTGGCAGGCGCCCTTATTCAGACGACTTACATTTTATCTCATTTATACAACAGAGCTGTTGAGGTTTAAGGGCCTTGCCCAAGGGCCCAACAGTGGCAGTTTGACTTTACTGGGGCTTGAACCCACGACATTCTAATCAGTAACCCAGAGCCTAACACTGAGACACCATTGCCCTCAAGTTCTCATATAATGCATGTAAGAGTGTATAGAACATTTTATATAAACTTGTTCGATTACACACCACACATACAACACACAGGTGGAGCAAGAAGACTTTCAATATATGTGAAGGTTCAGCCCCTTTTTATGGATCCTCCACTGGACAGAAATACTGCATTGTTCTAAAAATGGACTGCAAAAATGCTGGGTTTCACTCTCAAATCCCAGAGCATTTCAGAAATGGACCATGTGAAAGTATATCATCGTCCGCCTCCCCTGGATAGATCAGAAGGTTAGCTGGTCTCATGGATTATAACAAGAAAACTGGTGTCCAAATCATGTGGCTTTGGATGCAAACAATAAAACCTTTAAAAAGCTAAACATCCTCTAAACATCACAGGCAATGTTCAAAGCCAATGCCACAGATCCTTAAACAGTACATTACTTTTGCTCAGATTGCTCAGACTGGTAGATTTTCCCAGACGTAATTTGCTACAATCTATAGGGCTGACCAAAGACAATAAACAAGTCATAATGACACTCTGTGCGTTTTTATGGCTATAAATATGATAATGTATTCAATATAGCCTTTGACATCTAAACAAAAAACATTAAAGAGCTTTGGCATGTAAATCGCACCCTTTAATGCTGTTTTTTCAGACGGGCCTACATGGCACCATGGGTGTTTTAACACAGCAATGGAATGTTCTTCCCATGGGCTTTCAGGGATGTTTGTAATACTTTCTATCATCAGACCATAGAACAATAAAAGCAATGGCTGTAGCAGGTTTCAAATTCTTTTATCTTTGTCCAATAATACCAGAAATCAACACAGACATAAACAAAGCAGTGAGACGTAAAAATGTGCCCAGTATTGTGACTGCTCCCTAAAAACCATGTCAAATGGAAAACATGCACCTAATAAAAAATGCTTCACTCCTCCACAGGCGAGATCAGGGTTTTCAGGGGGAATTCTACAAAACCAGTGGCTGGATATGAGCTCCCTTATCTTTCCTCAACAAAAACACCCCGGTCACTGGCCTCAACATGGAATAAATCATCACGTATTATCTATTTCCTTATACTATCCAATGAATTCCATGCCCCTAAAACACACACACACTTACACACAATCATGCCAAGCTGTACTGGTATTACTGAGAGGTAGTCAGGAAACTGAGGGGGTGCGGAGACAGTGGTGGTCTCCTCTGTCCTGCTGAGAATAAACAGCTATTCTTCTACACAAGGAACAGGAGATGAGCATGCAGAATGGAGTAGCAAAAGAGAAAAACAACAACAACAGAGCATTGACTTACTATTGCTGCAGGTCGGAGGCTGTTTCCAAGGGAGTGAAAGAGGGGGCACTCTGCAACAAACCAAACAAAGAAGTCATTGATAGCTCCAGAGACTCAACTCTTCTGGCTGTTAGAAAAGGACAGGGCACGTTAGTCAGTCAAATTCACAGACGCCTCTGACTCTAGTCTCCTGTGCTCAAAGCTCAAAGTCGTAAGGTCCTCTGGACGATGTGTAGCATAGGGAAGCCAGCGAGTATTTTGGCCTGCATGCAAGTTAGGGGCAAACACAAGCGGCTGGAAGTGAGGGGTGGGGTTAGTGAGCAGTCTATGGGGAGGGGGCTGTCAGCAGCTCAGCCAATCAGCTCCTGTCTCATACTCTAGCCTCTCTATTGTCTGCTATGGAGTCACTCTCATTATGGGCTGACCAGACTGGCAGACAATTAACCAGCTGGTGTGGGAAGGAGGCCAAATTACATGGGCAGGCACACACACACACACACACAGACACATGCACGTTTTCAGAATAGCATGCATTGCGTAAACCATACCTGACATCCTGTACATATGCGCAGAGGTGTCATTAATAGTGTGCAAAAGGAAGTTTTCCTCTGGCCATGCTTGCTGGCACAAGTGCCGGGCCAATAACGTTGGGGCGGCTGTTATTACCAGGCAGCAAATCCAAACGGAAGAGTACAGACAGCCACTCAGCATGGCTGCAGCGTTTTGAATGGTTTAGTGCCAGCTAATTTTAGGTCACTGTTTCTGTTGCTTTTCCCCAAGTGGACGTCAGAGTGCACAAAAATAACGCACCTCGGGATAAATGCACAACTGCTGTTTGCAAATATGATTGCCCAATCATGACCTGCTAATGTCCCTTTTGGAGGAAAATGGTTTATGTTTTCACACACCCCCAGCTACACGTTCTTTCTCTAACCAACAGATAAACAAATAGATAAACAGACACTGTGCTTACATCTATCTCACCAGTTGCTGGGGCAAGAAAGGTTAAAAATAACATTTGGACCTGAATGTCAAGCTTTGCGTTAGAATTTCAATCTGGCAGGTCTAAAGATTCTTCTATTTATAAACCCACATGCTTCAGAACCTTCATTCTTCAAAGGCAACCGATATATGAAGTTACTTATATCAGTGGGAAAGGGCTGTCCTGTTCTCGTTCTATATGTCCATTTGGCTAGACACTAAAAGAGAGGCAGGACACACTGTCAGAGCCTGGGTGTTTTATCAGGCTTGCTGCTGGTGCAGTAAAAACACAAACAGGAAGCACGCATGAGCGCCTTATCTGAAGCAGTCTAGTGCTGTCAAGATACCTAGATAGCACAAACACTGAGTAATTGACAAGAAAAGCAACACCAATTAGATTATGTTGTCCTAGCATTATGACAACATCAATAAATACCTTTATCGGCCTATAGTTATTGCTACTGCTCTCTGGAAACTCTGCCGCTTTTCCCTTTATGAGTAAAAGGTCCCTCGTTTCCTATAACCACAAGGTGTAAGGATGAGCGGGTAAAAAGAAAGAATTCTTCACTATTTCATTATTGCACAAGCTATACATAACAGCCAATCAGCAAGTCAGTGATGAGGAATGGCAACGGGACAACCATTGAAGTCATGTTTCATGCCTATGGGGATTTGCTCAGGAGCTCTGCTATAAATCAACATTTTAGAAGTGAAAAATAGCTCAAAACAAAGTCTATGCTGGCTTGAAAGGTCTTTGCTGGTGTCTAGTCTACTGTTTGGTAGCTTTTAACATTAAGAAATTTTTATTTGAAAAAGTAATGTTAATTGGCCCTGCGATGGCCTGGCGAGCTGTCCAGGGTGTACCCTGCCCTCGCCCAGAGTTGGCTGAGATGGGCGCCAGCCTCCCCGCGACCCTAATTAGGAATAAGCGGTTCAGGAAATGAATGAATGAATGAAAGTAATGTTAATTGTCTTTTAACAAAGTACATAACCCACCTACCCCTATCCCAACCTCTAGTTGGAGTGTAATTACATAATTGTAAATAGTCAATTACAGTCAATTATAAAATCCACTTACTGAGCCCTCTGTAACTTAGTTGCATATTGCTACAGGAATCTGCATTTTTTTTTTGTTTTTTTTTTACTAGCCAGCTATTAAATCTGTTTAACTTTGCATGGTCTAGTAATCTCCTTATGCTGTCATGGTTAAAGGTGGCACAGTGGCATTGTGGTTAGCATGTCTGCCTCACAGCAAGAGGGTTCTGGTTTGAGTCCCGGGCTCAGGCATTTCTTTGTGGAGTTTGCATGTTCTCCCCATGCTTGCATGGGTTCCCTCCGGGGACTTTGCTTTCTTCCCACAGTCCAAAGACATGCACATTGGCTGTTTCAAATTGCCCCTATGTGTGAGTGTGAATGGTTGTGTGTGTATGTTAGCCCTGTGATAGTCTGGCCAGCTGCTCAGGGTGTACTCTGCCTTTGCCCAGCGTGGGCTGAGATAGGCTCCAGCCTCCCCGCAACCCTAGTAGGATTAAGCGGATTTGCAATGATGGAATGAGTGAGTGAGAGTTATGGTTAATATTAAACAGCATTTAGCAGGAGGCACGAAAGATTAGCCACCATTTAACATTGTCTCGAAATCATCTGGGAGTTAAATTCCATTGCCCTGAATATCAAGGCTAGTCAGTGGAACAGAGTGTTAACATTGTTTGTCTGTTTTCATACGCCTGTTTCCTAACAGGTGTTGCAGATGACTCGACAAAATTTACTTCTTTCCGGCTGTATAAATAGCATACAATGTAAGTCAGTGTGATATCCACTTCAGCGTCACACCTAGGAATCATGAAAAAGACTTGTATGATATGCCTTAAAATCATATACTTAAATCTTCTTTAAAACAAACCATACATGCCTTAAAATCATCATGTATTTTTCTTTCCTATCATCTCTATGATTTTTTTTCTCCCTCTCTATGAAATAAGCTGTTCGCTCTGACAGCTGGAACATTAGCTCTCATCTAAACTAGCCGTAAACATGCCACAGAAAGGAAAAAGGGCCATCACGGCAAAACGGGAAGGGGGGTGGTGTTGGTGGCATAGCAGATGATGGTAAACATGATGACTAGCCTCAGGTTGCACACCACAGTGGGGGATGTGGGTCTGTGACACCGCTCGGTGAGTCAATGAGAAATGCAGGGCTACAGCAGTCATGCTTCTCACATAAACAGCATACAGAAACAGGTGTTTGCCCTGAATGAGATTTCGTCTGACATCAGAGTTAGTAGACTATATGGCTCCATATGGGAAACACCTTCTAAACCTTTTCAGATTTTTATTTTCATGTCTCTACAACCTGTTTAATTACTCACTCACTCCTCTAACTCATTTGCCAAACCGCTTAATCCTAATAGGGTCATGCGGGGGGGGTGGGGTGTCACCTCCTGAACAGCTCTCCATACAATCACAGGGCAACACACAACCATTCACACTCACACCTTGGGTCAGATTAGAACAGCCAATTAACCTAATATGCATGTCTTTCGTCTATGGGAAGAAACCAGAGTACCCGGAGCCTAATTCCCCTCCCTTGCTATTTTTTGTTGACCTCAGTAAACTGCTGGTCTACCCTGAATTACACTGGCTCAAGTAGCGTTGGTGTAATTCAGGGTAACTTCCCTAATACACCATCTGTATCTACCTCACATCCAGCCACAAAATTGCGAAAAATCTGAATGCTCCAAATATGACTCATGTTCTTGGGAAAAGTGAGACAGCCCCATCAGGACGGGGACACTGAATTTATACTGATGTCTGGACACGGAGACTGACTCAGAGCTGAGGTTACAGATAGCACAGATGACAGACCGGTGTTAAATACCAGACATCTGAGCAAATGAGAGGGAAACATTACATCATGTTGCTCAAGGCATATTAATTCAGCAGCCATAAGGCTAACGTCTTGGACAGCTGAAGGTCAGCATGGTTTGGTGATTTCCCTGTTCAAAGGCAAATGATTTAACTTACCACACACCATATTTAGTAGGAGTGTTACAGCATCACTAATCTACCCAGTTCATTACACCTCCTATAAAATGAGTTCTTAACCTGTCTAAGTTATTCAGGGTAAATGGGTAGCAACATGGCTCGACATAAAGGATAAGACTAAAAAGGCTATTGTTATAGCTGTGAATAAGAATATCCACTCCAGCACTGTAAACTAAATTATAAAATAAACCATGGATGCATCTGGGCCACCAGCATCCAGTCATTCAGGACCTGGAAACAATCCTGTTGTCTTTTAATTCAGAAAGATCTTCTTTCTTGCCCTGGCATCCAAGTATCCTAAAACATGCTTTTGAGGCTGTGGCTTTGGTGGGAATGAAGGTCATGGATTTATTTATTTTATTTATTTATTTATTTATTTTTGCAAGTGCCTAAATGCTTTTCTTCACTGGAATTTCTAATCAAGATTCATGGAATGAAAAGCCCTACATCCCAATCACCTTGGGGTTTATTGTAGGACATGTCACTGTGCCAAAGTGGGAACCAGTGTGCTCTCAACTCACAGGTGCTGAGTTGCTGACAACGCTGAACAGGCACACTACCATTGAAAGCATAGTGACAGCCTTTTCTCCCACATCAAAGCAAGCCCTGTGTTCAGCAGATCAAAAATTTACCCCTCTCTACTATCAAGGACAGATAAAATGCTTACTATACAAATGATAAAGACTAATCAATACAAGGCTGATCAGAAAAGAAAAAAGATGATCAAGAGTATCTGAGATAAATGATATTCCAATTGTATAGCCTGTTCCCTGTAATACAACATGGCATGTAAGTTAGAGAAAGCGAAGGCACAGCCTGAATTGATTCACATATTAAAATTGTTTTTAAAACATAGAAATGATGGAAAGAAATAGATTTTCAATATGACACAGGTTTGATCCATTTCAAAGGTTCTTCTGTTCCGAAAAAATAAAGTTCAAGTTATATATTTTGTGCTTTGTTTAGTAGTTTGCTAATTTATTTACAGCAAAGTTGATACTGTTGATAAGTTGATAAGTGAAGTTGATATTCTACATTCTACATAAATCAGAACACGGAGCTACTGAAAATGGGGGGAATCAAATTATTTTAACTAATTTAATTATTTTATCATTAAATAAGTCATACATGGCAACACCAGCTCAGTATTATATCTTAGTTTTTATACTGATGAATGTTTACAATGCTTTATGAAACTATCGTGAGCTCTTGTTAGAGCACACTATATCTAATCTTGTTTTGGGGATGTTGCCTGAAATTGTCGCCATTCTAGTAAAAACACTAACTATTGATGAAGTCTTGGGTTTGGGACCAGTAGAATAAAAGGTTTGTGTAATGAAGGACCTGATTCAGCTCACGTAATTCAATCAGTCAGATGATTACAAATTCCTTTATAAGTTTAAGTGGGTGTGAACACTAAACTTAAACAAAATTTAAACTTTACTAATCTGAACTAAACTTAAACTTAAATTTAACTAAACTTAAACTTATACAAAATTTTAACTTAATTAAAAACTTATGTTTAACTAAACTAAACTTAAACTTAAAATACAAATTCAACTTAACTAAACTGAACTAAACTTAAAATAAACTTAACGTAACCTTAACTAAACTAAACTTGTTTGTTTATTTTTAAATGTATTAATTTAAGAGTGAACCCGGACCCTATAAAGACCAGAGTGGACTGCACCAAAAAATCTCAGACGTAAAGTGATCTAAAAATAAATAAATAAATAAATAAACAGATAAATAAATAAATAAATAAATAAAAAGGTTGATAAATAATTTCAATTGGCCCAAACAATTAAAATTGTATGTCTATCATGATTAGTATAAATCCTGTGTCTTGGCTTCAGAAATGTTAACCTTCTGAACATCAAATTTAAAAAATAATACAGCCACAATCTAATCTTTAAATCCTTATTAAGTAGTATAAATTAATCTTAATTAAATATTAGTTTTTACTGATGTTCTGATATTGAGACGGTTAAATTTTCTGAAATAGCGGAACACGTTACCTTACCTTAGTCCCTCAATTTTTTAATTGTCAAAAGGAAATACAATGATTAATCTCATAAGTTACATACAGTTTGCCGTATTGTTTATACCAATCTGGTTTGTTTACACTATAATCATGAACAGTAAGAATAATTTCCAGTTCCAGTGTTTTAAACAGAACTGAATGTTTTAAACAGTGACTGATCTGTCAAACGAATAAAGTGGTGCTACATTAAAACTCCTACTTGGTACCACCTACCCCTCGATTTTAGTGTTTTTCTCCTCTAACAAACTTGCAAAATCTGAAAATAGTGGACGTTGAGAACTGAGAGTTACATATAAAAAAGGAGGAGGTGATCTTCTCATGATTTTATTTTTCACATTTCTAAGCCTTCAGTCATTTCAGTAGGATGCTTGTTTAACAATTATGATGAAACAACACCTCCTTATTAGACAAATTCATGGAAATGGTTTGGCCTTCAGAATGAGAGACATCAGACACAGATGTTGATGTAGAGATAAAGCCATATTTATGAGGGAAAAGAGCTGAGGTAAGGGTAGAGGATGTCTTCACAAACAAATACGAATAAGTTTATGGTATTGCATGCACTGGCTCGAATGATATGTCCAAAAGTTTGTAGACACCTGACCATCACACATCATTTTAACATCCCATTCCAGATTTAATCTCTCTTGGCTTTCTAAAAGATTTTGGAGTGTGGCTGGGAAAATTTGCTCATTCAGTCACAAGTGTTGGTAAAATCGGGTACTGATGTTAGGTGAGGAGGCTTGGGGTGCAGTCAGCATTCTAAATTATCCCAAAGGTGTTTATTTGGGTTGATGTCAGGGGTCTGTGAAGGACAAACTCTTCCACACAAAACTTGCCAAACCAGGTCTTCATTGGCCTCATTTTGTTGAGCTGTGGCACTGCCTAGATCAGATTTGGGGATATTGGCTGCAATGATCAGGTGTCCACATACTTTTGGCCATATAGTGTGTATGGGTCACATTAACATGGACAACTTACCGTCTTGCCAAACTCCATCTCTGAATAGAATTTATACCATGGTTCATTCTCTAAATCTACATCTTCAGGGGTTAAGTCCTGAGTTTACAAAGGCATGGCCATAAAGGATGGAGGGAGGACAAAGAGAGAGAAAGAGAAAGAGGACAGTTCAGAATACAAAGATAATGAGACGGAATGATGCATTGCACATGAAAAACAGATAAAATATTCCAGCAGTATTTGGATTGCTCCAGGCGGATATACAAAATGTTTTTAGGAGGATGAGACTACCACTAAATTGGATTAGGTTTCTGCTTGCTTGAATGTCTGGATTATATCAGCGGTCATGAGAACAGGAAACAGGAAATAAGCAGCTCCTTTAGACAATGCTATAGTGAAGGAAAGAGGCCCCTCGGTATAACTTCTTGTGGAATAGCATGGGTACTTACTGTTTTTATAGTTTGGGTGACAGAACTTCACTTAATTAATAAGAAGTAAATTAATAAGTTCTGTTATTTAAAAAAAAAAATCTTATATCATTCTGAATAAATATTTTTGATTCTGTAAGATTTTATATGTAGCTGTTATACTACAACTATTCTACACATCATTTAAAAAAAATAAAAATAATACTAGTATCTTTCCCTAGACTGATGCTGAACAATATAAATTATTTTCTCAGGAGTGAGCAATGTGATAGAAGACACTCCAAACTGATCGAACAAAGCACAATCTTCAGAAAAAACTAAGATTGCAGGCATATGTCATCAGAGGCATTACATAATAACAGCGGTTCACACTCTGACTCATGTTTCCAAGGGCTTTAAAGGCAGAAAGAACCGCCTACAAACAGACACAAAATCCTGGCAGCTGGAAAGGAGGGAAGGCGGCGTTGGTTTTCATGAAAAGCTGACACTCTGCATGCCTGACATGCGTTATTTATTTATGATCATCCTTACCGCTGAACAAAGTGTCATCTTTATACTGTCTGAGATCACGTTCTTAACATTCAATGAACTATAGTAGAGAACAACTACCACGTTTTATGCTGATCTAAAAGCAATATAAAACAACAAGACATAATTGACCTATTTCCTCACTCTCTGGAGGGAATTATGAATTTTTAAGACAGAGATGGCTCCAGCATGATGAGGTCACGATCTACTGATGATTACCCACAGGACACAGCCTCAGCCGTTCACGCTGCCCTCATAAGCAAAGCAGGAAAAAAAACCCAGCCCTTAGAGTGTCACTGCATCATGCACACACTCCCCAGCTGTGTCAAGCTTAGGCACATACACTACCACATGCACGGACACCGAGCGCATCGTACCGGCCTCTCCGCCCTCAGCACAGACGACTTCCCTGGTTCGTAGTCGAAGATGCTCCTGGGCTCAGCGCGATACTTCCTGGTGTCCACCTTCTTGTCAGGGGGCTCCCACTCATTTCTGCAGGGGAGAAAGAAGGAAGGAGCCAATCCGGGGTGAGGAGATGGGGTTGCCATAGTGACCAACAAGGGCGCGTTCTGCTTGAGCATCCTCATGTTTCCATACACATGGATTCTCTTCAAATGGCACACATTTTAATCAGCCACTGCCCTTGTTTTAATGGATCACAAGATCCATTGTAAAAACAAAAAATAAATAAATTACTTTGTAATCGCTGTATGAACATTTATTTTATGTTTATGTTCTGCTGGGTTTGACCCATTTTCGTTTTTTGCTTTAAAAAAAAAAACCATAAAATATGTGGTAAACATGCAACTACACACAGAAACACCCTGACTGGGACTTTCTTATTGTGATGCAGACATGCTAACCACTACATCTCCACCATTGTACATACTAAGGTCATATTTTAGTACAAATAAAGAGGTATCTTGAACCAATATGACATACAGTACCTTTTAAGCAGTAAATTAAACACAAGACCTTAATGTATCTTCACTTTTATCTCTAATCTTTAGATGCTATACATCACATCACATGTCAGTAGGAAATCACAGTAGCTCAGGCTTTCTGAAGGTGTTCTTACCTTTCTGGCCGTAGGGAAGATGTTCGAGTTGGCATAGAGACTCTTCGTCGTGACTGTGAGCTACCCATGTCTACAGCACTTTTAGACCGAGGAACACTTCGTCCTGTACAGCAAAGACCATCGAAGTACACAATGCACAACAATATTAAAAACCTAACCTCAGTACTGGTACATAAACACGAAAAATACACAAACGTACATGTATGGTACGTATTATGTACCATACAGTTTAAGTATAAGATAGATGGAAAAGATAATCTACATTAGTCATCTACTTATAGTGGAAACATTTCCACATTTACCATAATCATCCATATGTGAAGAGCTGTCATCTGAAAAAGAGATTTAAAAAATGAGTAAGAATCAGTTCCTGTAATGCATTAGTTATATAACATGAATAAAATCACTATCAGCACTGTAGGATTAGGCCTAGAAGAGAGACAACATATTGTGGATCAATCATACAAAGTTTGTATTGTAAGATGCTCAAATACATCTAATGTCATCTATTTACTACATAAGGAATAAAATTTGACAGGGTAAGGATATTCTTTTTTTTTTATTATTCCTTTTTGGCAAATTTCTATTACATACCCCAAGACAGGAAACAGGGGAAAAATCATTTTAAGGTTTATTTTTTTTTATTTAACAACACAACAGAACAAGAATACGAGAATATTAAATATATTTATTTTGCCCTTTCTCGTATTCTTAAAGAATCCTGAACTAGTGCTTTGATTTATAGATTTAATAATTTTAATACAGTAGTCTGTCCTGAGCTGATGATGTACATGTGGTACTTTTCATACTATGTATATTCTATTGAAACTACTGCTTTAAACAGACCAGTGACACATACTGTCACAACGTTTTCCACGCCATTCAAAAAGGAGGCTGCCGTAAAAAATACTTTCATAGACCTCCGCTTTCATCTTGCCTCTGAGGGTGGGACTAAAAGTGACTGGACCCCCAGGTAGCTTTTGATCCTGCTGCCATCAGCTCAGGATGGAGAATGTCTACATGTAGAATAAAATATCTACTTTCAAAATTAAAACAAAAACAAACAAAGTTTGTTAGTTATTATTAATGATTTAGTTATTATTTAATGTTATGTTATATTACAACTATAACAGCATGTCCTAAAGGTTTTAATCCTCTTATTCCACAGCAATTTGTTAGCAATTGCCATATTAATTTATGGCACCTTTTACCCCTCAACCCACTGGGCGTGAGGAGTATTGTTGTCCATCTGTCCACACTTGCGTTGTCCATCTTGGGACTGGGCATACATAGGGTATTGCCTGCACTGCAGAGCTATTTTTAGCAATTTGTAGTCATATTTAATTGATCTGGGCAATCAAAAGCACTTTTTTAACTGAAAAGATGCCATAATGGGGTGCACATGACTACTGTAACACTTTAAAAATATAACAAGTAATTTGCATTTCTTATGTTCCCATGTAGTATATACGAAAACAATCAGATTCCTCAGGCTTAGTGAACATTGATGAACTCTCCAACATTCGTCTCGCTCTTTTTTTTTTTTTTTAATATGCAACAAATATAACTGATCTGATCAACCAAAATTATTTTCACTGTAGAATTTGTCCTAATAATTCTCTGTCTTTTTTCTTCTTGAGGTAAACATGTTCTGAAGTACAGAGAAGCCTTTGGTGAGTAAGTGACAGAGTGTTAAAATTATCATCAGCACCTCTGAGGCTCGGATCTTAAATCTCAGGTCTAGTCAAGCCAGTAGATGGTGATGTTTCCCAACAAGTGAGAAACTGTTTTTATACCTGGGGCAGAAATCCTACACGGGTCAGAAACTGGGCAGAAAGTCGTCGAATATACAGTTCTGTGCACTTGATACCCACCACTGCCAGCAAAGTCAGCCATCCACATTCTCTCTTTCATTTGTTTTGGAGGCAAAATTTATTTCCAATCCATTAGTCCTGTCCTGAGTGTTTGAATAATTTAAAAGAGCACTTCTCTAAAAGCATTTCCTTCCAACACATTGTAGAGCGCTAATGCAGGATGCAATAATCAATACTTTTAAAATACACTGGGATACCCTTGACAACATGTCAACACTTCTGAAATTATATCTCACCTTGACAGACAAATAGTTTGACCAGTGCTTAGATTTTCATTTTACTGACACAAGGGCATCATTCAAAGTGAAGGGAAACCACATGGTAATTTATGATCATCAAATCTAAAGGATTCAGCCTGAAATGATGATGAGGCTATAAGTGGGAGAAGCCAGGAAAAGCTTTAGGCCTACCAATAAGGCCCACTTTAGTGACATCCAGCTTACTTCCGTGTGAAAATGGTGCCAAATGAAGGAGTGAGAGGATGAAAAATTGTGGGTATGGAAAAATGTTAAGCATTGTTATGTTAATGCATACATTAACATTGTACCACTGTTCAAATTATAAATCTACGTTTGTTTGGGGTTCGTTTGGGGTTCGACGTAGCTGAAGTGGGTTATTAGTATATATGGGACGGGAATGACATGATCTGATTGGTCAACTATCAACTATCTCAGAATTAAAAGTCATTATTCATTTTATTAGTGGATAATGTTTAAATCAAAATGACAGACACACAGTTTGTCACAGTAACTTGAGCAGGTGATGTCATCATTATTATGCTTTAACATGGAAAAATAATCAAAATCTTGCTTTAGATTATTTTTCTTGTGTTTCCATGTAGTAAATGGTTAAGTTAGAAGGAGTCTTGCCCCCTAGCCACATATAATGATTTATTCCCCGAGGTCTGTTCCTCGTAGCAGGTCAATAAAGTTGCGTTTTGTGGAGGGGTGGGGTGGAGATAAATCTCGAAAATAAAAAATACAATATTAAAATCAAATATCTTCATTCTGAATGTTGGTTTTTGTGAAAACCTCTAGAATGAACGGAAGACCCGGCTTGCAAGGGTTTGCTTTTAACTTAGCGGCAGCTTTGCTTGACTCAGTCGGAGTGCACAGTGCTCACCTGACCAAGTCTGCCATGGTTAAAATATGTAAAAACTAAATTATATAAATTTCATTTTAGTGTGCTTTACAATATACTTAAACAATTATGCACCTCAGACTCGGTGGATGTGGCTCAATTAAACAATCCTATTCAGACTACACAGCGATATCCACCTCATCTCCAGTGCATAATTGTTCTAGTTATTCCTCTAGTAGAAGAGATTCTGCTTCCTATCTTTAGTATATCACCAGCTATGTCTAAAAAACAGTCAAACAAAAAATTATTTTGGAAATGAAGGACATTGTACAGTGGATACCAGGGGGAGGGAGCACCTGCTGAGCTGAATGTGATGGAAAAGTTGAAGGGTTAGCATGAGTAGATGAGGTGTAGAGATGACGTGAGTTAATGGTACCTCTGGTTTGCAGTGGCCTGTCATAGTTCTCAGGGAAAATGTAGGTGGGACGATATGGATTTTCCTCAACAGGTTCTGAGTAGGGTGGATGACAAAACACACACTGAGAAGGGTGTGTACACGCAAACGCAAGCAGACAGATGTAGCATGAGCCTGGACTCCTTCCATGCACAACAATGCAGTGGAACTTAAAATCAGCAGTCATACTTATGGAAAGAGCTTCACCTGGAACTCTGTGGATTTGTTTGAACATGTTCTTGTACCAGTCCTTGGACTTCTCTGTGTTCTGGAAGATATTATGAAGAAGAGTCAGATTCAAGGCAGGAGGGTGGCGTAGTGGTTAGCACATTCGCCATACAGCAAAAAAGGTCCTAGGCTCAATTTGCAGGTTCTCCCCGTGCTTGTATGGGTTTCCTCTGGGTACTCGGGTTTCCTCCCACAGTTCAAAAGCATGCATATTAGGCTTATTGGCTTTTTAAATTGCCTCTAGGTGTGAAATAGAATCCAGCCTCCGCGCAAACTTAATAGAAGTAAACGGCTCGGCAGATGAGTGAGTGAGTGAGTCAGATACTGTGTGTACCTAATCTGTCACAGAGATTGATCAACCTACTCCATCAATATGTATCAATGAAGCGTGGCTAGCATACACTGCTTAACAAATTTATTAGACCATATCTCAGAGTTAAGAGAAATGTAAATTTGTGTTTTTTCATGCATTCATAAATCAGGAAGACAACGACCCCAAACATCCAACCAAACTGTGTAGAGATTGTTTGAACAAGAAACAGCAATCTGAAACATTGGAAATAATGGACTAGAAAAAGCCATTGTGCAGATTTGAATCCACTTAAACAAATATGGGATTTAATTGACTCACAAATCGATTGATGAAATGACGCACAAAGGATTCACTGGAAGGACGCACAAAGGATTCACTGGCATTCATCTCAGCCAACTCTGGGCCTGGGCAGGGTACACCCTGGACAGCTCGCCAGGCCATACCAGTGCCTTCATTCATTCATTCATTTTCTAAGCTGCTTAATTGGGGTCACAGGGAGGCTGGCGCCCATCTCAGCTGACTCTGGGTGAAGGCGGGGTACACCCTGGACAGCTCGCCAGGCCATCAAAGGGCCAACACATATACACACACACACACACACACATACACACACACACACACACACACACACACACACACACACACACAAAACCATTCACGCTCACAATTACACCTAGGGGAGATTTGGAACAGCCAATTAGCCTACTGTGGATGTTTTTGGACTGTGGGAGGAAACCGGAGTACCCGGAGTAAACCCATGCAAGCACAGGGAAAGCATGCAATCTTCACACTTAAACGCCCAAGCTCAGGAATCAAATCCAGGCCTTCTTACTGTGAGGCGGATGTGTTGATCACTGCGCCACGGTGCCACCCACTGCTTCAACTTATTATTAAAAGATGAGACTAATACTGCTATTCTTCTCACTGAGGGTTGAAGTACTGTTTCCTGTCTTACCCGCACAGGGACTCGGGGCTTCTCCAGTGGGACAGGGGATGCTGGATGAACGGTAATCGTCATTTTCTGGCCCTCCATCTGGTTAGTAGATATTTGAGGATGTTCAGGTGAAGGACAGAACTGAGTCTCGGTGGAGCCCCGATCACACACTCGGTACTGCTGCTCTACAGCATCTATATTGCAGTCAGCACAAACAGTGTAAATGATCAAATATCAAAATCAATACACACTACAGTCACACTGCACTTGGTGTGGAAATATTTGAGTGTAGGTTATTTGACAGCCACAAGTAGCATTCCACAGTTCATGTTGTCTATAAAAGTAATTAAATTATCATTTATTTCCACTCATTTGCCAAGCCGCTTAATCCTACTAGGGTCACAGGGAGACTGGAGCCTGTCTCCGCCGACACTGGGCGAAGGTGGGGTACAGCCTGAACAGCTCACCAGACCATCGCGGGGCAACACATGCAACCATTTACACTTATACACAATCCTGGGGGAAACTGGGACAGCCAGTTAGGCTAATGTGCATGTCTGTGGACTGTGGGAGGAAACCAGAGTACCCAGAGGAAACCCACGCAAGCACAGGCAGAACTTGCCAACTCCACACAGAAACACCCTCACCGAGCCCAGGACTCGAAAACCAAGCCTTCTTGCAGTGAGGAGGACGTGCTAACCACTACACCACTGTGCCGCCCTAATTCAATATTAATAATAATTATATACTGAATCATATACTGTATATCACATATGTACACAAATCGTTTTCATTCCTGCAGAGATTTTTTTTCTCTGCCAATACTTTTGGTTGCATAGACAGGGTATGTACCTGTGCCATGCTGCAACAGAACAATAGTTGGGTATACACTGTCGTTTGGTGCGCACACAGATGGCACAGTGGCTGATGATGGGAGCTTACTCAGACCTGGGCTTATAGGACACTCAACCTACAACAAATAAGAGGAAATTAAAGAATAAATCATAACAGTGTCCCATCTACAAAACTCAGCCTACAACACTTAATTTATTAAATAATAGAATGATTAATTAGTTTGCAGTTTCAGAATCTTTATTTAAGATTGTATACTGCAAGAAAAAATAAGTGTTCTTTAAATAAATATCTGTAATAGATAAGATTGTAAATAGATCCTTTCTATAATAAAGCTCCTGATAAAGACTAGTCTTGTTTCAGCTGCTAAGTCAAATTTGATTTTATGATACAAGTTTTTTTGTTTGTTTGTTTTAATAATAATATTATTAATAATAATAATAATAATAATAATAATAATAATAATAATAACAATAATAACAAAATTACAAACATGAACCATGTCATTAATCATTTTTGGCACAAATTGAGTCAGCTACCAAAATTTCCTATATGCTGATTAAATCTGTACTAAAACCATTCATGTTGAATGATGTCGTGCAGGCTTACCTGTGTTGTGGCCTTACTGACTTGATCTGAATTTAAATCAGCTTCAGTGCTGTCGAGGTTTTTCTCTTCCAAATTCGTTTCCGTGGCATCTCCATTGACCGCTCTGTGGCATTCACCTAAAAACAATCCCAAAAGTTAAAAGTTTCGGAAAGGTCTGTAAATCTGTCAGAGGCTTTTGAGATCCAGCAATGCATAAACATGAAGCAATGCTGCCTCCACTTGGCACTGACCCTCTTCTGTTTTCAATGCTAACCACACAACTATGCCAGGACAGAGCTGTTTATCCTCAATTAAACGAATCACCAGTCCTGTCAGGACAGAGTAAAAGGTCTTCAGATGCTAATTTCCTACAGCTGGGAATGGCGATTCCCTCCCAATCTGTGAACTTTGTCACTAGAACAAAAGAGGCATTGACTCCACTGTAAGGAGTGTTTGTTTCTCTGGCCTTTTTATTCCTGCTCAACAATTAAAGCATCTCACCCATGTCCTGGAAGAAAGCCAGCATAGTTTTGAACACTCTGATAGCCAGTAAACTCACTGCACAGCAATCTCGGACTCATGTGGGAGTTTTAGACAAAAGCCCTCTTTGATGCACCCCAGTAAATATGGGGGCTCATAGAAAGTTATTTGGGCTGCTGAGCAACCGAGCTGGCAGTTAGACACTAATGTGTGTGTTCCATATCAAAACCCTTGGACATCTCTGAGTGCACGCTGAGAGATATATTACTGATTTTTGCCTGGAACATGCATATAATCAACACTTATAAATTCAACCACACTTTATTCTCTGTATATTACTCATAAACATCTGAGGCAATGCTGCACTGTAAGCAGCGGCTTTTCACTCACTCTTGGCTGGATTCACATCCCGTTCCTGGGTGATACAGTTTCCATGATCGACGTGCACTAATGTGGCTTTCAGAGTAACTGCACCTTTCCCCTTACACACACGGGTTGGATCCAACTCTTCAGATGCACAGCAAACAAGTAATGGAGCAAGATAAACAAGGGCGATAATGACAACAGAGTCTTGACTATGAAATAAAGATACAGTACATATATAATATATACATAT
>JBCNYH010000027.1:23317701-23334534 GCA_039654325.1 Tandanus tandanus
CTGTGAGACCAATTTCTGACGTGGCAGGTCACGTCACCACATTTGCTGCGTTTTGGAGAGCTAATGCTGCTCGCTCACAAAAACTGGATTTATTTCTTTGTTATCTACATACTTTCTTGTTCTACTGATTTCAACATGCCTAGCAGGTAAGATTTAACATATTTAAGCATACTCATATCCTATGTAAGACTGGACCTTTAATGTTAAGTGGCTAGTGCCTGCTGCTGATGACATCTATCCCAGGAATTGTTATTATTATTATTATTATTATTATTATTATTATTATTATTATTATTATTATTCATACTATTATTAAGAGTTATAAGTGATATCAGACTCAGAGCTGGTCCTTTTTCGTACCGTATATATGTTGATATCCAATGAAGTTTATCACATCTACACCACTGTACTGATATAATAAAAATAAATTATATCTCAGAGTAAATCCTTAATTTTGTAGTACACTGCCAGTCTGTAGGTTAGAATAAGACATCTAATAAAAATCCTACTGTAATATTCATAATACACTGACTAAGATTATATTTCATATCATTGGATATCAGCATTAATATTATGAGTTCCCCAGGTCAGGTCCATCTCATGTCTGAACCTGTCTCAGAAATTGATGAATCCTCTCTGTCAACTGTATTAGTACTACTTGATGAGTCATCTATAATTAACTTCAGACACAATTAGGGTAAATCATGCATATTGTGAATAGACAAAACACCTTAGTTTATACCCATTGAGCACAAGTGTCTTCAACCAGTCACTTAGCGTGGGTTGTGCCTTTTTAGCGATTTTCTATTGTGGGCATTTTGAACAAGATTTTATTTTACTTCTAACAATTCTCACATTTAGAATCATGAAAAAACATGAAAATGTTAATAACCACAGTCTAACATGACATTGGATGTAAGAAAATGCTATTTCCATGCATTTTCTGTGCCTGTGAACCTTTAAGTATCTTTTTTTATGTAAGTATTCTGGAAAAACCTAATAATCACATTTTGGTCAAATATGAGTTGGACTAGCACTGCAAAAAATTCCCCCAACGTTACGTGATATTGATCTCAGCGTACCTAGTAAGTGGATACGTCTGGTCTGAAAAAAGCCTGGCAGCTCATATAATCCAATCAGATTTAGGTATTTTGGTCATGTGACCTCTCCAGAGGTAGCCCTATCCATGGCTATCTTTCTACAGCCATAAATGTACTTCTGAAAAGTATGAATTATTTTATAAATATGTAATTTCTATATTGATGGAATGTTAGTGTAAGAACAGGGATTTGTTTCAGTTTTTTATTAGAACTTTAACAGAATCAAATTGACAGGTTTTCATCTTTAAAAGTTTGAACAATGCACAAAAGATTTCATCAGGTACTAAATTCTAGCAAGTTCTACAGTAAACAAATAAACAAGGATAAAATTCCTTGCATGTTTCTTATAAAATACCCTCAACACAGTAAATTAGTTTTTTTCCCCCAGTTTTTCCTAAATGACTAAAATATAACCCCCTTTTTTTCCAGACAAGAGCAGAAATAAGGAAAAACAATAGTAAAAAAAATATCTTTTTGTTTTGTTTTGTGTTTATGTGCATGGGGAAGAGGGTTGAGTCAGCAGTGATGGATGAGGTAAAGGAAACAGCAGGGAGGAAACGACACAAAGACAGACTCAACAATACAGTAGTCCGAGGGGGAGTACAGAGAGTGTCAGTGTGTATTTGTTCACTCACTACAGCAAGAAATCAACCATCTGATGGAAAATATGGGTGTATCACAATGCAATGTATTGTATGTGTATATAAATAACTATTTTAAGAGAACTGAAAGATGTGGATGGGACATTACTGTTTATCAGACACGCATAGTTTTAAGGCATTTAAAGTATTTTTTTTTATTTACACATTATAAATACTTGAATATTGAAAGTACAGTAACAGTAGATGGCAGTTATGCAATCTGTTCATTTTGGTGAACTATATAAAGTAACAAGATGTTTTTCTTGATACAAAAGTTATCCTAAACCACAGTCTCACAAGTCAGGACTCTCTATGTTATCTGGAATGTTTTATGAATAAACTTAACAGAGACCTATCTGGTACTTTCAGAAAAAAATTGACATGATGACATGACATGATGATCACCTGACCACTGACTGCTTCAGAACACTTAAATGGAACGTGAACTTTAAGTACAGTGACCACATCCTCTTCTGAAACTCTTATTGTATTACAGCGTTCAAATATTTATTTTCTCACAAAAAGCAGTACAAGCAAATGCATAATGAACTCTGCAGGGTTCACAGTCAGTTTGCAATTTGTAAATTCTGCAGGTTGAAGCCAGAAAAGTGTACAAAAATATCAGATGTTCTGTATCCCATGGATGGAGCATCTGAGGCTGAGACTATCCTTGGCTCAAACCCAAAAGTAGCATGGCTTTATACTCTATTATGTGCTACAAATTACAATTTATGAAACTAAGAGACCATGGTAGCTTAGTGATTAAAGTTATTGCATTTGTTTTCAGGCTAGGAAAAGGTTATATCCCACTAGTATGGTTCTACAACTTTTCAAGGGGACCTGTGCAATGGCTAATCCCAACTATGGTTCAAAGGTGGGGAAACCTATTTTCCTGTTGGGGTTACTAACAGAAATGTACAAAATTATCAATCTATAAAGTAGGCCTGTGGGCATTTAAGAGGCTTGTAGGCATTTTCAGGTTAGGTTTTTTTTTTTTTTAAACCAGAGCTTAACTACCATCAATAAGACTTGAGGTACATAAAGGATGTGCAAAGATGCATAAAGACTTACCAGGGGCTGCATCAAATCTCACTGTGCCCCCTGCTGGAGAGCCCTGTGAAGGAAGAGTAGAGATTACACCAGGAAAAAACCACAAGCAGATTTTTTAATCATACCACAGCCTGCATTATTGTTCCTATTGTACCAGTACCATGATTATGAACCAACACTTCACCAACACTACTATTTTGGGGTTCATTAATAATACCATATACATCATGATGAAATATAGCAATAATGAAAGCAGTGTTTCACATATTTATCATTGCCTGGCAGATACAGCAATTAGTCATTTGTCAAATATTTTACATCCAGCTACAAAATTATTGTCACAGCATCGTATGAACACATTTGACATTACTGTGTTGATGAAATATTTATCTAGCTAACACCTATGGTTGGGTTTCACACTGAAATGCATAAAATACACACTAAGTACCCTTGACAACAATAAAGAATCTGTTTAGAATATTTCCAAATTTTAAAATGTGGGAAAGCTGGATATTATTGATGACAGACCAAATGACAAAAAATTAACAATAATTTCTTCTTTGCTTGGATCAACACATTATTTTCCTATTTGGAATAAAACTGTTAATGAGACTTAATGACCCTCTTCATAAGAACCATGGGAGGATATGTGTGATTTTAAGGCAGTCATATTGATAAATTTAGATTTTCTACTTAAAAAGATAAAAACTCTTAATAATAGTCACACAACTGGCAAAAACAACCAAAAAAGTAATTCAGTGTAGTGGAGTCTTAGTCATTTAAGGAAAATTTACTGGAATCTTGTTAATATGATAAAGTCCCACACACACATCAGATACTATTCAGTTATAATGAGTTCTGACATTCAGTTCCGTCAGAGAGGACCCAGGTCAGCATTCAGTACAATCTTAAATTTTCACTATAAATGGAAATCTTTCTCAAACACATTCAGTGTCTCGGTTAACCCCTCAGCAGTCCGTCTGATTGTTTAGCCATTCCTCTTACAGCCTATTTTTCAACAATTACAGTTTAATAAATTGGAATTGTTAAAAAAGTGAGGTAATTATATCATTATTCACTGGCAGGTGGTTTAAGGGGTTAAAGCACACATAAAGCACAAAAACAAAGCACTAATGCTTATGTATTCTAAGTACATGTGCTCCACATGCTGTATTACACAATGACTAATTCACGTACCTGCCTGCTGAGTGTGTTCCCTTTAGACAAACATTTAAAGCACAGCAGAGACTCAAGTGTAAATGGGACTGTAGTTTGAGGGCTCAGATGTGGGGGCTAATAGCTGCACCCACTTCCCTTCATAGACCTCAACCTTGGCCAAGTAGCTTTTGTTTTTAGCACCATGCCTGGCAAGAAAGACCTGTCAGTATTAACCATCTGAGAATGTAGCACCTACTTGACATGCATCAACCAAATAAAAAAACCCTCCTGCTTTCCATCAAACTCCTCAACCTGTCCAACATACAGTACCAGGCATCCATGTGAGGGCAATAACTCAACTATGATAATAAAGAGATAATAATTATCTCACGCTTACTCAATAACATTCATCATGCAGACTATTTCTTTAGGACCATTTGGAGACAACAAATAGGGCCGTATGAACAGAGGGAGGGTGTCTTAAGTTGTTTCTAGGTGAACATCAGCTAGAAACCAATTGGTTATGTATCACAGGCACTCAGGGAGAGTTCGTCATATTTGCCACATACTCATTAAGGGCACTTAGTCAATTTTAAATTCCCAGAAAGGCTGTTACATTCCAAGCAGGCATATGTATGAAACACATGAGTCTAACAGGCATGTCACAGATACGTAGAAATTCAGTCAGGCAATGAGTAAAGTAATGGATTTTCAAATAAATGATGATTTTGAAAATGAAAGCAGATAATTAAATTGCAGAGTGCTGGATTTGGGCGACACAGTGATGCAGTGGTTAGCACGTCCGCCTCACTGCAAGAAGGTCCTGGATTCGAGTCCCGGGGTTAGGCTTTTATGTATGGAGTTTGCATGTTTTCCCAGGTTTTACTCCGGGTACTCTGGTTTCCTCTCACAGTCCAAAGACATGCACACTAGACTAATTGGCTGTTCCAAATAGCACCTAGATGTGAGTGTGAGTGTGAATGGTTGTGTGTGTGTTGACTCTGTGATGGTCTGTTGAGCTGTTCAGGGTGTACCCCGCCTTAAGCTCCAGCCTCCCCGCGACCATAGTAGTTTGGCAAATGAGTGAGTAAGTGAATTCTGGCTTTAATTAGATTTTGGTGGAAAATCACATTAACTGCTGCTGTAGGTTGACTGTAAACAGCAGCCCTGCTGACTTTACAGCATTCAGTCAGCTAATACATATGCTAATATAAGCCTTTCCAGGCATTATACAAACCGAATGAAAATTCAATTGCACTGACATAAGATTATCATAATTAGCATGTATATCAAATAATGATTAAAGCACATCCCATATTAATCCAAATGCTTCTACAACACAGCTGTAGCATTTCTTATACACGTTTGGCTGCTTTCTCCCCCACTGTACACATCTGTAGGAAAACATACCCAAACAGACTGAAATTTACTTTATCACCCTGGAATCTCTGAGTGTGACATCATTGTAGAACTGCAGCATGAGTACACAAAAGAGCTGAACATGGGGTCTGGTGTGGGTGCAAAGGAAGAGTCGAAAACGAGTTACATAACAGAGTTTGACTTCTGCCTTTTCCAACAAATGGCGTTGGGGGGGGAGAGAAAAGGGATGATGATGATCACGACAACCAGCTCCAAACATGGCTGGAAAAGAGAGCTGGAGAGCAACAGCCGTCCCTCTTTAATTGAAAAGACCCCCTTAGTATGGTAAACATCTTCAACCGGCACGCTGGCCTGAAGCCTGCACTGACAACACTCTGCCGACTTCGGCTCTTCTATTCTCTCAGAGCTGCACGTTTAAACAATGTGGCGTAAAAGGAAATGAATGCAACTTGTGTCTTTTACTCAGCAGGATGGGATCCATGGATGTCTTATTTTAGAACACTGTGATCTCTATCAGTGTGAGGAATGATACCACACAGCGTCAGTGTTTTATACTGCTGGGTTTCAATGGCGTTTCTGTTTACTAATCTGGACCTGTAAAATCAAAGGCATCCGAATACACGTTTACCAGTTCAAAGAGGTTTCCATTTAAGCAGGCTTTTAGCATCATTAGTCACATCTCTGACTACTGCTGAACATTCAGTGACCCAGCCACTAAGATTACTGCTGAGTTGAAGGCTTAAAGCAACCAACCAGCAATAACAAGAGCACACAGAGTAACACAACTGGAGAACAGAAAAAAAAGACTGGCTTATATAAGACCCTTCAGTGCCATTTTACGTCAGGACCATGTAGTTCATTGTGTGTGAATGGCCTGAAAAGTGAACAGCGGTATAAAAATGAGTCAAAGGTTCCTGGCATGCAGGCAGTGCTGAGGACAACAAGTGCTCTCAGAGGAGAGAGGACATTGAGCATGTGCAGCTCTGTCGCATTTCTGGCCTGATAAACAGCCTTGTGTGGTCTGTTATGTGGTCATCTCAGAAATCCAGACTGAGCCACAATCACACCAAGCATAGCCCATAGTCAGAGCTCTGAACTGCATGTCCAATTTTCATTCATGAGTCACTGTGTGTCTTACTTTCCATTTATGGTTCAATTGAGGCTATACTGACAGCAATGCTGAACAACTACGAACTAACAAAGTAATGCAGAACATACTGGATGGGAGTGTAAAATATATAGAATGTATAGGTTACACAAGTAACAGCTGGTTTTATTCCAAACAGAACTGGTAGAGTGTTCTTTCCACCCCTGTTTCACCTTGTGGTCATGAAATAAAAACCATAAAACAAAATGAAATATGAAAAGTCATATTCTCTGTAGATAAATTGTATATCAGGGAAGGTATCGGCCTTATTGCAAATACTAAAGTAAGAGCAATTCAAACTGAACATTTTAAGACCATATAAAAATGTGGCTGAGGTCTTTCAATACATACTGCATATAGATGACAGGAAAAAGAAAACCACCAACTAGGTTGCAATTCAAATATTTAACAGTTTCAAATAATAAAAGTTAAAGCCAATGAATCTGTGTTTCATTCACAACAGTCATGAGAAAAGATGAAATACAAATGCTGTTTTTGGTTTGTTTGGGTTTTTTTTTTTTTTCAAAAAGAGCAAGAACAGCAGCTTAATGTTCATTCATTCATTCATTCGCCGAACTGCTGCTAGGGTAACAGGGAGGCTGAAGCCTATCTGAGCCAACATTGGGTGAAGGCGGGGTACACCCTGAACAGCTCACCAGTTCAACACATACACACACAACAATTCACACTTACACCTAGGGCCAATTAGGCAATTGAACTTGCTCATCATTCATTCATTCATTTTCTTTATCCTTTATTAGGATTGCGGGGAGACTGGCACCCATTTTAGCCGACTCTGGGCGAAGGCGGGGTACACCCTGAACAGCTCGCCAGACCATTGCATGGCCAACACACATACAACCATTCACACTCACTCTCATACACGGAGGGGTGATTTGGAATTAGCCCACTGTGCATGTATTTGGAGAAGACATGCAAACTTCGCACAGAAACGCCCTCGCCGAGCCCAGGACTTGATCCCAGGACCTTCTTGCTATGAGGCAGACATGCTAACCACCATGCCGCCCTCATTCATTCATGTGTAGTAAACACTTTATCTTAGCCAGGGTCACAGTGATACACTCCTGGGCAAAAAAAATGAGCCAACATTGACATTACATATATGTAAGTATAGCGGCAAAAATATGTAACAGCCATCATTACCAGTTAATGTTGATGGTTTGTCTGAACACCAGCTAATTTATATCAAATAATTAGTTTTATAACTAATAAGCTCCCCAGCCCACACCGCCAAGGCCACTAAAGCTTGGCTGGACAAGAACAGCATCAAGCTCCTGTTCTGTCCGGGACAGAGTCCAGATTTGAACCTAATAGAGAACATGTGGGCATACTTCCAACATAAATTAGTTGGACGAAAGTTTAGTAACACCACTGAACTTTGGGAGGCTGTCAAGTACAGTTAGTCTAACCAAGAGACTTGAATGTTTGCGAAAATCTAAAGGGAAAGCAATTCCATATTGATTATTTAATAGAATTCGCATACTTATTCAATAATTACTAAAATTTTGGAAAATAAAGATATGGCTCATTTTTTTTTGCCCAGGAGTGTACTTGATGATAATTTAGTTTAACACAATCAAGAAAAAAATGTTGTATCTTTGTCTGTCCGTGTCATGTTGTATCTTTGTCATGACCATAAACTGTGGCCATGTTTATGATTGGATATCGTGCTGAACAGTGACCTATGCCCCTACAAAATGTTCCTCCGCAGTCAGGCATAATTTTATTTTATTTATAATATGCCATAAACAATATTTATGCATGTTTGACAATTACAGAATTTTTATTAGCAGTTTAATTTTTTCCAGCACTGAAACAGTGTGAATAAAATGCTACAGAGCAATCCAACAGTCAGACAGGTTATTTAGAGCCTCACTGGGAATCTCACCATGTTTTATCCACCACTTAAAGCCAACCAAAATGGATTTTAATAAGCTGCTTCAACTGGAGCCTCCACAAAAATGCCATTTAGACCAATGGATCTAAAAGTGGGGTCCAGGGAGTCCTAGCGGTTTGTTAAGCATAGCCAAGGGGCCTGTGACATATACTATATTTTGTTAGTGTTGGAAATCCCACCCTGTCAATATGCAAGAATTTTTTTATGGTTAATAGTCCCTGCTTGACTGCTGACTGGAAATGAATGTGTTTTATCCAAATTTCAATAACTCAAACATAAGAGGGCCTATAAACAATGTCAATTTTGACCTAATGTGTACTGTTTGAGGAAAGATCAGGAACAGTAGCCTCTATGAATGAGTCAATAGCCAGAATATGATTGTACATCTTTAAATCTTGAGGTTAAAATTTAAATAGGTGAAAAGGAATGTACAGTGTGGCATGGTGGCTCAGTGACAAGTTCCGCCACCTCACGGCGAGAGGATTCAAATCTTAGCCAACGGACTTTCTGTGTGGAGTTTGCCTATTCCCCTCATGCTTACATAGGTTTCATCCAGGTACCCCGTTTTTCTCCCTCAGTCCAAAGACATGCACTTTAGGTCAACTGACTACTCTAGATTGCCCCCTTAGGTGTGAATGTGAACGGATGTTTGTGTCTGTGCTAGCCCTGCAATAGACTGGTAACCTGTTCAGGGTGTATCCTGCCTCTCATCCGAGATCTTCTGGGATTGGTCTCAGCTTCCCCGCAACACTGACAGATAATGCTAAGGTCTCATATAGCTGGTTGATATATGAGAACCAAGTCTGAGACTACTGTGGCCATTCAGGCAGATTTTGCGTTCCCTCATAAATATAGGTGGAGAAAAAAAAGACATGGTTGCCGGCTGAAAACAAAAACACATTTGATTTGATCCGGTGCTTGACCCACAGCAAACTTAAACACGACCAAAAAAACGTTACCGGAAATGAAACCAGTTCTCAAGGTAGCTTCCCGGCTCTCAAGTAGTCCAACGGAAGTGCCTGGAACAGTTACGGGATAATGCCGGTTGACCCCAGAAATTCATCTACCGTCATCTACTGTGACGTCATTTAGGCTATGTGAGACCGAGGCTGAAGCATTACAGATAATGAATTAATGGATTATGTTTATGAAACAAATCTTTACTAAGAAACTGGCTGTTTAATATAATGCAGTAACAAGCAATGCTTTATACTTCTGACAAATCCTTTTTAAAACAATAATTTTCTCAAAAGCATTTGGGTCATTCTCTGAAAATGGGTCAAATTTAATTATTCACATTTTGACCTAATGTTTTCCGAAAACTATAAAGAATTAAAAGAGCAATCCCCGCCCAAAACATACCACATGGACACATACATGTCAGACAAAATAATTCGGATACATCCTGTGGAAAAAATTTTCTGCAAAATTGGTTGCAATACGTGAATGAAAATTGTGACATTTCTTACTAACTTACAGTATGTTTCATGCCATACTTTCACCGAAGTATCAGCTCAACGTGCAAATAGTAGGGTTTGCAAAAAAGATATTTATTTCCAAAGTAGAAATTCCTGTTTTTCTTACTTTGTGGACTGAGAATCGAACATCAATTTACGGTTCCGCGCATAAACAGTGGTGTCCAAACCAGTTACATACGGAACCGACCCATTTTTCCTGTGAGGGGTGAGGTTCCATATTACAACGTTTACTGTACAATTGAGTGACCTCCTGAAGTGTATTTACTTCACACGTAGTCAAGCCGTAATTAATTTATGCACCAAAAAAAAATGGGATGAATTTGGTGACCATACGTGAATAAATTTGAATATGAATTTGGTGTTCCATACAGATTTATTCCTGTTTGTTACTGATAAAAGTGCAGTTATGTGCATGAAGTAGTTCTCTCGCTGTCTTTGTAACAATGGTTCATGAATTTATGGTCAATATAGAGGGAAATAAGCTGGACTACACTGAAACTTGGGGATTGTGAATGTCACACTTTATGGTACCAGTTTCAGAGAATGAACCATTTAGTAAAATAACATTTGTTATTTTCTGGATGGTTTATGGCTTATTGCATACTTTAAAGACTTAGTGTACCATACAGTGTACCATTATATCTGTAACACCACCTGTATTGCTGTCTTATACATAATTGATGATTCCTGTTGTGTTGAAAAACTCAGTACTTCTGTAATGCTATATATAATTTATGCAATTGTGTGTTCATAATCTTGCACTATGTGCCCTGAACGGGTATTTACATAGTCCAAGTCACTGTCTGTAAATATTTCTGCTCTCAGGCTGACAACTGCTGCAGTGTGGTGATAACTGTTTATAAAAATGTACCGCCTCTGTGCTAAAAATATTAGCTGTCATCTAAATGAGGCTAATTGATCTTAGCTGGGATCAAATTAAGCAGAAAGGGTTATTTTAGCTTACTGCATTACTCAGCTCCTGACAAAATCCTTCCTGATTATAATCAGATCATACTGGTGCCGTTATACCTCACTGAGTCATGAAGCACGATCGCTATATCAATGCTTATATGCTCATGGGGAAATTTTCAATACTTATTCATGGAACGCAGACTGTGACAGCTGTTTCAGAGCCGACAGTTATGCGACTGAAGCCTGATAATTTGCTCGGGGGATGCGGACTGTTCCGCCACACCTAAAAACAGCGCGGTGATAATCCAGCCATTTCAAGTGTTTCCATAACGGAGGCCTGCATAACACCATGACAGAAGACTCCACAGTTCACTGTTGAGTCATGCTCGTGCTTTTAAAAAATGATAACACACAAATGTATCAGATAGGTACACACATTCTTTTGAGCCAGCAGGGCCATCGTAGGGCTGTTATAAACCTCCTTAATGGAACCTGATTATTCATAATGTTTTGTATGTGATATACAGACATATCTATATAATTTTGTGATCACAGGCATCCACATTCATGGTTAAGTTTGTATGTTGTCTATGTGATTTGCATCTTTAAGGAGAGGTCTCAGCCGTGCAGCCAAACCATTCTCGCCCTCTTCATGCCAGCTGCTCAACAAGCTGCTAAACTAGCAGGAAGTGAAAAGAGAAATCTGTCAGCACGGTATAAATGGAACTGCAAATTGACTGTTCGTTGCCTTGTTTGTTTTAATTTATTAGCCTGATGCTGGATGCACATAAACCTTGAAAACCTACACACACACACACACACATACACACAGTATTTGAGCAACAGTACATGTAGCCAATAGGGGTGAAGCAAGGTGAGCGTGAGGGAGGACAGAGGGTTGCTAGGCAATTTGGGGTAACATCATGGATAGAGCAAGTCAGGTGTTCATGGTTGAAACATTTGGCCAAGAGTCTTTAATCATCTCCATGCTGGTGTGTTTTTATAGGGAAATATACATGCCATTACCAGGCCCTTCTCAATTCTATGTACTGCCAGTGACAACAATGGGCTTCATTTATCAAACTGGATATCAGTTAATTTATTTGTAAATAATTCCAAAGAGATTAGGAGACAAAATCTAGATTGTGTTATCAATTTTAAATAGCTGAATTTATCTTAATTACATACATGAATTTAATTAAAAAATATATTGTGAAACTGTAATCATGTTTCATATTAAAGTATAACTTCACTCCGTATTGCGCTTTTTAAAACTGACAGTGTCGCTAAGAAGCTTTAGATAGTAAAACAAATTTTAAAAAGGAATTTAAACATTAATTCTACAAACCCTACATATCCCTAATGAGTAAGCCCGCGGCAACAGTGGCAGGAAAAAAAAACTCCCTCAGTTGGCATGAGGAAGAAACCTTGAGAGGAACCAGACTCAAAAAGGGAAACCCATCCTCATTTGGGTGAAACCAGATACAAATACAAACCATGTAGCACAAACTTCACTACAGTTTAACATGAAGTCCGGTTGGTTATACCACAACTGTAAGTACTAAATCATTTTAGCAAAAGAGTTTATACACTTATATGCTTCAGGATGATTTTAACCAGTAGAAAGCATTTTGTGACATTTTCATTCATAAAATCCCGATTTCTATTAAAGTAATTTGTCGTAATTTTGTCAGTATTAACACCAGCATTGATGCATTTCATCACAGTAGTTTTTGTCACATCATTTTGTCACACCATCACCTCGTTTTAGTTGCATTCTCATAATACACTTCTCATCAGCCCTTGCACTTATCCCAGTCTCATGAACTTGGACATTTATTTCATATGCACTCACAATTACACCTGTTCCTCATGCACCTGAATACCTAACTCAAGCATCAACGGACCAAGCACACAAACACACCTTGCGAAGTATTATCGCTTCATGTTATTACCAAGTTTTTCTATGCTATTAAATCTTTGAGGTTTGAACTTGTTTCTGTGTTCCTTGATTTTGTCCTTCCCTAAGCCTCGGATGTAGCTGCTATTGTGTATGATCCCAACCCTGCCTGTTTACCGGTTAATGATATTGGATTTATCTCTGTCATACCTGTTTGCCCATAACATTGTACTTTGCCTGTTCCTACTCTGTTTCATGCTTTGGACTTCCAATAAATGTTTTTTTTATCTGCAAATGATTCCTCTTGCTCTTCAGCCTCACTTTGAATGTGACACATTTTGTTTATACTATTTAGTTTACAACTTAAAAAACACATTTAAATGTGCAGTACCTCTTTAATCACTTAAAAAAAATTGGTTATTTATAGTAATCAAGTAATGCAGTAATATTCCGTAATTAGGCATAAAGTAAGAACACACAATATTACAATAGTTGCACAAAAATAGAAAATCATTTATCACTGTGACAGATTTAAAAGAAAAAAGTTCTCATTATCTCTAGTAGTACCCAGAGATACAGAAAAGATCTATAACATACATCAACACACTGCATTAACAAAGGACTGAAATTTGTTGAAAACATATCATAGTGTCTGTGTTTCGGTGGACTTCCGCCTGCCTGCTCTCTGCACTGCACACAAGTAACATGACTCAACACAACAGTAATAAAAAATTTACCAGCCAACACAAATTATTTATCAGACTAGGGACGCTGCGATCCAGACAGTCTAGCATTGGAATTTCATCCAAATGGCAAAATATAGTGATAGCTGATTTGAGCTCTTTTTGAAGTCTACAAACACATACGCTTGCTGTATTCAAGTAACATCCGTCTCTTATATTAATTTTCCAAACAAAAGGACTCTACACTGTGAAAAATATAAGCGACAAGAAAATATAAGCGACAAGTGACAAGAACCTCACACAAGAGGTGATGCTTGGAGCCGACAACTACAATAACACATTACAATTCAAACACAGGAAGTATTTATCTTTCAGCACTACTATAACACATTCGCCGGCCACTTTATTAGGAACACCTATACCCCTGCTCAATCATAAAATCATCCAGTCAGCCAGGCACATGGCAGCAGCACAATGCTATTAAAATTATGTGCGTAAAGTATTCAGTGGCAATGGAGGACACAGGCTCAACAAAATTGGAGATTGGAAACCATCACATGGTCTTTTTCCAGTCTTCAGTTGTCCAGTTTCTGTGAGTCTGTATCCAATATATCCTCAATATATCCTGTTCTTGGCTGACAGGGGTGGAACCTGAGGAGGACTTTTGCTGTTCCAGCACATCCACCTCAAGGTTTGATGTGTTGTGCATTCAGAGACGCTTTTCTGCTTATCACGCTTGTAAAGTGTGCTTATTTGAGCTGAGCCAGTCCATTACAGAGCACCATGCACACACAAATGGACAACATGCCAAACTCAGACATGTCAGACATGCCAACTCCTCTCAGATAGTAACCTGAGCTCAGGATTGATCCACCGAACCTAAAGCTCTAAGATACTAACACTATCTACTGTGCTACGGTGCCACTCTATTACAGGTTAGTGTTAAATATTTTTTCAATTCTTCTTAAAGTTGGAACACCACCTGAATATTTACAAAAAAAATCACTGCATTACAAATTTCCTTGAACACTATTTTATCACAAGAGCAATTAAATTTTTCAGAATATTGTATCTTTAAAAAGTTTTCGCTTAAAAACTCAACCATTTGCAATTATAATAAGCAATCAGAATATTGGATGAGGCGAAGTATGATATGGAGAATTATTCAGATGAAGGTAATGTTATCTACCGAGGATAACACCCTCCGCGGTCTGAGTAATTCTCCATATCATACAAAAGCCGAACTCTATCGTTGTTTTATTATTCATTCAAAATATTGAATAATCAGGGTTGCACGATGGCGCAGTGGTTAGCACGTTTGCCTCACAGCAAACAAGGCCTGAGTTAGATTCCCGGGCTCAGGCGTTTCTTTGTGGAGTTTACATGTTATCCCCGATGCTTGCATGGGTTTCTTCAGGTACTCCGGTTTCCTCCTACAGTCCAAAAACATGCACAGTAGGCTAATTGGCTGTTCCAAATCACCCCTAGGTGTGAGTGTGAGTGTGAATACTTGTGTGTGTGTTGGCCCTGCGATGGCCTGGCGAACCTCTCCTGCGAATTGGGATGAAGCGGCTTCGAAAATGAATAAATGAATGAATGAATTTTTAATAATCATTCAACTTATCCAATATCATTTATGGATAAGTCAGCTCGTAGAAAAATACCAAGAATTAGCTAGTGGCTGCCCACCAATCAGAACCGAGAAAATACTTTACATGTATAATAAAATAACCTAACCTCATTCTTTTCATTTCCGCATTATATCTGATGAAATTTTCAGTATATAATTAGTTATTTATTTTTTTCAGAACAGTCCGAAAAATGTATTTCAATATAATTACCTCCACAACCTTCATGTAGTTGACATTAACTGAAAAGATTCTGCATCTGTTCTTTCTTTGACTGACTGCACCACCTCTGGGAATTTCACTTCATTTGTGTTATCTCTCAAATCTTATCTAATATCCTTCCTGAAATATTTCCCTAAAATATCCTTTAGCAAGTATGTTAGATACCTTAAAAAAAGAAAGAAAGAAAAAAAAACAGTTTTAAGACATGGCGTTACGAGGCATAGTGGTTGATACAGGGCTCATTTTACATGTTTAATATGCAGAAGCAAAGCCTTCAATCAGGCTGAAGTGGTGCTCAACTTCAGAGCTGGCAGACTGACTTTCACCTCTGACTTCATTTTCTTTCTTTTTTTTAAGTGTATTACTTTTTGCTCGACATTATCTTTCATAAATCGCTTTTGTTGATGATCCATGGGTTTGGTACAAAATATATCAAACAATATGCAATTACATTACTGTGCATTTTGATTGTACTACAGCTTGGAGTATTAATATCTTTTGGATCACTGGAATAAAGTGATTCATCACATCCACAGCCCTCACAAAATGATTAAATGGAACAAAAATCTTGCACACACTCATCTCCATCAGGAAATCCAGATTCTACGCAAATAGGAAGCACCGCCAACTCTCCTTCCAGGTCTTACACAGCCTACGTTTACTTATTAGAGCATGATTGGTACTGTTTTTTATAATGTAATAACATTTACATGTCATTAACTGAATTTCAAAGTGGAATCATTAGTTAACGTTTCAAAATAATCTCACAAATTTCTGTCGGTGTTTAAACTCAAATTAATTTCCCTGAAAAAAATTAATAAATAAAATTTTCATTCCCTTTCCTATAGAATACCTGATCAGAAAATCATAAGATTTATCTACACACAATACATTATTTAGTGACGGGTTCGATAACAGCGGCTTCATGCTGCAGCTCAATGGCTCACAGCTCCAGAGTCCCCAGTTAAATGTTCAGTTCCTGTTACTTTGTCTGTGTGTGTGTGTGTGTGCGTGCGTGCGTGCGTGTGTGTGTAGGTAAGTTCCACATCTTAATCTCTTGTCTACATGGGGATTCCCACATCCAAAGACATGCCAGTATATGGACTGGCTATGCTAAATTGCCCCAAGGTGTGAATTTATATGTACATCATGCACTGTCACGGACTATCATCCCATCCAGGATATATTTCTGCCTCATAAACAGTCTTCATAGAATAGAATCTGGATCCACCACCACCCTAACCAGGACAAAGTGTTCTACTGAAGAGAAATGAATGAATGGATGGATAGGATGGTAGTCTGTGACAGTGCACGATGCACACCTAAATTCTCACCCTGGGGCAATTTAGCATAGCCAGTCCACATACTGGCATGTTTTTGGATGTGGGGAAGCCCTAGTGTAAACAAGAGATGAAGATGTGGCTGTGGTGGCTCAGTGGTAAAGCTTACGGATCCTAAGGGAAGGAGTTCAAGCCCCAGCACCACCAAGCCGCCAGTGTTGCAGCCTTGAGCAAGACCCTCAACCCTCAATTACTCCGTTGTATTCATTCATTCATTCATCTTCTTCCGCTTCTTCCGGGGTCGGGTCGCGGGGGCAGCAGCCTAAGCAGTGAGGT
>JBCNYH010000027.1:23350712-23367778 GCA_039654325.1 Tandanus tandanus
GTGTGTGTGTGTGTGTGTGTGTGTGTGTGTGTGTGTGTGTGTGTGTTGGCCCTGCGATGGTCTGGCAAGCTGTTCAGTATGTACCCCACCTTCGCCCAGCGTCGGCTGAGATAGGCTCCAGCCTTCCCGCAACCCTAGAAGGATTAAGCAGTTTGGCAAATGAATGAGCAAGTATGTGGTTTGGAGTTTGCATATTCTCCCCATGCTTGCATGGGTTTTCTCAGGGAGCTCCGGTTTCCTCCCACATTCCAAAGACATTAGGCTGATTGGATTCTCAATTGCCCTTTGGTGTGAGGGTGAATGGTTGTGTGGGGTACGTTGATCGTCTGGCGAGTTGTTTAGGGTGTACCCCGATTTCGCCAGAGTCGGTTGGTATGGACTCAGAAAAAAAAAATAGATTCTCCCAAGTTTTGAGTCAAATGAAGGGCTGAGAGCCACAGTGGTCTAACCCACAAAAAGTGAAAAATGAGATATGGTCATGTTTTAATAGATGTGGATAAGGACTATGCGTGCTAGAATGGTCCCCTCATCTTTCTTATGACCTTGAATTGTGAGCATTATTGCTTGTTTTTTTTTATATTGCATTTTTATATTTTCATTTTTCTCAAAAAACAGCTCTCTGTAGATTAGACCACTCTGGTTCTCAGCCCTTCAAATCATTCCTAATCTATCACTAACTGGAAATTTTAAGACGATATCATAAAAGAAATTGATTCCAGTAAACTAATCATGTTTATCCCTAATACTAAGAAACCATGTTCTGAATCAGTATATACAGGTATATTAAAAAATACACACCGTTCAGGCGTGTGTCGAGGTGGGACTCTGGGAGGAGGGAGTGAAGGTGGGATTTCAGCTGCTGGGCGGGGTGGGCGAGGTGGAGCAGCATTCTCCTGAGGCTCCTACATCCAGAAAGGGAAACATGTGAGATTTATATATTTATATCTAGTTCCATACTGTAAATTTCCTTAAATGACATGACATGAAAGAAGTTCGGTTAAAAATGTGGGGCTTTCATTATTATACAGCATGAACGCGCCCTAAAAGTAAATTAATAAAAAGTTAATTAACATGGACATCCTAGAGACTATAGGATGAGTTGTTGTGATAAAACATGGTTAAGAGATCGTGTTCACCTCTAGATCACCTTCAGCGCCACTGCTATTGCTAATGTTGCTCAGCGTGCTCAGTCTGTTGCTGCCGCTGCCTGTTTAGATCACAAATACGCATGAGCATGTGCACAACAAACACCATCATTATTCATATAACCGTTTAAGAGAAATCTTCTGTTTTGACCTTATGTAGCAAGCATAATTTTTACAAACTGGCATAAAATTAATAACCTGGACAAAATATTGGCTGTAAAAGATTAATATGCTATGAATGATGTCCTGTTTGTCTAATCCATCAGTGGAAATTCCATCAGAGACCACTACAAAATAACTGCTAAGCAGATATTATTAGGATAGCGCATGTGATCATTGTAGGTAATACACATGAAGCATGTAATCAGAAAATGAGTCTGTCAGAGTTATGGGTGAAGCAGGAGCCAATCCCAGCTGACTTCAGATTAGACGCAGAGCACAACCTGGACAGGTCATCAGTCCACTGTAGGGCTAACACAGACTTATAATCACACCCATAGGCAATTTTGAGTAGCCAGTTGACCTAATCTGCATGTGTTTGGACTGTGGGAGGAAACTGGAGTACCCTGAGGAAAACTACACAAGCACAGGAATAACATACAATACAGTTACCTCACAGAAAGAATTTTTGGCCAATATTTGAACCGCTGTGAGGTAACAGTGTTAACACTGAATCAACCTGCCCTGCTTACTGCTTTATCAGATATTTTAAATATACACTTAATATTTAGTAAACGCAAATGTTTACGGTATCATCGTATATAAATACACATACTTAATATTGAGTAAATGTACACTTTTTATGTAACATTTAAGAGAATTAGCTGTAAATTTTATTATTTGTAAATTAAAATCAATCCATAGGATACATATGATTGGCTCCCAAAGATTTTATCATAGGCTGCTTCACACTACAATATTTTGGTGACATATATAGGATAGATTAAGAAATGCATTTATGGAATTATAAAATTATAAAAACGATATGTGGGTCAACCTTTGACGCACTTTCGATTCACATAATTATATCTCAGAATGCTGCACTGGACTCATTTTCTGGCGACACACCCCAAATATAGAACAGCATTTCCCGTATTGTTATTTGCACGTTGTAATTATAGAGATCATGCTGACAAAGATGAACATAGCACAATATTTCATTTCATCAGTACATAATGGTGCTACTATCACAAAGAAACAAAATACAAAGGAAAAATGATGTGGCATTGTTACTCACTACATGTGCTGGATGTACTTCCTGTATGCCAAGTTCCTCTCTGTGGTGGTCTGTTTATAGAAGGAGGTTGTGTAACGGAGCGAGGAGCTGGTTCATACACTGAACATTCAACGTTCATATGAGATCCCCAGCGCAGGTCCCTCTGCATTGGAGCAGTTATATCCAGATCTGATAAAAAATAAATACAGTTTAATATTGTGCAACAAGTTCAAACACAGAGTCATACAAAAGATAAAGATAGCTGAATATTGCTTAAAGAGGTCAACATTTCACAAAGTTAAAATGCCGTGACACCGATAAACAGGATATGCTTAGTGATGAAATGTTATGTGTGAATGATGTAATATGTTACTTTAATTAATTTGGTGCGTATTTCTATCCTTTTTTAGCTTTAAATAGATTAAAGCAATATTAATACAGAGCTGTTTAAGGAATTATCAGTAATACAGGTGGGCATGAAGTGGACATAAGCAAATACAAATGGTCCTGGTGAATCTGACATGGAGTCTCCTAGTCATTTGAAAATAAAGAAAGCTTATGCAAAAGTGCATTTAAGAAAAACAATTAAAGCATTTAAAGGGTTATTTAAAATGTTTAATGATGTTAATATAAAGAAGAGTCCCCATAAAGAGAGCCTAAAAAAGGGTACTAGTAAAGTAAAATAAACTAGGGTCATAGTGATGTGATAAAAACGGGTCCTAGTGAAGTGAGCCTAAAGAATGGTCATTGAGGAAGGGTCCTAGGGAAGTGAGCCTAAAGAATGATCATTGAGGAAGGGTCCTAGGGAAGTGAGCCTAAAGAAGAGTCATAGGCAAGCTGGTGGACCATAAGTGAACCATTTCAACTTTTCATTCATTCATTCATTTTCTAAATTGCTTAATCCTAATTAGCGAGGGAACGAGGAGGCTGGCGCCCATCTCAGCCGAGTTTGGGCGAGGGCAGACTACACCCTGGACAGCTCGCCAGGCCACCGCAGGGTCGATTTCAACTTGTTTACTCCATTTTATTTGTTTACCAGTTTTTGGATTTAAGGTCTGTGTGAATGGAAAATCCTACCTAACACTTTTCCACTTTTTCCTTTGTCTTTTTTACGTCGGATGATACTGTCTCTCAATTTTTGTAAATTTTCCTAGACATGGAAACACACACACACACACACACACACACACACACACACACACACACACACACACGTATTAATCGTCTGGTTATCTGGTGTAAAATGTGTAGTTGATGATGTCTGTATTGTACAGCGCTCCTATTCTCTCAGTACCTGCTGGAAGCGAACAGACTGCGATCGTTTTTCCTGGTCAAATTGCCAGGCTTTAAACTCCTGCACTGCCTCTTCCACAGTGAGCGCGCCCACCTTCACCCTCTCCTGCAGGGAGATGAGCTGCCTCTGACCTGGGGTCTTCATACCAGCATAGGGATCATGGGTACTGCTGAGCATTTGCTCTGGCACCGGTCTCACTGGTGCTAGTGAGGACATGGAGAATCATACTTTAAATCACTTTATCATAGTCTAACAAAATGCTTCAAAAATATCGAGAGAGTTTTTGAAACTCGTACCTTGAGAAGACTGGTCCTGTTTGCAATTGCCTTCTGAATACAGTGGGTTCTTGGAGCAGAAAACTGCAAAAACATATTTTAAAACACACAAAAATGTATTTCATGCTGATTCTTATCAGATTGCAAACACAGATCAAATGCCATGAGAGCGTGAGCATGCAAGCATGTTTTTGTGGTACATGTGTGGTATTTACAGAGTTTTTATGGCACATGTTTGACTGCTACCTGATGAAATATAAGTTTTGAATTCCTCAGGCTCGGATGCGGTGCATGCTCGAGGTATCGGCGCCGGAGGACGATTTATGACAACAGATGCCATGTCTTCTGCATCATCTATTGTGTCATAAATTTCATCTGGATAGCAGAGCTTATATGGGTCATCGTCATCTTCTTCCTCGTAGTTTTCCACGTTGTCTTCAGGGTTTTCCTCTTCCATCTCACTGCCTCTTCTGCCAGTGTATGCATCGTTTCCGAGATCCTCTTCAGTCACAGAATGTTTCTTTGCATTTGCTGAGGTAAAACAGTTGTTATTATTTATTTAATAATAGCTAATACACACGTTCCAATAGTGTTATATAGATTCTACACAATAAAACTTACATAATTATTCCATTTAACAATGATAGTAATACAGTTAGCAGTAGTATCACATTATTCACAAGTCCGAATATAATGTGCCACCCAAGCATGTTATCACTCTACTATCAGGCACTAAGAAAGCCATTTATTCTTACATAAAATTAGCTAAATATTTATGGATATTCAGAATATTAATTATGTACAATTATCAATCATCTTCTGACATAGTGCATTTCTACCATATGGGGATTCAAAATAATAATCATCATCACTAAAGAAAATATAATCTTAACTATCTAATAAAACATTTCCAATCCTTCAGACCGGGACTTGTTTTGTTAGTCATTGGGTTTTGTTCATGTCCTTTTACCTTCGAAAAACTTTCTCAGCACAGCATCTTCTGAGTGCGACTCATTGAAAGAACTGTCCAAACTTTCTAAGTCTTCATCTATAGAGAAAGGAATCACACAATGCCGTTTACTCAGGTATTTTTACTCTGTAAAGCACCCATGTTGAAGTAACAGCGGTAGGGCAATGCTGGCTTAGTGGTTAAGGCGATGGGTTACTGATCCGAAGGTCAGCGGTTCTATCACCACTGTTGGGCCCTTGAGCAAGGCCCTTAACCATCAATTTCTCAGTTGTATAAAAATGATAATTGTAAGTCGCTCTGGATAAGAGCGTCTGCCATATGCTGTAAATGTAAACACCCACAGTGTTGATTTACACTTTACGCAATTCTCCTAAAAACACATTCATATATTAATTCATCACTGGGTCCCAGGGGTTTTCCCTGAAATAATGAGTTAAATTGATACTGTAATAATCTGCCAGGTTATCATTTGCTTTATTATTGTAATCTTTCTGAGAATATCAGTGCGTTTAATTCATTCTTCATTCACTTATTCATTTGCCGAATTGCTTAATCCTACTAGGGTTGCAGGGAGGCTGAAGCCTATCTCAGCCAACTCTGGGTACACCCTGAACAGCTCGTCAATCCATCACAGAGCGAACGCACACACAATCATCTACACTCACACTCAAACAAGCACCCACACAAGCACACAAAAAAACACCCGAGCCTCGAACCCAGTAACTTCTTGCAATTAGGTTGAAGTCCTAACCACTAGACCACCATTAGAACTTCTTATTCGTATTGGATTATCATAGTTGTTATTTACTTACACAACTGCATGTCAGGATTGAGCTGCATCATGGACTCGTATATGTCCTCCTGGAGAGAAAACTTGGCAACAAAATTTTGTGAAGCATTTGCCATCGGCTCATAAATGTCCTCATCATCTGGAGTTGTCATGGATTCCTGTATGTGAGACTTGACCAAGTCTATAGTCTCCTGGATGGTTTAACAATACAAAAAGCTTTAAAACAACCAACACTGGCATTAGTAGTTTATGTAAAGTGTGAAACGGTGATTGGGTAATGGTAAATGAAGGAAGGCTATTCAAGTATATGCGTGCTGAACAATATGCTTGCTGATTACACATTATGTCACAGTAAGCCTTTGGTGGTACTAATAGATGTACTTCAGAACATTAAAAGACATGAAAACTCAAATTCAAAAGTCACTTCTAAAAAAAGCAAGTGTATAATGAGGTTTCTTGTGACAGGCTGTTAATGTGATGAATATCTAGTATATAAAGTATAATTTGCACAAAAAATGTCTGCTTTGCACTTACAACATAGTCATCCATGAAATGTCTCAATTCAGGAAAACCACTTTTCTCGGCCAGGGTATTAGGGTAATCCCTGTTCTTGTTCGCTACGCTGTAGGCCTGAAGAGCTCCAGGACATTGCAGTAATGTACTTGTCAGCTTTTTTAATCCATACTTTGCCGAGAAGTGAAGTAATGTTGGGAGTTCCACATCTTGCTGGTCTGAATGTTCAAACAGAGCAGCTTTCAATGTGTGATCTGTTAGGTTTTCTCTGAATATGTGCTCTTGTGTCATAATTCCTAATTCTGTACCATACATATTAATATCACATACAAGTCATCCTTTTTATTTTTATGCAAACAAACAGAACAGGGGTGGCTCACTTGTTGTCTCCTGTTCAAGCTGATTAATTCCAAATACTTTTAGTCCATTTGGAGGCATCTGTTTTTTGAGAGAATTTGTAAGCAAGGTATCCAATGCCTCTGATGCATTCGAGGTAATACTGAATGCCTGAAAAACAAATGGTATAATTTATTTGAGTAATAAGACACCAGGATAAATTAGAAAATAATTACAATATATTTGGCACTTAAAATGAGAAAAAAATTGTATTTCTAATTAAAGCTTAAGGTTTAAAGTAGTTATCAATGGATTTAAGAGGTATAAACATATGCACTGTATATTTCACTGTATATAAAGGCAGGTTGTAATTACACCGTGGCATCAGTAGGAATCAAAGCAAATTGTAGCCGTAGTGGTCAGCTAATATGGTATTTACGCCCTACTGTATATAGCACCACCCAGAAACATGACAAACACCCATGTATCCTTAGCCAACATTGTTATTTACTCCCAAAACCCCAATTCTAATATTAATAGCTCATTAGGATATAAACAGTAAAATAGCTACCTTATGACTGCTCTTACCCAAGTGCAGACAATCCCAAAATAGAAACAGAGTGTAATGTCTGTCATGTTTCTCCATCGTAATATGTCATGTCATCACTGCAATGAAATGTAATGAATGGATGTAATTACCTGACATATAAATTGCACAGGATCCATAACTTTCTCAAGATAATTGCTAATTTGCTCCATTTCTGTGTAGTATGTCACAGTTGTTGAACATACAATCGAGTCATTATTATAAAGATGCAGAGTAACTTCACCACTTGGCATATCTGAAAGGATAACAACTCTATAGTATAAAAATATAATCTATCCATTATATAATATACACACTAAAGCACTACAGATACACAAGATGCAATAATATGTTCAATTTTACAGGGGAATTCTGCATTTAATTATTATTCATTTTATTCTCATGTAACTAAATTACTTGTATTTATCCCTAGGATGATCAGTGTTAGAAAAATACTGACAAATCAAATATCTTGATCAGAAAAGTGTTAAGAAAAGCGGTTTATAACAACAGTTTTATGAAATCACCCAGCTCCAGCTGCAATTATATGAATTAACTCTTAAGCGTGAGCACAAATAAGTGCTGGCCAGAAATAGCATGCAAATGACATTAAAAGTGAAAAAAAAATTCAGAGGAACTAAAAACAAGAAGTTCCTCGCTCGGATCCGAAACCCACCAGGTGACTGAACTGCAACAGTATATTCGTTCACAGCAGTTCCAGACAAGCGTTTTGCTGAATGTTCACAACAAAACTCCATTTCAACATTGTCTTGATTTTCCAATCTGTTCACCATGATCATATAAATAATGACTGAGGTCTGGAAATGTACAGAAGATATTTTATGTCAACCTTACATGATGGCAACAAATTTAACAATGGGCACTCAGAACATATTTTCATATAGACGTGTATACAAGTTTTTAAAAAAAAACAAAAAAAAAGAATGTGCTTTCTGTCAAACAGGCATAGTGACAAAAGAAGTTTGACTTGAAAGTCACAGCTATGCAGCACTAACAGTTCTAAGAACAAGTGGTTAAAAAAAATAAAAGTAGTTGACTTTATTCTTTAGGCTTAACATTATTATTATTTCAATTAGTTAAAAAAAAATAGTCCTGAATACTTACCCCACGGAGGATTCTGTTCGGCTGGACCGTCAGGCATGCGCTCTGTTCTTCTGATGCATATAGACTCCTGGATTGATTTGAGTTTCTTTCGGAAACATCCACATGTTCCTCTGGTGAAGGGAACTGATCTGAAGTGAGCTGAAAAGGTTCTATTGGAGCCGGCAGATCCATAATTTGTGTTGGTGATGGGATTTTATCTTCTGTCATCACTTCGTCCTCAAGAGAAGTAATGTTTTCTTCGAAGAAACAGATTTTCAGATTGTAAACTTTGTTGAATTCTCACTCATTTGCCAATCCGGTTAATACTATTAGAGTCACAGGGAGGCTGGAGCCTATTTCAGCCGACACTGGGCCCTGAACAGCTTGCCAGACCATCACAGGGCCAACAAACACAACCATTCACACTCACACCTAGGGTCAATTTGGAACAGCCAGTTAGCCTAATGTGCATGTGTTTGGACTCGGAGGAAACCGGAGTACCCGGAGGAAAACCCACACAAGCACAGGGAGAACATGCAAGCTCTACACAGCCCAAGCCCGGGACTCGAACCTAGGGCCTATTTTCTGTGAGCTGGACTTGCTAACTATTACACCACCATGCCACCCTCTGTTGAATCCTAATATTTTTAATTGTATGATTTCGTATTTTGAACCAACAAACCTAAAGACCAGCTTGGGGAACTAAAGTTCTCTCAAAATGCTTTTCTACATCCTAGAGAACTTGTAGTACCCACTGAAGTGAAAAAGATTCCTCAAGCATTCTTCGGGTGTTAAATCTTTATTAGCTTTCTAAAATACTTCAATTTTTTTTTTCAGGGGGGGGAAGGAATTAATTAAAGAAATACATACCTTTCTCAATAACTTCACAAACTGTGGAGACATACAGTGCAGGCTCGTCATCTGAATCAAGCTTTCTCCAGCTATTCCAGTGTTCAAAACAGTCCATTAAACCGTCGCTTTCAGAGATTCCGCACAAAAAAGCGATGATTTTACTCGGCGGATAAAGAAACTTTTTCAAGGTGTTCCGCACCCCTGGCTCACTTTGAATATCTATAAATGCTACTGAGAGTAAAAGCAAGATGCACTGGCTGGTACTAAAAATTGAATAGTCTTCACCTCGCACTGAATGTTCTCCATCCACAAGATAGAAAGAAATAGAATCCTGGGGGAAATGGTGTGATGACTCCAGGATGAGCTTTAGGTATGAGGCCCAGTCCTGGGCCTCACTTGTGTGTACAATTAACACTGAGCACATGACGGAGCATCCAGTATTTGCTGCAAAAAAGGAGTTATAATGAGTCTTCCTGTCCAGTACAGGTACCTGTGACAACTTGTCAAAACATCTTATATCTTAGGCCAAGTTTTCAGGCATTTCGACTGATAACACCCACACGTGCCACATCCCTAAAATAAACTATAGTATGATTCATTCTAAACTATAAATCCAGAAGTTAATTGATGATATGAAACTAAATGTGGCTAAAAACACTGGACCTTTATATAAAGTATGAACAAAGACATTATTCTTGTGTAGCCTAATACGTCCGATCCCCATTCAACAATCATGCAAACTACAGTTATCTAAGCAAGCGCCAAGGCTGACATCAGTAGGGTGTAAATATTAAAAGGTGGTTTCCTATATTGTAGCTATAAAAACTAAATCACATGATCTTTCTGCTATCTTTATGGTTTAAAATATTTTAAACATCAAGGGGTATAATGAAAGAAAAACAATTGGTATGATTCCATGAAGACGTGTCGGAGTAGAAAAAAATGATGTTGCCTAAAACTGTCAAGGAGTGGAACACTTTTATGTGACAGAACAGTTGGGATCTATGTTTTTCTAGTGATTACTAAATGGAGCTAAGGCACACTTTACTCATTTAGGGCAATAACTTATGTTAGTAGATGTATTAGGGCCTTTTATCTATTATGCTAGTTGCATTAAAATTCTTTCATTTTAAAGTATCAATTGTGTCAGCTATAGCCTCATATCAGGAGTGTAACAAATGCATTTAAATGAAATGAAATACATTTATTCAAACATTACTTTCTGTAATAATGTCCTTCCTTTTATCTATCTGGGTTTTTCATTAATGCATGGTAAGCTGTTATAGAGTCAACATGAAACACGCTTTGTCCTGCTTCATGCTTTTACACACCCTATGCACTGTCATGTCAGGACTGTAACGTTTAGCACCATTAACACCATATAACTCTTTGCAGAAATGTACCAGAAAAACCTTTAGCTACTAGAATTTTTGTGTCCATTGTTTTCTTTTTCTTTATGTATTTTTTTAAAAGTAAATTAAAAACTAATATACTGTCAAACATGTGTATCTACACTTTGTAATGTTGTTTTAATGTCTGTATCTCTCGTGTTCTTTGAATAGAATATCATTCTCTAAAATACTATTAAGAATCATGCTAAGATGTGTGTGAGAGAGAGAGAGAGAGAGAGAGAGAGAGAGAGAGAGAGAGAGAGAGCAAAAGATAGATGGGTGTATGCAGCAACAATCAGCAAAATTACGCAAAATTACCAGGAAAAAATACTTAGAAAGCTTTTGCTTCTTCAAAAAACGGATTTTTGACACATGAAGTATAAACAAAAATCGACCAAAACGGTGACAGATACAGTATGTTAAGAAAGTGTGCTGGGGTGGGCTACGGGGGTCTGAATGTTTTAACTAATAAGATCCAAAAAGTTGCTCAGACAATATAAAAGAAGGTATTGAAGCAAAATAATTGCATATTGAGTATTTACCATGTTCTGGAAAAGTGATGCTTTTTTTAACTAATGTTAATGTTATTTATTAATAATATCTTAACTTACACTATTTGACCATTGTTGAAGTTTGTCATAATGAAGGAGCATTTGTCAAAACTAACACACTATATATCCTGGTGGTATAAAATGAACAGTTCCTTCACTTCTTAATTTTGCTCTAATGGGATGCAAAACTTTGCACTGACCCATAAACAAATTAGTTTGAGATTTAGGGTTTTTAATACAGGTTACTTACCCTTTGTCTCAGTGACAGATATCCAAGTTTAATCAAATCATCCAGTTCTATAACTACAGGATTTTACTTGTTATCCAGCTTTCCAAGCGAATGAAGTTTTTAAAAATCTTTTCTGAGCTACAGACTCTGGAAGGTGGCAGCTCTTGAGTTACACATATTAAAAGAAACCCTTCATTTCCTGCTTGTGAGTGGCAACGTCACTTCCTACAACACTGTATAACATACTGCCAAGAATATCTATCTGACAAAGACAGAGATGCTTTGTGTTAACCTACGGGAGAAGAGCTGTAACTGTTACTTCCCACTTGCAAACACAAAGGTTATGAAATACAACAGCTGCACAAATGCGAACTAATGATGAAAAAGTATTAAGAATAAAGAATTAAGGACAACAAATTTAAATGTGTAAGAAGAAGGTTTGCATTTTTAAATTAAATATTTACTGAAATGTGATCTGTTCTTTCTCTAAGTTATAAATCACAACATCATAAATACAGACAGGCTTTAACTAACAACACACACTTTACAGTGACATAAATTTACTGAAAATAATTTTTAAATCATATGAATTGTTGTTGACAAAAGTATGAAAGTGGCCAAATTTGAATAAACAAACGGCCATTTTTATGGGAAATAACCTGTATTAACCTTTCATGCACCTAATCAGTGAGTACTTTGTGCCCATTCCTCCACAGTAAACTCTATTGGTTAATATTTTAGGGATGTTTACTGTATCTTTTTTGCAACAGTGCATTCCAGTCCATCTGAAGTCACCTCAGTGTCACTGTTGTTAAACACATTCTCCCCATTCTCCACAATCTCCACACTCTCCACATTTGTACAGTGTTGATGATTTACTCCTGTGTTGTGGGTTATTGCTACACATGATGACAGACATTGTGACTTTCCTCTGTAAAGTTTCCAGACTGGAAGCTTCCAGAAACCAGCTCCACACCGCAACACTCCCTCCACCAGGATATACAGATACAATGAAAATTTTAGATTGAGATCCAGTGATTGATGGTTGTTCTTTTTTATGGTTTTATCAAACATGGAGCCGGTGTGCCATATTTTGAGCATTTTTATTAGAACATTTAGTCAGTCTTCAGTTAAATTGAGAGGATTGTGAGGATATTTTAGAGTTTCTGTTTTTTTATATTTTCATTGAATTTTTCAACACTTTTCTGTTGGCCTAAACAATTATTACTTTAGATATTAGATTAGATCATTTAAATTAGAAATTTGATATTGGACAGCATGGTGAAGTAATGGTTAGCACGTCTGCCTCACAGTAAGAAGGTCCTGGGTTCAAGTCCTGGGCTCAGCGAGGGCGTTCCTGCGGGGGCTTTGCATATCTATCTGTGGGTTTCCTCTGGGTACTCTGTTGCATTACAATTCGTTTCACTGGAACTAAGTGACCTAACACCTGTTTCAGCATGACAGTGTCCCTGTGCACAAAGACCTTGACTCATGCTTGTAATTAAGTAAAAGTGCATGGTTAAACTGTTGTCTGACGCTAACTGACCTGCAGTACATTTAGTGATTTTGTCTCAAACATGAAGCCATCATCCACATGTGCAGACTCCTTGACAAACAGGTGGATTCAGCCACAGTAATCACACACATTCCTGAGCGTTCATCATCAAAATACACTTTTATTTGTGAATCTTCACACGTGTACAACACATGTTTTGTTTGATAGGCCTTTTTTATTTTACTTTACTCTATTTACCTCAAAAGTTGTTAGTCGGAGCTGGGAATGAAGTCGCCCTTGTGTGGAGCACGTAGAACTCAGAATCCATACTCCACATTTTACCAACAGCCAAAATACACAAGTGTGTGACTCAGACTTCAATATTAAATAAATAATTTCACAATTGATGATGCCATCTTTATTGTATTTGAACTTTTCAAAGACCGATTAGATTTTGGCATCTTGGATGAATGTCCAGCGCCTCTTAGTCATACCACAAAGCCAGGTGTCATTACTGTAAAAGTATGTGCACACCTTGTAGCATTGGTCCAGTGAACTGTCCTGAGATTTCTATTTATGGTGATGTGAAACCAGAGTTGAAAGGCACAATGGACCTGGTGACTGCAAAGAAAGTAGAAACTGCGATGGTCTGCAGTGGAAGGTCATCCTTGGTCTTCTGGTTTCACTTTTGTATATTAATGACTGAGACTTTTTATTCCATACGCCTACGTTCTGCTGCTCTTTGTGACCAAACGTGTCTCAGGTCAGACTTTTTTTTAACATCAGAATATGAGTTTTCCATAAATGAGGCAACACTGACACACTCCATGACCAAAAAAAAAAAAAAAAAAACACGAAATCACACACATTACAATTTAACAGGAATGGTTTTGGGTGGAGGAGATTATTTTGTCAAACTCAGATAATAAACACCTATTAAACTGCATTCATAGAATAGTTTTCTTATTCTTGCTCTAGTTGATTATCCACATCATTGTCCCAAATCTATATGGTGTCTAAGTGGATAGGATTGAGCAGGTGGGGTTGAGGACCTTGTCCAAAGAACCAACAGTGGCAGCCAGGAACAGACTCAAACCCCCAAACTTCTGGTCAGCAACCCATTGCCGTAAGCCACCACCCCAATCCTTGCACTGTTCATACTTTATCTGCCCTGGGTTAAAAAGTGCCTGGGCATCTCTGTGTGGAGTTTGCATATGTTTTCCTGTGCTTTTATGGGTTTCCTCCAGGTACTCTGGTTTCCTCCCACAGTCCAAAGACATCCACTTTAGGCTAACTGGATGCTCCAAATTGACCTTAGGTGTGAGTGGTTTTGTGTGTTTTGCGTGCAGTGGTCTGGCGAGCTGTTTAGGGTGTACTCACCCTTCACCCAGAGTTTGACCAAGGCCCTAGCCAGAATTATATGTAATATGGTTTACATAATATGGTTCAGCAAATGAATGAATGAGCCATATTTAAATTTCATATCACGACCTACCTACAACAAAATAGACAAAAATGACTTTTCTCAACCATCATGCTATAAAAAAATTAAAAAATTTAAAAATAATAAATTAAAATTGCATGAGCATGAAGTTTTCAGAGCTGTCCAAGGTGTACTCTGCCCTCGCCCAGAGTCCAGAGATGGGCGTCAGCCTCCCCGCGACCCTAATTAGGATTAATTGGTTCAGAAAATGAATGATGAATGAATTAAGTTTTCAATGATCTCCTTGAATACATAGATGGATTCATGCTTAGCTAATTATCTTCTGGTATGTATCCTTGAAAAACAAGTCAGTTTCAGTACAGTGTCTTTTTTTTTAAGAATTTCTCCAGCAGTGTATGTCAACTGGATTGAAAAGGGGTTTTGAAAAAAAAAATACAGTGCAGTTTCTTTCTTCAACAAAAAAACAACATTCCATCCCAACCAGCCTGTCTACTGCACTAACACCTATAGCACTAAAACCACCTTTAGAACAGAAACGTATTCTCGGGCCAAACTGACCTGGCTGACACATTTGCTGAATCGAAAGCTTATTCAGTGACAAGATAAAAAGTGAATGGAAGAGAAATTACCAATAAAGAAATACCAAGGTCTGATTTGTGTTGATGAACTGACAGTGTAAGATGTAGGAGTAATGCAGTGGCTTTTCTTATATATATCTGAAATTCTTAATAATGTCAACTTTGGCTAAGCATTGAGCAGAAACACATGCTTTGCTGGAGGATTACTGATAAAATGTCGAAATGAGAATGTGCATAGATGTCAATGCAAGTACTCCCTAGAAGTCAGGGGTCTACAATCGATCATCTCTACGGTTCTTTTTGGTGCCTTATAGCATGTTGTTACAATCAAAAACAATGAATATTCCCACCACCAACACACAAATGTGCACACAGTGTTCTGAAGTTTTAATTGTATTGTGTTGAATTATTGGGTCAAACAGTGTCTTTATCAAAGTCTTTTTTTCTCTCTTATCTTCTTTCAGTCTGTTCCTACATAGTCTTTTGCATGTATTTATTATATGGCCAAGGTTTGTTTTAAAAAATGGTGTTTTTTGATCAGTAGAATACAGTATCACCACAATAAAGTTGAAACAGATTAAGACAGTGGAAGAGGACAATAGTTAGTTCTGTGACTGGCACCTCACACAGAAGCTAACATTGACTCACCGCTATGAGCCTGTGTTGGATGGATTAGTTTTCTCAGAATTCAGCTCAATTCTGTCATGAACTGACAGTGAAGTTGGTTCTACTGGTGATTGGTGGCGAAAAAACAAAGCCTACTCTCAGACACTCCACTGTCACCCTTACACACAATATGACAACTAGCAGATATGCTGACAGAGCCCTATTCAGCATTGTTTTTTTTTTTGTTTTGTTTTTTGTTTTTTTTCCTCACCGACAGTTGATCTTGTTTCCTGTACCTCTTAAATGTCTCAGCTCAATTACTGGTATGTCTTGCAATGGCAAATAAAAGGTCATTGTCTCAGAACTGAGATTAGGATCAGGTTCATGTAATTAATATGAAGTTATTAGGGAGTTTTTATGCCAGTGGTTCATAAGTGATTTATTTAGATTGTTGTCTCAGTTATGTACTCACTGATAATTGGTGTAACAGAGGATGGCAGCAGTTGCTACAGCTGTCATCATTAGTCAAAAATCACGTTGTTTAAAAGCTGCACTTTGCCAAGCATGAGAGATCATTTTTGTCTTTGCACTCATTATACACTGTCTTTGAACTCATATTATGTGTGTGTGTGCGTGCGTGCGTGCGTGTGTGTGTTTATTGTGGGGAATAACCATAACATAAAAGAAGTCTAAAATTATACTTTAATTAAATATATTTTAATTTTTATATTTATCTGTTTTATGATTTTTATGTAATTTAACCATGACTGAGGCAGGTCAGTTGAGCTCTGCGTACTCTGACCAAACCTAAGTGCTGGCTTCTTTATGTAGCCTACTCATTCAATGTGTACAGTAGTGCTACATGAAAAAGTGAGTAGGCCGAGCTCTGTTAAGCTGTTTTAGTGTGTGCTACATTGAAAAAAAATGCTTTATTTTTCCATTTTAAAGTGTGATTTTGATGACGCCGCCTGTGCCAAGTGACTGGTACAAACTGAGACAATGTGGACCAGTCAGGTCAGGCCATTCCCATAATAAACCTGGGATAATGCTTAAATCAAAATTACAGTCTCTGACTCTGAAATTCTGAAAAAAAAAGCAGCTACTCAGTATGAAAGTTGCATTTTTCACGGTTAAAAAAACTGTGAATGAGTTTCAAAAGATGCCAATGTCAACAAACTGTTATCATTTGTCAAAAAAAAAATGTTAATTTGTTCATTAGTCAAGAGTGGTTTGCGGTTTGCACAGCAAGAAGAACTTCAAACAGAAATACAAGACAGGGAAAAAAAGAGTTAAACTAGTTTCTTTGTGTAAGGAGCCACTGTGTCCAACAAACAGAGTTTCATATTTATCAGCTCTGAAATAGGGTCTTTCTTCTATTGGAGGCAGGCCAGAATTCAGTAAATTAATTAAAGTATTAAATTCATTTTTTAAAGCTTTAAGAATATCTGGAGAAATTTTGCCAACAGTCCCTGAAAATCAAAATAAAGTCGTGGAATGTTTTTAAAAAAAAAAAATTCAGCTTCAAAGAAAGAAATAAGTTTGGATAGCACAGATGATCCCTCAGCCATCTCACCTCAATGCACAAGACTGAAATAAAAAATAAATAAAATAAAATAAACATTGTCATGGTTTAACAACAGACAAATAAAACAAAAATATTATTTTCATTTCCTTTTCTGACGTTTCCATGT
>JBCNYH010000027.1:23384432-23401814 GCA_039654325.1 Tandanus tandanus
TTGGAGTTGGGAAATATGCATAAAAAGGATGATATGGTCAAAATACTCACTTGCCTAATAATTGTGCACACAGTGTAGATGTGTTAAACAACTTGGGAAATTGGTACCTTGAACCAAAATACTGAAACATGACAGACAGGTGTTTATTGCTGCCCAGATGTGCTCTGTTTGGTTGGTTGTTTAAACAATTTAGAGCTCGATGCGTCTACTCTTGATTTAAGCACTGGGTTTTGCCTGTAAAGATTGTTTTTGTTGCTACGATGTATAAACCAACATGAAAGCCAAAAGGCTATGTCCTGAAAAAGAAGCAAACCACTGGTGTACTAACAACCAGACACCTAACCGGCTGGCCAAAGAAAACAACAGCAGTTGATGACAGACTTTGTGAGAGCTCTGAGGAAAACAGTGGCATCAACAACAATCTCCACGGGGCAGGCGTGAAGGTATCACAATCCACCACTGGAAAAAAATCTTTGAAAGGAGAAAAATGAAGGTCATAGCACAAGATGCAAACCAGTCATCAGCAGTAAGAATGTGAAGGCCAGATTGGAATACAGACATGAGCCAAAAATACTCAGGTTCCAGGATTAACATCTGAAGTGATGGAAAGGCCAAAAGCATGGCGAAAAATAGAATATTCACATGACCCAAAACATTTGAGATCACCAGTGAAGCATGTTGGAGATAGTATCATGTCTTGGGCTTGCATGGCGTCATTTGGAAGGTGTTTACGAACCTTCAATGGTGATGTCACTCATGATTATATCAGCAGAATGAATTCAGGAGTCTAGAAACATTCTGTCTGCCAATTTACAGAGAAATGTATCCAGTCTAATTGGGAGGAACACAAGGCCAACACAATACAAAGCAGAAGTTTTTAGACTGAAGAGCATACTGAAGAGAGAAAACCCTTAAAAAGAAAAACTGAAAATAGAGCAGTACGTGCCTGGAAAGTCAGCATACAAGAACAATGAAACAGTTTGATGCAGGTTTTGCAAGGGATATATTAAAACAACAACAGATAGTAAGGGTTATCTACCTAAGGACTATCTGCTCCAGTACCAACAAGATTACATTACATTTACAGCATTTTGCAGAGGCTCTTATCCAGAGCGATGTACAGGAGTGCTTTAAAGTCACTATCAGTGAATACATTCTTATACTTGTTCACTAGGACAAAGGCTCAGTATACCATCAGTCAAAACTCAGTGGGTTGGTGTTGTGTGGGGTTTTTTTGTTTGTGTGTGTGTGTGTGTGTGTGTGTGTGTGTGTGTGTGTGTGTGTGTGTGTGTGTGTATAAAACATTGTGCTAATCCAACTACTGCCTAAAAAAGGTCATTTGAAGACATCCAGTGACTGCCCGGACATCTACAGGAAGTTCATTCCACCACCTTGGAGCCAGAACAGAAAAGAGTTTAGATTACTTTTTCCCTTGTCCCTTGGTAGAAGGAGGGACCAGTCTGGCAGTTCTAGAGGATCAGAGAGAATACCGTGCAGTGCATGGTGTGATAAGTGCTTTGGGGTAGGAGGGTGCAGCTCAATTTTTGGCTTTGTGGGAGTTTTAAATCTAATGCGAGCAGCTACAGGAAGTTTAACACTTCTAGATGTAAATATCGAAAAATGGAACCCGGAATTCATCACGTATTCGTCTTTTGATCTCAAACCCACGTCTTCATATTAATTTATTCAATCGTTTGACAAACTGATTTATCCTACTAGGGTCATTTAGCCTATCTCAGCAATATCTGGGCGAAGGCAAGGTCAACCCTGAACAGCTTACCAGTACATTACAGGGCCAACACACACACAACCATTCACACTCACACCCAGGGGCAAATTGGAACAGCCAGTTAGTCTAACATACTGTACATGCCTTTGTACTGTGGGTGGAAACCGGGGTACCTGGAGGAAATCCACACAAGCACAGGGAGAACATGCAAATTCACACAGAAACACCCTCGCCAAGCAAAAGACTTGAAACTGTGAGGCAGATATGCCAACCACTATGCCACCATGCTGTCCTATGTCTTTACATGCATACCAAAAACAAAAGAATTGGTCTTGCCATTTTAATACTTTGGGAGGGAATTGTATTTCGTCCAGCAATCCCTTATGACATATTTTGGTTCTGTGCTAATGACCAGAAGGTTAGGGAAACTCAGGATTCCACTGTTGAACCCTTGATCAACAATCGTCCTCAACACTCTCAGTTCAATTTCCTTTAGAAAAGCACAGAAAATATTTTATCGTACTATACTTGTACACAAAAAGATAGCTTAAAAACTGCTTCTTACTTTATATTGTATGATAGTATAGTAATCCCTCGCATTGCAGTGGAAGCATCTCTATTTTTTTAACCCGGATTGTTTCCTCCCACAGTACAGAGACATGGAAGTTAGGCTAATTGGCTATTCCAAATTGCCACTAGGTGTGAGTGTGAAGGGTTGTGTGTGTGTATTGCCCTGCAATGGACTGGCGAGCTGTTCAGGGTGTACCCTGCCTTCACCCAGAGTCGGCTGAGAAAGGCTCCAGCTTCCCCGTGACCCTAGTATGATGAAGCAGTTTTGCAAATGAACGAATGAACGAATGAACGAATGAAGGATGGATGGATGGATAGATTGATTTTCCGTTGTTGATGTTTGCAGCTTTTAGGTGAAAAGAGGCTGTTAGTGAATTTGAGAATGTTATCCTTTATGTATAATTTCCCAGTTAGTAAAAGACACTGTTTCTCTCGTCACAGTAAGACACACGAAATCATCTGACAAAATGAAATACTCTGTCCAAGTATTTAAAACATCAAGAAATGATAAGATGACAAAGATAACATTTACTTCTCCACCAGCTCTGTGTTCTGTATGTGCGTCACTTTCACAGGTAAGAGATGGCAACAGTATGAACTATGTGAAAAAGGCAAACCAGTGTGATTTTCTTTGCAATATTTAGCTGAAAAACCTTGGGTCCTAGAATTCATATGGATGATACATGTGATCGGATACTGACATGAACTATCTACCCCTTTATAGCACTGGTGTTCCCTAAAAGGATGGTGAAGGATTTCGTCGTCCTGGGCAGCCTCAAGCATCTTTCATGGACACTCTGAAGGGAGACACTGGGGCGGCAAACACCACCGAGCTTGCTGCCTGTATGTTGAATCATGACAATTAGCCTCTTTCTGCAGGATAATGTGCCCTGCCATACTGCAATTACAGTTCAGGAATTATTTGTGGAAAATTGGCCTCCAAATTCCCTGTCTATGGAAAGTGCCTTGCAAACAAGTCCAAACCATGGAGGCCCCACCATGCAACTTACTGAAATTAAAGAATGTGCTACAAATACCACAACACACCCTCAGAGGTCTTGTGGAGTCCATGTCCTGATGGGTTAAAGCCGTTTTGTTGACACAAGTAGGACCTTAATGCTAATAAGCAGGTGGTTTTAACGTTATGGCTGATTGGTGCATATGTATATAAACTATAGTATGCGTGTAAAGCGCATGGCTAATACCAACCGAAATATTATTTGCAGCTGTACATACCCTCCTAACGCAACAATATTTAACATTTCTAAGAATCTCTCCCTACAGAAAGTGGAAAAGTGGTACAGTCTTGACTGTCAGCAGGAACAAAGAGCTGTGGTTTGCAGTATTGCTTTACACAAATCTCATACAGAAATGAGAGTTTTTACTGTGTTATGGAGTGGGTGAGCAGTGTTCATCATGCTGAGGAGTTCTATGGTGCTGAACGTTCCTAGTTGTCAGACACACAGACATTTGTTTTTGCAGTTTCAAAATGAGTGCCGTCTGAACAAGAGAAAAGTTACTCCTCCGTCTGCCAAACAGGAGAGTGAATGAAATGTTCATAGCATACAAAATAAATTAATTTCCATTTTCTGTTTTGGCCTGATACAATATAAAAAAAACAGTCCACCCAACATATTTGTACAATAATGCTTAAACTAATTTTAATATGGCTCTTTTTTGTAGGTATAATGAAAAATGTGTCATATGTCTTAAATAACCTGCCTTTGTCACTTCCTGTGAGTAGATTAACAAACCACTTCCTGGCTGTTTGAACATTTGTCTCTGCTGAAACATGTTTTCTACAGGCTGAGTTTTCTGGTTTGGCTAATCAGTTGTGGTGCCGTTTCCTTTCTGCCAATTAAAGTGGTGCATCTTTTTCATGATTGATATGAATTTAACTTGACTTCCCCTTGAGTCATAATCGGTTTTCAGAGCAGCAGTAAAGCCTTTTTCTGTCATGTGACAATGCCAGCAGTGTGGAAAATGAAAGCCAAAGCACGCCTTCTTCTCCTCCTCCTCCTCCAGAAACCACACACAGTGGGTCAATGCAGAACTGTGAACATTCAACCACACAGTTGCTCCACACTGCAGTTCACACAGAGTACAATGCTAAAGGCTTACTGATGAGATTTGAAATCCCAGGGCTTCCACAAGGCCACTGAACAGTTTAACCCTCAACTTCTCAGCTCTAAGCTTGGAGTGGATCCTGCCTTATTTATAAATTGCTTTGGATATATCTGTTCACCAAATTAATTGGTTTAAGCTCTTTTGACCTTGAGTACATAATCAGTAGTACATGGTCTTAATGCAATAATAATAGTAATAATAATAATAAAAATAATAATAATAATAATAATAATAATAATATTTTGATTTAGGGATTACCTAAAGGCGGTGCTCACTCTAAGGTCTTTGCGAGTTGTTTTTATTTATGTCATGCATAGAGGGGTTTCAGCTTTCTTGACAACCGTTGTCATGAAACTCTGCAATACATGACACGCACCAACTCAGTGACGCACGGACATAGGACAACCATCCAAAATGAAGTTGACTGGTTAGTTCTAAACATCGGCACATGGACACAGGACAACCATTCAAAATGAAGTTGACGGGTTGGTTCTATACATTGGCACGGGGACCCAGGACAGACACAAGACAACCATCCGAAATGTAGCTGATGGGTTAGTTCTGTATAATGGCACATGGACACGGAATGGCACATGGGCACGGGATGGACACAGGACAAGTATCCAAAATGAAGCTGAATGATTTTGAAGTTGTGTGCCAACTAGACAACAGTTTGCAGGATTGAAAGCATGTAAATAGGAGGATTAGTGGAATTTTTATTTGTATAAGCCATGTAAACAGCTTAGTGGGAATATGTAGGCATAAAAAAAGAGCTGTGTGCCATTTTCAGAAGAGTCTGCGTCCCTAACACCTGATTAGATCAGCAAAGAAGTTAAACCCAAGCCCCAGTATATGCAGTATATTTAGAATCTGGAAGCCCTTATATTTTACAATACCTTATTACAATACATTACCCATATACCCATTGTATACCCATTACACAGCATGTTTTCTGAGACCAGGTATTCTTTAAACAGGACCGTCCAAAGTCTGGCCACAGGGCTAAATGTGGCCCATTGACAGATGTTAATTGGCGTGCAGCTTCTCTCTTAGAATATATGATAAAATGCTCCAGTTTTTACTCTCACCTGACAGCAGTAGCAGTCTGAACAAAGAGCCAGTTTTTCTAGAATTCACCTACTGGTATATTCATTGCAAATGCATGAGCATTTTAGAGCTAATCACGGTGTACCCTGCCTTCGCCCAGTGCCAGCTAAGATGTCACGACATGCCAGTGCCAGTGCCACGCGACCCCAATAGGAGTAAGCGGTTCGTGATTTAATAATAAGAGACATTACAAAAGAAATGATAGGCACTGAAAAAAATGTTCAGAGAATGAGAGAGCAGAGAAACCGAAGCAGCTGGCAAAAGGACATTTTTGTCAGAGAAAATGGGGCACAGAATATATTTAATACGCAACAAACCTTTCATGAATTCTGGAAAAAATCTCTAATTAAAGTGGTCAGTGAAATTTATCCTGAAAAGCATAAAATAATTATTGTGTGTTACAACTAGCTGTCAGGTGACACCCTGCTGCAATTAACAATATTAAATTCTACGGTAATAAATTCTCTATATTGGTGATTTTGGTGACTGACCCTCAGGTAATATGACTCAGTCTAATTTGGCCCCTTCTGAAAAAAAGTTGGGTTTTTTGGAGGTATTTACCTCCAAATTCTTCTGCTGCTATTGCCATGAAGTATTTATGCCAAACTTGCCAGTCCTAGATCTGCATTAATATTTCCATTTATGCTATAAAATTTTTGTTTAATTATTTATTTACTTATTGCAGTGAACAAAACATTGCAAAGTACAGCAACCAATTGCTTAGCACAGATAAACTTGATTTCTGAAATGCAGAACTTTCTGTTACTAAACTCTAAAATATTACACAAGCCAAATATCACTGATCGTTTTCATCCTGTTTTTACTTGGTCACATGTTCATTCAATGATACTCTACTATTGTCAGAAACATGTGGGGTGTTTTTTTTTTGTTTGTTTGTTTGTTTGCTGTATTTTTTATACTACCTGTGATGATAGTCAATTTTTTTTTTTAAATCCTTATTTGAATGTGAGTTTCTTTTGTTCGTTTTTTTGTCATTGTGACACAATACATTTCTTGAGAACTTGAACTTAAAATTTCTATTGATGTCTTTTAAATAACTGATAGAATAAGTTTCCACATTCTGAAGTATCCTTGGTTATAAGAGAAACCAGAATCCTCCCATAAAAGGGCACTTGCACAAACAAGATCTAATAGAATAATGAAGACATAACGTGACACTTCAGCCCTTTTCCCCTTTTTGGAAATTGGTAAAGACTATAATATTTTTTAAAATTTTCAAGATCTCAGGAAGGTTCAAGGAAAATCCACCATGTCTACAAAGCAGCGTGTCATGAATTGTTGAATTTGGCATGGAAACACAAGCTGGAGTAAAAGAGCCTCTGTCTGTGTCCATGTCAACGGCAAAGGGAACGGGCCTCCAGAGCATTTCAGCAGATGATTTGCAACATGTTTTTACTCAACTCAAAACCCCTAACCACTGTTAGCACCGCCAGGCCAAAGCCAGCCTCCAAATATTTTGCAAGTAACTGCCAAAGGATTATGAACAACACTTGAAGTAAATTTGTGGATGGAGTTATTTTTTTGTGTCATAGTAAAATATGTTTAAATAAAAACACCAAATACAGATTCTTAAAAGATTAAGTATATAAATTGAAAAACGTGATGCAAAGTAACTTCATTAATATGCCTCACAGCAAGAGCGTTTCTGTTTGGAGTTTGAATGTTCTCCCTGTGCTTGTTTGGTTTTCCTCCAGGTCCTCTGGTTTCTTCCCACAGTCCAAGGGCATACACATTAGGTTAATTGGCTGTTCCAAAGTGACCCTAAGTGTGAATGGTTGTGTTTTGGCCTTATGATGGACTGCTGAGCTATTCAGGGTGTACCGTTTGCCTAGAGTCAGCTCAGATAGGCTTCACCCTCCCCACGACCCTAGTAGGAATAAGCTGTTCAACGAATGAATGAATGAACTTGTTCCAAATTTCACTTAACCATGAAACAGTTTGTCCTGCTTGGGGCAAAACACAAAAGGAAAAGAGAAAAGGAAGAGGAAAGTCTCCAGATGTATTGTAACCCTGTTCGGATTCAGTAGTTACTAAACAGGAATCATTGGCTTTATTTAATTATTTTAATATCAGTGCTAACTGCCCTTAATTCAACCAATAAATTTGGCTTGTGCAGGTTTTAGTTATTTTCTGAGAGTGTTAAAGCCTGCTCCCGATTTGTAAACCTAGTCTGGTTTCCATTAAAATGTTTGTAGTTAGAATGCCACGTCGGCCTTCCGTCTTTTATCATTCAGATGTTTTTATCTTGAAGGCTGACTACATGATGCATGTGGCTGCTTAACCCCTCTCTTTAAAATTAGGTTGAATTGCAGAATCAGCTGCGTTATCCTGAAAGAGGAAACTCCCCAAGATTCAAGACCCCACCTATGCATGATAACTATGGTGTAATATTTTATGTCTTAAATGACAAAGTAAGCAGCTTTAAGCAGTAGCATAGTATTACTCTGCACAGAGAGTGACCTTAACAAAGGAGTATGGTCTCTAGCTATTATATTGGGTGCACGTAGTGCGCACGTTCAATGAGAGACTGATACCACCTAAATGCTCCACTGAACGACACAGGAAATCATTCTTTCCTGTGGCCAACTGTACAACTCCTCCATAGAGCAATAACATCCACTGTTATACATTTGCATTTTGCACTAAATTCATATTATTCTGTTTATCATATTGACAATACTGTACTGTACATTTTACTCACTGACAGGATTCATTCTGTATCTGTTTAAATAGATATTAGTAACTTCTAATTTTAGACTTACATTAAATATATATATTTAATATATATACTTATTGAGACTTCTATCTTTATCTTATCTGTTCTTTACTTGGTATGGAGCAAATGTGTGCACACAATTTCCTCCGGCATCAATAAAGTATTCTGATTATGATTCTGATGATTCTGACTCAAACCCAGGACCCTCTTCTACCTGTGACGTGGACATGCTAACCACTATGCCAATGTGCCACCCTAGAGCAAATCTAATATCTTGTAAAAACAGTTTTCTCCTACACTCTTAGAAAAGCATTGTACTCTCTTCTTCAATAGAAAGATACACTACACAGAACTTTGTGTTGCCGGAGGAAGAGCTTTAACTTAAATAGTTCTATAACTGTGCATAATTATCAACAGACATAATTGGGCAGTGTTGTTATCAATCTATAAAGTGAATAGACCCAATACTTTAGCCATCACAGTGTGGCACTTGTCAAAAGCACTTAAATCCTTGCACTCATTTTTCCTGCTTCCAACACATCAACCTCACTATCTGACTAATACATTCCACTCCTTGGCAGGTGTCAGTGCAATCAGATAATGTTAGTAAATTCACATGCTGGTGGTTATAATGCTTTTGGCTAATATATTTTGGCTAGTTAGCGTATTGAGAAATGTTTGAATATATCGGACAATCACACCCATGTGTGCTTCTTGAAAATCCCATTCCAGATTTATTTCCCCTTTGCTGTTATAATAACATCCACTCTTCTGAATAGCCTTTCACTAGATTCTGGAGCATAACTGAAGGGATTTTCTCATTCCACCACATGAACATTGCTAGCCAGGTTTCCATGAAGTTGTTTAAAACTGGGGTTGGTAATCTGGAAAGCTAGCAAAATTTCAAAGTAGCATCTCTCCTAGGTTCCGGCTAAACGATCCCCTGCCCTTGGATTTTTTCGGACCTTTTTCAGATCTCATGAGTTATTGATTGCTGTCGGGGTGTAAAGACCATTTCAAGCAATATTTGTTTGTGTATACTGCTAAAACGTTACCAGCTTCAGCTTTAATGCGTCATTTGAAATTGCGAACTAAAAACTGAGAAATGGAAATGTGTAAATTAAAAAACTTCAAATAGCACAAAAAGGAATGTATATGCTTTCATGAGATGTTTTGTTGTTGTTGCTGTTTTTTGTTTGTTTGTTTGTTTGTTTGTTGGATTATTTGACAAAGCAATATCTCACAAAATTTCAATATTGTTGAATGCACTTTGAATCTTTTGATGTCCATTGAACAATGTCATGGCTACTGTGCTGGATTCAGGTAGAATCCCACTCCGAATAGCCTCAGAGATCCTAAAGCCTTTCAGGGGAGGAGAACATCCAGATTACATCAGATATAATCACTCAGTGGAAACAAAAATTCTCAGTTAAGTTGTTGTTGTTTGTTTGTTTGTTTTTAACTTTTGGAAACCAGGCTTGAAGGCACTGATGTTCGATCAGGAGGCCTAGCATGCATGCAGTCAGTCTTTCAGTTCATCCCAAAGGTGTTCGGTGCGGTTGAGGTCAGGGTGATGTGTAGGTTACATGAGTTCTTTCCCTCCAACCGTCTTCGAGGTGCATGCTTTGTACCTGGGCTCTGCCATGCAGGAACATGTTTGGACTTAATTCCAGTGAATATCATAATGTAACCACATACAAAGGCATCCAGTACAAACTGTTCATCCACCTTTGTGGCAAGTTTAAGCAAAACCCACATGCACTATAGATGTGATGGTCAGGTGTCCACAAAATATGCGCGTGCCTATGTCGTGTACATGGTCGGTCTGTCAGTGGATTAGTGTCAGCAGCAGCCCTTCATGTACACATCAGTATTCTACGTACAGACGTGGTCGGGTGATGACGCGCGTGTGGGCGGGGCTTCCTGTCAGTATATAAACTCGTGACTGCGCTTTTCCGAGCAGCTTCACGCGCTTTGATTCGGGTGTGTTTATTTAAATTCTGGGAAAGAAACGAAAAATTAAACCGTAACGATGAGATTTTATCACATCTTGACTTTATCAACACTCGTCCTCATCTTCCTTTTATCGGATAATGTACTTGGTGAGTGTTTTTCCTGTTGTTTTTGTATTATTTAGTGGAGTTTTGGGTTTCTTAAACAGTGTAAATTAAGTTATTAAATGATGTCGTAGCATATAAGCTATCACTGGGTTACTTCCTAATAATAAATACTTTATAAAGTACTTTGAGACTAGGATAAATGGATAGAGGTGTGGTATTTTCGGTTTGTAGGTTTGTAAGAAAACGAAAGACCACATTTGAGCCAAAAAAAAAAGCCCCTAAATCTGAACAGCAGACCAAAAACCTGACCGTGTTTTGATATTAAAGTGTAAGTGAAGTTTAGCTTCTTCTTTACCTCAGGATTATTAGCACAGCTCGACTTTCATAACCCCGTTATTTCATCCCTCTAACGCAAAGGAAGTCATGAACATCACTTCACCCTCATAACTTTCTCTCAGATTTCACCTTTCTGACAGAAATATATCCTTCATCTGTTATAAAACTGTCCATATTACACATCTTTTATTACATGTTTACATGGCATTTCATACTACACCGAGCAACATGAGTAGTTTTGTTTACATCTGTCTTTAACCATCTGCCTTTTCTTTTCTTTTTCACCTCTTTCTCTTTCTTTAGCATTGAATTTCCTTATTTAATGTGTTAAAGAATTTAACTACTCTTCTTTTAGTTCCTTAACACCTACCACACAAAGATTCATATATGTTTACCTTACAATAGTTAAAAAAACACAGGAAGAAAGAAACAGAAATTGCTTTTGGTGTCAAAATTGGTCACTGGGGGATTATTTTTATTATTATTGTTGTTGTTGTTGTTGTTGTTGTTATAGACACTATTATTATCTTGTATCTTTTGCCGAACCGTTTAATCCTGCTAGAGTCGTGGGGAGGGTCGTCCCTATCTCAGCCGACATTGGTTGAAGGCAGGATACATCCTGAACAGCTCACCAGACCATTGCAGCGCAGCACACACACACACACACACACACACAGCCATACGCACTCTCACTCGCACCTAGAGTCAATTGGGAACAGCCAGTTAGCCTAATGTGCATGTCTTTGGACTGTGGGAGGAAACCGAAGTACCTGGAGGAAACCCATACAAGCACATGTACGAAGTCCACACAGGAACGCCCGAGCCTGGGAATCGAACCCAGGACCTTCTTGCTGTGAGGCAGACATGCTGACCACTATGCCACTGTGTCGGCCCACTATTAGTATTCATTTCATTTCATTTTCTGAACCGCTTAATCCTAATTAGGGTCGCGGGGAGGCTGGGCCCATGTCAGCTGACTCCAGGCGAGGGCAGCGTACACCCTAGACAGCTCTCCAGGCCTCGCAGTATTATAATTATTATTATTATTTTTATTATTATTATTATTATTATTATTATTATTATTATTATTATTGATGTTGTTGTTTGTCTGTTTTTAGGAGCCCCATCAAAAGGCAGGCACATGTGGCTGAAGTGTCGACCGGACAGCAAAAATTCTAACTGTGTCGAACAGAAGGGCCCATGGTTTAATCTGCCTCAACAAAAACCCGTAAAAATGGACATGTGAGTAATCGGTTTCTTGATTTCGATATTTTTTCCAGGAAATAAGTTGTTTGTGGGATGTTGCATCACATCCTGACAAGATCTTGTGAGTGTAAGAAGTTGTGACATATTTTCACAACAAAAAACTGATGATTTTACCTTAAGATTAACCAGCCAATAGTTTCCTGTAAAACGCATATAATGACCCATCACATTTGTCTATAGCAAGTGTTGGAAATGGACAAAATCTTGTACAAAACTCTGTAAAAAAAAAAAAAAAAAAAAAAAAAAAAAAAAGTGCGTTTATGTTTACTGTTGCTCAGTGGTTTAAGTGCGAATATTTCCACCTCTGGGTGCACTGGGTTTCCTGTCACTGAGGGGTTGAAAAAAATGAGGCTTTAGAGCTTTACAACTGTAAAGACTTTTTTTTTTTTACTGGATATCATCGCAGTATTATGTTAGCACTTAAATATCAAATATTTGTGGTTTGGAAACTGAAAAAACTTCAACATTGCAAAGGCAGGAAGACAAATCTAGCCCATTAGGCGACTTCCTCTAGAGTGATTTCCAGTTAACACTCAACAACAGTGTTTGCTATTGATGACCATGAAAGGATCATGAACGAATCATTTGTTTCAGGAGAGCTTTCTACGTACTCATTAATGCAGATTTTATTGATAGGGCTATCAATATGAATTAACACTGAACACTTAGCTGGAACGTGTATTTCAAATTGTGACAATTGTTTTTCTGTGAGAAAGAATGACATAAAGAATAGAAAAATTATGGAATGAGTATATAATCACTGCAAATAGTTTTATGTGGGTATTATCTGAAATTCATTCGTACTGTCATGTAATCATGTGAATGTAGCATAGCACTAAGTCCTTTTTACATTGGACCATTTAGTCTAAGATTTTTTTTTATTCACTGTTATTAAAAAAGAAAAAAGGCAGTTAATTTGTTCTTCCATAAAAGGTTCTGAGGTTGTCTTGCAGATGTGAACCAGATAAAAATCTTTGTGGCTGATAATCTTAGAATAAACAAGTAAATATGAACATTCTGTAAAGGTTCATTTGATTTTATGATTACAAGTAATTAAACTTTCATAAAACGTGTAACTATACTAAAAACCATCAAGAACGTGGTGCTGACATTTAATAAATACAGACATCACTTTTGCAAGGACACAGGCCTGTGTTTCAGGGCTTTTTTAACTGCAACTGCAAAAATGATCATGAGTAGATACAGAAATAAAGAACTAAACAACCCTTTGAATTTTAGAAATAGCCTGTTTTTATTCGATATTTTGTTTATGTTAACTTCGTATCACTGGAGATTGACGTTATAGCATGCATTAGCTGTTTAAAATTCCAGCACCCACAACATAAAACCACTTCCTGTGTCCCTGGATCACAGTCATCAAATATTCAGCAGTCCAACTGCCTTTAAAAAAGAAATTGTCTTTCTGCCCCAGTGTCTTCATGGGTTTAGTAAAGAGACATATTTAGAGAAAATTTTACATTCAATCCCCTTTCTCTACATTTACTGCCATAGTTTAATTATTTCTATTTTTCTGCCCTGGTTTGTGTAATAGATATTCACTGTTTCACAAAAAAATATTCACCTGCATTTGTATTTAGTTAAGCGATTAATTTAACAGCCATTAATACAGTCTTTAAGAGTTCGTTGTTTTGAACAAAGCACACAAAATGGAGGGTTGGTAAAGGAACATTCCTGGCTTCTTGGGGGGAAAAAGAAAAAGACCGGAAGCCCAACAGGACGTTGGCTTGGTCTGACACTGTGCCTGTGTTTTTTTGCTTTGTTTTTGTTTTTTATACAGTCCTCTCGAGAGCAGTGAAGAAGGCTCTGAGACAGGCGAGTCTGGAGACGGCTCTGGTGACTTCCTCACGTTACCTTATATTAGCCGGAAAAAGCGTGACAGTGGTCCAGAAGAGCAGCTCCAGCAGATCCTAAGTGAGGAGGAAGGGAGCAGTGAGGAGGTTGATTATTCCAACTATATCTCCTCTGGGCCTGTGAAACCCAAGCTGTCTGCTGAGGATCTGCTTAAGGATAATATCATCGAATGAGCTGAAATCTGCCATCTAATATCATTTAAGTCTTGTAAAGACTCTCAGGATAAGAAGCCCTAAAGCCCCTAAAATGCTGTATTTAAAAAAAAAAAAAATTCTATTTCTTAAACTTTTAATATGAGCACATGTTCATTTGTCCTGGACTACATTATGGTATGTGCTGCATGTTGAAACAGGACATGTGAGTTCAAATAATCCAATCCATTCTGTAAATGTTAATTCTTTAATGCCCCGAATATATTATTTTTATGAGAGTAAATAAATCACTTTAAATAATATATAGTATGAAAAGTACTTCACCACAATATAACATATTTATATTGTATCAGAGTTAATCCTAGTATAAACTGGAATTTCATTTTCTTTAATATAAATGCTTTTATACTACTTTCTGGCACTTTTGTTTGTGTGGTTTTTTTTTTCCTTTATTCTTTATAAATGCTGTTTGTCCTTGAAATTTAAGGGAAACCAATCCTGTGCAATTGCTCTAAACATATTTACCTAATGATTTGTTGATATATTTGTATGCATTATCATTATTATTCACTTGTAATCAGTAGCAGGTGCACGAAATCCATCAGCACAGTTTTAGTATTTGCCTCTCATGAGGATTTATTCCATTGTATTTTATTTTTCAATTAAAACGAAATCCAAGGAACGGAGTGTCTTTTTTCCTTACTGATACTTTTATTATATCCCATCATGTGACATTTTGTATATTAAGTAGTTTTTTTAATTTTCCACTATAGATCACTGAGCAACTCTAATGTTCTTCTCGTGAATAATGCAACAGTGTGCACTTAGTTTCTTTTCTAGTGAAATAAGGTGGGGGTTGCACTGTGGAATAAAGCATTTGCTTTTGCAAAGTAGGCCTTATTTTCTATACCAGTGACCCGTTTTTAGTAGCTGTCGACAGATTAAAATACGTCACATGACTTTTTTTTCACTGCTGGAGAAGAAAATCCAACCTGAAGCCTACCTTACTATTTAGGTGACACAGACACTACTAACTACTTGTTCTTGTAGACTTCCTGAGTTTTTTTTTTTTAAGAGTGGTGTTATCACACTTTTGTGCTGAGTATCTCTAGCGCACTTCCTCTTACAGTAATTTCTCATGACCTGTTTCTTGTCACCCAGAGAAAACTGTTTGCCTTTTTCGTTTTTAACACACACAACTTTACAGAAGACGGATAAGTATTACACATAGTGTTCATCCTTTGCTATGAAGAATTGATCGTTTTCTTCACTGTTCATGACTAAAATGTTTGTATGCAAAATGCACAATAAATTCACAGAATTTTTTTTTTAAAAGTGTAGTCGAAAAAAAAGTTACGTTTAGTTCCACCTACCGTCAATACAGTATATTAGATAAACGTATTAGGCTGGACGGTACCTGATCCAGTGGAATAGACAATTTATCCCGCTGCACACTATTTGTTCATCAGTGAAAATCAAGCATCGTTTGGATGTCATGGTAGTGTATGTGGTGCTGAAATAAGTAGAATAAGTGCAATAATGTTGCTGGTATATGTTTAGTGATGAGATACTGATGCCTATAAAGAGTAAAAGATAATGTATTCAGACTCATCACACTCACTCATTTGTGGAACCGCTTAATCCTACTAGGGTCAAGGGGAGGTTGGTACCTATCTGAGCTGATACTGGGCCAAGGCGGAGTACACCCTGAAAAGCGCAACAGACCATCGAAGGCTACACACACACACACAACCATTCACACTCGCACTCACACCTAGGGGCAATTTGGAACAGCCAGTTAGTCTCATGTGCATGTCTTTGGACTGTGGGAGGAAACCGGAGTACCTTTTGAAAACCCACACAAGCATGGGTAGAAGATTCACCTCACAGAAACACCCAAGCCTGAGACTCAATCTCAGGGCCTTCTTGCTGTGCTTCTTGCCCCATGCTGACCCATTTATACAGACTGTGCAAGGATAAAGGTGTGCTACAGTGTTAAATCTACTCTTTGTTAAGGAGACTAGTTAGGGATCAGAGGAGTCAAATTATTTGTTTTCTTTTGCTCTAGGCAAGTAGCAGTATAGTGTCAATACAATGTACATGTTTTATAAATTTTATGAACGTGTATAATATTTTTAGGGTGGCACGGTGGTGTAGTGGTTAGCATATCCACCTCACAGCAAGAAGGTCCTGGGTGCTAGTCCAGGGTTTGGCAAGGATGTTTCTGAGTAGAGTTTGCATGTACTTCCTGTGCTTGTGTGGTTTTCTCGGGGTACTCTGGTTTCCTCCAACAGTCCGATGACATGCACATTAGGCTGACGGGCTGTTCCAGATTGCCCCTAGGTGTGAATGTGTGGGTGAATGGTTGTTTGTGTGTGCTGGGCCAGTGATGGGCCCCACCTTTACCCAGAGTCAGCTGAGGTAGCCCTCAGCCTACACGATACCCTAATCATGTACAAAGTGATTCGGAAAATGAGATGACATGGCATAATCATATTCTTACCTTTCAACTAACAAATGATTGACCACTATAACTGTAACAGTACATACAGTATTAGACATAGATTTTTATGGCATTTTGTGTGTGTGTGTGTGTGTGTGTGTGTGTGTGTGTGTAAATATATATATATATATATAATATTAATTGGACCTAAATTATGTAACATTTCCAAATTCGCTTACGGAACCCGGCTTGATTTTTGGTAATACCAATAATTTGATTCCCGGTTTGTGATTAAAAAATCAGATTATTCCACAGTATTTTTTGTCATGCACAGGATATTTTTGAGAACTGCATCCCCCGTAACACTGTAAATAAATTTAATATCTAGGTTTTACTCATAATGGAGTTAAGGTTTACCTGAAGATTTGCTAAATTATTTTGATTTCGGTTATATGAATTATTCTTGTGGGAAGAGATTATAAAGTAAGTGTGTAATAAGTGTGTCAAGGACGAAACAATATTTTGACGTAAACATTTCTTAAAATTTCTCCTAAACTTAAACACTATTAAAAAAAATTATTATGCCGTTTTATTGGCTGCTGGTTTCTCTCTGTGTCTAAGAGTATTTTATCATTTTTAAGGACACTTCTAGCTGTGAGGCGGATATGCTAACCACTACACCACCGTGCCACCCCTGTAATAATCTGTTTATAGAAACATGATACTAACAGTGAAATGTACCAGTGCCGTTACACTTTATTATCACAATTGTACCTAATTTTTGTTTGTAAAGTGAATTTTTTTTTCTTGACCTATGGACCAAATACTGTAGAATATTCCTTACAATGGTTCATCAGGTCGGTATAAGCCTGCAAAGTTTCATGTGATTCCAGTCAGTAATAACAGGAGTAGGACTCCTGGTTCGAAAAGTGAAAAACCTGACCACACAGGCATTGTTGGCATTGTTTTGTAGCATATATATA
>JBCNYH010000027.1:23406551-23422975 GCA_039654325.1 Tandanus tandanus
GACCTCACTGCTTAGGCTGCTGCCCCCGCGACCCGACCCCGGAAGAAGCGGAAGAAAATGAATGAATGAATGAATGTGCAAACTTGTTGAGATACACATGATGCTGTGAAACAAGTTCTAGATTTTGTTAAAAGCGTGTCATTGTACTGAATCAGAAAACTGAGAACATTGTTGTCTTTATTCTTGTTGCTTCTTGGGAGGAGTTTTGAGCTCTGTGAGACATATGTTGCTTTGTTATTGTAGAACGGCCCTTAGACAGTGAGCGAAGGTTTTCTCTCTCTCTCTCTCTCTCTCTCTCTCTCTCTCTCTCTCTCTCTCTCTCTCTCTTTGTTTCTCTTGCTTTCTCTCTGTACGTAAGTGTGTGTGTGTGACAGAGAGAGAAAGATCAGGCATAGTAGACTAATGACAGAATGTCCTTGTTTTGTTTTTGTTCCCCAGAGTTTCCTCGGTGGTCTGTTTGGTCCTGTGTGTGAGATTGATGTCGTACTCAGCGATGCCGAGAGCAGAAAAACAGCAGAGCTGAAGACAGAAGATGGGAAAGTGGAGAAGCATTATTTATTTTATGATGGAGAGTCAGTCTCTGGAAAGGTGAGTCATTATGTCTGATTTTCTTACAGTGTAGGAGGAAAGGGGGTGTTTTTTCCACTTGGTATTGCATATACATCTGACAGGCTAATTACTCCGTGTCATTGGCCTTATATTTCTGCGTATGAATGGAATACTCCAACCTAATTTCTCTCTGCTGTGTCTAGTGTGTATACATTTACATGAATAAGTATTCAAACACACTTATCCTCATATGGACACACACCAGACTACTGAGCAAACATGCATTCACAGCGAGAAGGTTCTAGGTTCGAATCTCAGCTGAGAGCGTTTCTCTATGGAGCCTGCATGTTCTTCCCTTGCTTATGGGGGTTTCCTCTGGGTATGCTGGTTCCCCCACAGTACAAAGGCATGTGCATTAGATCAAATGGCTACTATAAATTGCCCATAGGTGTGACTGTGAGTGTGAATGGTTAGTTTTGTCTGTATTAGCCCTGCGATAGACTGGCGACCTGTTCAGGGTGTACTCCGCCTCTCGCTGGAAGTCGACTGGGATTGGCTCCAGCTTCCCCCATGGCTTTGATGGATAAGTGGTATAGATAATGGATATAGAGTAATACACTTATACACTCAACTGGTTGCTTATGAAGCCATCTATTTACAGAATGAAATTGAATATCATCCAACGCACGTTTTATCATTCATGCTATTAGAATACAGATGTTCCATCCGCTAGATATTTTTTGTGGTAAAAATCAGGTAATTATTATTTTTATCATCAGTAATTGCGCCTCTGCTTAAGGACAGTTAGAGAAATGCTCTGGAAATCACCATCAAACAGAAGAGATTAGCTGTGCAGTACAGCAATTTATATGTTTAGCAAACTGTAGTCAAGAAAATAAGTTTAATTTAATGAAGAGATTTGATGTTAAAAAAAAAAAAGAATGGTAGTAATATTAATTTCATTCATTTTCTAAGCTGCTTATTCTAATTAGGGTCGTGGGGAGGCTGCGACCATCTCAGCCGACTCTGGGCGAGGGCAGGGTACATCCTGGACAGATCACCAGGCCATCGCAGCACAACACACATACAGCCATTCACACTCACACCTAGAACAGCCAATTAGCCTAGTGTGCATGTTTTTGGAGGAGTAGGAAGTCTGTGGGAGGAAACCAGAGTACCCGAAGGAAACCTGCACAAGCACGGGGAGAACATGCAAACTCCACACAGAAACGCCCGAGCTTGGGATTCGAACCCAGGACCTTCTTGCTGTGATGTGCTAATTACTACACCACCATGCCGTAGTAGTAGTAGTAGTAATAATAATAATAATTAATTATAATAATGTGTGTGTTTCCTCAAAAGGTAAACCTCAATGTCAAACAAACTGGCAAGCGGCTTGAACATCAGGGAATTCGGATAGAGTTTGTTGGACAGATTGGTGAGACATGATAACTAAATGTATAAGTGTGTGTGTGTGCGTGTGTGTGTGTGTATGTCATGGGATGATGTTTAACATCACCAGTTGCTCAGTGATTGCACTACTGCTGAATGTTTATGACTATAAACTGTACTGCACAAGGCTTAAGAAAGCATGTGGTTATCACATGGAGATGAGGGGGCGGGTAAGGCACAAGTGTTGCCCTTTCAGTGTAAAACTAGCACATAGCAGCTTGGTCAGAAATGGCTGCCTAATTGCTCTATTGATTAAATATACATGATGTAATATTTTATTATAATGTATATTAAAGTATGTTCATGCAGTGTTACAGTATTATCAGCATTTGTAAATTTTTGTTTTATTCCTTTTTTTTTTTTCCATGTAGAGCTGTTCAGTGATAAAAGCAACACACATGAGTTTGTGAACCTGGTGAAGGAGCTGGCTCTTCCAGGAGAGCTGACCCAGAATCGCAGCTATGACTTTGAGTTCATGCAGGTGGAGAAGCCATACGAGTCCTATGTTGGAGCTAATGTGAGACTGAGGTTAGTCTTTTCATGAAGCTATGATTCAAACATGCTTTGGTGAATGAACCCCATCGTATTTCTTTTATAATGCTGAAAGATAGATATGAAAGGGTGGTCGAACCTTTTTATTTTTATTTTTGTATTTTTTTCCCCATTTTTCTCCCTAATTTAGTCGTTTTCAATTCCCACCCATCAACTTTTTGCCTTCCCTATCACATGACCACCACCGACCAGGGAGGGGCGTAAGCAAGCACATGCCCCCTCCGTGACATGCGATGCTGCCGCCCGCCTCTTTTTCGAACTGCTGCGCATGCGTGCTTGGGGGCGGCCTTACACACTCGGAGGGAAAGCGCTATCCGCCCCCTCGTACGAATGACGCCCTGGCTGGTGATCGCTGTGAGTGACAGGGAAGTGAGCGTATGCCATCCCTCCCTCCCGTGAGAGGTCGGCCAATTAGCTCCCATGGACTCCCGGTCATGGCTGGCTATGGCATCAACCTGGATTCGAACTTGCGATCTCCGGGTTGATAGTCGCGCACCTTGTCAATGCGCCACTCGGGAGCTGTAACCTTTTTATAATTTATATGAAAACAGTACGGGAGCTGTTTGCTGCAAAAAATATATTTCGCTTCTAAAAAACACAAGCAGTTATGAGGAATATCCTCATTTCTGTTCCAGGGCTTTCTGCTTTTATTGAATTAAGTTATTACCAAATAATGATTTTACAAGGTTAAATCTGGGTTACTCTTTATAATGACAGCATTTAGCATGATAGCCAACTCTAGCCAGTGCATATAACATACCATGTTATAATATAATCCTTTCCACCAACGTGAACTAAGTGCCAGGTCTAGCCACCATCATACCATGTCATATACATCACTTTATACATCTTCGCTTTCCGAGCAGTGCTAGCGCCAAGCACAGATGCAGACGCCCTTATCCCTAGGGACCTACATTTTATTATATTTAAAGATCTCAGCAATTGAGGGTTAAGGGCCATGCTCAACAGTGACAGATCAGTACTGGTACTGGGGCTTGAACCCCTGACTTTCTGATCAGTAACCCAGAGCTTTAATCAGTGAGCCACCACTGCCCACTAGACCAGGCAGTACAGTAGCTCTTCCTTTTTATTTAAATGGTGGTCACAAAGTTGGTCTTGTTGGCCCTGATGCAGATTTTGGTTGTAGACCGGCAGAGAGTTGGTGCTCCTCTCGGACCAGTTTTCCTGGCTGAGAGTCGGTTCTTTGGCTGTTGAAATGTGAAAAACTGGTTTGAGATTAAGCACCAGCTTTAATTGGCCCTCGAACTGTGTTAGTGGAATAGTAGTGAAAGAGGAGTTGATCGGAGAGACAGATTTTTTACTGATGTAAGGACATTTTCTCCTTGTACAGAGAAAACGTCTCATCAGAAATGGGGAGATGATGCTATACATGCTTAGACATTTAATTTTTTTTTCTATACAGGTATTTCCTCAAAGTAACCATAGTGAGGAGGCTTTCTGATTTGGTCAAGGAGTATGACCTCATTGTCCATCAGCTTGCCACCTACCCAGATGTCAACAATTCCATCAAGATGGAAGTGGGCATTGAGGATTGCCTACACATAGAGTTTGAGTACAACAAGTCCAAGTAAGTTATGTTACGTTATACAGAGGGGAAAGTAATTATTTGATCTCCTGCTGTTTTTTATGGTTGGTTTATTTTAATTGGGCAGCACGGTGGCGTAGTGGTTAGCACGTCTGCCTCATAGCAAGAAGCTCTTGGGTTCGAGTCCCAGGATCAAGCGTTTCTGTGTGGAGTTTGCATGTCCTTGCGTGGGTTTTCTCCGGGTACTCTGGTTTCCTCCCACAGTCCAAGAGCATGCATATAATTGGCTGTTTCAAGTTGCCCCTAGGTGTGAGTGTGAATGGGTGTGTGTATGTGTGTTGGCCCTGCGATGGATGGTCTGGCGAGCTGCTATGGGTGTGCCCCGCCTTCGCCCAGTGTTGGCTGGGATGGGCTTCGGCCTTCCTGCGACCCTAGTAAGATTGAGTGGTTTGGCAAATGAATGAGAGAGAGCAAGTGACTTCATTTTAACAGAGAGAAAAAAATCCTGAAAAAAAAATACACTATAAAAAGGTTATGGATTAATTTGTATGCGATCAAACAAAATAGTATTTGGTCATTTTTTAATAGTTATAAATATGTTAACAATCAATAAAGTTATTCTTTCTTTACAACAGGTACCACCTAAAAGATGTAATTGTGGGTAAAATCTACTTTCTGTTGGTTCGAATTAAAATCCAACACATGGAGCTTCAGCTAATCAAGAAAGAAATGACAGGAATTGGTAAGATCTGATATGGATTAAAAAAAAATAACAACAAATGATACTTTATAGTCTTTTGGGATAACTGTATTGGAATATTATCACTGTCGATTTGATGCTGTATGCTTCAGTGTTGTCATTTCATCGTGTCATGATCTGACAGGCCCGAGCACAACTACAGAGACAGAAACTGTGGCTAAGTATGAGATTATGGATGGAGCACCAGTGAAGGGTAAGCGTGACTTGAACGTATGTGTGAAAATGTATTTGTGAAAAGGGGAGGGGCTGGGGGGGGTTTGGCATGGCTGTGTGAGGCAGTGAGTCTCGAACAGCATGTATTAAGAAATGAGCTTGGTTTCGCAGAGTTTAACCCAAGGGCTTGGGGGAGGTTTTGCACCTTCCTCTGATTAGAGGATTGTAATTAACATTTATTTATTACATTTTAAAAAATAATAATAATTTCATGGTGTATATAAGTCCCAAACAATCGACTCTACATTAGTTCCATCTTTTCAAAGCTCATAATTTAATCTATTAGATGGAATTTTTGAGTCACAACCTATAAATTGGGGGCAGCACGGTGGCACAATGGTTAGCACGTCCGCCTCACAACAAGAGCCGGGCTTCGATTCCTGGGCTCGGGGTGTTTCTTTGTGGAGTTTGTGGCATGTTCTTCCCGTGCTTGAATGGGTTTCCTTTGGGTACTGGGTTTCCTCCCACAGTCCAAAAACATGCACAGTAATAGGCTAATTTGCTGTTCCAAATCGCGCCTAGGTGTGAGAGTGTGAATGGTTGATTTTTTTGATGTTGTATGTGTGTTGGCACTGTGATGGTCTGGCGAGCTGAGGTGGACGACAGCCTCCCCGCGACCCTAATTAGAATTAAGCAGTTTAGAAAATGAGTGAATGAATGAATGAACACATTAATTGTGTATTTGTTTATTTTTTAATTCTCAGTGTTTACATCAGTATTGATGTGTTTCATCACAGTGTGATCATAGCAGTTCTCAGTTCCGAAAACCACATTAACATGTGCAGTCCCTATTTAAGAAACATACTGAGTGATTGGGGGGAAATAGACAGACGACGACTTCACTTACAGAACAGTGTGTTGTTTGCATTGTGGTGTGATAGAAAATTTGTCTCACCTATGAACTGTTGTTAATGTACTAGGTGAGTCCATTCCCATACGACTCTTCCTGGCTGGCTATGACCTCACAGCTACAATGAGAGATGTAAACAAGAAGTTCTCTGTGAGGTACTTCCTAAATCTGGTGCTGGTGGATGAGGAGGACAGGAGATACTTTAAACAGCAGGTGAAACATCTCAACTGTTATGTTTTTATTGAGGGTTTTCAGTCAGTCTATTCACTTTTATTATCTAGTATTACTATATACTTGACAGTAATGGCTCAATATGTTTGCTTTGCTATCTAGGAATTAAATAACATAAGGTGAGGTGGATGTTGCTGAGTAGAGGCAGGTCAGGTGAGCTCTGTGCTTAGCCAACCAAACGCAGTGTAGCTAATGGTGTCTTTTGAGAATACTCATTCAGAATTTAGTACATACCTCATGGAAATGTAGGTAAACTTCTCTCTGTAAATGTGCTTTAGTATATGCTACATACATACACACAAAAAAAATTGAATAAGATTTTCCATTTAAAAGTGTAATGATAATGACAGTGCTTGCTCCAAGTGACCATGAAAAACCATGAGGGTCCTTCATTTTGCCTCAAGCGTTATTCACCCGGTATAATGTTTTTTGTTTTGTTTTTAATCCCCAGGTAGCAGACCAATCGGATTGTGCCATTATTGTGAAGTGAATAGACTAATAGACATTATTATTCATTCAAGAGATTTCTTGTTTCTGATTGGTGGAAAGCCATCACATAATTCTTGGTATTGCATCATTGCGATGGGACAAGTTGAATGATGTACAACATAGTAATGTCTACTTTGAAATTATTTTGAATGAATAATAAAACACTTAGAATTCACCTTTTTGTGTGATGTAAAAAATCTTTTGGCTTAGAGGGTGTTAATGCCCTATAACCTTTGGCCTCTGCAGAGAACAACCCCTCAACCAAATAATTCTCTAAAATATAAAGATTTAGGCACTGCCTAAAAGCGGAGCGGAGCTTAAAAACTTTTCCTGATACAAGGTTTCATTGTGAATTTATTTTGATGACACTATCGATGACGTAATGTCATGTAACCATCATGTTATGAGCGCATCCTCCCCAAAGTTTTGATATTGTCTGAAAGTGTTAAGCTATTGAGGAGATTTCTTTAATGGAAACCCAATATCACCACTGGGTAGCAAAATGTCGTCCCACTGGATAGGTTTACCTCCGTAAGCACGTTATACGTGCCAGAAACGTCATGCGCTTTCTCAATGTGATTGGGTTAAAAGCCTTTCTATTCAAATGAGGAACGTATTGTGTGACAATAGTAGAACAGATGAAGATACCTACTGCTTATGGCACATGCAATTCTGTTTACATTGTTAAAGTGTATGTTATTTTATTGCTTGAAACAAGTCACAGTATGGAGGGGAAGATAGAGTAGAAGTAGTTACTGTCACTCAGACATTCATTCCCATTATGACTGTTATATACCGGCATGTGATATATCACCACAGAACCCACGTGTACACGTACAGACAGAAGGGCATACAGACGGACAGACACACACAATATTCACAACACAAAAGTCTAATCGATGCTACACCAATTTCTCTTAAGTACGGTTCTCCACTTTCATACTTTGCCTCATTCTATAATTGCTTATTATCCTAAGTGGATAATGCTTGAAACAAAAAGATAGACACACTCATCACGGAGCACTTATACTCTGCTTGTGAAGCTCACCTGCCTCTATCATGGTTGAGATACTTATTTTAAATAACTATAAATCTATATCATGTAAACTATAAAAATCTTGATTGATTTTGCTTTTTAGGTTCCTGTGTAGTATGTACTTAAACTGTTATTCACCTCAGGTTTGGTGGATATTCACTGAATTGAATAGTTGCCTCGATGTTCTTTCTCAGGGACTTTTCAGCGACACCCAGCTCACCTTCTGTGAATAATTAAGAATCATGCGAAGGCAATTGGTCTTGTGTTATAATGTTCAGTTAATTGACTTCACCTGATTGAGGAGCGAAATATTTTCATTTGGATATAAATTCACTGCTTAATAAATAATAAGTTAACTTTTTTTTTTAAATACAGAGATGACAAAAGGTGTACTTGTTTTATTTTCTAAACCAGGAGATTGTTTTGTGGCGAAAAGCGCCCGAGAAGCTCAGGAAACGCAACTTTCACCAGCGTTACGAATCCCCTGAGTCACGACCGAGTCTCTCTGCTGAACAGCCTGAAATGTGAGCAAGCAGCCAGTCATGGACACGTTTCCGCAGTGGCCAATCACAGGAGAGGAGAGCAAATCTCACCAAACATCTCCACCTCCACTCCTCGCAGCTTGCGGTGATGGGCCGTGTCTGTGCCTGCCTTCGCTGTGTCCACTCCACCGTCCACAGCAACCAGTTTGTTAGCATTTAAGGACTTCTTCCACACTATAGAAAGCACTGGAACAGAAGCTACTATGTAAAATCCTGTAGTACAGTTTGGGGCTTGCACCCTTCACTAGAAGATTTTTAAAGCACTTGCTAGTTTTTGAAACTCCAGATAGATCAACGCCATCCAGGATATAAAAGTATATATATATATTTTACTTGACTTCACTTTAGAGAGGATACCACTGCATGCTGGCTGGTTGAAATGAATCTTTGGTTATTAGAGGTGAATCTTGGATAATGAAATGTGTTCTGTGTGCACCTATGCCACAATGCCATGCCAATTTTTGCAATTCCATTTAATATGTTTAAAAAAAGAAAATGAAGTTATTTAGTATCGAATCTTTAGATCTTTACTGCAATCGATAAATTTTCCCTATTATAATTTTTTTTTGTTTTTTGAAAAAAGGTTATATTATAGCATTAAGATATTATTATGCAGGAGGTTTTGGATCCAAAACTTTTCAAAAGGATGAGTTTTCTTTTACGATAGAATTACATTTACAGCTTATAAAAATGTGCAGTCCCTGGGGTCTAGATGGTTATGTTCAGAATTAGCCACATAGCATGGCACACATTAAATCTTCTTATTTTTGTTTCTTAACTTGTTGATATCACTTGGTCCCATAGCTGACCTTTCTGCAGGTTGCACTGCTTTTCATTTTAGAGTATTAACCGTTAACACCCTCCACCACCACCACACACACACACATACACACACACACACACACACCTTTTTTAATACCACATACATCTATTGCATCCATTTGTTTAAATGTTACACGTGACCATGAGCTAATTATGACTTGAGTCATGTTTGTTGCATAACCTGTTCAAGGTTCTGGTATAACAAAGTGTTCATCAGATTTTAATTCTGTTGCTAATGTGCCGGTTTTCTCAATGGCGATGAGAAAATGCATTCCTTTGGATGTTAATTTACCAGCGTAAAAGCCATTAGGGATATGATATAAACACTATTGACATTTATAATGTAAACAGTACTATAGGAATGGTATTTCCCACCTACACTGGCTGCTGCAGTAATGCATTACAAAAAATTTAAACAAAAAACTGGAGTGAAGCAGGTGAAAATAAAATTGTTGTTAGTGGACCTTAAGAAATGTACATATCCAGCCTCAATATGTTTATCTGTCAAATAAAAATGCAAATTTATACTGGTAAGACAAATTTGTTTGTATTTGGTATAGGTTTGGGTAAGAAAATAGTTTAATATAGTGTTCTTTAAAGAACTGGGGTCAGTATATTTTTATCTGTATACACACTGTTATATTGATTGAAATGGTCTTTACCCCTGACACTGATCAATAACCTGTGAGATCGGTAAAGTCTGGCGTTTTTACACCAGAGACTACTGGCTCATCACAGCTTATCCCAGTTTACGTAGCGTGAAGCGACTAGGAGTTCAAGTCGTCCTAGAGGTACCTTCCCACTGGTACACATTTATTTACTTTAATTTTTTCTTTTTTTATATATACTGTATTAATTCTGCAAGGGAAAGTTTGACTTCTGCATTTAACCCATCCAAAGTGAGCACACACACTCAGAGCATTGGGCTACCACGTCATTGCAGTGCCAGGAGAGCAGTTTGGGGTTAGGTGACTTGCTCAAGGTTTAAATCAAGGGCACTTCAGCCATGAATGTGGAGGAAGGGAGGGTGCAGCTCACTCCCCCAGCACACATTTTTCCTGCTGATTCGGGAATCGAACCAGCGACCTTTCGGTCCCAAAGCCGCTTTGCTATCCACTAGGCCACAGCTGCCCCCATTTATACTGCTGGTTGGACAGAGGCACACTTGTGGTTAAGACCTTGGAGGTCTTAGCACGGTGGGAGTATAACCGGGATTCAAACCCATGACATCTTGGTCATGAGCCCTGCATTCTAACCACTACACACCCTACTGTGCACGAACCAGCAGTTGTATCAGAGCTCTAGTGCATAGTGGGAGGTGGCTTTCGAAGGACCATGCCCTCGGTAGCACCACAGTCCTGGAGGAACGTGGCGCTACATTAATCTACACTGGACTAGGGAGCTCTCCTCACTGTCCACTGTAGATCTGAGATGATGCAATTCTAAACCAGAATTTGAACCAGAGTGTGAATACCTGTGTGTGTGTTGGCCCTGTGATGGTCTGATGAGCAGTTCAGGGTATACCCTGCCTTTGCCTAGTAGAACTAGGCGGTTAGGCAAATTAATGATAGTATGAAAACTAAACAAAATATATTTATTTAATGACTAAATATAATTATTTAATGATTAAACGTTGCTCAACAGCTTTTCTCAGAATTCCAGCAGTACCAGAACCTATGTGAAAGAGCCATTAACACCCTTCAACATGAAACAACACCACACAGGAATAGTGAATGCAGCATCGCATGGCGGGGTCCTTATTTGAGGTCGAAGAAAGATGCCTGTCTAAAACAACCGCTAAATTTGCACGTTTGTCTATTTATCAAATAACAAAATTGGGATGAAGACCCATCTTTGTAAATGTCTACATTTTCATTTTCTTAAAAGCTACGTTTCCTAATTTATACAATGTGTTCTTATATTATAACCATCAGGCATATCTTTAGACACCAATATTCCCGGGGGTCTTTCTACACGTTGCTTCTCCGGCAGAGTTGCCAATTCTGACCTTAGGATTTTGTGATGAACAGAACGGCTTAGTTTCGTGTCGTGTGTCACAATGAAAGTCTGGTACTTTTGGCTGACAGTTTACATGGTCGCTCAGTGGAGATGAGACCCGTCCTGAGGTTTTAATCATGTCTGTTCACCGCTGTGTGTATTTACTGACTCGCACACACCTACAGCGTAGGGCCCGTGTGATCACATCCAACTCTACTGCTGCTGTGTTTAACTCTACTGGACATGACGTGTGTGTCCACTTTTCTCCGTCTACGCGGAGATGTGCATCCTCAGACAGCTCGTGGAGACCCCCGGACACCTCTCTGTTCGTCCCACTGGCGGTGAAAGGCGACGGCGCTGAAGGCGCAGCGGTGGGAGCAGAATTAACTCGGCCACTTGACAAAAGTAAGGCGGTGTTTGTTTGGGGGTGTTAATTAAGGTGTATGATCCAAATGCACGTGTAACATGTATGTACACGTTTGTGCTGTTTGTTAATGAACAGAAGTGCTAGCTGTGTAGCTACATGGCTAACCAGAAGACCTAGCTAGTGGTTGTGACAGTGAGTTTACAGGTTTATATGGTTTTAATAAAACTACATCCTGCCCACACTTTATGACATGGTATTTCTGAATGCTGTACGAAATAAGGAAATGTTTATTACAAACATTTCTCTGAGCAGAGAAACGAAATCGAAAGAATTGAGGCATCACCGGTGTTTTGAGTGTCTGCGCATGCGCACTTCGATTCACGCTTCACTGTCATTCTCTGACATCCAAGGAACTTATGGTGTCTACAGATTTCTGCTCAGTGCATTTTCCTACAAGAGATTTTTTTTTACACTCTGATTGTAAACTACCTTTAGTTTCCTGCTGAGAGGGGCTCTGCTAAGACCACAGTAATAAAGGACACCAGTGGTATATACAACAACTAATAATCATCATCATCATAATAAGTTATGTGTCAGATATACATTACAGAAGAGTGAAATTCCCTTTACTCCCCTCATGTATCTCACCCAGTTAGGAAGCTGGGGTCAGAGTGCCCGGTCGGCCATGATACCTCATCCCTGGAGTAGAGAGACCAAAGCTCTTCGTTCCAGTGATGGTAGCTTGACAGTGCTGGGGTTTGAACATCACCCCTAACTGTTAAGCCAGTAAATAACTGAGTTTTGCTGATACCAACCCTGTCCCAGGAGATCTACCTCCCTGAAGCCTCCAATCCTTTTCAGGCCCACTTGTCCATCTACATTTACAGCATTTGGCAGACGCTCTTATCCAGAGCGACTTACAATTATCATTTTTATACAACTGAGCAATTGAGGGTTAAGGGCCTTGCTCAAGGGCTCAACAGTGGTGATAGTGGGGATTGAACTGCTGACCTTCGGATCAGTAACCCATCGCCCTAACCACTAAGCCAGCATTGCCCATCTAATCATTGCCTTAAGAGGTTCTTGATCAGCTAACAGAGGTGTGTTAGGTTTTGGTTGGAGATAAAACCTGCAGGAAGGTAGATCTCCAAGAACAGGGTTGTTGGCCACTGTTCTTTATTAATAACGTGTACACTGATGCTTTACCAGGTACACTTTTCATAGAGATCTTTGTATGTAAGGTACCTACCCATGATGTTATTATGCCTCCGCCGACCATGGTGGTGCTGAAGGCATTTTGTTTTCTCTTTGTCCGTGCATGCCTCCATCTGTCCATCCAGGCTTCGTTCTGAATCTCTCAACAGATTTTGACCAAACTCTCATCAGTTACTCGCTACTAAAGTTTCATGAACTGTACAAGTTGTGAGGTTACTGGTTGTGAGGTCAAAGGTCAAGGTCACATATGGTCATCTTAGAAAAAACTTGTGCACAATCTGCAGTCTAAACGCCTGCATGGATTTGAACCAAACATTTACTAATTATTCATTACTAAATGCCCATGAACTGGTGCAGGTTTTAAGGGTGTAGGTCAAAGATGAGGGTCACAGTTCAAGCACACACTAAAAAGTTTAACGCTGGAGGCATCCCAAGCGACACGTTGCATTGAGTACTTCTGCATTTTGTTTAGGTAATGATCCTTAGCATGGCAGAGGTACAGGTGCGTCAACTAAATTACTAGTCTTCAGCAGCAGAAAAGAATACAACTTGTCCAAGGAGAAATGAGCTGTAGTTAAAAGCAAAATTCCCATAAACTGCTTTGAGTACCATGGTAGCTCAGTATATCCTACCATGCTGGTAAAGCTGTACAGATTGCTCAGTGTTTTCATTTTGTGTCTTACAGGTGAACTTCTCAAGGTGTTGAACCGATTTTACAAAAGGAAAGAGATGCAGAAGCTCGCTGCTGATCAGGGACTCGATGGTGAGTTGCAGTGAAGCGCATTTCCTCTGACTAAACATGCGTATTTCAAATATAGTAAGATGCATTGTTGGCTTTCACTGATTAATATGGGGGCAGCCATGGCCTAATGGTTAGAGAAGCGGGTTTGGGACTGAAAGGTCACTGGTTTGATTCTTGATCCTACAGGATAAATGTGTGGTGGCGGGGAATGCCCTCCACCTTCCTCCACCCTCATGGCTGAAGTGCCCTTGAAGTGCAAGGCACCTAACCCGCAACTGCTCTCCAGGCGCCGCAATGTGGCTGTCCATTGCTCCTGTATGTGCTCACCGTTTACATGTGTGTGTGATGGGTTAAATACAGAGCTAAATTTCCTGCCAGTCCATTGCAGGGCCAACACACACACACAAAACCATTCACACTCACACCAGGGGCAATTTGGAATGGCAAGTTTGCTTAATGTGTATGTCTTTGGACTGTTGGAGGAAACCAGAGTACCTGGAGGAAACCCACGCAAGCACGGGGAGAACATGCAAACTCAACACAGTAACACCCTCTCCGAGCCCAGGACTCAAACACAGCTGCTGTGAGGCGGATGTGCCAACAACCAGACCACCATGTTGCCCCAGACGCAAGATGCCAAATGAAAATAAAATTGTTTATTGTAATTGCCAGTAATGTATTTGTCCCTTGTGCTGATATTTTGCGACATGGCACCATCAGAGATGTAGTAATATACCATTTAATTGGTATTACTATTTAAAATGGGTAGAATTATTTCATTATATGCATTGGCCTGGGTTAAGGGGGTAGTAGTGGGGCAGTGGTTAAGGCTATGGCTTAGTGTTTAAATGGTCAAAGGTTTAATCCCCAGTCCCACCAGTCTGCCGCTGTTGGACCCTTTAGCAAGGCCCTTAACCCTAATCTGCTCGTTTGTGAGTTTAGTCATTCTGGATAAGGGCATCTGTCAAATGGCATTAATGTAAAATGTATGTAAATGTAAGTTCATAAGGCACTTGTTTCACTATTCACTGCTTATAATGCTTTTGTTTTTATTATTAATTTCCAGCTCGACTTTTCCACCAAGCCTTTATCAGCTTCAGAAAATATGTCCTGGAGATGAACGCTCTTAGTGCTGATCTGCACATTATCCTTAGCGATATCTGCAGTGGAGCAGGTGAGTACCGAGACCCCACAAACACTCATAGATTGAACCATGACATTAATAATGTCACAGTTTGTTCTTTTGTGCTTGTTCCGATTCTGTTTGTTCTCTTGTGTTTTTTTCAGGACACATTGATGATATTTTCCCATACTTTATGAGGCATTCTAAACAGATCTTTCCCATGCTGGACTGTATGGATGACCTGCGCAAGATTAGCGATTTGCGTGTCCCAGCAAACTGGTAGGTGTAAATTATGTGTTTTGTATTATTTGTTCTAGTGATGTGATGGCCTTCATATCATGCTCAAAGTTTTTTTATTTTGAAGAAACTATTTACATACATTTTTCGTCAACCTGTAACAAATAAAAAGCTCTGATATCAAAGCTGTGACATCATAATATCATGTGACATTACAGACAAACCCAAAAGACAGAAATAGCATTACAGTTTTAATTTATTGTAATTTAGTATTTACAACCTATTATAATGGACAACGGGCCATTTTGGTTTTGTGTATGTTCCCATAGAAGCATCAATCTTTTAAGTCTGGGATGATAAGTGACTCATTCGAAATACTGACTGACAGTCCAAAGACATGCACATTAGCCTGTTTAACATTGAACTTTGGCTGTTCCAAATTGCCCCTAGGTGTAAGTGCGAATGGTTGTGTGTGTGTGTTAGCCGTATGATGAGTTGACGAGTACTTCAGGTTTGCCCAGAGCTGTCTGAGACAGGCTTCAGCACCAGCCCAACCCTAGAAGGATTAAGCGGTTCAGGAACTTAATGAATGATAATTCTGAAATAGCATGAACATGTTTTGTAGGTATCCAGAAGCCCGAGCTTTTCAGCGGAAGATCATTTTCCATGCAGGACCCACTAACAGTGGTAAGACTTACCACGCCATCCAAAGATACCTGGAGGCAAAATCTGGCGTTTACTGCGGCCCTCTTAAACTGCTTGCCCACGAGATCTTCGAAAAAAGTAACACTGCAGTGAGTAGTATTTATTTTATTTTAATCCAACATCCTGGTCTTATGTGAAAATCAATAAAGAGAAAGTTTGTACAAATATATAAATAAAGACCAGTTGACTTGAGTGATATTTTGGTCAGTTCTATATTTATTTGAACTTCACCCACGTGTATATGTATAATTACCAAAATGAAATGCTTCTGACACTATTAGGGTGTACCATGTGATCTGGTGACAGGAGAAGAGAGAACCTTTGTGAATCCAGAGGGGAAACAATCACATCACGTAGCCTGTACAATTGAAATGTGCAGTGTTACAACTCCATGTGAGTGGTGCAGTTCAAATGAGGAAGAATTGATTTAATTACAATTAATTTACTTATGAAGTGTAAGTGCCTGTGGGTTTTCTGTTTAGATGAAGTAGCGGTCATCGATGAGATTCAGATGATCAGAGATCCTGCTAGAGGATGGGCCTGGACTAGGGCTCTGCTGGGTGAGTGCAGTCTTTTCACTGGAGTGTTTTGTAGTGATTTATGTTTTCTGCATTTCTGGATTGTCAGTGAAATATCAGTATTTTACCATACTGGAGCCTTTATGTAACAGTTTCTCGACCTTTTTTGAGAGCATCATAGTACAGGGGTGGAAATTAACACTAGTCCGCTGGCCCGTGGCGAGTCAGAAATTTGTAGGGCAGGTGAAATTAGCTAGCAAGTCATCCTGCTGGTGACCTGACAAATCCAAAAGGCAAAGAAGATATAGTGTTCCTGACCAGTAAATATGAAGGAGGACTAGTTTCGAGTGAAGAAATTAAAAAATATGTGAACACTATGCCTGAAAGGTTAAATGCTGTGATCAAAGTAAAGGGTGGCCACACTAAATATTGACTTTTTTTCTCAAAAAAGAGACTGTTATTTTTGTTATTACTATA
>JBCNYH010000027.1:23441924-23474332 GCA_039654325.1 Tandanus tandanus
TATGCTCTTTATGTATGTGGAAAGCAGAAAACTGACTTTTACATCATACATATATATATATACACACACACACACACTATATCGGAACGGTGCGATCTCATTGGTCTGTCTAGAAGGTAATGCTTAAATCAAAATGACAGACACTGGTGGTTTATTCACCTCAGGAATATACTTAATAAATGTTCTGTTTTCTTTCAGCTGTTTGATCACATAGTTCATTGTATCTCAGATTTCCTGGACTACATGGGGATGAAAAACACCTGCCTGCCTCTTGGCTTTACCTTCTCATTTCCATGCAGACAAACTGGAATAGATAAGGTAACAGTGACTTTAGGAGTGCTTATCAGAGGCTTAATGTGATTTTAGTGACTTCATTTTAACTAGAAAAAAAAGTAAAAAATTTAGGGATGCATCAAACATGACATTTTCATTAACTGTACAAAATATTTTTAGGGAATCCTGGTGAGCTGGACAAAAGGCTTCAAAGCTACTAACTGTGAGGGAAATGATGTGGTGGACATGCTGAGAGAGGCCATTAAGAGACGAAATGTAAGACAAGATGTGGAATTTGTACACTGTGTACAGTATATACATATTGTCATGGCTGATTAGTGTATAAAGGGTTTCTATCCTTATCTGCAAATAACGGCCTGGTGTAAGAAAATGATTTTGTTAGTGTTATGTTCTGTCCAGGGCAGCACGGTGGCGTAGTGGTTAGCACATCTGCCTCACAGCAAGAAGGTCCTGGGTTTGAGTCACGGGCTCAGCGAGGGCGTTTCTGTGTGGAGTTTGCATGTTCTCTCTGTGCTTGCGTGGGTTTACCCTGGGTATCCGGTTTCCTCCTACAGTCCAAAGACATGCACATTAGGCTAATTGGCTGTTCCAAATTGCCCCTAGGTGTGATTGTGAATAATTGTGTGTGTGTGTTTGCCCTGTGATGGATTGGAAAGCTGTTGAGGCTCCAGCCTTCCTGTGAACCTAGTAGGATTAAGTGTTTCAGTAAATGAATGAACAAATGACTATTCTGTCCTTGTAGGAATTTGACCTTGATATTGTTGCTGTGGTAAACGACACGGTTGGCACGATGATGACATGTGCATATGAAGACCCAAATTGTGAAATTGGATTAATTGCTGGTATGGTTTTTATCTCTTCCTGTCAAAAAATGAGGTTTACCCTACTTTATTATTGTCAGTTCATAACAGCTCAATATTCATAATGAAGCCTTTTTATCGTCATGCAGGCAAAAGACAAAATTTCCAGATAGAGAAGATTGACATTATATAGACATGAGCATCCATTGGTGGAGTGTGTTACACAAATATCTAAAACACGTCTTCTTTTTGTCTGGGTTTCTGTGATCATACAGGAACAGGAAGCAATGTTTGCTACATGGAACAAATGAAGAACATTGAAACAGTGGAAGGGGATGAGGGCCACATGTGTGTGAACACTGAGTGGGGCGGTTTTGGGGATAATGACAACATTGAGGATATCCGGACCAGGTTTGACCAGGAGGTGGACAGCGGCTCCCTGAATGTTGGAAAACAGAGGTAAGAGTGGCCATGGTGGCTTATTCATCAACATTTGTTATGTATCTTCTCTATAATTTTATTATATAGTTGGGTTAACTCATTACGAGAAATAAAATCAATACTTTTCAATTCTGTTCCCATTTCATTTGAACATTTCACATTATATGGTCAAAAGTATATGGACACCTGACAATCATACTCATATGTCGTTTTGGTACAACTCCTTTCCGCATTTAGGCCCCCTTTGTGCCACTCTATTGCTTCGGCTTTTCTCTGGATTTTGGAGTGAGGCTGTGAATTAGTGCTTATTCAGTCACAAAAGCTTTAGTAAGGTCAGACACTGATGCTGTTGTGTAGGTATATGGGGTGGGGCATGATGGTGTAGTGGTGAGCACTCTTACCTCACAGCAAAAAGATCCAGGTTCAAACCCTGCAGTTTGCATGTTCCTCCCTTGATTTCAGTCCAAATACATGCATGTTAGGATAAATGTCTATTCCAAATTGCCCCTAAGTGTGAGTGGGAACGGCCCAGCCATGCAATGGTGGCCACACAGGTGCATGCTGGTCCCAAGCCTGGGTACTATGGGGAAGGGTTAGGGAAAGACCTGGCGACCCACACAGAAAAACCTTGTCAAAAAAATCTCTATTGCAATAGAGTCACCAAGAGTCAGATACAGACACTTCCACTCCAACCTTGGAAAACCATCTTTTTATGGATCTCATTTTGTGGATCTCATTTTGTGCTGGTGATGCATTGTCATGCTTGAACTGATTTGGGTCCTTTAGTTCCACTAAGGGGAAATATTATAACATTCTACAAAATGCAAAGACATTCCAGATAATTGTGTCCTCCCACATATGGCTGTGTTGGTCTCCAAAACGACTGGCAATATAGCGTACTTAATTTGTGTTTCTGTGGCGTAGTGGTTCTGGGCTCACGATAGCGTTACTGTGTGGAGTTTGCATGTTCTCTGTTTGCTTGAAAGGATTTCCTTCCACAGTCCAAACACAAGCACATTAGGCTAATTTGCTACTTCTGGGGCAATTTGGAGTAAGTGTGAATGGTGTGTGTGTGAGACAGTGTTGGCCCTGTGATGGACTGGCAAGCTGTCCAGGGTGTACCCTGCCTTCACCCAAATTTGGCTCAGATAGGCTCCAGCCTCCCTGTGACCCTATTGGTATAAAACAGAAAGTGAACTAATGAATGAATGAATAATTTTTCCTCTTTTAAGAATGTTACATGTTTGTCCACACGGGGGCACTGTATCATACAAGTACTGGCAAATATAGCAAATGTGACATTAAAGCCATGGGACATTCTGTGAACTTGAACATATTATTTTGTACGCGCAGGTTCGAGAAGATGACCAGTGGAATGTACCTGGGAGAAATTGTCAGGCAGATTCTAATAGATCTCACCAAATGGGGTCTTTTGTTTCGAGGCCACATTACAGAGAGTCTTAAGACAAGAGGCATCTTTGAGACCAAGTTTCTCTCACAGATTGAAAGGTAAGCCGTAGTTAGATGTATTAAATTTGTTTCAATTGTGACCAGAGAGAAAAGACCGTTTCAGCTGTATTAGTAACTCTCTTAGCTTGAACAGACACCTTACGTTCTTAGTTACAGAGGCTGCATTATCATGGTTATATTGATCCTATATTCAGTTCTGTAATCTGTTGATTGCCTCCTCTAGTGATCGTCTGGCGCTGCTGCAAGTCAGATCTATTCTGCAGCATTTGGGTCTGGACAGCACATGCAATGACAGTATCATCGTTAAAGAAGTGTGTAGTGTTGTGTCACGCCGTGCTGCACAGATCTGTGGTGCAGGAATGGCTGCTATTGTCGATAAGATCAGGGAGAACCGAGGACTGGACCATCTGGACATCACTGTGGGGGTGGATGGCACGCTTTACAAACTCCATCCACAGTGAGTCGTGTCAATTTACAGTTATTTTTTATACACCCAATTCAGCTCGATTACTCTGGCAATCATAAAGCCTGTGATTTAAATGTGCCCATTCACTAGTGAACAGCCGATTCGTTTTTTTCTTCCATTACCAGTTCATTTTGACTGAATACAAAGGTTTCCTGACAAAACCACCCCAGCTCATGGGCTTAGTATCTCTTATATACCTGTTTTACATCAGGTTTTGGTTCTGTGTCTGTTTACAATGACAATAACAATAACAAAACTGACTTGAGAAACGATCTTGCACATGTGCGATAACTTGGCAGTGCAACTTTCTGGCAGATTTGTAGAAAGTGGAAAAGTCCAAAATCAAGTGTGAAGAAAAAGAAGAAGGTATATACGCTTTCAAGAGAAATAAAAAAGATGGTGATGTTTACTAATATCATCATGACCGTTGCAGGGACCATTGACAGTCCCGTACAGGAGTAAGCAAATAGTTTCAGAAAGACATTGTGGTTGATTCCCTTTTATTTCCAAGACATATCACTGTATTTCATGTTTATTTAAAGAGTACAAGAGTATTGGTCATCCTTACAGCATAATTCATGTGTAATGTAATACGTTTAAGCAATAAAGAGCTTATTTTAACATAAATGACCATAAAAAGCACTATACTGGGCAATTTTATCCCATGGCTTACTAGCTGGGGCGGAACCAATGCGGAACAACCATATTTTCCCAGAAGTGACGTGAACTCGTTGGGCCGGGTTGTCCAGCGCAAGTAAACAAGCAGCTAGCAACATTTTAGGGAATAAATCTCCCCGTATACTAAAGGCTCTTACCTTTCACTGGTTCCTTTTGGCGAGGTGCTGCTCTCGTCTGGTGTCATCCTCTGACCTTTTATGAAGGAATTCCTTTATTATTATATAGGAACAGCGTCCAATTTTAGATGTAAAAGCATGGGCTTCGTGCCAAGTATTTCTGCCAGGAGGTCACGCCGATAGCAGGTCAGCTTGAAGTGGTCTTCACAGACTAGTGAATTGTGTCCAAAAGGAAACAATTTCAGAGTATGGCCTATGCTAATGTTATGTTTTCCGTGATTTCTGCACTTGTTGTTTGTGTAGCCGTATGCTTTGCAATCTGCCATTTTCATGGTAACACGGCTCAGCACTGGCCCATAGTGTGTCATCTTAGCCTGGTGTCTTCTGCATGCAGCCCAGCCAATAGGACAAAATAACAAATTTGCATCACTTCCAGGACAGTAATACAAATTCGCTACAGGTACACTTTAATATGCCTAGTAAGTGAAAGGGCACCTTTAAAACCTGGCTTCGTTTTTTTCAGGGCTCTTCAATCACATGTGTTAGAAGTGTCTTCTGTCTCTCTTTGCAGCTTCTCGAGGATTCTGAAAGACACAGTAAAAGAACTTGCCCCCAAGTGTGAGGTGGATTTCATCCTGTCTGAGGATGGCAGTGGGAAGGGCGCGGCACTTATTACAGCTGTGGCCCGTCAGTATTGTAAGAAGACATAATCATACTAAAATGCATCAAGTTCTCTCACCATCAGATTATACTCTGGGAGATGCTGTTTATATGTAGCTGGAAATTAACAGCGAAGTCATGCATTCATGAGAGCTAATAAAATGTGTATATATAAAAATAGAGACAACCCGACCTCATCAAGAAGCTAAAACAGTCTCTGTATGTAGGGGGTTTTGTTATGATTAGAAGTACTGTCTAAAACTTTGATTGTAATGTTCTTGTTCATTTAATTCTTCTCTGTAGCATTTTAATGACTAATAACAAAGAATGAACCAGCACAAATACTGTTAAACAGAAACTGGCTGCAGAATCATCACTTAGACCCTTACAGGTGGTTTTATTTATTTTATTTTTTTTGTGATTTCGTCTCAGATTGTCAGCTGTGCCGCTGACTTCACTGCACAAACACTGTCTGTGTAAGTAAGTAAGTAAGTAATTGCCCCCTTTCCGGCTGCCCCCTGCCCTTCCCGTTTTTTCATGCGAGTGAACAGGTTTGCATGGGCAGGCAGAGAGAAAAGCATGGATAAGGCTCATCTAGAGCGGAAAGTAGCTTTGTATAGTGGAATGTCACAAGTGCATTTAGAGAAGCCATGAACAGGCTCTTATCCACAAGATGTGGACAACCATTAAATACCATTGCTTTGAGAATGTAGTGAAGAGCTTTTACAGGATTGCTCATCATCATCTGTTAATCAGGTGTCATTTTTATTTTTATTTTTTGTTCAAAGTGTTTATTATGTAAGACTGTTTATTATGTATATCATTTCATTTACCTATTTTTATTATTTTAAAATGTAGTCTGCTTATGTTTATTACAGCAATGAATAATGTCAATATATAAAAAATTACATTAAATATATCAATAATCTCACTGCACTTGTTGTTTTAGTCTAAACATCATTACAAATCAGATGAAAATTGTGGCACTGCATCTGATAAGTGCTTAATTGTGCAAAAAAAAAAAAAAGAAACTCAAGCTGCAATGTACACAATATATCGCACTATTTACTAAAAAAGCTTTAGCAGGATTATACAGATATAAAATTCCAATCAGATCAGCTGCAGTCAATGGAAAACTACTCATGTTAATCCTCCCTGCTAATGCTTACCAATTTCTTTCGAAACTGAACATACACAGTATATCTTACACATACATGCTAAGAATGACACATCTAACCCTGTGTGGAGCTCCACGAATTATGATCATGCTTCGAGCACAATTGGGTTATAAAAAGGAGGCAGGGTGCATCCAAGAGAGAACTTAAAGGAATCTTGTTTCCAAGTTCATCAAGATCCCCTACAATGACGCATCGAGGTCTGTTCTGCACTGTTATGATGTGTTAAGCTCCACTACACTCTACTATTATTCCCACGTTCTATCATGATTGGTGTCAAATCATAATACATTGTTATAATCGCAGCAGAGTTTTTGACAGTCAAACATTTTGCCGTGATCATCAGGGTTCCACCAAGTTCCTAATAGATCACCACGATTCGATCCCACAACACTCCTCATGACTCTCTCAAATTCTCTCAAATCGTGGACATCGTGCCCTAGTGCAGCCCACTGCTCCGAGTGTGTTTGCGCTCACTGTTTACGTGTGTGTGTGTGTGTGTGTGGTCACTTTGGATGGGTTAAATGCAGGGGCAATAATTTCCCTTGCAAGATTAATACAGTATAGCAAAAATAAAAAGACATTTTGTATATTACTGCATTAGTTAAAGGATGAAGGGACCGTGTCAGTAAAACACCTCAAAATAATTGAGATAGAATCAGCTGTTGTACTTAACAGTCCTTATAGGTTTACTGTTCTTCAGTGCTCATGGTTACTGTACAGTGTTATTCATGTTCTGGGAGGAAAGTACTTCATAAATGTTACTTGTCATCTCTAATCATTACACTGTTTAGATACTCACAAATCCTACTCTCCTCTCGACCAGGTCAATTATTTTTACTTTTTTCCCATAAGCTTTCTCCTTGCTTTAAGCTGCAGCCAGTAACGAATACTTTCCATCATGTCTGCGTTGTTATTGATTAACAATAAAAAAAAGCATTTGTTCCGAAATTTCATGAGAGCATGCATGGGACTGCAGATGTTAAACCGCTTTAAGTCGGATATTGCTATTGTCATGCTCTGATTATGTAAGCGCTGTTGCTTAAATCCCTCTGAATCCTATCTCATGGAGCAAACTAGTTCACCCTGACTTTGCAATTATCTAATCTACTTGTTGGACTACCAGTCTTCCATCATGGATAGCGATGAGAATATAGACTTTTTACCACATGTAGGTATATGCTCTGTGTGTCCATGTTGATGTTAGACCTAGTTTTAATCATTTACTTATGAATAATTTAATGTAGTTACTGGTATAAATTTGGGCAGTGCAAGAAATGTGTATAGAAGTCAGACAGAGGTCTGTCTTGGCAGGGAAATAGCAATGTCATAATGCTTTGAAACATTTAATCTAATTAAAGCTACGTTATTTCTTTTCTTTTTTTTTTTTTTTTTTTTTAAATAAAAGCCTATATTTAACTTATTAAAATAATTATGCAATAATTCATGATCATTACAAATACTATACAGGACCATTGGCTCCTACTGATAATTGTTGTACAAACTCTTCCTCCAGAAGATTTGAGTATTGTATATATTTGTTGAAAGCATATTCGTATTCCTGCTGTGTACTCCAGTAGATAGGTTTAAAAATAAAACATGATAATCACGTAACCCATCACCACAAAACGAGTCTTAACCACACAACAGACTATTTGAGTTATTTAAGTTTTTCAAATAAATTCATTAAATTAGATTGGTTGTTTTTATTTGTTTATTTTATTTTATTTTTTTTGGTCCTATCTTATCAACTTTTGTGTGATTTTGAAAGCTTTTGGATGATTTAAAGCTGAGAGTGCCCTTTATTTGTATATTTGCATAATTCAAAAAGTCAGTTTGGGGCATTAGGACTCATTTTGTGGTGACAGGTCACACATGAGGTGTTTATTATATTATAAGAGTAAATTATATAATATAAGGTCTTTAAATCAAATGCTTCTGTATTTAGAGTATATGCAGGCCAAAGCAAACTTAGTGGAACAGTCTACATTCCTTGACCCTGCTCTTTAAAAGTTATCATGTACATGTGTCTTCTTTACTTTTTCCATCAAAATATTAAAAAGAAAATAATTTTTGTTATTGCCTAATACTCCGTCACAAGTTTGATTTGAAGTCCTTCCTTTCTTCCCCAGTCCTCATGTTAGTTAAAAACACACACTCCAAATACACTGTTTCATATAATATAAAGGCTTGCTCTTGGTATTGTTTTTAAGAAATATGTATATATGTAAATATGTATTAAGAAATATGTATGTTCGATTTCACTAGATCTGTAGCAAGTGTAAAAATGTCCAAACACAGATAATATAGAATGAAACTTTAATCCATAATCCAAACATTGCAAGTATTTATCATGATTGGGGTCAAGTTAAAATATGTAACAATTATATTAACTATAAGCTTGTATGACATTTCTGGTTGTTTTCCTATCTGAAATGTTTTAATAGTATGAAGGAACCAACAAAAACAAAAGTTTCACCTACTCTGTTTATCTGCTGTGACGTAGTGGTTAGCACGTCCGCCTAACAGCAAGAAGACACGTGCCTCCGTGGGTTTCCTCCAGGTACTCCGGTTTCCTTCCACAGTCCAAAAACATGCAAATTAGGCGAATTTGCTACTCCAAGTTGCCCCTAGTTGTGAATGTAAGTGAATGGTTGTGTGTGTGTGTGTTGGCCCTTGAATGGTCTGGTGAACTGTTCAGGGTGTACTACGCCTTGGTCCAGTGTTGACTGAGACAGGCTTCAGCCTCCCCGCGACTCTAGTAAGAATAAGCAGTTTTGCAAATGAGTGAGTAATGGTTTATCTGTTAGACACAATTGTTTGAATTTACTTCATGCTTTCCAGTAAGTATGAATGAGTGTTTTACTCACTTGTTGAACACTAGATAAGTCCACTTGCCTATGTTGGATGTAATTGCTCCAATCACCTTCTTGAAGAGACTGGACCTGTGCAAACCCAATAAACATTCTCAATCTGTGATCTGTTACTGGCTTTATAACTTCCTGGAAAGTGTAACCATTCACTCAAGGAGTTTCTATGCAATATAACTAGAGGTACAGGAAACGTGTCAGAGGAAAAGAATTTGTCCTGAAAATCATGATGACTAATGTGCCACATGCAATGGTTTATTACATATGATTTCACTACTGACTGTGATTTCACTGATATCTGAATAACGCACTGAAAGCATTACTGTAATTTCATAGAAACAAAAGAACAGAAATATCAAAGGACTGCCCTCGGGAATTAACATCAGGAGCTTTTTGCTCTAACAATAAGAATAGGAAAATAATATGGGTAATAATTTTGGTAATATCGATGTAAATGTAGGGTTAGCCAGAGTGTTTTCATGTAAAAACATAGTACTTGGATTCTCTAAAAGTAAATTGCTTTAAAAATGTACATGAGTTTAATGAATTAAGAAAACTACAAAAAAAAAAAACAACAACTATATGTTAATATGTTTCCCATTTATATAAATGAATGTTGTCACAATCTTTCAGCAATTGTCACCTTGTGGAAACCACATATTACTTTTAATAAAAGTTATAATCAATATGTTTGAACTGTGAACCTTTTTGCTTTTACAAGCTTTATGCTTATAGTCATCTGTTAAAAAAAAAAGTCCTATTTGCATTTTAGAAAATACCTGTTTTGCATTATGTGGGTGGGGTAAAGATGATTTTCTATCTTATTTGACCATGTTTGGTATGGCAGGATTTATGCTTGACATTTTTTTTTTACGCTCCAACCTGGATGCCATCTTGTTCTCCTATCTTTGAATCCCAGCTGTAATTTGCCTTTCTTCATAACCTTCATAACCTTTAACTGGCTCTCTGTCATCTCTCTTTGTTATTCACTATTAATTCACCTTTCTTTACTTAATACTCAATGTTATGTTGGTTCATAAAATTCACTAGAAGAAGCGGGTTCACTGATATGGCTTGAGTTGACATAGAGATAGAATTTGATGAAGGCACCCCTCTATAACCTCCAGCAGGTTTGTCCTTCACTGCATGGAGGAGAGCGTAAGAGCTGGGAGGGGCAATGCCTTAGCTCTGACCAATGACGTACTGTGAATGCGGACTACGTGACATATCCCCCCTCTCAGGCAGAAAATACTGAAGCCTCTACTTCCCTCCTCCAATGAGAGAGGGATAGACAAGGAAAAGAAGGCAGTAGAGGTGGGGAAGAAGAGTGAGAACGAAAGGGAGGGGAGGAGTGTGAGTGCTAGAGAAGGAAAGAAATGGGGGAAGACTGACTGTCAGACTGCACTTCAAGCTCAGCCAATAGTAAAGCAGGAAGTAGGCAGAGCTTAACCCAGTCCCCATCCCAGCCACTGCTGCATCTCATGTAAGCGCATTACATGCTGAGCAGAGAAAGAGAGTGTAGATATTACACTTGGGAGGAACAGTCTACATGCCGGCTTCTTATTTTTAGCATTCGTACCCATCTCCTCTGAGCTACAGACCGCCTCCTTAACCTTGCTCTACAGGACTCGAAAGCCTTCACTTTCTCCTCCATTTGAGTTTCCCCACAGTAGTGGAGCAGGATGATAGCCGCACAGCTTCTGGCCTACTACTTCACTGAGCTGAAGGATGATCAGGTCAAAAAGGTGAGTAACAACTACTAGCCCATAGAACGTGCTGAGTTTTCCCAACATGGTGCCATTCACGCCATGTGACCCCTCACAGCACCCAAGTGTGTTTTGGGGTTTGTGGGTGGGCTCTGGGTGGTGTGATGCGCTCTGCCTCACGTACCTCTTTCTCCAGATGCTGAGTCAGAGGATACGTAACAGTGACGTTGAGTCGTACGTGGGTCGTGACACAGGGGCATCACCAAAGCCGGCCTGTGCTGCATTGTCCTTGAAATCAGGATGTGGATGTCAATGAGTTGAGATGGCGAGCGGGCTGGATTTTTCCATGTCTGTGTTTGCTGTAAAATGTGCTGTGGACAGAGTGAGAGGAGAGAAGCACTTCCCCCTCCTCCTCTGACATGTGGAGTATTGAATTTCAACAGAATGGAGCACTTCCTCCCCCGAACATGGCAGAAACGTGCTTTGGTGGTTAGGCCCCCACCGGTGCACCAAGGGAAAAAAATGCTAACAGGAAGCATGGCTAGGAGCTCTGTAGTGAAGAAGCACGAGCAAACAACAATACCTTTAAATCCAATGTGCCATTTCACGAGCCTGTTCTGCACTACATGTTACAGGTTATTAACTGTGGCAATGGCTAAATATTTGGAGATGGATGGAAATTTGTCAAGTTCATAGAAATACATTTTGGTTAGACAGCTGCAAGCAGTCAGTTGTTAGCCGACACTGTACCTAACATACTGTAACATACATTCAAACCATGACTAAGAGGAAGTTGTAAACTCAGAAACATTTTATAATGCTATGTATGCTTAGTAATGTTTATTATAGAGGGTTGCGTCAGAGATACGAGGCAAAAGACTCTGAGGTTGCCATGACAACAGCCAGAATGAACGTGACCAGCTGCAGGAAAGTCCACTCTTAGCTTATGACCACTAGAGTGCCACCATCTCTGCACCCATCCTTTATTTTATTTTTTTTAGCAATTTTTTGAGAGTTGTCAACCAAACTCTGTTCTTTTAGTAATAATATTAACAACAACAATAATAATAATAATTACAGAAATATTTGATACAGTTATAAACAATGCAAGCAGGTGGATTTTACCATCACTGGTCATGAAATAAAATGTATAATAGTGGGTAGCACGTCTGCCTCACAGTAAGAAGGGGCTGAGTTCAAGGCACAGGCTCGGACGTGGAGTTTGCATGTTCTCCCCTACTTGCGTGGGTATTCCAGTTTCCTCCCACAGTCCAAAGACATGCACATGAGGCTAGTTGGTTGTTCCAAATTGCCCCTAGGTGTGAGTATGAGTGGTTGTGCTGTAGGTTGGGCCTGGCAAGCTGTTCAGGGTGTACCCTGCTTTCACACAGTGTCAGCTGAGATAGACTCCATCCTCCACAAGACCCTAATAGGATCAAGCAGCTTGGCAAATTAGTGAGTGAGTGATAAAATGTCAGAGAGAAAAAAAAAATCATAGATTATTTTGCACTATTGCTTTGCCTGCTGAAAGTATACAGTAGTGTTTCAGCGTTCTGAGCATGCAAGGTATTTTTTATGGCCCATGTCAACTGCTTTATTTATTTAGTCTGAGAAAGCTGTTCTGGAGTCTATTGAACGACAGCCCACTTCACATACCATTCTGTCCAAATGTGTTTGGACAAGCAGAAAGTTACAGACCTGACAAGGCTGTGATTTTAACAGGTATACGATATAAAAAATGTGGATTTTCTGAACTCACTCAATCCTCTTATATCAGCAAAACGTTGAAAGGATTTAAATATGCATAGTAGCAAAACACTCAGCCAACAATCTAAAGCCTGTGTCCTTTTATTCCAGCAAATCAATTGCAGCTATAACCTCAAACGCAGAGCCCTGCCTCAACCTCCCATAGCAACCAAGACTGAGAAACCCCCATTACTACAACATACGGTGATAACATGAATCAGCAAATCCAAGATGGGCGACTTCAGAGCATCTACTAAATCATTAAAATTATGTAATTTGTGCATATTTTATTTATTTATTTATTTAAACAATTTTAACAATTAATTCTTATTGTTTTCTAATATGGTAGTAAGAAATTACAGTTCAGCTGTCTGGTCCAACTCTATGCTGTGAGACAAAGGACTGCTTGTGACAAGTGTCATCTGGTTTTGAGATATGAGGCTGATTACCTACTTGATAGGCTATTGTTGGGCTCCTCAGCACAATGAAAACGAATTTAAAAGAACTAAGAAGAGAGGAGAAATAATTTTCGAACAAAACAGATGCAGCATAAAATATAAAACTAAGGCTTAAATTAGATGATAATATTTTTTACTTTCAGCTATCAAACATGGCCAAGAAGGGGGCTTTAGAATATATCTGTTAAAGTTATATTTAAGCAGATTATATCAGAGCTACGCTTGTGTGATTTCATCCATTCATTTTCTGAACCACTTAATCCTACTAGGGTTGCAAGGAGGCTGGAGCCCATCTCAGCCGATTTAAGCAAGGGCATTCACACTCACATAGGGGCAATTTGAAACAGCCAGTTAGCCTAATATGCATGGAACTGTGGGAGGAAACCGGCGGACCCAGAGGAAAGCCACAGAAGCATGGGGAGAACATACAAACTACACACAACCGCCTTGCCAGGCACTAAGGTCAAACCTTAAGACCTTCTTGCTGTGAGGCGGAAGTGCTAACCACTACGACACTGTGCCATCCGTAACATGCATTATGCAATTAAAATTTGAATGTAATTATTTTACAAACTTGTTAACATTTTCTCTGTTGATGCAACAAGCTGAAGTCATTAAAAAGTGTGGTGTCCGGCCTTTTCTAATCAACACAGTTAAAAAATATTTGTAAAGTGTTACGACTAATAAATCTTTATTGTAGGTGTTTTCAAATGTTTTGCGTCAAAACTTTATTTCATTTTCATGGGCTTAAAATATTCTCTGCTTACGTAACAGAAACCAAGAGAGCATGATAATGGGGGTAATGGGCTCGTCTTTCAGGTTCAGGTTGTCTGGTCAGTTAATATTGAAGATCTTTTTCCTAATTCATGTCAATGGCCCATCTTTCAGGACACGTTTGAGTGATAACCCGTACTAGCATACACTCTTGTTTGCTTTTGTTTGTTTGTTTTTGAGCTCCTATTGGCAGGTCTGGTAATATAATCAACGATGAATAGCACTGGATATCATGGCAATATAATATTATCTGGATACAATAAAATCTTTATATTGGACAAAGATGAATAATCTGCTTGCTTGTATTCTTTCTTTCAGATTGATAAGTACCTGTACTCCATGCGATTCTCTGATGAGACACTGCGAGATGTCATGTCCCGTTTCCGTATGGAGCTGGAAAAAGGGCTGAGCCGTGACACCTATGGCACAGCCACTGTCAAGATGCTGCCCACCTTCGTCAGGTCCATCCCTGATGGATCAGGTCAGATTCGAGAACAAGTCAAAACATTCACCTCAGAATTAAACCAACACACAGATATTACATTATGTAGTCCATACATATATTCATCATACCATAGTACATTATATGGCCAAACATTTGTGTTCATCTGGACATATCTATATGTGCTTTGGACCATGTTGTTTCCAGATTTAGACCTCTTTGCTCTTGAAACAGCCTCCCATCTCCTGAGAAGCCTCTCACTAGATTGCGTATCATGGCTAGATTTCTCGCAATTCAGCTACATGGTCACTGCTGTTAGGCAAGGAGGCCTGGGATGCACTCAGTGTTCCAATTTATCCCAGAGGGGTTCAGTGTGGTTGAGATCAGGGTTCGGTGCAGGCAACAGTAGGGCTTCCGCTCCAAGCTAGGTAAACAAAGTGTTCCACGGTCACCAACATGTTTGGGATAGGTCTCTTAGTTCCAGTGGAGGATAACTGGAAAGTTACAGCATGCAACACATCCTGTACAACTATATGCTTTAAACTTTCTGCATCCGTTTGGAGAAGGCTCACATATGGATGTGACGAGGTGTCCACAAACATTTAATATAATGAATAACCCTTTAATGACATGCATATGGATGAGTGAATATAAATAAAATATATATTATATAAAATATATAATAATAATAATATCAAATATAATTATTCAGTGCTGCCATCCAATTACTGAATAAGTAACTGGAGCATGGATTTCTGTTAGAACAAGGTGTATGTAGCATATATGGGATATCTTGCTATTGGGCAGACTGGCACTCCACAATGGTGCCTGTTTAGGGGTGGAATTTATTACGCAGCAAGTGAACAGTCATTCTCAAAGTTGATGTATTGTTAGCAGGAAAAATGGAGAAGTGTAAGGATCTGTGAAACTTTGACAAGGACCAAATTGTGATGACTAGGTGACTAGGTCACTACATCTCCAAAAAAAGGTCTTATGGGGTGTTCTTACTATGCAGTGGTTAGTACCTACCAAGGAAAGAAAGCCAGTGAACAAGCAACAGAGTCATGGACAGCCAGGGTGGGTGGGTGAGCAAAAGCTAGGCTGTCTAGTCCGATAACACAGAAGAACCCAAGCACTTGCTTTAGAGGTATTTTATAAGTATCAGAAAAAAATAGCGCGTCACAGTTTGGTGCACATGGGACTGCATAGCTACAGAACAGTCAGAGTAACCCTGCTGACCCCTGTCTATTGCCAAAAAAGCCTACAACTGGCACACGAGCATCAGAACTGGAGCATGGATCAATAGAAATCCAGGCCTGATCTGATGAATAACAACTTTTTTAAATCATGTGTACAGACGGTTGTGTACTATATTTATAAATGGGGACAGTTAATTGTTTCAAAAATTATCGTAGAATTCTTCTTTTGTTACCCTAACGGCTCTTTTGAGGAAAGCTAAAACACATTCATAGGCATGCTAACTACTACATTAGTACAAATATTTTTACTGCTCAAAGACAAGGAATATTTCACATTGCTCACCTTAATTAACATAGCTGTGCCTATATTCTCCTGACCACTCTCAGTATTTAAAAAATACAAACATTTCCACAAACAAAAATTCAACAAACCACATAGTTGAAAGCACCTAAATGAGGAGCAGCTCAAAGGAACTGATGTTCAGTGCTCCGGAATAAAATGTGCCATGCTAACACTACTGGAGATCCCAGGTCACGTGATTACCCCAGCATTCGTGGCCTGTGGCAGCATGGGTTTCATCACAGATTATCCAGTTTCCACTTTACGTATTCAGTGAAATGTTTACATGTCTACTTGTGCCAAGTGAAAACTTGTGCTCACGTTCTGTGCAATACTGTGTCAAGTAGTGACACGTTTCTTTTTTTTATCCAGAATGAAATCCAGACAAACCACCCAAACAGACAACAGTTGACAAAATGAGGAATTGTCTTGCCATACGGCTTTACAACTCGTCTCTGCTATGGCAGGGTCATGCTGACTATTGGGCATGAGGCCACAGTCATACGCTATTCATGTCCACTTGCATTCCAGCAACAGACTGCTGGACTATAATTATTACAAGTTCTCTGTGTATATTATATATACACTTATCTAAGGAATATATTGGCCTCATGCAGCATTTTTTGCAGCATTTCTGTATTTGAGGGACACAGTGGCAATCCTGGACTCAAGCCCCGTGGTTGACAATGGCGTTTCTGTATGGAGTTTCAGCATTCTTCCTGTACTTGCACTGGTTAACTCTGGGTGCTCTGGTTTCCTCTCACAGTCCAAAGACATGCACATTAGGCTAATTGGCTATTTAAAATTGCTCCTAGGTGTGAAGGTATGTTTGCTCCGGTTCTGTAGGGGTCTTGCAACCTAGACAACCAAGAAAGTGGTCCAATGCATTATGGGTGCGAAATGGAATAGTAAGAATATTCTTGCTATTCTATTTTGCACCCGTAATGCATTGGGCCACTTTCTTGGTTTCCTATGTAATGCATGTTTTTACCTGGGAGGGTTGCAAGTCCCCTACAGAACCGGAAAAAACATACCTTCACACCTAGGGGCTATTTTAAATAGCCAATTAGCCTAATGTGCATGTCTTTTGGACTGTGAGAGGAAACCAGAGCACCCAGAGGAAACCAGTGCAAGCACAGGAAGAATACTGTATCTGTATTTTCATACTTACAGGCTATTATGCTAAACAATGCACAACGGGCCCTTATGAACATTTTTTAATCTATTTAGCTACATATGATGCAATGGAGTGTATTGAAAAACAGAATATATACTGCTGTTATGGAAACCATTACTGCCTGTGTGTGTGTGTGTGTGTGTGTGTGTGTGTGTGTGTGTGTGTGTGTGAGTGCTGATAAAATGCCTATGTGGCTGCAGTCCACTCTGTATGAGGAGACTATATAGAGTGGAGACCTCAAGGTATGAACAATAGATGCTTGACATATGAACGCAATGGTCATTTGCTTACTTTTTATAGTCCAAAAGGTTCCCCTGTGATATCAGGTAGCAGTAAGCTAACAGCACAGTGAGACTAATTATAAGGAAGGAAGATGAGGCCATTGCAAAGGCCAATCATGGCTCCTGCAGTAGTCTAGTGCCATGCAAGATCTCATTCCGTATTCACTGTCTATATAACGCTCTCTAAAATACGCCTGTATAGTAAATAGGGAACAAGAGAGTGAGAACGCAGTGTCAGATGTAACGTTTCAGACACTTGGTCTTGGTTTGCATTCCACTCATTCATTTACACCTCACTATCAGTGTGAGATTTCTGTGCAGCAGATGAGATAAAACTATCCCAGGATATGTTCTGCCTGGCTGAAAATACCCTGTAATTATATCAATCTGATTAAGTTTTACTTTACCAGTAAAATAAATATTAACTGAATGCCATCTCTATGCCTCAGTCTCCTGGTATAAAAGTCTATTTTGAATATTCTGAACATGCCACTGCAGGACTCATTCACACCAGGCCTGCTGTACACAGGAGCAATCTAAAAAGAGACAGCGAGACTTTGCTGTCGCTGTTCATTCATGCACTAGTGATTGTTTAAGAAAAATGTGTCACAAGACATAACTTATTTGGCTGTAAGCTGTCTTAGTGATTCATTTGCTGAACTGCTTAATCCCACTAGGGTCACGGGGAGGCTGGAGCCTATCTCATCTTGCTCTGGGAAAAGGTGGGGTATACCATGAACAGCTCGCTTCTCCATCTCAGGGCCAACACATACACAACCATTCATACTCACATTTACACCTAAGAGCAATTTGGAACAGCCAATTAACCTAATGTGCATGTCAGAGGGAGGAAACCGGAGTACCCAGAAGAAATCCATACAAGCACAGGGAGAACATGCAAACTCCACACAGAAATGCCCTCGCCGAGCCCAGAACTCGAACCAATGACCTTTTTGCTGTAAGGCGGATGTGCTAACCATTATGCGACCTTGGTGGTTGGGGTAATTTTCAGAAATGGATTCACAAGCATTTGCAATCCTAATTAAGAAACTGGTAAACACAGTAATTCAGGGGCTTTTGCAGTTATTTTTTATGTATTTTGACTGTCTCTGTGTGTTAATGCACAATAACCCAAATGTAAGTTGGGTTTTGAAATATGTGTCCTATATATAGCTTGTCTGATTTATAAACTCATGTATATACCTTAACATACATGTATAATTTAATGGGAATGTCTGGAATGGAGCAGTGGACACAGTGTTGCTGATATGTCTTTTTGACCAGAATAGATTAATAATTTTGAGTGGGTTATATGGTAAACATATTTTTGGGGGGGGCTGACGGCCAGACCAAGAAACACAGTATATATTACTGTACTGAAGAGTGGCAACATTCTAGCCAAATAGTGCCCCCTTTAAGAGCAACTACAAAAGACAATGGTTTTGATACTTATATTTTTATTAATTATATCTATACACTCCATAACATAAAAGACTAAAGTCTCGATATCGTGACATAATTTCCCATGAAACTGATATTAAATTCTCATGTAGCAAGCAGATGGCATAGTGGCATGTTAGTACATCTGCCTCACATCAAGAAGGTCCTGGGTCCGAGTCCTGGACTCGGCAAGGGTGTTTTGTGTGTAGTTTGCATGTTCTCTCCGTGCTGGCGTGGGTTTCCTCCGGGTACTCTGGTTTCCTCCCACAGTCCAAAGACATGCACATTAGGCTAATCGGCTGTTCCGGATTTCCCCTAGGTGTGTGTGAGTCGAATGGTTGTGTGTGATGGTCTGGCGAGCTGTTCAGGGTGTTCCCTGCCTTTGCCCAGTGTTGGCGGAGATAGGCTCTATCCTCCCTGCGATTCTCTAAAAGATTTAAGGGGCTTGAATACACTCAATACACATGCACAGTATTTCTGTGGCATTCTAACATTACAGTACACTGAAATAGCCTGACCTTTCATAACTAATACTCTAAATCAGTTGCTCAGATTTTGTACACTTAACAAGATATCATTTGAACAAGCACGGTCATCTTCAAGCCTTAAGAAATACAACATTCAGTCTGAAGAAAGAACAAACCAGCTTGTACAACAGATTTTTACTGCTGCTTGGCAACAAGCACTGCACGGATGTTATTGACAGTCTGGGCACACTAAGCATCTCTGAGAAGGAACTAAGCAAGTGGTGTAGGACATGCAGCAATTACTACACTAATATTTCTGTCAACTCTTCTTTTGTGCTCGGACAATTTCATTAATCACAGTTTAATCCCCCCCACCCCCACCCTACAGTTTTTGTAGCATTGCTTTCCAATTTGTTTACACCTGATCTCAAACGCTTTGGGAGAAAACAAAGATTATGCATGCAATCAACTTGTGAATCAATTAAATCCCACATTTGTTCAAGTGGATACAAATCTGCACTTTGACTTGGCTAGTCCACCATTTCCAATGTTCCAGATTACTATTTCTTGTTTAAATAATATCTGCACAATTTAGATGGATGTTTGGGATTGTTGTCTTCCTGATGTCTTTGTGTGCCAGAATGGTCTATCATCATTGCATCATTAACTAATTGACCATGTTGTGAGCATTATCCCTGATTTTTTTTAATATTGCAAAAACTTTCAGGTCATTTTTCTCAAAAAAACAGCTTTCTGTCATTCATTCATTCATTTATTTCCTGAACCTCTTAATCCTAATTAGGGTCACGGGGAGGCTGGCGCCAATCTCAGCCGACTCTAGGCGAGGGCACAACTCTGGATCTCAGCCCTTCAATTGTTTTTTAATTGTGACAGGTGGTCTAATACATCTGTTCAGCACTGTACTTATATTTTTAATAATGTCACTATATCACCACTATGTCGTCAGTTCAGTCTTACATGAGATGCCATGGGTTTATTGCCTTAATAATCAGGCCTATTGGTGGCTCAGTGGTGCAGTGGTTAGCACTATTGCCTCACTACAAGCAGGGTCTGGGTTTAAACCTGTCGGTTTGACCTTCCTTTGTGTCGTTTGCAAATTCTTCTTGTGCCTGCATGGGTTTCTCACACAACTCAGTCATGTGGATTAGGTCAACTGGCTACTGTAAATTGCCCATGGGTATGAACGCAAGTGCGAAAGGTTGTATGGCTCTATGTGTTATCCCCACAGTAGACTTGCGACCTGTTCACCACCTCAGTTGGGATTGGCTTCAGCTCACCCATAATGGGTAAGCGATGTATAGAATGATTAATTCATCAGGTCTATTTTCTGTTGTCAATACACATTCATCACTGGAGGTAGAGGTGTCTTGTGTGTGTACAAACAGATTTGTGAAATAAAACTGGAGAGTACTCACTAATTATATGTTAAAGGTTTTCCATTTTCCAAAGTCTCTACTTACGTTCCATGTTACAGAGAAGGGAGATTTCATTGCTCTGGATCTGGGAGGCTCTAATTTCCGAATCCTGCGAGTAAAAGTTTCTCATGAAAAGAAGCAGACAGTGCAGATGGAGAGTCAGATCTATGATACTCCAGAAGATATCATACATGGCAGTGGAACACAGGTATGCTATATTTGTTTATCTGTCCTCACTGTACAGTATCACACATGCATATTTGTTAATAAAAAGAAATACTGTTGAGGTTTAAAAATAAAAATAAAAAAGTGTTGAGGTTTAATCTGTGTGTGTGTGTGTGTGTGTGTGTGTGTGTGTGTGTGTGTGTGTGTGTGTGTGTGTGTGTGTGTGTGTCCTGCAGCTATTTGACCATGTTGCCGAATGTCTGGGGGATTTTATGGAGAAGCAAAAGATCAAAGATAAGAAACTTCCAGTGGGGTTCACCTTCTCGTTTCCTTGCGCTCAAACCAAACTGGATGAGGTAATAGAGGGCTTGAAGTCTCCCTTCTTTCACTGAATAATTGTTCATGACAATGAATGTCCATGAATAATTAAAGACCAACAAATCATATTGTGCCTTTATTTAGCTTTGCTATTTAATGGCATGTATAAAGGGAACAAACGACGTACTAAAGCTGTGAATGAATTTTAAAAGATGGCGTTATGGAGCAAGCTTTTCTTATGTTTCCATGCATTATATAATAAAACTCGGAATGAGTTTCAAAACATGAATTTATATAAACGTCCATGTCTTGATGGAGACTTTTTAAGTTATTGATAGGTCTAAAAGATAATATTTTGTTCTGCTTGTACTGCTGGACGTCTGAGCAAAACTTTCAATCATTTATTTCAATATTTGCTGAACCACTTATTCCTACTATTAGGGCTGTGGGGAGGCTGGTGCCTCAGCTGCTGTCTCAGCCGACACTAGGCGAAAGGCAGGGTATACCCTGAACAGCTCGCCAGACCATCACAGGGCCAACACACAAATAACCATTCACAATCACACTCACACCTAGGGGCAATTTGGAACAGCCAGTTAGCCTAACGGGAACACAGAAACACCCGAGCACCAAAATCGAACCCAGGACCTTCATGCTTTGATGCAGACATACTTACCACTATGTCATGCTTACCACACCGTCATGCTTAAAAAAGTGTATATATATATAAGAAATCATAAAAATATTGTTTTAGTTTGCTTTTCTTATGTTCCCATGGAGTATACACTAAAACAATTATTCGCCTCAGGCTCAGTGGGTGTCGCTGAGTAGTCCTCTCGACGTTCCGACACCTCCTTCGACTTCGGTGACTAATTGTTAAATATGGTGGATTATTTATTTATTAATTGGGGGGTGGCATTTTTTCATTTGCAAAAAATGGGTCTCAATTCTATTAACTTCAGGCTGGAACATTAGTGTAAATGTATTATCGTTTTCTTGTTAAATGAGAAATACATTCTATGGTAGAGATGACCACAGCAGTGGGTGACCCTCATAAGAGGAGAATCACTGATGTTTCTCAAAGACTTTAAGCCAAAACATTTAGTTCAACTCAAATTAGGATGTATTGATATTGAAGTAATTAGCTCTCCACATGTTCTGTGTATGGTTCACAGAATGGCTCAGTAATGTAACATATTTATTAAAAAAATCAGTTCTATATGCATTAATTATACTACATAAAATATACAAGTCACATACAACACCACCAAAAAAACCCTTCATTTGACAAATTTAAAATTAACTTACTTCTGTTTTCTGTGTAATTCATGTACTTTTTTTTCTAGTTGACTGTTTCCCCAAAATATACTTATATAATAAACTATATAAGTAAAAAAAACTAAACTGCTTACTTAATTTCTAAGTGCACGAGCACAGGTAACTTAATCATGATTGGTCAAATAGAGAATGTCAGGTAAAGCGTGAATGTGATTGGTCAGAATGAATAGGGCACGCCCCTCGTGCATGGTGTGCCCATGGCAGGATTTCAGAAAGGGCATTTTTACATCTTAAACTATGTGTTCCATTTTTTAAATGTGGGCAAGTATGACAGATATATGAAAGATATGAAAACAGGGCTGAAATTTATATTAGGAAAGTGAAGCATGATGCTAAAGCAAGTATGTTATCGGCTACACAAATAATATACAGATGCCTGTGTACATAATATTTACATTATGCTGAGATTTTAAATGCATAGTTGGTGCTTAAATTGTAATTTAATTCAAACAAAATTGGATCACTCTCCTTTATATTTAGTTTTATGCCCTTGTTCAGTTATTTGTTTATTTGTTTGTTTTACCGTCATGCATTCAGTCTTATTCAGAGATATTTATAAGAGTATGGTAAATTATATTTTCTTTATTTAGGCTGTTTTGCTGACCTGGACAAAACGTTTCAAAGCCAGTGGAGTGGAGGGGATGGATGTGGTAAAGCTTCTGAATAAAGCCATTAAAAAGCGAGGGGTGAGTTTGGTTATTAGCTCTCATCAGCGCATACATTCCTGTTAAAATTCAACCAAGAGCTGTTATTCTGAGTAGTCTTAATAAGCCAGCATTGTATTGTTGGCTTAAGTGAAACAAGAAAATGTTTCAAGCCAGCTGTGCTGTAGGCTTAAAGGAAAATATACACTGTCCAGGACTATGAAGCTGATATCATGGCGGTGGTCAATGACACTGTGGGAACCATGATGACCTGCGGCTTTGATGACCAGCGCTGTGAAGTTGGAATGATCATTGGTAAGAGAGGAATACAACATTTTTTGGTAAAGATTGTTTTTACAGCTGTAAGCGTTCTCTACAGTGCTTATAGAAGATATTTCCCTGTCTAATATTTGTAAATGGATGGCTCTGCGGAGCAGTGGTTAGAACATCCGCCTCACAGCAAGAAGGTCCTGGGTTTAAGTCTCGGGCTCGGCAAGGGCGTTTCTGTGTAGAGTTTGCATGTACTCCCCGTGCTTGTGTGGGTTTCTTCTGGGCACTCTGGTTTTCTCCCACAGTCTAAAGACATGCACATTGGTCTAATTGGCTGTTCCAAATTTCCCCTAGATGTGAGTGTGAATGGTTGTGTGTGTTGGAACTGTGATGGACTCCCACGCTGTTCAGGGTGTACCCCACCTTTGCTCAGAGTTGGCTGAGGTAAGATCTAGCCTTCTTGTGACCCTGGTACAATTAAGCAGCTCTGCAAATGAATGAAAGTGTATTATAATTATTAATTTTGTACATCCTCTTTGCCATATCAGTGATATTTAATTTTGACACTATTGTAAGGAATTTAAAGTGCAGACCAAACCATACTACGGCATGCAACATAACTATATTGGGCTTGTAGTCGTTTTCGTTATTACCCAGTCCAACACGGTTCTTGTGCAGCTCTCTGAGTATATCACCACATACCTAAAAAAGCCCAAAGAACAGAAGGGATGCCTCATTTTGCTGTGCTTCTTTTCTTAAGGTACGGGCACTAACGCATGTTACATGGAGGAATTGAGACATATTGACTTGGTGGAGGGAGACGAGGGCAGGATGTGCATCAACACAGAGTGGGGAGCTTTCGGGGATGATGGCATGCTTGAAGACCTTCGCACTGACTTTGATCGAGATATCGACCGTGGATCCCTTAACCCTGGCAAACAACTGTAAGTCACAGAACTACACCTTATAACCTGTTAGTCTAATGTGAGAGAGATGGACAGGCAGGTTTAGGAATAAATGACGTGTTCACTGACCTTTCGCGTGGAACCAACCGGCATATATAATACATTAGGAAAGTGAAGCATGATCAGGTCCTTGTTGTTGTATAATAGGACCTAACATTAGGTTACGTTACATTACCTGAATGACGTGTTTACGCTAATACTACTAATAACATTACTGCTGTCATGGCATTAGTTACTATGTCAGTAGTGGAGAAATTCGAATTTAAAAACATATGTCTTTGGACACAACGCAGACCCCGGCGTTACACCTATTGGAAAGTTCTTGTCTATGCAAATGTAATGACTATTGTAATATTACTTTACTTTAGTACAATTTCCGAACGCTCTCAGATGTCGTGTAATAATAACATGAACAATATATAGCTCACACCGAAGGTAATAATTTACTAGGACCGAGCGCACACTCGGCACATCACAGTACCTTCAGTGTTGTTTACACGAAAGGCAAAAGTGTGTAAGGTGTGTATGAGTAAAGCTCTCTCCGATCTTAGGTTTGAGAAGATGGTGAGTGGGATGTACTTGGGGGAGCTGGTGAGGCTCATCCTGGTGAAGATGGCCAAAGAGGGGATGCTGTTCGAAGGACGCATCACTCCAGAGCTACTGACTAAAGGCAAAATTGAAACGAAACATGTTTCTGCTATTGAGAAGTAAGTCTTACATCAGTAATTGCTCTTGGGCAACAGCTCATGTTGTATTATAATGTTTAACTCAAAACTCGAAAAATAACTAAGGTCTTGCATCGGTGATGTAGTAGTAAGAGAATTGGCAAGCTGTTTACTTCCACTTCAGAGAGCACTTTGCATGTTTTTCTGTTATAATTTATAGTAATTATTACTGATGTTCAACTATTTTTATTTATTTTTTTTTATTAGGAGTAAAGAGGGATTGACCAAAGCCAAGGAAGTTTTAACCCGTCTGGGAGTGGAACCATCAGCAGATGACTGCATCGCCGTGCAGCACGTGTGCGCTATCGTCTCTTTCCGCTCAGCCAATCTGGTTGCGGCTGCACTGGGTGCTATCCTCACTCGCCTGAAGGACAACAAAAATATCCCTCGTCTCCGCACTACCGTGGCTATCGATGGCTCCCTCTACAAGATGCATCCACAGTAATAATTTATTTTTCTTAACTCTTCAGTTTTATTATGATCGACCTTTCTGATTCCATCAATGCAAGGTTCACATATTTGCTTTGTTTTGAACTAGGCTTTTGAACAATAGACAGTGTAAAACATGCAGTGTGTATCATTACAGGGCACACTCTACAGCGCTTAGACCGTGACTGCTTCTTTTCATCAGGCTCAGTTGCCAAAACAGGTGGCCACTGGGTAATATAATCGTATCATGTGTCAAGCAAGTTTAACCAGAGAACCTGGTAGTATTCCGAAACAGGATGGCATGCTGAAACATGTGTTTTCTGCCCCCTCGAGCAGTTTCTGCTTGTTTCATAACCTTTCACAACCAAGGTTATATGTCATGACAAAATGTACCCAAGAGTTACTCAAAAAAAGTGTTACTTCTCGTCACCATTATCTCTTAAGTTTGCATGATTCAAAGACTTCATTCGACACATTTATATAAAAGATTTCACCATGAATAGCACTCCAAATTGTTATTTTCCTCAGACTGTAACCCTATTCTCATTTGGACAGCAGCCCAGCAGAGCTCTCTGAGAACTGATCCTTAGAAAAGAAACTGAAGAGAGTAACTTCTGAGGTGGGCTGCTTCCATTTAACAGTTTAACCAAACCAGATTATTAGATGAACAAATTTAAACCTGGAACTCCATTACATTAGTGATGTTGCGGGAAACACATGATATTTTTCTGTTTAGAGCCCCGTCACATACAGGATCTCGCACATCACATGTACAACAGGTCCATGACAAAAAATTAGACAAATTCCTAGGACAGTTTTGTGTGTGTGTGTGTGTGTGTGTGTGTGTGTGTGTGTGTGTGTGTGTGTGTGTGTGTGTGTCGTATTAAACTCATCTGCTGTGCCATCGTAGACCCTTGTGCTGGAGTTTTGAACATGTTCAAGTTTTTTTCTGTTTCACGATACTTGGTATCCTGTGGCTGTGTTATGATAAACAAACAAATTTCATGGGGTTTTTTTGGGTCATCTAGTACACTCAGAATCATTTGCACAGGACCTCCTTATACACTTGGGTGTATCATATGACATTTCCCGCCCTTCGGGAGCTATAGGAATGGGTTCCGTCTGTCCGTCACACTTTAGTTTTCAGACATTTACTTGCCACGCGCTGAAGCTAAGGCTTTCAAACTTGGTATGCTGGCTCACTACTATGAGTGCTAGGATAAATTTGTGTGTGTGTGTGTGTGTGTGACCTTGACCTACTTTTCTAGGTCACATAGGCAAAACTTCGTATTAGGCTGAACAGCTCGGCAGACCATCGCCGGGCCAACACGCCCACAACCATTCACATTCACACCTAGGGGCAAATTGGAACAGGCAGTTAGCCTACTGTGCATGTGTTTGCACTGTGTGAGGAAACCGGAACCCCCAGGAAATAACCCACACAAGCACGGGGAGAACATGCAAACTCCACACAGAAACGTCCAAGCCTGAGACTAGGACCCAGGACCTTTTTGCTGTGAGGCAAGCGTGCTAACCACTATGCCACCGTGCTGCACGGGGATCCATTAATATAAATCAATAGAGTATCCAAAGTTTATTTTTATTGGTGTATAATTATCTGTAGCTACAAATCGTTTTCATAAACTTAGAATGAGCACTTTATATTTACATAGGGCATGGGGTCCTCTTTCATGAAGCCTGCCATGTTGCACCACTACAGTATCCCAAAAGGGAACCTCTAGAGAGCGCCTTCTGCATTTCATGTATATACAAGTGGCATTGTGAACCTGGAAGGAAGCACTGGGAAGATGTAGAAGAGGGAAAAAAGGCAATAACGAATAAAAAAGAGGAATCTGTGGGGGGGTTTTTTGGGGGTTTTTTTTGTTGTTTTTTGCTGGCTAACAAGTTTGAGAACCAAATTTTGGGTTTTAAAAACATCAAGGAGGATCATACTTATTATTTGGCACAGAAAAACTGCTATCTCCATTTTTGACTTTTTTCAGGAATGACAAAAAACTGAATAAAAGTACAAATAATGATCATGCAGTGACATACGTATATATGTGTGAGTTTACCTCCAAAACAGCTAGATTGCGGCACCAGCTCTTTCATGCAGATGCAGAGGGTTACCATCATTTATATTCATGCATGATGTCATTTTGACCAAAAATGGAGATAGCAGGTGTCATCAGGAGGCCGACGATAAACCATTAAATGAATTAAATTTTAGTCCAAATGATTTGGACAGCTGAAAGGCTTTTCACCACTTGTATATGTCATACTCTTATTCAGAGACACTCTTCCCTTTGTCTGTCGCAGGTATTCCCGTCGGCTCCATAAGACTGTGCGGCGCCTGGTACCTGAGTGCGATGTTCGTTTCCTGCTCTCGGAGAGTGGAAGTGGCAAAGGTGCCGCCTTGGTAACAGCCTGGGCCTCTCGATTGGCTGATCAGACACGTCAGATCGCTGAGACGTTGGCGGAGTTCCGTCTCAGCAAAGAGCAGCTGCTAGAGGTGAAGAAAAGAATGAACACGGAGATCCTGAATGGCCTGAGCAAGAACAAACAGGGCACAGCTACAGTAAAGATGCTGCCCACTTACGTGCGCAGCACCCCAGATGGCACAGGTAACATTTTGTACATCAGTCATAACTGGTTATACATGTGACCTACTACTCCTGCAGCTGAAAGTCAAGCTTGTTTTCTGTCTTCCTGACTTTCACTCTGTCACGCTTGTTGTGTCTTTTTATCTTATGTCAAATCTATTACCAACAAATGGATTTGTAATCATTCTACACAAATGTGACGTCCTATTTCGCAGTAACACTAGTGTCCCCTGTGCCCTGCACCCACTGGCCTGTTTAATGCTCTTTATCCTTGATGCACTGCAGCACACTGTAATCCTGAGAGAACTCAATATAGGGGCAGGACATTATTTTAGGAGCCCAAAGCCTCACACCTGACACTGATTAAGGTTGAAAGGTCTCATGCCAAGTAAGCATGGTAGTCACTAACAGTGATGTGGCTTACGTTAGATAATCAAGTAGGAGTCAGCATTGTCCTCAGGTCATTCATAAAATAAAAAAAAATAATGCAAAAACATTTAGCCTTTTTGTTGAGAACTTATAGATTAAACATTTTTATAGATTAAACAAGAATGATAATTACTTGTTTATATCACATCTGTTGTTTTTATTTCCTATAGAAAATGGAGACTTCTTGGCTTTGGATCTTGGAGGCACAAACTTCAGGGTGCTCTTAGTGAAGATTCGCAGTGGTAAACGACGGACTGTGGAGATGCATAACAAAATCTATGCCATTCCCATCGAGGTGATGCAGGGAACAGGAGAGGAGGTCAGCATCCAGAGTTATTTATAGCTGTTTAGTCTCGGAAATATGATATTCATGAAGTGGACCTTCAAATGAACGACTAATTCAAGGCAAAGCCACAGTGAGCCACCAGAACAGCTATATTCTTTTATTATATAAACAAATATATACTTTTACTATATTACACAAATTCTAAAGTCTCTGTGACTTTACTTGAGGGATGAAACATCTGATTTTTTTTGTTTTTGTTTTTGTTTTTGTTTTATTTCCTCAGTTGGCAATTTGATGCTTGTTGTGGAAAGTGTAGTCTAAAGCATCACTCCAAACTCTCCCATAGGAGTTTAGTTGAGGTTAGATCAGGTCACTGTGAAGGAGTAACATAAGATTAACTTAATTTATAACCTCAAGAATCCATTCAGTGTGCGCTTGTGCCCTGTAGTTGGGGTGGAGTCAATCCAGAAGAAAGCACCTCATTCAGGAGAGAAATGTTTTATTAAAGGAACTTTGTAGTGATTTGCAGAGACACTTCTCTCTAAGGGGGAAAGTGGCGCCAAATTATGCCAGTAATATGTTTTCCACTGGTTTTACTTTCAATCATATACCTTCATATATAAGTAGACGGTGATACCAGTATCAAAAATAGACCACAGGGCTCCAGACGCTCCCGCCAGAAGGACCGTTTCATAATATACCAATAAAAAACAAGCATTGTTTGAAAAGTTTGAAAGCCCCAGCTTCAGCGCACGGCAAGTAAATGTCCAGAACCCTCATATACAGTTTTGCCTCTGTGACCTTGTAAAGTAGGTCAAGGTCACTCACACACAAACTCAGCCCAGCACTCATAGTAGTGAAAAAGCATAGCAAGTTTGGAAGCAGTAGCTTCAGCACGCCGCAAGTAAATGTTCGGGAAAATAAAGTGTGACGGACAGACAGACGGATGGATGGATGGAGGGACAGAACCCATTCCTATAGCTCCCGAGCCACTATGTGGGTGGCAGCTAAAAGTGATGGCAGCAGAAGTCTAGCGGTCTTACCTGGTTTCAGTACAATTTTAGCCTCTCCTATTCTTTTGTATTTGAAAGGGAAGTTTGTCCTTTTTTTCATATGAATTGTCTTTTAAATGGTGTTTCACTGTAATGTTTCAAGGCGTGGTTACACTATATTGATAGAGAGATCCAGCAGAGATTGGCTTCGGCTCGAGCCAGCGCAGTCTGTGTGTTCGATACATTATTTGAATTTTTCTGCTTCACCACAGAATGCACCGTCATATACCTACTTATATGAGCTTTTCTGGACATATGCACCAGTCCTCTTCCATTTCTTTTAAAAACAGGACAATCGTGCTAGCTTCTTAGCCCTGTAAGGTAGCTAACTTTATTTCAGTATTAATCACATCGAGCTAGTTGTGCGAAGCCATTTGTTCATGAGTGAACACACACTAGCAATATCCCAAGTATTAGCTCAGCTCTAGAGCTCCATACTTATGCGAATGTTGTAAAGCCATGAGCTTGATTTCCATCTGAGCATCTGTGCTCACGTGCCCATTCAGGCAGCCTATTAAATGAGGAAAATGGCGCGAAAAATATATTGCATGCCACCGTTGGCGCTGAGTGCAGATTATTCACGTGTGCATGTTTCTGTAAACCTAAGCACGCAAAAATTTTTGGAGCTTTGCTTTCAGGCAGTGCTTAAAGATTTATATTACATTTTAAACTCAGCCTTCGTATACTGCTGTGTGCATGCCGTCACTGCCTGTGTTAAACCAAAGAGCTATATTTTTGTGAAGCCAGAGTTAAGCTGTCTACACTTTCCAGTTCATGTCCCAGTGATAAAAGTCCCCTCTGAATGCGTTAATGAAATATCTCCAGCTGAAACGACTTAAGCTGTCTGGGTGGATAAAATAAATAGAATTTGAAGTCTGATCATTTGCACAGGAGAAAGGGAGCATGCCGAGCAAAAGACAACGAAGTACTGCGCATACTGCGCATACATAGTGATGCTGGTTGCAGAGAAATAGCTTCATTTCTGCATATTAGAAAATAGTTTTGTCCATGAGGTATATAGTCGATGCTCACAATTATTTTATAACTGGCTCCCCAATCTCTTGTAGCTTTTTGATCACATCGTCACCTGCATATCGGACTTCTTGGACTACATGGGGATGAAGAACGCAAGGCTTCCTTTGGGCTTCACATTCTCTTTCCCTTGCAGACAGACCAGCCTTGATGCTGTAAGTTTGCTACAATCTCAAAATGGGGTTTTGGATTATTTGTTCTGTATGAAACATATTATTGTATTATATTTTATCATTTTATTTTCATTGGTAACTTTATTATTTCAATTCCCCTAAGACTGTCTTAAGCATTGACGGAAATATATTTCACTTTGTGAAAGGGGGTTTTGAGCTGATTTCACTGTTTTGTTTATGATACAGGGAATCCTGGTTAACTGGACGAAGGGATTTAAGGCCACGGACTGTGAAGGAGAGGATGTGGTGAATCTTTTAAGAGAGGGGATTAAAAGGAGGGAGGTGAGATCTAGCCGAATGGTTGTCAGCGCTTTTTATACTGACGTTCCTTCTTATTAAAATCATTTCTGGAAATATTGGGAACTTCAGTGCTGTTCTTTTGGATGTTTAGGAATAAACATATTGACTTCTATAAAAGTGTTGGCTCTGTCACTGTGTCTAGTACACTTTACAAATAAGAGTGGGTTGTAACTGTGTGTGTACTGAATGGCAGTGTGTGTGACTTTTCATATCTGCAGGAGTTTGACTTGGATGTCGTGGCAGTGGTTAATGACACGGTGGGAACCATGATGACTTGTGCTTATGAGGAACCAACATGTGAGGTTGGCCTTATTGCAGGTAATGTGGCATAACATGTAGCATTAATATCTGTATTTTGGATTTAGAGATATAAGAGTCTAATGAGGGCAGCACGGCGGTGTAGTGGTTAGCATGTATGCCTCAGCAAGAAGGTACTGGGCTCGGCGAGGGCATTTCTGTGCAGAGTGTACATGTTCTCTCCGTGCTTGTGTGGGTTTCCTCTGGGTACTCCAGTTTCCAACCACAATCCAAAGACATGCACATTGGGCTAATTGGCTGTTCCAAATTGCCCGCAGGTGTGAGTGTAAATGGTTGTGTGTGTTGCCCTGTGATGGTCGGCGAGCTGTTCAGTGTGTACCCCACCTTCGCGCAGTGTCGGCTGAAATAGGCTCCAGCCTCCCTGCGACCCTATTAGGATAAAGCGGTTCAGCAATCTAATGGCTAAAATTCTCTAGGAATGTATCCTTTCCTTTATATTGTAGATTATTATTAATGTGCTGGACTGTACGGTGGTGTAGTGCTTAGCACGTCCACCTCACAGCAAGAAGGTCCTGGGTTCGATCCCTGGGCTCGGGTGTTCCTGTGTGGAGTAGGCATGTTCTCCCTCTGCTTCCATGGGTTTCCTCTGGGCACTCCAGTTTCCTCCAACAGTCGAAAAACATTCACGTTTAGGCTAACTGGCTGTTCCAATTTGACCCGAGATGTGAGTCTGAGTGTGAATGGTTGTGTGTGTGTTGGCCCTGCGCTGGTCTGGCGAGTTGTTCAGGGTGTACCCCGCCTTCGCCCAGTGTCGCCTGAGATAGGCACCAGCCTCCTCGTGACCCTAGTAGGAATAAGCAGTTCGGAAAATGAGTGAATGAATGAATGAATTTTTATATTATGTATTTTATATATATATATATATATATATATATAAAATCCTGAGTCGATTTTCCGTAAAACAGTGCTCAATACAACGAAGTAG
>JBCNYH010000027.1:23499341-23515771 GCA_039654325.1 Tandanus tandanus
CCTCGCCCAGAGTTGGCTGAGATGGGCGCCAGCCTCCCTGCGACCCTAATTAGGATTAAGCGGTTCAGAAAATGAATTAATAATTTATTAACACCTGTTGCTAGTTGTTTTCATTCATTCATTTTCTGAACCTCTTAATCCTAATTAGGGTCGTTGGGAGGCTGGCGCCCAAGGGAGAAAACTGGAGTACCCGGAAAAAACCCATGCAAGCACATGGAGAACTCCACACAGGAACGCCTGGCTGAGCCCGGGGAATCGAACCCAGGACCCTCTTGCTTTGAGGCAGACATGCTATCCACTACACCACACACTATTTATATACATTTTATAATGATGCTCATGTCATATGTTTAAATTACAGCTTACACTATTGTCAGAGCTGCAGTATTTTATTAAAGAACACCTTCTGACCACATAAATTCATTTAATACAACAGAAGGCGTTTAAACTATGGCTTCCCAAGACTAGGGCGCTGATTGGATCAATCCCCTATCAATCAACTGTCCTTTGCCCAATAGGATTAAAGAGACCTGCCGCTGCGCTTCACTGTGGCGCAGGTTACTTACTGTTGAGTTCATAAGAAAGCAGCTGGGTACTGAGCGCAAACTTTCGGTGTAGTACCCGGAAGTATCCAGGTTAAGTTATGCTAGAGAGAGATTAGAGACCGGAAAGATGTCGAATAATGTTCGATACTGTGAGAAGTGCTCGTACGTCTTACTGAAGTTCATTTTAGTGACCTATGCGACGATTTTCTGGGTGAGTTTATTCTTATCTATTATATTCATCCCCGGGTAGTTGCGCCTTCATTCCCTGCTCGCTTTATTAGATAGTGTAGTACAGCAGCACACATTAAAGCAGATCAGCAACAGTCTCAGAGAAATGGAGAGAAAAGTATGTGTAGGTGTTTAACAGGTTGTTGAATTTACCTGCAATGACCACACCCTTGTTTGTGTTTGTGGGGGGGGGGCGGCGGCAGCCATGTTTGTCATCTTACCTGTGTGTTTGCAAAACTCTCATCTTTCCTTCTGTTTACACTCAGAGCTGATATGCATGAAGTTTATTCCAAGAAAATGTTTGGTTCCTCTTTGACAGACATTTCCGAATAAGGGAAATAATTTATACTTGCTTAGTTCAGTTAGAATCAGTTTAGGCATTCTTAGAATTTAAAAAAAGTAAAAATAAAAAGGGTGTTTTTGCTGAAGTGCTGTCTGTGGGCCATTTAGAGAAAAATATACACAGTAATGGTGAGGACATTTTCTAAAGAAAGAGCCTTTTATTCATTAAGTTGGAAACAATGACTAAAGATAGCATATGAATTTAATTATTTGTGAGCTTTTTTTTACATTCCTAATCTATTTTTATTACCAAGCACATGGTGCCGGGCTCACGATCGAGAGCTCATGGGTTCGAATCCCCGTTGGACCCGTACCGTGCTAAGACCCCTGGGCAAGGTCTTAACCACAAGTGTGCCTCTGTCCACCCAGCAGTATAAATGGGTACCAGTAGAAAATACTGGGAAGGTAACCTGCGATGGACTAGCATCCCATCCAGGAGGAGTTGAACTCCTAGTCGCTACATGCTACAGAAACCGGGGATAAGCACCAGCCTGATGAGCCACTAGACTCTGGTGTAAAAGCCCAACAGACTTACCTACCTACCATTACCAAGCACATACAAGTAATCCTTTCCATAGGAAATGTTTTCTACTAAAGTGCAAAATGTCCTCACAGTTACCAATGGTAAAAATGACCAAAATGAAGAGGTGTCATCTCCCTGTGGTTTTATGTGAGTTTTGCTCAGTTATATATATATATATATATATCGTTCATTTTCTGAAACGCTTAATCCTAATTAGGGTCGAGGGGAGCCTGGCGCCCATCTCAGCCGACTCTGGGTGAGGGCGGAGTACACCCTGGACAGCTCGCCAGGCCATCGCAGGGCCAGTTATATACAGAAAACAATATTATCTATCAATCTATGTGCGTTCCATGTAAGGTAACTGTTTTCAACTTAATGCATAAAAGGCAGTCTTTCTTTATAAAATGTCCTTACCGTTACTGTGTACCACTGATCTAAAAATAACTGGATTTCGGACTGAGCTGCTGAGGCTGAAGTCACCGGAATTATGTTATATTTGAGAATGTTCTATATTATCATAAAAACCAAATAAAATAATTATTTGGTCAATATGTATATGTTAACCATTCTTTGTACTTTGTTTTTGCTAAATTTAAATTCAAGGCACTAAATAAATTGGTATGCAGTATATTTATCTTAAACTGGTTTTATTATTTTTTATTAATATAGGCTTAAACTATATTAGATTATTTTTTATTAATATAGGCTAAAACTACATTAGACTTGTGGTTAAGAATGGTTTTGCAAGATATTCAGTTTATAAAACGTTTAATACAGTGCTATATATGTGACATTTTGTCCCTCACTATGTGTGTGTGTATTTGTGTGTATGTGTATATATATATATATATATATATATGTGTATATAGGACTAAGTCTATATATAATAGTAGTTACTTACTTCTTACAGCTTAAAATTTCTCATAAGAAGCAAGACAGTAAAATATTACATAATTTAATTGTCAAGTATTTATAAAAAGATCCATCTTGACCACCTTTCTTAGTATATAGACATGGTTATTAGCAATATTGTATACACGCAGCTTAATGTTTTGGGACTAGTAATATGGCGGCCGGCCTGGGTTGGCTGGCTTCACTTCTAAGCGGGCTGAAAGGCAGAGTGCTTAATCCAGTTATTTTTAGATCAGTGCTGTGTACATTATTCTGAAAATTGCACCTATACTCCTTACTTATTTGCCAGACTGCTTAATCGTTCTAGGGTTGCGGGGAGAAGGCGGGGTACACCCTGAACAGTTTGCTAGACCGTCGAAGGGCAACACTAACACAACCATTCACATTTACACCTAAGGGCAATTTGGAACAGCCAATATCCTAATGTGCATGTTTTTGGACTGTGGGAGGAAACTGGAGTACCTGAAGGAAACCCACACAAGCAAAGGAAGAAAAGAGAAATGCCCTTACTGAGACTGGGAATCAAACCCAGGACCTTAATTACAATTAATTGTTTGACATGCTAATTAATGGACCAAAGGACTTCAATATTTAATTACTGTATTACAACATTTTACCAAATCTGCCTTGCACTACAAAAAAGACCAGTACTGAGAATGGAATATTAGTTTAGGTCGCCATTATTAGTTTTTGAAGTATCAGGAGTTGCAAATATATTCAGATAATGTAGTCACAAATATATTTTCATATTTTCATAATGAACAGGTTAAGAATAGAGCTTTTTCTTTTTTTGATTTTTTGATTTTGCTATACTGTATTAATCCCGCAAGGGAAATTATTACCTCTGCATTTAACCCATCCAAAGTGAGCACACACACACACTCGGAGCAGTGGGCTGCCACACACATTGGGGGCGCCTGGAGAGCAGTTGGGGGGTTAGGTGCCTTATGCTTGGTGATCATAAAAGTGTGCATGTCTTATTAGTGTAATCAGGCCACGGTGCTCAACAGATTTTTTTGAAACTTTTATTTATTTTATTTTAATTTGGCTCATTTTTAAATGGCATCTTCATACTTGCATGTCTTTTGTTGTTGTTGTTGAGCCGGTACAGTATTTCAGTTCTCCTTCTACTATCAGTTTCATGATCCTTTTTGCAGGTTAATATGAAAAAGAAATAAGCTGCCAAAACACATCACTTTCTTCTTGCTCATGTACAAATGTGAATGGGTTTCATTAAGCCAGCAGGTGTGAGGATAGCGAGTTAACGCACTCAAAATTTGCTTAAGCGCCACCCTTATGGCTGGCATGTCGTGAGCTCCAAGTGGCTTGCATAATTAAATCGTATCGGCCTGGCACTGGTATTTTATATTCAGGGTCAAAAAAAAAAAGAGAGAAGATGAGGTGCAAAAAAGATTTAGAAAATAAAACGAAACCAACTACAGCATTTATTTCCCTAAATATCTCGGGTTTCTGAGATCAGAAATTGTAATAAAGGTGCTGTATAAGTATATTTGGGTAGAAAGTGTATTGAAACACCAACAATTTCACCATCCTTAGCACACAATTGTGTAAAAACAACACAGGAAGTAATAACTACTTGCCCACTGGCCCAAGGCCAGTAAATATTCAAGTGGGGCCACCAAAAAAAAGCAAGGGAAACCTGTTCAGGCCGCCACACTTTCAGTGAGCTGGTGGCCCGACAGTATCTCATCTGATGCTGTGCAAGCCCACACATTTCAGTAGGGCATGTAAGATAAGAATTTCATTTATAATTTGATGCAGTTCATCCTTAATCTAATGAGCGCATTCGGTATAACCCCCATATAAATTTCAAGTGTTATGTGGCCATACTCGTTTCCCAACATATGCTGTGTTTATATGGAACTCGTGAAATCCTATTTCCCATTTCTCAAGTTGCTAAAAACATTCAAATGGCATTGTTTCCCATGATCACAACTTGTGAACTCATGTCAGCATGATAAACTCGATTTTCACAAGTCATGAAACCCAGCGATGTTTTATGACAACAATGCTCTCGACTTAGTAACCCGTGCTTTTGGTAAAAGGTCATGAAGTTCCCATATACATAACTTTCTTTTAAACGCAGCATAGACGGCGATCTGTGTTTCCGATTCACAACCACATCTGGTCCCCAGCTTCTGCTTTACATTAGTGCATGTATACAGAGCGCCACCGTATATGTGACTGATGCATCGACGGCTTGTGAGTGGACCGGGAACCAGCTCATTTGTATAGCTTCGGAAACTACATCGTGATCAGCTGAATGTAAAGTACTAAACATGGAAGCCAATACTAATGCAAACATTTCAGCAAATGCAAATAAACACAGCGCGCTGTTAGATTTCACCTTGGTCCATTACATTTCAGGTTTTGGTGGTCTGACATATGAAACCCTGTGGCTAGCCCTGAAATTAATTAATAGATTTTAGAAATATGAACCGGGTAAAACAGTTTGTGCTGTCGTAGTTTTGTTTAAACCCCTTTTTTTTTAATGAAAATTAGCATTTTTTTTAACAATTTTATGGGCCATATGCAGAGTTTCTGACTTATCACCTTAGAATTTGTTTATGGAGGGGCTTAAGGGTCTTTTCATATATTAAAATGACCTGCCTGTAATTCACTTCGGTGACCTTGCCAGATTAGTTTTTGAGTAGACTGGACAGATCTTTTTGAGCCAGCAGTTATACATTATGATGTAATAAAAAGCTGGAGACAGATAAATACAAATAAATCTAAACAATGGAGAACTTAAATGTTAATGTCCTGGTGTCAGGTACCACAGCACACCATCAGAGAGCTTGTGAAGTCCATGCCTTGACAGATCAGAGTGGTTATGGGGACACTGGGGCCTATTCAATATTAGGCCAGTGGTTTTAATGTTATGGATGAATAAATGGTAGGTATTTAAAAATATAAATTACATATATCTTACAGGAGTATATTTAAATATAGACGTAAATCTAACAGGAGTATATTGTATATTGCTGCATGAGTAGATGTCGTTGTCATTAACACATTAATTGCTGCAAAATTAATTCACTGCAAATAGTCCAAGTTAACATTATTGCTTCTACTTTAACGATCTAATACTTAACTGAGATCATGAAATTAATATATCAGGTTTAGATAGATGTAAATCGTTTAAATATTCTAAATTACTTCATTATTAATAGCGTGATGCGTTCAATTCAGCCAATTTTGTTACTGGTGGTGAAGGAACATCTGTTTAGAATTACTGTGAGATCCTGAAATTTTAATATTCTGTATGCTTTCACTGACCACTGTAGTATGTAACCCTGCTCATTCATGCAAATATCCAATCAGCCATGTGGCAGCAGTGCAGTGCAGAAAATCATGCCGGTACAGGTCAAGAGCTTCATGTAAACTACAGAAAGAAGAAAAATCTGATCTCTGTGATTCTGAACGTGGCATTGCTGTTAAATCTTTTATGCATTGATGGTTTCCTGGCATTTTCATGGACAAATGGGGCGGGGAGGAGGTTTAGAGTTTAGGGTGAGAGGAAGGCTATGGTGACTCTACAACTGTGATAAACAAACAAAAAAATGGATAGACTGTAAAAGCTGAAGACCACATGATCATGTTCTGCTCCTGTCAGCCGAGAACTGGGCACAGGCTCACTAAAACTGTAAAGACTGGAAACACAATGCCTGGAGTGTCACAATTTGGTATCAACAGTAATTGGTTTTCCTTGCGTTAACACTTTAGACTGGTGGGGGTGTAATGGTGAGGAAAGTGTAATACCAATACTGTTCTACCTCAGAACCGGGTTAAATGAAAAGCTGTTCAATATGTCTCAGCTGAGGGCAAAATGTAAAGATCCTTGAGGTCCTCATAAATGTCATGCTGTTTGCAGACGACTCCACCTTGGCTCTGAATGAGTCATTTCAATCAATAAATATGTACTAGAGATGCACAAGTTCACCCACTTCAGTAACACTTCATTCAGAGCAAGGACAGAGATTCATCTCTTTTCACCCGCGCAGATGGCCTATTTGGAATTAGGTGCATCAGTAAGGAGGTCCTTGGTCTTCTAATCGCCTTCACTTAGTCCCTGTCGATTCTGATGCGTCGGATAAGTTCGCCACGTGGGGTAGGAGATTTCCAAAGGACCTGCTGGATGGTGAACTGACCTGCAGAAAGAGATCATGATGGCTACCCCACCTCCACCTTTAGAAAAGCTTGTAATAGAGATTTGAATTCACTGCATATGGATTTTGAAAGGCAAGTAATCATTACCTGGAGGAGGGTCTATGAAAGGTTTTCTTGGCAGAAGAACAGCCAGAAGATGCTTCAAAAGCAGCTGGTGCAACTGCTTTTTTTTGCTGGTGATCCAATTTCTGGATGGGACTCTAGTCACCTGCTACAGTGACCTGGGCACAGATCCACAATCTTCTCAGACATGACTGCCAAGGACGAAGGATCTCCTAAATTAACTGATACTCTGATGACCAACATGCATCAACCTACTGCCCCTCGCAGCAAAATTCAAACAACCGAACCGTGAGATAAACCGCAGTATCCAATAAAAAAATTCCAGACTAGTATGATTTTAAAAAGTATTAGGAGTAGCATGCAAGAGTGGTTTAACGGTCTAAGCATTCACTGTATCATCAGGAGATCATGAGCTTCAGTGTCGGAGTCACCGCCATCTGTGACTGGGAATCCAAGTGTGTGTAATTGGACTTGCATCTTGGTGAGAGGAATAGCATGCTTCTCTCCCCCATTGAGCAGGCATCTGCTGGCTCATATATATGAAGGACTTCATCCCCAGATATGTTCACCAGTTTGTAAAGATGTGAATATCTGGCTTCACATATTCCCGAGGACTCTCGCATTTGCTTTCACTTTCACAGATTGATAGCTGTTGCTTGATAGGTAGATGGGAATCGACAACAGGTAAACTGGAAAACGCTGGGGTGACAATAAGCATGCTAAGAATTATGTGAGAGAAAAGAAAAGGCAGAAGGTTCGAAATAAAATTATTGAATAATAGTAGCATGTTTTTAATAGCAATACATTATGCATTACCATGTTCAGTGGCACTGAGAGCATTAAAGTATTTTCTTAGAATATGTTAAAATAATTAAAAAATATATTGATATGGATTGTTGAAACTATCTAGCTTCTGTAGTTTAGAACAGTGTGGTGTGTTCTTTCACAAGTGAGACACACTGTTTAAAATACCCCTTTACGAGGTATAGTACCAGGGAATACTGAATACCAGAGTAACATGATGGCGTAACCATTTGAAATGTCTTCATTACAGTACATTACAGGAGTAACCCAGGCAGCCTGGATACGAGAATGATGTCTTTTATTTATAATTTTTGAAAACTTAAAAAATATGCCAGCAAAAGTGACTTGCGTCAAAACAAAATAGCTTGCACCCTCGCTTTATTGTTATATTCAGCTTCTTGATCAGCAAACAAGTTGAAACAGTCATCAAGCAGGTTAAACAACACACAGTAACAGTATGTGATCACATAAAGCAGAATCTGAAATGAGGGTCTTCAAATTTGGAATTTGTCTAATGGGAAGTTAACTGTTTCATGGTTGATTTTGGCTCTTGCGTCAGGCGCAATCTCGTGGCAACTTTGACTTGCGTTGCGCAATCGCTAAAGAAGGAATTTCGAGAACTGGACCTGCTTGTATACAACCTTGCTGCTCCATGACACAAAGTGGAAATGATTGCTTGTTGACTGTTCTACAAGTATTAGAAATATCATTGCTGATATCGATCAAAGCCAGTGCCTCCTTGAAATCCAGCGATCTTTCCTTCCAATCTCTTCCGGTGGATCATGTGAGATAAAATGACTAGAAACCTTATATATGATCTGACTCTTACTCCCACCCAAACAGATGTTATCTTGTATTTCCCCAGAACACCTGACTTTATAAGGCAGTGTATTTCTGTGTAAAATATATACTTCTTTATATTATTATATATTTTATATATATAATATATTATTCTTTATATATTTCTGTGTAAAATAAATAAAGAGGAGTTTGTCCTCTTTGTTCTTTCTGCTGAACACTTTGATGACATTGAAGCTCCCATGTGTGAAAACATATATAACAATAGAAGAAATTCAAAAGAGTCTCAAACCTGAACGTACGCTGATTGTTTGTAGTGCTTTTCACTGATGTACTGCTCTAGAATTTATTTCCGACTCTATAATAAAATATTTTCCTAAATCATAGGTGATCTTGGTGATCTTTCCTCCCACAGACCAAAAACATGCACAGTAGGCTAACTGGCTGTTCCAAATAGCCCCTAGAAGTAAGAGTGTGAGAGTGTGTGAGAGTGTGTGAGAGTGTGTGAGAGTGTGTGTGTGTGTGTGTGTGTGTGTGTGTGTGTGTGTGTTGGCCCTGCGATGGCCTGAAAATCAAGTCTTTGTCATTTAATTGTTGAATGGGCTGAAAAGTTTATAGTAATCCATCTCACCATCAGGATGATAGCTTCGATACCAAGGAGATTCAAGTGCTGCAACACTAATGGAAAAAGAGTGAAGACTGCACTGCAGACTATGTTAAAAAATGAAGCTCATTTCGACCATTGCATTATGGTCAGGCTATGAACTCGAAGTCTCTCTGATGAAGAGAGATGTCTACAGTACTAGTTAGTACTATGGCTCAAGAATGAATGTAAAAACGTTGCAGTGTACTAGCACTGTACATGTTACAAACAGTATATAGATCATTCTTTAGCTGCTGAGTATGAAATCTAAACTAAGAGCATAACCAGCCAATACGTGTGCTGAAGGATGCTGATTTCTAATGTTTGGAACAGTACTGTGCCCCTGTTTCTTGTCAAGAGGAGGACTGTATACACTTTACCATGTTATTCTGAGAACATAAACAGTAGGTCCTTAATCAGGGGTGGAAATTAACACTAGTTCCCTGGCCCGTGGCAGAGCGAGTGAAAGTAGCTTGCAAGTCATCCTGCTGGCGACCTGACAAATCCAATAGACAAAGAAGATATAGTGTTCCTGACCAGTAAATATGAAGGAGGACTAATAGTTGCATCATTTCACTAGTCCTGTTGGCCAGTTGCTTAGCTTTGCTAAATTCCACCCCTGCTTAAGGCAGCTGAGCTGAGTAATTGCACTGTTCGAACATATTACAATGCCGAAGGTAAAGCTCCCAGCAAAACACTGTGGCTAAAACTGATCAGCATTTTCATATTACATGAATACTGAACACATTGGAGATCCCTGCCTTTGTGTAACTCTGTGTAACATTATTTACTGCAGATTAGCAGAGATCATGAAAAAATACATAGGTGGATAGAAATTTCTACCTCATTTTACTATTTGATGTACAAGATAATGAGTATTTGTGTCTGTAGTGGTTCTCCATACAGACTTTTACCTTTGCACTGGAGGTAGGGTACCAAGCACACACTTCGTTAGATGGTGACCTGACTTTTTAAACCGGTAAATGTAGGCAACTGTCTATGTTATGCATAATTTAAGAGTAAAATATCTCAATTTTAATTATTGTAATCATATTTTATCCGACAAGTATGATCTGCGTTTGAATACAAAGAATACGATTTTGACCGCCGGAATCAGATATATCTTTTTATTCTATCCCAGGTCACTAGATATTAGCAATTCTGCACTCTGATTGGCTAATCTACTCCTAGGATTATTAGCTCATACATGGTGACCTCAATGTCAACACAGGATAAAAAGAAAGGAAAAGATATTTCATGATAAAAAACATGTTTTTTTATTTTTAAGAATTAGACAGTTTTTTTTAATCGCAGTGTTGATTAATAAAAAGAGCAAGAAAATATAGAAATAAAGTATGTGATAGTAAGAATGTACTCCTATTTTTATTTTTAAGAATTAGACAGCTTTTTCTATCCACAAAATTCTATTTTAATAGACTACAATCCTTCAGCTAACCAGTTAGCGCCATGCTAACCAGCTTGCGCCCTGGTAATCAGCTATCGCTGTGCTAACCGTCTTAAAATGAAAAGCAACAAAATATGGAATTAAAGTATTTTTTACAATAATACACCTTTTTTTTTCACCAAACATGACTCCCCCTGATTGGACCTGCTCGACTGATGCCTTGTGGGTTATAATTATTCATATCCGATCAGAGGTTAGCTGTTAAATATATAAAATATGGTGAAATGAGTAGCATATTAATATGAGAACATTATCACGTGTCTCCTCCGTTGTTTATTGGTACCCATGGCCTGCACAGATATGAAGGCTTATTTCTGTGCAGCTGTTTATTGTGTCTGGATTGTTTTCTGTGTCTATTCTTCTGGTACAGGCAGAGCAGAATCCACTCGTTGTCACTGTTGATGAATGATCACTCTTTCTCCTTTGGATTTGTTAAAAGGTCACCATTGGCACACAGTCATGCCAGCTCTCTGCACCTTGTTTAATTTGTCTTCGAAAAGCTATTATCCGATTGGCCTAAAATTACAGAGGGAATTTTCAGGGGAAATTTAGGTTTCTAATGTTTTGAGGAAATAATACTAAGCTCAGCCTTGGTTTAAGTAGAGAGAAACACTGGAGATGGATATCAGTCTGTCATATGATATTTGACTTTCAGGTAATGCAAATGTTTATTTTCTTAGTTCAGTATTTGTTATTAAAATTAAAAAATTAGAGAATCAAAGATTTTGACCTAAAAGTGAGGTTGAACTTTAGTTAATGCAAACTCATTAAAAATGAGTTCATCTGAATTGGTTTTGTTCCATGGAGGTGCTTTATGGTATCACACCTTTATTCTGAAAGTGATGTGGTGAGAATAAACATTTATGCTTTTTAATATCTGTTTCTCTGTAATCATTGTTGGCATAGTCTGTTTTCAGTATTTAGGTAGAACTATTTCACTAATCAAAACAGAGTGCACAATTAATTCAAAAAACTCTAAAAAGGTGAGAAATATCTAATTTAACTCTGTAGTATCTAATTTAACCCTGTGTTATCTCCAGTGCAGTGAATTGCTTTCAGCTTACATAACAGCATGTGTTTAGCACTTGTAATTTGTAATGTAATTGAACCTACCAGTTATATTTTTACTGAGCTGTAAGAACAAACAAATAAATAAATAAATAAATAGAAATCTGGGATTTTGTCTAAGGTCAGAGTCCCTTCCCTAATATATCCACTATACCTGGTAATTAACTACAAGTAGTATATACTACACAGGAACCCGATTGGTCTACTGTCTGGGGATTATAAAACATTACGCGAGTTATAGCACTTGGATTAGAGATGCACCGATTTCCTCCAATTTTCGATTTCTGTTTTTTTTCTGTACCACTGGCGGCTTGCTGATACAGATTCTGATTTTCTTTAGAGCAACTATAATTGACAGCATATACAAACAAAAACCAACTTTTCTTGAATGCAAAATTTTATTTTCCAAATATAAGAAATGATTGTTGTTCCAAACGTTTTTGTGGTGGTTCCTTGGTCTTACATGTAATACAGATTGTGAGCTTTGTCTCGACTCACAGTAGAAAACTTCCACTCCTACGATGTTAGCCTGCGGCTTTAAGCATGCACATGACTGTGATGTAATCACCTGCACCGGAACTATAGGGTCCAGCTCCAAGTTGGAAATATGTGAGAATAACGGGCCGATAGGGAAGTCACGCCGAAAATCGGACAATTCCAGTTTCTGTCCTGTTTCTTGGTGCATCTATTAACTTGAATCAAACAAGACACACTCACCGTCTGTCATGGTCACTTGGAGCAGGTGGCACCGACATTATCGTTCTTTAAAATAGCCTGTTTTTCTTGTGTTTTTGTGTAGTATATACTAAAACTTTGAATGAGTGTGAGAACGCAGCTTTACGGAGCAAAGTTTACTTTCATTTCCGTGGAATTACTCTTTATAATAAACTCTGAATGACTAGGCAACCTCTACTTTTGCTGCCTTACCGTCTTTGCTGCACAATTGTTAAATAAGTTGATAAGTTAAGGCGTGTGTTTTACAGCATGAAAGTCATCAAACTTTTTTCTTTACTGGCACTCCAGTACTTTATTTGTGCATCCTTGAGTCAAAGCTTATCTTCAAACGTGAACGACGTCCTACAGATCCATAACTCAGCTTGAGATGTTTTTGCTCATGTTTTCAGGCAGGCTTTTCAGGGATTTAGGAAGCAGACTTTACTTCAATCCCTGCAATAAATAGTTTTTCAGTCTAAGGTTTCTCTCTATGAATAATGATTGTGTTGTTTAAAGGAAAAGATCTCCATGTGTAAGTGTCAGACCATTAGCGTTGCTTGTATTGGGTAAAACCCAAATGCATGCTAGATGATTTAGCATGAGAAGTGATTTGTAATTATCCACACACCATTATGTCACTAATTATTGTATTATACCATTAAGTCATTTTAGTCACACTCAGTGCTTTCTGGGAGATTATAGAAGCACATTCTCAGTTTGATGGCATTCATGTGTAGCCTGTAGCATGTCTCTTCCAGGACAACTGCATCCCCATGGCACAGGGTACCAGAGCTGACTGAATGGTTTGATGAGAATAAAAATGATGTAAATCATATGCAACGGTTACCAGATTTCAATACAGTTTAATATCTATTGGAGATTTTGCCGCTATAAGTTTTACAGTGCACTCCAGCACAATCATCAAGACACCATTTTAGGGAATATACTATGGAAAAGTGATGCTCAGCCATGTACAGTTCCAGAGAATCGATTTCAGGGCAAGCTGTTCACCATTAACATGCAATAATTTGAAGTCAGTTTTAATGCAATATCATCCTTATTATATTCATTCATTTTCTAATCCGCTTAAGCCTAATTAGGGTCACGGGGAGGCTGGCGCCCCCATCTCAGCCGACTCTGGGCTAGGGCAGGGTACACCCTGGACAGCTTGCCAGGCCATCGTAGGGCCAACACACACAAATACACAACCATTCACACTCACACCTAGGGGCGAATTGGAACAGACAATTAGCCTACTGTGCATGTTTATGGACTGTGAGAGGAAACCGGAGTACCCGGAGAAAACCAACACAAGCACGGAAAACACAGAAACGCCCGAGCCCGGGAATCAAACCCGGACGTGCTAACCACTGCGCCACCGTGCTGCCCCCTTATTATATTTATTATATTTAATGGTAGAATTAATAATAATTTTTAGTATTTAGTACTAATAAATTTTTTAAATGTATTTGCTTCCAAGCTAAGTCTGTCCTTGTTAAGGCTGTGGGGCAGAAGGATCTACTTCATGTATTAAACTAAATCTCCAATATACTTCCTTTGTTAGTTTTTAAGGCTACCTGCCCTTTTCATTTACAACAGAATGAATAACCCGGCCGATCTGTCTGTTTCAGCTGATTGGCGCCTTCATCTTGGCCATTGGCATTTATGCTGAGGTGGAGAGGCAGCGCTACAAAACTCTGGAGGGGGTCTTCCTTGCTCCAGCCGTCATCCTCATTGTGCTGGGGATTGTTATGTTTATCGTCTCCTTCATTGGTGTGTTGGCATCTCTGCGAGACAACTTGACTCTTCTTAAAGTGGTACGTTCCAACCTGATCATCTCTGTCTCTTTTTTTTTTTTTTCCTTTTATAGTCATTCTGGTTTTTCCATGTCTGGAGAGATGCAGACAAAGGTCTTTAGGGTGTAAAGTGGATTCACATTAGAGTCTTGATGGTGGCTCAATTAAAGAAGACCTTTTAGGAAGATGGCATAAGTTTATAACTTTGCTAATGGAACCACAAATTGGGACACCTAGTCTAAATTTTCAAGTTAAATAAAACAAGATCTAAATCATGCCATTAGATAATCAAAATCATCCCTCAAAATGATACACAGGTTTTATGGCGTAACTTTGTGGCAGGCTTCGTAAATTAGTCTGCTCAAACATTTTTGTGAGTTTCATGTTGTCCAACTGCTGCACAAAGGTTTTTGGAAAGCACATCATTTTGGGACATATGAATGTGGAACATTTCACAAAATTTGTTCAGTCTGCTAGAAGTGTTCTGTAGCATGTGCAAAATCCTAAATCCGACGTCCAAAGTGATAGATTTAGAGGGTGTTTTTGTACGGACACCAAAACTCACAAAAACAGAACATAATCACAATTGAAAAAGGTGTCTAACATTTGTGATGCTCTATTAAACACTGCTTGTATTGCCTGAATATTAATGTTATATTGTAATAAATATATGGAAGTGATATTGTTATGGTTTTATGCTTCGTCTACACAGTATTCATACTTCAAAATTTTATGGTCTTTATGTAAGTAATGTTTAAACCGAGAGACTATTTTCATGTTTACAAAACTAAACAACAGTCTTTGAAAATCTGTGGGGGATCCCCAAGGCATGCCTACTTTAATGTCTCAATGAATGGACTCAAAACGCTTAATTCACTTCCTGTTTTGTTTTATTGCAAATCTTTCGTGTATTAATCATTGCAATAACACTTGTAGATACCGAGTGGTTTATTTAATTAAATCAGCCCACAACAGTAGTTTGTGAAACTATAAAATGTAAGTATAAAACTAGCCTATAAAAATATCATTTTTCGGGGTTTGTCCCGTTTGGGAGCCATTTTTTGTTCCATTAGTGAAGCCGTACACATAATGCAGATTTCAAGTGAAGCTGAAATCTAAAGAAGAACAGTGGTTTAATAGGACATTGGGGCAAACAGTGCTTTACCAGGCCAATGGAGTAATTACTGTATAATTGAAGGAACTCTGCTATCCATGCACTCAATGGGGGCTGCTATCACAATTCAGTTCATTTGCAGGTGAGAGCAATCAGAGACTTTGACATTCAATTACAAATTTTTAGGAGTCAAGCACCATGTTATTTGCATAGAATATCTGGCCGTCATTTTTGCCAGGTCATTTGTGAGCTGATAGGATGTTCTAGTATTCCAAGTACATTTGTGATTGTTGTTGCTATTCTGTTGATGTATCATTACTTCCTGGTGCTTCTGTTTCTTTTATCTTTTTAGTATTAGAGCAGAATGTACTATTTAAGCTTCTCATTGTACATCAAGTACTGAACATTACTCTCCTCTCACATTGGAACTTTCTTAAAGTCTTGTTTTTCTGTCATGTGCAGTGAGAAACCCTTTAATGGTACACTGTGTTTCAGCCCTAGGGAAAACAACTGAAGCCTGTGAACATTGATAATGTTGTCAGTTTTTATTAGTTCTGCGTTTCTTGAGAAAACACAACAATAGTACAGTTTTATCTTTACTGTGGAAACACCTCGTGTTCTTAAATGTAGACTATTGATTTTTGTGCTCACCACCTTCACTTCTCATTGCAGTTCCTCTACACATTGGCAATCTGTCTGATTTTGGAGCTCCTGGGTGGAATTGTGGCTCTGCTGTTCAGGAACCGAGTAGGTTTTAGTTTCTCACTTTGAGTGCTGTCGGTTTGAATGTGTTCAATCAGAGTGCCAGTTTAAGGGTGCAGTCATGTGTGACAGGAAAGCTTTCTATATCCTATATATTCTATAATCTAATAATTCTAATATTCTATATTTTTATTTTCATCAAAGCTACAAATTGAAATAACACATTTTTGTTTATGATTCTGAGTTGTAAGTACAATCACCTCACCTGCTAATCAGTGCATTTCTGCTAGACGTGAAAATTTCTACAACACCCTGCGACTTAGTCACAGGAAGAATCAAATTATGCATTTTGTACTGCAAACTGTGTTTTTGTATCGAACAGTGCACACCCTTTCCTGGAGGATAAGTATTAAGTCAATCGTTGCTATTGATTGCACTTAATTTATATTATCATTCATTCATTCATTTTCTGAACCGCTTATTCCTAATTAGGGTCGCGGGGAGGCTGGCGCCCATCTCAGC
>JBCNYH010000027.1:23528829-23546554 GCA_039654325.1 Tandanus tandanus
GGAGACCTCTCTCATCTTTTAAGTGGGAGAACTTGCACAATTGGTGGCTGACTAAATACTTTTTTGCCCCACTGTAGATAGGCTGGAATATGGCACAAGACATAAGCCAAGTGCTGCTAACTCCAAGTACAATATGATTTGAGCATACACTGATTATATTTTTTTAAAATGTTGATATGGTGAGGATTTCTATTAGATGTTTAAGGTATCTGGAAGGAGTCTCCAGTGTCTGCACTCTGTATCAGCATGTTCTTTCCTAAGAAGTATGCTTAGCTGCTGGATTTTTTTCATTTCCCGGCCTCTTTGGTTGGTAATTTTGGACACAGTGTGTTACCTGTAGATGGCTGAAGGCAAATATAATTTTATGTATACATAATAAAAAATATTATCTATATTCATATTTGGCATTTCATTTATAATTCTGTCTGAATCACCGTACCGAGCATATAAGATTATTTTATGTTTTTTGTGAGTGCCGATGTACCGGCGTCTCTAAAAGTCAAATTCGACACGTCTTCATAAAACCTCGCAGGAATGTGATGTTTGACGGGTTCAACTTTCCTGATTGTCAGCATGCCACAATGTCAAGCTTTACGGGTATTTATCCCTAGTATCTTCATTAGCTTCATCTTCTGGTTCATATATGTATGACTGAATATGTATGACTGAAAAAAATGCCACAAATTATGGGCAGCCACCACTGCCCATAAATAATGATTTCTCTGAAATGTGTTAGGATATTAGGCATAACTTACAACGTGGTCATTGAAAGTAACGTAAACAAGGTACCGTCTCAAAACACAAGATTTATATGCTGATATGTACGTACAACATGTTTTGGTATAAAGTTTGCAAAAATTATGTTAACTGAGCCTGACATAAATAATATATAAATATTACCTAACATTTTGTTTGCATTTAAAAAGGGTGATGTATTGTTCATTAATCTTTTTTCACAGATGTCAGCTTTCTGTGGTACAAGAGGATCAAATCGAGTACTTTTCTATGCCAATACTTTATTTCATGGTGGTAACAGCTTCATGTCTGACCACCCTGTCATGGATAATTTCCTTATAACAACAGGCCTGTCATGTTTTATTCTTAACATAATAGGTTTTTCAAAAGGATTATTAATTTATTATATTGGATATTCTCAGATTCATGGCATGACTCTTGGCTCCTACAGCAATATAATATAGCATAATTACGTATCACAGAACTTGTAACAGTATCAAAACTTTTCAGTCTATTCACGTTTGTGCCACATGGGGCGAAGTAGACAAAGCTGAACGAGTTGATGAAAAGACATTTTGAAAGGCTATTGTGCTTTCATGCACATCCATTGTTCACAGCAACAACAGTGCACAATAAAAGTGTCAGGCTCCGACCGCGAATATTTCACTCGCCCCTCGCTGCACTACACCATCTGAGGTGGAAATATGAAAACATGACAGAAGCATTTTAGTAAATTAATTCATATTCACATTTTACTAAGTGTTATAGACAAATTTTACATTTCTGCATTTGAGTAACTGATATTAAGTAAAATGAGACAATACCTGGCAGTATTGTAGTCTTCAAAGTGTGAGAAATATCTGTGTTCAGTGATTTACGCCTCAAGTCTGCTGCATTTCTTTTGTTGTTTGTTTGTTTTTACACTAAAAACATTTTAATAAATTATACATTAGCCTGTTATAAACATTTTATCTTCAACTGGCCTTTGCTGATTTTAGTTCATGAGAATTGCATCATGTCACATACATCATAGTGTTGTTTCTTCTTTTTCCATCTTTTAATAAATAATTGATAATTTGATGAAATTTTAATAATAATGGAACTTTATGAAGAGAGGTTATACGAGTTTGTAGAAAGTTTCAAACATCTACAGGTGTTACTGAACAGCTGGGAGGCATCTGGATTTAAATTGGACAGCAGCAAAAAGAAGATGTGCCCACAACATGTCCATGAGCAAGTGGAGCAAAAGTATTTTGGTAAAATGGTTTTAGTGTCCTCACAGACCGCCACTGTATCCGACATATTATGAAGTACATTACTACACCCTTCTTGAGCGTCACCATGTTTGTGCCCTGTCGCCTCTCTGAACTGCTCCCTAGTGGATGTGTTGCTTAATGTCGATGCTAGTGTAAATGATGTACAGATGTACCGTATGTAAATGGTGTCAGTTGAAAAGTTTGACACGGATATCTTTATTTTTGCTCAAAAGGAGCATAAATAAGCCATCACTAATCATTCTAGATTTATGATATTATCTTAGACTTTGGAGGTTTTTTAAAAGATACTCAGTACATACTGTAGTTGCACATCTAATCCTAAGTCTCCCAAACCTTATTTGAAACACTGATTGTTTGACAAAACCTTTAAGACACTGATACAAACATAATACTTGGCATTCCCCATTTGGTAAATACATGTTCCCACTCTTCTCATCCTCCTCCTCCTTCTTCCTTCTTCGCTACTGATTTCACTAAAAACACACTGACAGACTTTTGTCCTTACTAAAAGCCTACATGTCTAAGTGTTGTGCTGAAGTCCTGTGTCCTCACTGCAGGCTAGATGAGAAGCTGTGTGATATTACTGACTGGCACATTATTAATAAGATTTCAGGTCATGCTCGACCTGTTTTATATTAAAACCTTAGCAAAATCTTGACCCAGCTGGATGATCATTGTTGGGTGGTAGAGCAGATATTACATTGATGGCACTCCTAGATAAGTCAGAGTGATATTGATGCCCTGTTTGGTTCCTTGCATGAGTTTCAATTTATCAGAATGTCTCTGCACAATCTTATTGGATCCACCTTCAGACATTCAGCAAACTATATCAGTGTTGGACTGTGACTGTAGCATGGATGCCACACCGCTGTCATAACTCGGGTAACTGTAGAGTAAAATTACTGTGTAGTCTTTAGTTAGGAATTTTATAAGCAAATTTCTGTCCTGTTTTAGATCTAAAGGCCGCATTATTACCTTCACCAACGAGGTTATATTTTACTTCAGTTTGTTAGCTAATGTTTAAAAAGGTAATGATTTCAGCTGTGTTGGTTTGTTTGTTTGTTTGTTTGTTTGTGTGCAATATAATTCAAATATCTCTAGAGTAGGGTGTGGCACAAGTAAGAAACTTTTAAATTTTCGAGGTGTTCATTTCATGGGATCATGTTGGGGAAAAGGTCCTGAAATTCCGAAAAATGCCCATTTTATAATGCAAGCTAAAATGTTCATTAAACACCAACTAGAGGAGACATTTCATTATAACTACGCCATGTTACAAAAATCCATTTCTGCCTGGCAGAGGAATGTTACACACTGACTGCCCCTTTAGTTTGTGTGTTTGTTGGCAGGTTTATGCAAAAAGTTGTGTGTGGGTTTTCATGAAATTTCTACCAGAGTTGAGGACAAGAAAGACTATGAGATGTTTGGAATGATCCAGATCAAATTCTGGATCCAGGAACCATTTAATGACTTGAAAGTATGGTATTTTCAGCAGTTGGTGCTGTGTAGGTTTTTTTTTTTTTTTTGGTTTGTCTGTGGGTTTTTTTTGGGGTTTATTTTATTTTAATTTATTTTATTTTAATTAATTTATTTATTTATTAACACCAGTAACTGGGGTATTCCCATAATTTGAAGTCATAACCGCCATACATATTTTCTAGCATGTCTACTATCACTACAGTCTTTCATTTCATGCAAAGTTGTTGCAGCCCAGCTACATAAAATTCTTTGCATACAAAGTAAGCAAAGAATAAGCAACTAATGAAATGCATGCATCCCTATATACACACATGGGTGACTCAATAAAAGCATCCTCCTGCTTCTTTATGTATTACTCCATCTAGTGTTTAAGCTGTGCTCAGGCTGATTGGCTCATGATGTACCACCCTGTTTCAGCAAAGCACACTTTAAATAAAGTGGCTGTTCAGCTTAAAAGGGGGCAAGTGCTGATGTTCCATCGGATACGCACTTTAAATAAACACCTCCCTTTGAGACCTGGGACCCCTTTTCATACAAAGTAACCTGCTACTTTATGCCTATGTTAGGTTTTCTTTAAATGTGCACAAAAAGAGGTATTTGAGGGTTGTTTTATAATATCTGATAGCCAATATTATTAAATGACAGAATATATTTGCATAATGGTTTTAATAATGATGTAGCTGGATAATGTTCATGAATTTATTTCACAGCTGCAAAGTAATTGAAAATTCCCTTTCGGACACAGCTAAACATTGTAATTAAGTTAAAAGGTTCAGTTTCATGCCAAAAGTTTGATGGTACTGCATGTCTAGATATAAACTTTTTAAAAATGACATAAAATTATCATATTGGTTTTCTTTTCTGTTTTATTTCTTTCCTTGCAAAGCAAAAAGACAAGCGGAAAGTTAGCAAATGTACAGGATTTCAGAACTATATTGTCTTTGCTGACTGCAGAGTCCTCGCTTAACCTCACCAAGGCTACAGTAGTTATGTCTGACATTGTCCTATTCCTTTTTCCCAGTTCTTTGGTGTGATTGTGGCCTGGTTGTACATCACCCGCGTGGAGGATGCCATCGAGGACTATGGAAACTATCAGGACGACCTGTTAAGCCCTGAAGCCAAGAAACAGGGCAAGCTGGCCAAGTGCTGTATATGCATGCCTCTGTTTGACTAAGTGAACTTGTAACTTGGAGAGACACTAATTTAAGAGCATCAGCCTAAAGTTCATCATATTCATCATGAGCTACACGCAAATGTTATATTTACATTAAAGTGAACTTTTAAGGGTTTTATTGGTGATTTTAGACAATTCTCAGGGTTCTTTCGACCACCAGTAGAATTTGTTTTACTCTAGATGAAGACAGCTGTTCATACTTGAATAAAGTTTGGGAACTGCTGTCTGTCATGTGGGGAAAGCTGTGAAATGCTGTTGTTGTTGTTTTTTGTTTGTTTTTTACATAAAAATGTGTAGCTATGTTATTCATTCATTTTGCATAAATTTTTTTAGGACATTTATAGGACTTTTTTCGTGCTTGCAATGGGAAATGGATTCATTTTTAGAAGTACATATTTACATTTTTTAAAATATATTTTAGAATAATTTTCTCCCTTTTCACTTTTGGAGTTAACCAGATCTTTTCCACTGTTACAACTATAGATATACTATAGATATTGAGCTACATGGCAAAGAGAAACATTTTTATTTAATGTAGAAATCGAACTTCTAATTTAACAGCAGGAAAGATCTAAATGGTAAATGTATCTAAGCTTCATTATTTCCTTAATGTGGTGTATCCGCCATGGTTAACATCACAATGTAATAGTTATGACTGAATATCATGTCCAGCATTTTCCTACTTAGGATTACTCACACTCATTCACCCGAGCACCTGCTCTGACTTTTGTCTTAGACACACTACTTTGTTTGGATTTTGATTCATTTGTAAAAAGCAGTTCTGGAAACAATGTGCAGTAGTGATATGTTGGTTAATGATCTTCAGTTTTGCACTAATTATTCATTATATAATAGTATTGTAATTTAATTCAGTGAAATGTTTTGCTGTTGTAAAATCAGGTGGTGGTTTAAATGTTTTTTTTTTTTAATATATAATTTTTAATCATTTGTCTCCTAAAATATTTACATAATTATACTTTTATATGCTGTTATGATGTGTAACTTCCTCTGCAGAACATAAAGTGCTTTGTGACACAACAGTGGAAAAGCTAGAGTTTATTCTGGATATTTCTTACAATAAAAACAAGTTAATTACAGATTTTAGTTTTTAATTTATTCTTAAAGCTAGTATCTCACAGAGCGACGAATGCTGAGGATCGTAGCGAGTTTCACAGAACAGATCACAAACGGTTCTTCTTGCTAATTGGCTGAGCTCTCACGGGAGGGAGGGATGGCATACGCTCACTTCCCTATCACTCACAGCGATCACCAGCTCATTATGGGCGTCTGTGAGCTCATTCGTACGAGGGGGCGGATAGTGCTTTCCCTCCGAGTATGTTAGGCCGCCCCCCAAATACGCATGCAGTTCAAAAAAAGGCGCGTGGTAGCATCGCATGTCACGGAGGGGGCACGTGCTTGCTTACGCCCCTCCCTGGTCGGGAAGGCAAAGGTTGATGGGTGGGGATTTGATATGAATAAATTAGGGAGAAAAATGGGGGAAAATCCAATAAATAAAAGAGCCCATTCACAAAGTGCGTGACTATCAACCTGGAGATCGCAAGTTTAAATCCAGGTTGACGCCACAGACATCTGCAGCCGAGAGTCCATGGGAGCTAACTGGCCAAGCTCTTATGGGAGGATGGATGGCATACGCTCCCCCGTGACTTACAGCAATCACCAGCCAATCCATGGGCATCTGTGAGCTCATTCTTACAAAAGGGGCAGATGACACTTTCCCTCTGATTGTGTTAGGCCTCCTCCAAATGCACATGTGCAGTAGTTCGTAAACAGTGGCAGCATCGCATGTCATGGAGGGGGCATGTGCATGCTTATTGTTAATGTTATGGCTGATTGGTGTAAGTAAACTTAAAAGCCGGGTGGCATGATAGTGTAGTGGTTGGCACGTCCGCCTCATAGCAAGAAGTTCCTGGGTTCGAGTTCCAAGCTCAGGCGTTTCTGTGTGGAGTTATGTTCTTTTCATGCTTGCGTGGGTTTCCTCCACTTTCCTTGCACAGTCTAGTGACATGCACGTTAGTCTAATTGGCTGTTCCAGATCGCCCCTAGGTGTGGATGTGAATATGTTGCCCTGCGATGGCAAAACCGATGTGTTGCCGCCCCAAACCAATCCTAATAGTAGGATTAAGTGGTTCGGCAGAAGAGTGAGTGAGAATTTAAACAGTGAATTTCACTTGACTTCAAGGAGCCTGGCTTGTAACAATTTACCCAACATATCTTTATTAACTTGTTTATTTCATTTGTCAGTAAAAACATATTCATTTCGTATTATTGCAGTCTTTCATCAAGTAGAATTTTGCATGGGTGTATAACTCTCCCTTAAGTCAACAAAAGGGCACTGTTTGTGTCGGTGTCTGTCTATAAGGGTTACGATCATGGGAGGTTGGGCTGTCGTTCTAATTAGCCAAAGGGCTATCCTGCTGCACATCAACTTCGGCCCACATCTCCCCTTTACCTCCCACTGGTTCACAGCGTATAATGAATCTGCCTCCCTGGGTATCAGGATATGGGATTCAATCCCCTCTGACATTATTGCTGCTCCATGGGTGACTCCATCAGTCAGCTTTCTCCCATTCAGCCCATAGGAACATGGAAACATGACTCACCTTTGCCTGTTTGGTGCATCAAGACCTCTTGATGCTATTGAGTCCCACAGGATTCAGAGCTACAGGGAATGAGGTCACACATCTGCCATACTTGCTACAATTTGCTGTTTATATTATTGCTGTTGAGATGTACTGTGCTTGAATGGGCTTCCAGGAAGTCCAAGAGCAACAGAGCAGTCATGTTTACTTTCCATGTTCCGCAGTGATTCCAAGCTCTTTGTATGTTTAGATTAAAGAATAGGCCGGATCAGTATTGTGTGATTGCATTTTGAGATTAGCAGTAGTGGAGCTGTAAATAAAAAGCTTGGAGTTATATGCTTTATAGTAACCTGTATGTGTACAGACAATTTATATTTTGTTCCTTATTTTTAGAGAATTTTAGGATTAGCTCATCTCCGATAATGCTTATCTGTTCTCTAATATAACTGCTATTCTGTTTTGATGAAGTTGTATAAACAGTACTAAATATTTTAACACCGGTCATATTATATAGTGTGCAGTGCATCCCATACGTAAAGGTCAGTTTCCCATTTGTAGCGGTCAGTTACACTTTAAACTGAAAACTTAATATCTCAAACCCATTCAGTCCAGGACTATATGATTCAACTTAATTATATTGTTAGCGTGGCATGGTGGTGTAGTGGTTAGCATGTTTGCCTCACAGCAAGAAGGTCCTGGGTTTGAATCCTGGGCTCCGGTGTTTTTGTTTTGTTTGTTTTTTAGAGTTCATGCGTGTTGTCCCTGTTCTTGCATGAGTTTCCTCAGGGCAATCTGGTTTCCTCGCCAGTCCAAAGACATGCACATTAAGCTAATTGGCAGTTCCAAATTGTCCCCTAGGTGTAAGTGTGAGTGTGAATGGTTGTGTGTGTGTGTTGCCGTGCAATGGTCTGGCGAGCTGTTCAGGGTGTACCCTGCCTTTGCCAAGTATTGGCTCAGATAGGCTCCAGACTCACCGTGACCCCAGTACAATTAAGCAGGCAAATTAGTGAATGAATGAATCTCAAGAGTAATTAATATTTTTAATAAATAACATTGACTTCTCTAATATTTGAGGTGAGAATATGCTGAGAATACGCCACAAGAGGTGAGAATACGCTGGACCTGTTTTACAGTAACATCAAAGACGCATTTAAGGCAGCACCCCGCCCCCACCTTGGCTCCTCAGACCATCTCTCTGTGATGCTAATTCCTGCATACAAGCCTCTACTGATCAGGAAAAAGCCTATTGTGAAGCAGTTGAGGGTTTGGGATGCACTAAACACCACCCCAGGAAAAAAAATCTATTCCTAATCCAGATGAACAGTCACTCTGCCTGGACCCAGCTGATGTCCGGAGAATCCTGAGGAAGGTTAACGCCCCGAAATCAGCTGACCCCGACAACATACCAGGAAAGGTGCTCAAGGAATGTGCTCACAGGAATCTCACAGACATTTTCAACACCTTGCTGCACCGGGCTGTGGTACCATCCTGTTTCAAGACTGCTATAATTGTACCGGTACCCAAAAAACCCACAACCTCCTCCCTCAATGATTACTGCCCAGTAGCACTCACAACTATCATGATGAGGTGCTTTGAGAGTTAAAGGATCACATTGTTTCCAGTCTGTCCCAACATTCGATCCATACCAGTTCGCTTATCGCCCTAACCTCTCCAGAGGACGCCATCTCCTCTGCACTCCATTGGAGCCTAGAGCATCTAGAAGGGTGAAATACACACGTGCGGATGCTGTTTCTGGCCATCATCCCACAGCATCTGATAAATAAACTGGCCCCCCTTGGTTTCAGCACCCACCTGTGTAACTGGCTGCTCGACTTCCTCACCTCAGTGCGTGCGGGTGGGGAAAAATGTCTCCAATATCATGTTCCCCCCAGGGCTGCGTCCTGAGTCCGCTGCTGTTCACGTTGATGACAAACGACTGCTGTGCCAGGTTCACTACTAACCACATCGTGAAGTTTGCAGATGACACGACAGTTGTGGGCCTCATCAGTAACAACGATGAACAGGCCTACAGAGGAGGTTAGATATATAGAGGACTGGTGTGAAACTAACAACTTGATCCTGAACGTCTCAAAAACAAAAGAGATCATTGTGGACTTCAGGAAGAAGCAGCCCAGCCACACTCCTCTCACCATCAACAACTCAGCAGTGGAGATCGTCAGCAGCACCAGGTTCCTGGGGGTGCAGTGTACTTTCTGTGCCGGATGAGGAGAGTGCACCTACCGGTTCCCATTCTCACCACCTTCTACAGAGGAACTATAGAGAGCATACTGACTAGCTGCATCTCAGTCTGGTCAGGGGCCTGTAGGGATTACTGGGATTAGTCTTTGTTTGTGTCTGAAACAGAGAGTCAATCTGAACACTCCTGAATAATAAACTGTTGAATATCATGGACGGCACCTGAATGCATTTAAAGTTGATGATTGCTGCTGCCATCCTTTCACATGGATAAATCCACTGACAGCAGATTATCCAGTGAGAGAGTAATAATGTTTTAGGCACTGGTTCTGAATATAACACGTCAATCATCTCTCATCCCTGTATAAATAAAACAAACTCCAAGGTTACGTGTAACTTCTAGCTTTGCCCCCTTGAATGTTTACAGCGAGGCACAGGAGACAGTAATCAAGAATCATTTTTGCATTATTTCTCCTAGAGGAGCTGGGAGAAATTTTCTTTCTATTTTTGTGTGAGTGTGAAAGAGTAGTGCTATTCATATTTAAACACAACCACATCAGTAGAGCGGAAAAGCTAAGTGTAATAAAACTAGTGCCAGAGTTTAATGTCAGAAGGAGCCTCTACTTTCGATCAGATGTTTTTCATGTTACTAGAGCAGGGGCATCAAACTCATTTTCACTGAGGGCCACGTCACTTGCACGTTCACTTGCATCATCTGACAACACCGAAACAAGCTAGCATGTAGTCTTTCTTGAGTCATGAAGAACTAGCTGTTTATTTGAAATAGGCTGCTGCCACCTAGTGGAAGGATGATGAATTACATGGTTTCATGGTAATGGATGCAAAGAATGTACAGTATGATAGTCATATTCTTTGAAAGCTCTTGCGGGCCACATAAAATAAGTTGGCGGGCCGGATTTGTCCCGTGGGCTTTAAATTCCAATACATGTTGATTTTCCTTATACATTGAAAAGGTTTCCTGTCCATTCAGGCTGATATTTTAAACATTTTTACAGCTGCTATCTTTTCTACCACTGCCTTTAGGGTCTAGGTTATATATCTTGTCTTAAAGATCAAATATTTGGTGCTAGATCACAGTGTGTCAAGAAAAAACAACCAATTTACATTTTAATATAAACAGGCATTACAGAAATCAAGCACTATTTCTTCTAATTAACAATTATTTAAAGAAGATGAGTTGGAGGTCGCTGAATATTACTACAGAATTCACTTCAGTAGTCAGAATGTTATTTCTTGCAAACACTGCCATCTTCTGGATTACAGACGCAACATCACCTACTTAGCTCTGTCCATTCAAAAATAATACATTTTTAAAAATGCTGCTAAAATAATATATATTAAAAATATAGCGTTTTTATCCAGTGTATTTCTTTATTTATTACAAAAATATACTTCCTTCATATGAAGTAATCTGTAAATCTGGATAGACAAACTGTCGCAGGGTGGCTTGTATTTATTTCATTTTAAGAATAATTACACACATTCACGACTCATCCTTAGTACACAGACACAAATACAACTCCACACATCAATACTTTAAAAGTTCTGTAAAATTATCCATGAATTCAAAACACGATTTTGTCGTTTTTGTGCTAAATTAAACTGCCTACTGTAGTGCACCGTCACTGTCAGCTCCACTTCCGGGATAACTGAGCTTGTATTTGATTGGCTGGCAAGCCTTTACTGTCGCCACGCCCTCTCTGCTTGCAACAGTATGAGTGAAGCTCCACCTCCAGCCATGCTGGTGCTCTCCCCTACCGTGCTGTGCAATGTTCCAGCAGGAGACATCTCCTCCCCTCCATCTACTGCTACTGCAGCAAATGAGGCTCCATAATTTCATGGGTAGTGCAAATAGAGCTAGTTTCATGAAGCCAGGTTCAGCCTGAGAGTGGTAAGTGTGTGTGTGTGTGTTGCTTGACTGATTGGTTTGTCTAAGGTTGTGTGCATTTAATAACCACAGAAGATGCATTGCTTCCAGATCTGCATTACATGTTTAATATGAACATGCATGCATCCATTCATATCTACTTTGTGTTATACTTGAGTTCAAATATGTGCTAATTCCAACCCATGAGGAAGGAGATGCAGGAAACAAGAGTCACATGACACTAAGGGCAGGGCAGCATGAATACATGGTGTTCACCATGTAAAAGTCCTGCTGAGGGGTAGATCCAAGTCAGCAGTTTTTCATAATAACATTACCCTCAGTATTTCCTGCTTAATTTTGTTAAGGTGATTTGGAGAAAACAAAACCCCTCAGTTTAAACATGTTTGTTTCTTGTCTATTGTGTATGGATAACTTGAGAAACTGAGGATTTTCGGCAATGCCAGTTTAAAGAGGATAGTGTTCTTTGTGTTAGGTCACTGAAATCAGCGGACTGGATCTCGAGACAGAGGTGTGAGTAAGGATTATTGAAGCTGTGTGAAAAGGAGAAGGCCAGAGGTGGAGCAATCATGTACTCGCCTCAGAGTCTTCACCGATGGGGCATCACCCACAGTGAAAGCATGGAGCGTCTTGCCTACTGTCAAGGTAAGGATATGCCGGTATAGGGTCGGTTTAATCTCTAATGTTAATCTACAATCAATGTAAGATTAAAAAAAAAAAAGATATTGTATATTCAGCTACATGCAACACATTTAAACCCAGATGAGGAAGCTGTGATCATCAACTCAAAGTTATGCCTCTCTATTGTCCCTATCCACCATTTGTATACAGTATAGTAACTGAGAATTCACTTATCATAATTTATAAAGGCTAGCACGGTGGTGTAGTGGTTAGCTTATTCGAGTCCCGATTCCGGCGTTTCTGTGTGGGGTTTGCATGTTCTCGCCATGCTTGTGTGGGTTTCCTCCAGGTACTCCGGCATCCTCTCACTTTTTTTTCCGGTTTCCTCCCACATTCCTCTAATAACATGCACATTAGGCTAATTGTCTGTTCCAAATTGCCCCTAGGTATGATTGTAAGAGCTAAATAAATGAAATAAACATTAGCTAATAAATAGTCTCAAGATACCTTGGTTTATAAGTGATTTTAAAGGTGCTTATTCACTTACTATGTATATTAAATAAACATAAACAAAATGTAATTGGCTTCAATGTCTTTCTGAAACCATTTGCTTACTCCTGTACGCGAGTGTCAATGACCCCTGCACCCGGCACGGTGATATTGGTAAACATAACCATCTTTTTTTGATTCTCTTGAAATCGTATGCCGCCTTCTGATTCTTGACACCTAATCTTGGACTTTTCTACGTTCTACGAATCAGTGTTGCACTGCCAAGTTATTGTGCATGCGCAAGATCATTCCTTCAGTGATACAGTCTTAGATACAGAACCAAAACAAGATGTAAAACCGCTGAATAAGAGACACTAAGTCTGTGAGCTGGGGTGGTTTCACCGGGAAGCCTTTGTATTCAGCTAAAATAAATTGATTATGGAAGATAAAACCCATCAGATATTCACTAGTGAATCGGCACCTATAATGAGCAGTAATATGATTTCTATTACAGTATACAGCTGCTCTTTCGGTGACATTTGATCATTTTAATGCATTCTGTAACCTACATAATAATGTCATACAGCTCAGAACACTCCTAAAGGTATAACAGTTTAGTGGAATACTACAATTTTTCTTAAAGCTTTTACTAAGGCTTTTGTACACAGAAATCACTTCCTTATTTGTGATAATCTTTAAAGGTCATTATCAATATCATTAAACAATAAAACTATGAAATGGACTGTAGGCTAGTGAGGCTACTACATTCATGCAGAAATTATAACATCTGAGTCTATAGTATGCCATGTTTTTTATAAATGGTTTCTTATTTTCCATATTTTTTCAGGCATAGAAATGTGTTTCATATTTCCTATAAGAAGAAATAACTCTGTATGTGTTTGGCTTGCATGATACTCATCAATGGCCTCCCACCTCCTTCAGCCTATGTTACCTACTTCAGTGGCTCTCAGAATGGGGTCTGTGACGCATAGCCAGGGATTACAATGTCAATTGTAAAAGCGCTATACAAATAAACTGAATTGAATTGAGTGATTTTAGGTGAAGTGGTGGAAATCAGGTGGCACGGTGGTGTAGTGGTTAGCACGTCCGCCTCACAGCCAGAAGGTCCCGGGTTTGAGTTTGCATGCTCTCCCCGTGCTTGTGTGGGTTTCCTCTGGGTACTCTGGTTTCCTCCCACAGTCCAATGACATGCTTATTGACATTAAGTTAATTGGCTGTTCCAAATTTCCTCTTGGTGTGAGTGTGAATAGTGTGAATACTGATCCTGCAATGGTTTTGCAAGCTATTCAGGGTGTAGCATTGTCGGCTGAGATAGGCTGCAGCCTCTCCGCCACCCTAGTAGCGGTTTGGCAAAAGAATGAGTGAGTGAGTGAGTGGAAATCACTACACAGCATTATATAAATTTATTATATTTATTATTGTGCAATTATACAAAAAGGTCGCTAGTAGCTCTGCTGAAAATCCGCTTTTTACAATTGACATAGTAAAACAAATTTGTTAAAGAATTTAAACTTGTGATTTTAAACATTTTCTATAGACCCTGTACATCCCTAATGAACAAGCATGTGATGACGGAGGCAAGAAACCCTCCCTCAGATAAATTTACAAACCGTGTACCAGAAACTTCACTACAGGTTATTGGCTATTTTATAACTGTAATGGTAATTTTAGACATAAATCATTTTATTAAGAGTTTATATCACCAGCAGTAAAAAATTCTTCATAGTTTCGAAGTGTATATTTAGGGCCATATGGGCCATCATCAGCAGGAACGAGAGGCGTCTAAGATGAGAACTCCAACCAGTAATAGCATATCAGGACGGATCACCAGATTCAGAGAGCAGTAGGATCAGGATCACTGGTAGGGCAGAAGTAGCATGTGTACCTCAACAAAAACACAGAGAGAGAGAGAAAGAGAGAGAGAGAAGGGGGTGTTGATGAGTATGTTCATAACAGTGTAATGGTTAGAGAGGAGAGTTTTTCGGTGTGGGGTGCAAGGACATGACTGACTGTGACAGCATAAGTAAAAGGAGAGAACCAGAAGGAATTCAGATATGAGGGTACCTGTGACATAATCAGAAATATCAGCCACTTCATTTTGTGTGTACTGAAACAGTATTTGTGTTCACTTGATGCTAGTTTTGTGCACTATATGTGCTGATTTTGGTCCCAGCAGTAGAGGGAAGCAGATCTCTCTGTACTCTCTACAGGATGACGTCAGACAGTAGAGCTGCGCTCGTGAACACCTCTCTCTCTCTGTCTGACTGTAAACAAAACCTGACATGTAGTTCATTCTGCGCGTTTTCTTTCCCCACTGTCACTCTTTTATAAAAAGACGTCGTGGTTCTAGGTGTGTTTACTTCTAGCCTAGGAAGGGAGGTGTCTGGGGTGTTTTTTTTGCTCTCCGCGTCGTTTGAAATGTCCTCGGCGGAGTGTATGGTGGAGAGGCTGCTCCTCCCGGCCCTGTGAGAGAGAGAGAGCGCGCGCGGTGCAGCGCGGTCCCCGGGCAGTGATGGCCGCACCTGCAGAGCAGGAGCTCACCTTGGCCGAGACGGACTCCGGTAAAGATAAGTCGCAGGTTTTCGGGATCCTCCGGCTGCAGGAGGAGAGTAAATGCGGCGGGGAGAAAGCCACGGGCAGCACTGGCGGTACCAGCAGTAGCAGTAGGACAGACGGGAGATGGCAGGCGCCCATATTCGCTTTGGCTCGGAAAGCCTCGGAAACGTTTTCGAGCGGAATTCACGTCCTGCCCAAAGTGACCGAGTCCAAAGTGTGTCCTTTCTCAGAGGACTGGAGCGTCAAGGGTGAGTTTTGGAAAGATGTTTAAAAAAAAAAAAAAAAAAAGACACCAAAGCACTATCACATTATCCTGGATATAATGACAATAATAATAATAATAATTCTTTATTATAAGAAATCCAGATGACGTTTAATCAGAGAGCTTCAGTATGATGGCATGGATAGTATCTCAGCTCCTGATGTTGTTTAAGCAGCAGATCTGTTTCTATTTGGGAGGGTAGTGCTGTGTTTAGGGGGTTCAAGCCTTTATTTCTGTATCCTGCTTATTGTGGATGGTGTCATCCGGGATTCGGCCTTCTGATCAGGAATAATCAGGACGTGCCATACCACGTGGTGTGGGTTCTGTCCAATCACCGTGTTCGGATACATCTGCACGCATGACGACATCTTTAACCAGCTGCTAAAGCCAGATTCCTCATTTGATCCCTGTTTTGTAAATCTTTTGCAGATCCATTTAACAAAATGAAATGGCAAGCAATAAATAAATAAACAAACAAATAAATAAAAGCATATTCCACTGACCCCTTCAGGTCCAAATGCAGCTATTTAAATATTAGGTTTCTTATTGAAGATGTGTTCTCTCGTTATTGTTGATGGCTATTGTGTACTTGGAATTTTTTTGTTACCGGGTATTATGTGTTATGATATAATATGTGTGTGTGTATTTTATATTTTATATATATATATATATGAAGATAGGTAGGCCGACTTATTTTGATGTTAATGTCCAGATCTGATATGACTCATCTTTGAGATAAAATTCAATACATATAATAACCTTGATAATGATTTTTTTTTTTTTTTAAGTTGAATTTCCATCCATCCATCAATTCATTTTCTCTACTGCTTATCCATTATGGGTAGTGGGGTATCTGGAGCTGATCCCAGCTGATGTTGGACAGGAGGTGGTGTACACCCTGGGCACGTCGCCAGTCTATCACGGGAGGTTTCTCAGCAACAGATACGCGTTTTCACTTCTGGGCAATTTAGAATATCCAGTTGACCTGATCCGCATGTCTTTGGACTTTGGACTTTGGAGGAAACCGGAGCACTCAAAGGAAACCCAAGCAGGCACATGGAGAATAGGCAAACTCCACACAGAAAATACCCTGTCCACCAGTGGGATCGAACCCAGAATATATATACTCACAGTCATTAAAGCTTTGAGACCATAATTTTCTAAATAATTTTTATTCTGGTACCCAAAAGTGGATTTTTGGAATATGGGTAATTTGTTTAGCATGTTGGCTTCAAAATACAACAAAGTGTCAGGAATAAATTATGCACATCAAAAACAACAAAACAAAATGGCTCCTGCCAGGATAAAAGTCACAGCAGTCAGTATCGGATATGGCCTCCGTTTGCGTTGATGCAGGCAGTGATTTGCATTGATACAGGCGGTGATTTGTGGTGATGCAGCATGGCGAAACCGGTCCCGCAAGTTCTGCGACCGGATGTGGCGATCCTGTTCGGGAGTCTCTCTCGCCCTGGACGTGGCCTGTCGTCAACTGACCCGGTCATCTTGTGGCAGTCAGTCAGGTTTCTGATGGTGGGTTGTGTACAGCTCATACGCCTCGCTACCTCACTGTAGCTCAACCCGGCCTCCACCATACCCATTGCCCAGAGACGTTCACGTGATAGACGTGGCATTATGACGTGCACTATACTAACAGTATTGCATATTTTTGAGCCTTTATATAGGCTTTCCAAACCACTCCTCAAATTGTGCAGATACACATTGTATTTTGCTCAAACTGCATTTGGTCCACCTACACATGTGCAATGAAGCATGACAAAATGACAACTCATCATTTTCTAAAGTGCCTGAGTACTATCATCAATAAAGCCACAGAATGTACTCCCAACCCCCCTACAAGTACAGATATACAGAAATTTCTCTCTCGAAGTTTTTAATGACAGTCAGTATGTGTGTATATATATATGTGTGTGTGTGTGTATGTATATATATATATATATATATGATGCAAATGGAACAAAACAGTTATCTGAAACAAAAGGCAAAAATTAAAGTTTGAAAAGAACCAAGAGAAGAAAAAAATTATATATCTTGTCACAGTCTCCTCGTTCTCTTGATCTGTTCTGAAGAAGGCAGTCTCTGACATCTGGCAGACTTGGAACAGTAATGTCAGGAGGAATGTGTGGATGGTGCAGTAAATATCATTGAGAGAGGATGCACAGTTGAAGCAGGAAAGGAAGTACAGAAAGGGGTTGTAATATTTTTTGAGAATAAGTATGCTAATATCTAAATTCATTCATTCATTTTCTAAGCTGCTTGATCCTAATTAAGGTCGCGGGGAGGCTGGCGCCCATCTCAGCCGACTCTGGGCACTCATAGCTAGGGGTGATTTGGAACAGCCAATTAGCCTACTGTGCATGTTTTTGGACTGTGGGAGGAAACCGGAGTACCCGG
>JBCNYH010000027.1:23549561-23574652 GCA_039654325.1 Tandanus tandanus
GGACTGTGGGAGGAAACCGGAGTACCCGGAGGAAACCCACGCAAGCACGGGGAGAACATGCAAACTCCACACGGAAACGCCCGAGCTGGGATCAAACCCAGGCCTCCTTGCTGTGAGGCGGACGTGCTGACCACTACGCCACCGTGCCGCTAATATCTAAATTATGCCAGGAATACTTGAGCAGTTGTATTAACTGTGATATTGAAGCAACACGTGGAAATGAATGTCTTTGTCTTCATGTTATCCTGAGGACATGGAAATATTTCACTTCACTGTGTAGTGTACTGCAGAAGCCATTAATTTGCATGCTGTGGGTTTATTTGGGATTTAGGTATTGTTGTAAAAAGCAGGCAAGAAAAAGGAAATATGACACCGAACTGTATACTGCAGCCACACACTCACACAGAGATAGCTAAAGGTTAAAGATTAAGTTTGGCTTTGTGCAAAGTCAGCTGACTTGGCTACTGATATGTCACATAGTGGTGTGTATTGTTCTAGTTTCTGCTAATCCATTTCCTGAACAACTAAAATAAGTCCTTTTTCATTCAGAGTCTCAGTCAAACACTCATTTATTATTAAGCTTCATTCAAATGCAGTTGTCTTTTGCTTTGTTTTCCAGCCTTCCGGGATCCTATGGCTATGGAGAGAGCCAACTTGCTCAACATGGCCAAGCTCAGTATTAAAGGGCTGATCGAGTCGGCGCTGAGCTTTGGTCGGACGCTGGACTCTGATTATCCCCCTTTGCAGCAGTTCTTTGTGGTCATGGAGCACTGTCTAAAACATGGCCTTAAAGGTACACATTGTATGATCATACAGCTTTCTAGACTTATTTCTACAGTTAGAGTACCAGTTTTGGTTATCATTTACAGCATAAAACGTTAAAGCGATGCAGGGCTTACTTTAAAATAAATGACCATAAAAAGCACTATACTGTGCAGTTTTATCCCATGGATTACTAGCGGGGGCTGTACAAATGTGGAACAACCATTTTTTTCCCCGGAAGTGACTTCAACTCGCTGGGCCGGGTTGTCCAGCGGAAGTAAACAAGCAGTGAGCGACATTTTAGGGGGAAAAACTCCCCACATACTAAAGGCTCTTACCTTTTACTGGTTCCTTTTGGCGAGGCGCTGCTCCCGTCCGTTTTCATTCTTTGACTTTTTATGGAGGAATTCTGTAGGAACAACGTCCAGTTTTAGACGTAAAAGTTTGGGCTTTGTGCCAAGTAGTTCTGCCTACAGGTCACGCCGATAGCAGGTCGGCTTGAGGTGGTATTCACAGAATACTGAATTGTGTCCGAAAGGAAACGTTTTCAGAGTATGCCCTGTTCCGATGTAATGTTTTCCATGATTTCTGCACTTGTCGGACTCCCAGTCACGGATGGCTGCGGCATCAACCTGGATTAAAACTTGCGATCTCTGGGTTGATAGCCGCGTACCCTGTCGATGCGCCACTCGGGAGCCTTCATAGTCAGTCTTGTTTCTGTTAAGTAACGTTTTTAGTTAAAATATAGTCAGTTACGTCTGACTTGTATTCATGAATATTTTTAGCACTGGACAGATTGTCATGCCAGGAGATAGGCAGTAAATGATAGGAACCCTTTATGTCATCGATAAAAACATTGAATACATTGTTTGAGAGCTCTAAAATCTTAGAGTTAGACTGATCCACAGAAGCTGCTTTTGATAGGTTGAACTCGTGACTTGCTTGTGCTTCTTCCATTAAGAATTTGGTTCTGCACAATAAAACTAATTTGTCTCTGCTTCAGTGAAGAAGACGTTTCTTGGATACAACAAGTCGCTGTGGGGGCCTCTGGAGATGGTGGAAAAGCTTTGTCCAGAGGCAGGGGAGATCGCAGCCAGTGTTCGAGACTTACCTGGCCTCAAGTATGCTCACAAACATGGTCAATCACTTCCATAATTATCATGTAAAGTGAATTTCATCACCAGTCCTCACCTCTGCTTTTGAAAGCTTTAATGTAATCTAGTAACTGTGTATTTGATTCAATAATAATAGCGCACTAGAAACCAACTTCATATTCGGGCCTTTTGCATTTGCAAATTTTTCCAGACAGTGTACAATTCCTCAGGAGAATGGGTCAGAAAGTACAAGTCTGAAATAGTAGGTCACTTATCAGGAAATGGACTCATGAGCATTGCTGCCTCGACAAGAAAACAATAACAGTTTCGGTGGGAATATGGTGTAATGTGGTTAGAAAAGATGTAGATGTCTAGCCATACGTTATTATAATTGGTTGAAAAAGTGTTAATAGCTGAAGAAAGAAAGTGCTAAAACCCACCACAAAATAAATTTGAAGTTAAAACTTAATTAACAAGTAATGAAAATGTGAATTTTGGGTGGAATCTCTGATATCGCATAAAAGGTTTAGATGCTTGCATGAGGTGTTTTTTTTTTTCTTCCTGACAGTTCACCCACTCACTCACTTGTTTGCTGAACCGCTTAATCTTATTAGTGTAGCACGGCGGCTGCAGCCTATCTTAGCCGCCATTGGGCGAAGGTGGGGTACACCCTGAACAGCTGGCCAGACCAGTCTAAGGCCAATACACACACAATCATTCACAATCACACCTAGGGGCAATTTGGAACACCCAGTCAGCCTAATGTGCATGTCTTTGGACTGTGGGAGGAAACTGGAGTACCCAGAGGGAACCCACACAATCACAAGGAGAAAATCCAAACTCCGTACAGAAACACCTTTGGCGAGTACAGGGCTCGAACCCAGGACCTTCCTTGCTGTGAGGCAGATGTGCTAACCACTACACCACCGTGCCATTCACAGACATTTTAACCAAGCAATGTTTCTCAAAATTTAAATGGAAACACATGTTATATTCATTAAACATTACCATGGCTATTTTGGTGGTTGTGAAGATTAATGAAATCATACCAAGCTTTTCATGCGAGTTGCCTCTTTCAGGCGGTTAGCACTTGGTTGTAGGTTCTTCAACAAGATAATGATCCTGGTCACACACACTTCCAAATCAACACAGCAATGTGTGCAAAATGCAAAATTATCTGCTTACCAGGAGCATTATGTTCTGGATTTGAACCATACAAGGGTGGGCTGAAAAGTTCATAGGCTGACCATGATGCAATGGTTGAATTTGACCAAATGTGGTATATTTTTCCACATAGTCTCCCTGCAGTCTACATTCTTATTCCATCTGTGTTGCAGCGCTTGGATGCCTTTGGTATAAAAGCTCCTATCCTGGTGGTAAGATGGATTACGATGAAGTTCACCCTCGTATTCATTAAAATCTCTGGTTTGAATTGAACTGGACAGTCCATATTCACTAAACTGAAAATATAACGGATCTTGAAATGTCCTGCATGGTGGAATGGCCAAGAGCCGTCTTTATGTGCTTTTAACATTGTTCTTTGTTATTCTCTCAGAAAAGGCGTCATCAAATATTAATTTTGACTTGTTTTTTAAATTTAAAAATTTTAAATTTAGTATCTTGAAGAAAATTCCACCCATCGAAAAAGCTTTTTAAAAATCTAAATAATAAAATACAATCATTTGGTGTTTCCTGTGTTTACACCCAATGTAGTAATGAGTGGTGTTATTGATTTATTTTGTACATACATTTTTGATTAAAAAAGCTAGCTTGGCAAATAACTAAAACCTTTAGCCATCTGTGGAAAACGGTCCTTTCCCTGTGTGCAGGACTGCTGTTTAAAGACAAATTAAACTGAAAGGGGAAGCGTAAATGACGGTTTAGTTTCTCTGACAGACATGAAACTTGCAAGCATTAGCAGCCACAAAGAGGTTGTTTTTTTGTAGCCAGTTATTTTGTAGGAGACTCTTTCACTGATCCATTCTAGAAATTGATCAACGAAAACGTAGTCCATAGATGCCACAATACATGTACATTTATGGCATTTGGCAGATGCCCTTATCCAGAGCGATTTACATTTCTTTTCTTTTTTTTTTTGATGGTTAAGGGCCTTGCTCAAGGGCCCAACAGTGGCAGTTTCGGATAAGTAAAGAAAATCCAGAGCCTTAAACCACTGAGCCACCGCTGCGAAGTGGTTTTCTATAACACCACGGTTGAATTTCTCGTTTCTGGTTGGTCACAATTAATTAATAATTTTTCTGTAACAGAACCTCTGATGGAAGTTCCAGCTGCAAAGCAAACCCCCGGATTACATTCTCATTTATAGACCAGTAACTCACGCAGGGACTTGTTTGGTGGACGTTGTAAATAAATGGATGAACACTAACCAAAATAAGTGTGCTTTAAGTGTTAGGTGCTTTATCACAGCCCGAGTAACTCAAAGCTTTCCACCATGGGAAAGTCTTCAGGATTTTGTGGTTTCTCAGTAACATAACCTGCAGGGAGGAAACAACTTTTTATAGCAGCCATTTTATGTGATAAGTAATAACAGGAAACGAGTTGTTTCACAGATGTTCCAGAACATTGAACATTACTATAAACAGACATACAGTATGTTGTGTCATTAATCAGTAAATTACAGATGGTTAGCGTTTACAAATTGCTGTGGGATAAGAGGAATAAATCAGTTCAGGATGCTTTATTCTAGGAAAATAATCAGGTGTCGAGTGGTAGCTGTACACCAACATGTTGTTTATAAAGAAGATTTGTATGAAGATTTCTAACCTGAGAACCTGAGCTTATAATTAAAACCTTACTAGAGCTGATCAGTACAACAGGTTGCTTTTCTTTTGTGCCTCTTTAAAACAAGTTATTGTTTCACAAAACGTCTAAGAAAAGCTAAGATGTCCCGGAATCAGACATAACATTACTGTAAACATACACTGCAGTTAATACAAAGGTTAAGATCAACGGCTCCATGTGTTGTATTATGTCTTATGGATAGACAGGATTATTTTGGCTACTGTCTCTTCTTCTTTGCTACTGCACATACTGGCACCTCATTTTCTTTATTTGCGTCACTTTTTAAATGATGCATAATGTTAGGGGTATGGAAAGTTTCTTCTCTGGGTTGCTGCTGTAATTCTCTTAAAAAAAGTAAATTCTTCAATGTAAATTTGGGACATGAAGGGGGCAAGTTTGAATGCTGTCTATAATTAATGTCATTTAAATTACACTTCACCCTCGATTTCCCGGATTATTAGGGGGTATAGGCTGTCCGGGAACCTCAAAAGTCTGGCAATCGTTAATGTCCGGGGTCCCTACCTTTTCCCGGATATTTACCATAATCAGTCCGGCAATCACCATTATTCAGCAGCAGTCCCGGACTTTTACAACACTTATCCGACACTCAATGCACAATATTGTGTTTCCACAAACTTAAGGAGCGAATCAGCACATTCTTTTATCACATTCATTTTAAATGTGGGTTCCGGCTCGTGTTCACTGTCCTCACTTTCACTTAGCTCTCCCATCACTGATGCCACTATCTGTTTATTGGACATTATTTCGTGCCCCTCTGCTGCTTCATTTTCATCCATCCACTCGGACGGGAACGGGCCGGACACGAGGGAAATCATGACCGACCTGGACTTCCATCATCGATTCCCGGACTTGTCTGAGCATTTTTCCGGCAATACCAAATAATGTCCGGCGCCGGATTTTGTACGGGAAATCCGAAATACGGGAAATAGGGGTACGGGCAATCGAGGGTGAAGTGTACTTAATTGTTGGGTCTGTTAAGCCAATCTATCATTTCACTCCTAATACTAACTAATAACAGTTTGCACCAAATGACTCTGGTGAAAGTGAGAAAGTAAAGAATAACGAGAGACTCCATGATAAGGTTGCACCAAATGGTGGTGAGGTGAGTGAGGACTGTGTCGAAAGGGGCTTATGAAGTGCGTATGTGTATTTGTCAGGACTCCACTGGGTAGAGCGAGGGCTTGGCTACGACTGGCGCTGATGCAGAAAAGATTAGCAGACTACCTGCGTGTACTCATCACCAGGAAAGACATACTGAGGTAACAAACTTTAATCTTTACATGCATTATGTCTCTAATCTACAGTATGTTATGAAGTTCTTTACTTTTTCCCAGTCCAAGTCCTGGGGAAGCCTTACAGCCTGTTCAATAGTTTATTTAAAACCCTCATATGGTATTTATTAAGCTTTGTTTCAATGTGCTGTTGAGTAAGAGCAGAGGAAAGCACAGAGCACAGTAAAGTTCGTTTTTAGAATTTTGAATATAAAGCAGTAACTAAATATCTTTTTTGTTTATTAACCTTGACCTTTATAAACAGAATAGCAGAGCCATTTAAAGCATTCCTATGCAAATTCATTCTTCCTCTGCACTGCATTTGATGCTTCATTTCCTGCTAACAAGTGTATCATAATCTACCTCCTCCATTCTCTCAAAGTTGAAGCATGAGTCAGTGTCATCAGTTCATTGTTGGGTTTTTTTTTAATTTTTATTTTTATTTTTTTTGTTTAGTGATTTCTATGAAAGCTCAGCAGTCATGCTGGAGGAGGAGGGAGCTGTCATCGTTGGTCTCCTGGTGGGACTTAATGTTATTGATGCCAACCTGTGCGTGAAGGGCGAGGACCTGGACACCCAAGTATGGGAAATTTTCTTGGATTCGTGGTGTTCTACCAGTGGTCACATGATTAGCTATCTGATAAGTGTACATGTTATAATGCTGAGGTTCTTTGGGTTAGTGTTTTAGATTTTCTATAACTGTTTTTACTGAATCAAATACATTTTATACTACAGATTCAGTTAAAGGTACTTGATGATATAAAAATATTTGAGCACGTATAGCCTCCTCTCTGGTGGGAAAATATTTATGCAGATTAGCACTATCTACTGTAGAAAATTTAGATCACCCATTGTTGATCCATTTTAATGTAAAGAACATAAACAAATATGAAGTATACTTAATAAGTAAAAAATAATGTATGTTTTATATAAGTAAACATAATTATTCTAAAAATCATTTCTATTCAAATTTTATGAATTAAGTTATATTAATTTTCAGGTTGGAGTAATAGACTTCTCCATGTACTTAAAAAATGACATTGATGACTACAGAAGTGAGGAACGGTAAGAAGTCATGTTCTTCTTCCGGGAAGCTATTACAATCCATAATTTCTGTTTTTAATATATTATGAAATCATTTATGACATATAGAGCTGTTTCATAGTAACCAAAATGGTGTTTGTTAAAAGTTATTTCATATTTTGTTATTTATGTAAACAGCCTATAGCCTAGCTGTCAAAAGTGTGAAGTGTTAATCCTGAACATCCTTAAATTGCTTAACTGTTAAATGATAAGAAGACCGAAATAAGTCAATCGTTGAGTTGAATTCTGATCGCACCATATTGAAATGGGGTGAAATTGAAATAATTGCACTAGTTATTATTCTAAAATTTGTAATTGCTTTATACACTGCCCTGCCAAAAAAAAGCACACACTCATATATTTTGTTGGACTGCCTTTAGCCTTGATTACAGCATGTAATCACCATGGCATTGTTGTTTCAGATAGTCAGGTTGAGGCTCAGCAGCATTATGTGGCAATAAAATGAAGTCAGGTGTCTACCTGAATGTACTGAATGGCCAGGTTTTTCCATCAATAGACTTTTTCTTCTCTGATGGCACAGTGGTTTAGCATTAGAAATAATTTTCACACTTGAACTGGCACCACAGAGTCCTTACCTTAACCCTATTGAAAACTTTTGGTTTTGGTTTCTCCATCATCATCATCATCTCAAGGTATGGGTGTAAACTCTGGATGGTAATAAATGCTATGACGTTGCTGAAGTTTGTTGAAATGATGCCATGGAGATTACACGCTGTAATGAATTTTAAAGGAGGTCCAACAAAATATTAGAGTGCGGGACTTTTATTTATTTATTTATTTATTTATTTTCGGCAGGGCAGATTATATATCTTGGATAGATTGAATTATTGGCAATGAATCAAAATGCATATCACATCTCCTGAGAGATAGAAATGTACATCTCTAATACATAAGCAAGCTGTATATACTCCTACACAGTGCAGCTGTCATGATGTGTGTGTGTATATAATGTTCATGTCTAGAGCCTTCATTCTGTACTATAAGAAGAGCCACAGAACCTTACTCTATTCAACACGGAGTATTACATATAGATTACAAAGCTAACAGTAGTGCATTTTATCATTAAATAGAAATGGTCAAATTGCTGCAATATTGGACCAGAAGAACTACGTTGAAGAACTAAACAGGCAGCTCAAGTAAGCATACACATATATAAAATTATTCATTCATAATATTCATAATCCTTTAAAGCTGAAAGCAAACCTTTTCCCTGCCACAGTTCCACTGTTCAAGGTCTGCAGGGCCGTGTGGATTCACTAGAGAAATCAAACTCCAAACTCATTGAGGAGGTAGGAAAGTTTACGCTAAGAGTGTGGAATAATTCTCTGAAGCCTGATGTACAGTAGTGTGGAGTAAAGATTATACACCATAAATTTTGTCTCAAAGGGCTCCTAATAAAAAGAATGTATATCATTATATATATCTATATAATTTTTTTTGGTGAAAATGTATTGAACAATGCTATTGTAGGCAATGAGAACCAAAAATAATAATTCCGACAAGTATATTGAGGTAAAAGTATGGCTAATAAACAAAAACACTGAAAATATCAATTTTCACAAAGTGTCGCAAATGTTATTTTTTTTACTTTTGCATAGCTTGAATGAACTTCAAACCATATGGAATGGTTACTCGCTAAACCATTCCATATGGTTTGAAGTTCATTCATGCTGCGCAAAAGTCAACAAAATAAAATTTGCGACACTTTCCGAAAATTGGTATTTTCAGTGTTTTTGTTTATTAGCCATACTTTTACCTCAATATACTTGTCGGAATTATTTTTTTTTGGTTCTCATTGCCTACAATAGCATTGTTCAATACATTTTCACCAAAAAATTATAGAGAAGTTATTTTTTACTTCTTTTTATTAGTATAATCTTCACTCCACACTACTGTTTATGAGCTCAGCAGTTCTGTTTTTCTCCTGTAGTTGGCAATAGCAAAAAACAACATCATCAAACTACAGGAAGAGAACCACCAGCTAAGAAATGAGAATTCGTTAATTATCATGAAGGCTCAGCGCCGTCTTGAGGTACTACATTGAGCATGCTGTATGTTTTTCTTCAAGCAAATACTGTATGTTCCTATTCTTGCTTTTATCTGGTTAGGTGAATACAACACAGATTAAAAGTGAAATCCTAAAGATGCATCCCACAGCCATTTGTGACCAGGACCCCAAGAGCCTCTGGGTAAAACAGATGACACTAGCCAATTGTAGGCATCTGTGAGCTTATGTATGCAGAAGAGGGTAGATAGCACTTTATTCCAAGTGTTATATTGCCTCTGGTATAGCATGAGCAGAAGTATGAAAACATGTTGGCTATATATGTCTTAAAGGAAGACTGTGTAAGCCTTCACCCATATTGTTTAACAGATATGATTGAGGGAAAGCTTGCTTGTATGTGGGAATTGGGAAATTACTGGAAATGGGGGTGAAATTTAATAATTAGGTTATGATAATGTTTTATGGGATGTGGCTTCTCACAACTTTTATGTGAATTTAATAAAATAGACTGAGGTTTATGTTAAATGTTGCTTTGATGTGCACAGGTTACGCAGGGTGACGTAAACTGTGAACTGGACACCTACAAACAGTCCAGGCAGGGCCTGGACGAAATGTATAACGAGGCACGAAGGCAGCTGAAAGAGGAGTGTCAGCTAAGACAGGTCGGGTTTTAAATGATCCTCAGTGGGGGTTTTTTAAGCATTCTTGACACTGAATGCATGGTCGATCATGTATTCTCTAATGGTTCACGTATAAGATTTGGCTATCAGACTAAGTGTATACTTGAAATAAATATCCACCCTGGGTGACTCGCATATACATTTTTATATTTACTATGTCATGCTATCTTTAGTGACATCCAAGAGTTATTTTGTAATGAAATACTAAGTTAACTGTTTTAGTTTAAACTTCATTCAGTGACATGTTTGGTCTATTTTTACTTTGGTTAATGGTTTCCTAGATTACCCGCAACTTCATTAAGCTCTCTGCTCCCAGTGCTGCCAGTGGGATTTTGTCCTTTTTCGATTCTACCTAATGAGAGTGATGCATCAGCACTTTCGTCCTTTAATCTCTTCAGCTCTTTTACATCCACTTCCATACACATTGGGTTTCAAAGCTTCCACAGATGGCTAACTAGATGAGTTGAGTCTTTGCTGAAACCAGGAACAACCACATCATATTCAGTACTGTGCAAAAGCCTTTGGCATGTAAAAATAAATAAATAAATAAAATGCTCTAGAGCAAAGATGCCCTCGAAAATAAAATACAAAATATTTTAATACAATAAAATGTTTCTGCATGAAAAGAAATCCTACAACATGCGGCAAACTGTAATACATGAAACAAAGTCAATACTTGGTGTCATTACTCTTTGTGTAAAAAAAACAATAAGCAGATTAGCTGATAGGTTTACTGAACACCTTGCAGACCCGGCCACAGCTTTCTTGGAGACTTTTACTGTCACAATTCCCTTTTAGATTTGCATGTGAAAGCCTTTTTAAAGTTTTTTGTCTGTAAACTAATCTCTTATGTACAACCCCAATTCCCAAAAAGGTGGGATGCTGTGTAAAAATGTAAATGAAAATAGAATGCAATGGTTTGCAATGCTCATAAAACCATATTTTATTCACAGTAAAACATAGAAAACATATCAAACGTTGAAAGGTAAACATTGTACTATTTCATTATAAAAAAAAATATTAGCTCATTTTGAATTTGGGATGGTTCAACAAAAGGCTGGAAAAGTAAGTGGTACTACAAAGAAACAGCTTGAGGAACATTTTACAAATAATTAATTAATGGGCAACAGGTCAGAAACATGATTGGGTATAAAAAGAGCATCTGGGCAGAATTTCACCAATCTGCAAAAAAACTGCATGTACAAATCATGGACCAATTTCAGGATAATGTTCCTCAACATAAATTAACAAGGACTTATGAATGTCTCATCATGTACAGTATATAATATCATCAACAGTTTCTGAGAATCTGAGGAAATGTCTGTGCGTAAGGGACAAGGGTGAAAATCAATATTATATGCCCATGATCTTTGTGCCCTCAAGCAGCACTGCATTAAAAACAGGCATGATTCTGTCATGGACATCACTGCATAGGTTTGGGATGACTTTCAGAAATCATTGTCTGTGTACACCGTTTGCTGTTCCAATATGTGAACATGATCCAAAAAATGCTGTCATCTTCTCTGGGTTAAAAAATGTATATAAAATGGACTGAGGCAAAGTGAAAAGCTGTTCTGAACTCAGGCTTGTTATCAATAATGCATCTCTGCAAACGGTGCTCCCAACACTGATTTCTGGAAGTGTTCCTGAGCCCGTGCTGTGATGTCCATGACAGAATCATGCCGGGTTTTTAAGCCCTGCCGCCTGAGAATCCAAAAACCACGGCATGCAATCTTGGTTTTTCACCACAAAATCTGTAAATATGTTTCAGGGTAGATATTTGGTTTAATCTGCTTGTATTGAATTAAACAAGAGAACCCACTGTATTATAGGATGTGGAGAATGAGCTGGTGGTGCAGGTTAGCATGAAACAGGAGATGGAACTAGCCATGAAGCTCTTAGAGAAGGACATCCATGAGAAGCAGGACACTTTGATTGGACTTCGGCAACAACTAGACGAGGTTAAAGCCATCAATGTGGAAATGTACCAGAAAATGCAGGTATTAATAATGCAACTGTTGTCACTTTTAAAATTGAAAACTTAATATTTTTCTTTTTGAAGCCTAAGACCACACAGTACAAATAATCCTTTACTGTAATTGTCACCAGACGTCTGATGACGGCATGAAGCAGAAGAATGACATGATTGCACGACTGGAGGAGAAGACCAGTCAGATAACAGCTACGATGAAACAGCTAGAGCAAAGGTGAGTGATGAATGACATTGTATCTGGCGTATAAGTCATATACCAGCGGTGCAGGTGAATTTATTTATGCAGAGAACAACTACTAAGAATTAATGCTGGGCGATTTGATTAATGTATATTAATGAATTAAGGGGCAGCACTGTGGCTAATGGTTAGCATGTCCACCTCATAGCAAGAAGGTCCTCGGTTCAAGTCCTTGAGTTGGGCGTTTCTGTGTGGAGTTTGCATGTTCTCCCTGTGCTTGTGTGGGTTTCCTTCAGGTACTCCAGTTTCCTCCTACAGTCCATGGACATGCACATTAGGCTAATTGGCTGTTCCAAATTGCAAGCTGTTCAGGGTGTACCCTGTCTTTGCTCAGTGTCTGCTGAGATAGCCGCCTGCCTCCCTGCGAGCCTAGTAGGATTAAGCGGTTCAGTGAGTGAGTGATGTTAATGATTTAATGTACTGATTTTGCAAAATTTTCTGACTTTATATAAAAATCTATTCAAATGTTTTATCCAGTACAAAATGACAGCACGTCCTTCTTAAATAGATAAACACATCCTACTGTTTGTGATGCTCCAAACACTGTACATTCATAGACAAAATACCCCTGCCAAAATAATCAAGCAGCGCTTCACGAGGACTGCACTCATACCAAAGTAAGATGGAATATCACTTCAGATATATGGCGCTAGTACACGTTTGAAAAGTCAGATAAACACGTTTATGTAAAATATCATGGGAATTCCTTTATCAGTGTCCTGCATTTAAAAGAACAGTGGTTTGCATTAATTGCTATCTCTGGTACTGTTAGGTAAATTGTGTTAGTTTTCAATTGAAGGGCTCAGTGCCATAACCTGCTAAGTTACAAATTTGTGATTTTGAGAAAAAATACAAATAATACAATTAAGTCATATTTATTCTGGCTGCAAAGAAGCTGCAATTGTCCACTTTGGAGTGACTTTCAGCATATGGGGAGATACCTCTATTGTGTATATGATACCAACTCATTCATCATCCTGTATGGATGTAGAAGGTTATGGCACTGAGCCCTTCAGTAGCATTATGTAAGAGAGGAAAGAAAACAAAATCACCCAGCCCTTTTACTTATATTAAAATTACACATCGTTTTAATGGAATTAAAAAAAAATACATTGCACCTCTGGGTGTGTGTGTGCATGAGTGTGTTAGGCTAATGTTGACTAAGGTTTGCTTTGCTTTTCATACACATTGTTTCTGCCTGTTGTGTTTTCCATATTAGTACTGAAGTTCTTTCTTCCATGTAGCCACTCATTCCTTAGTGTTTTTGTGTTGTGTGCCGTGATGCTGACAGAGCATACACATGCATACTCTCTCTCTCTCTCACACACACACACACACACACACACACACACACACGTATATGCACCATCTTTCCCTTTTCTTCATTAATTTATCACCATCTTGGTTGTACTTATTTAAAAATGCATTGTTTAACGACTTTTCAGAGCTTTGGATGACATGGAAATTCACTGATGTTTACATCCTCTTTCCCTTTTTGTTCTTCCCTTTTTTTGTTCGTTTCTTTTCTTTTCTTTTTCCTCATCCACTACCCTATTTCAACACTGTCATTTTACACCTTTTTTTCCCGTCTCTTCACATTGTGTCTGTATTGAACAATACTAGTGATAAAGATCTGCTCAGTCAGACACGAACTCTTGCCATGTCGTTTGTAAAATGTGCCAGTACAGATACGGAGCATCAGTACAAACTTGTTAAAGACATTTCTTTCTGAAATTAAGATTGACTTTTTTTCCTGTAAAACTTTTTTCCTGCAACAAGCCATTTGGCAGTATAAATATTGTGAAAGTAACAGGTTTTGCTTCCCTATAGTGACATTTGTTTTAGTTTTAATTTAATGGTTCTTATTTTTTCCACTTGAATAATTAAAGATATAACTCTGTTCTTGTGGCACAAGTGTACTAATGTACAATTAATCTTGTCTTTTATCCAGAGATAAAAATCAATAAATTTGACATTTTAAAATATATTTAGTGGATTATTTGATGTGTATCTTTGAATGCTTATCCCACTTTGGGCGGCATGGTGGTGTAGTGGTATTGGTAGGGTGTTTCTACGTGGTGTTTGCATGTGCTCCCTGTGCTTGTGTGGGTTTCCTCCAGGCATTCGGGTTTCCTCCCACAGTCAAAAGACATGCACATTAAGGCAATTGGCTGTTCCAAATTGCCCCTAGGTGTGAGTGTGAGTGTTTTTTATTTTGTGTGTGTGTGTTGGTCCTGTGATGGTCTGGCGAGTTGTTCAGGGTATATCCTGCCTTCGCACGGTGTCGGCTGAGATAAGCTCCAGCCTCCATGCGATTCTAGTAGGCTTAATCAGTTCGGCATATGAGTGAGTGATCCCAATTTTTCTTAACAAAGACCCACAATCACAGCAAGTATCCAACTACTTTAGCGAAATCATATGACCCCAGTGCGCTTAAATTTTAATTGACCTCTTTTCAGATTTCACTTCAGCTTCTTTTATTTATTTATTTATTTATTTATTTATTAGTTTCATCTGGCTTTTGACATATTTGTTAGCAGTCTATCATGAGGTAGCTTGCTTGCTAGCACTTTAGCCGTCTTTTTTTTTTATTATTATTATTTGTTCCATCCCATTCCCACCCCCCTTTATCCTTGTGATGGGAGCCTCAGTTTTACCCAGTTGGTTTGAATTACACCAGATTGCAGGAAGCGGAGAGGGAGCGGGTCAGCACCGAGGATGGAGTGCGAAGATTCAAGCAGGACTTTGCCAACAAAGCAGACAGCCTCCAAAAGCAGATTGCCCATAGAGAGAAGCAGATGTAAGTTGTTTCTTTGTGAAACTTTCATTTAAAATTAAGTAAATCCATTAAACTAGCAGTAATTGACCAAGGCAAATGATATTCTGATGAAGCCTGTCAGATGAGTTGGCTTACTCTGGATTGAAAATGCTAGAAATCTCATAAAATACTTGTTTTAAAAATGCTGCCAAGTTGGGAATGGTTCTGTTTTCTGTAGGTTGCAGCTTGAAACCGACTTGAAAATCGAGAGGGAGTGGAGACAAACTTTACAGAACGACCTAGAAAGAGAACAAGAGACCGTCAGCCAACTGAGGGCTGAAGCACAACATATTAATGTGCTCAAGAAGGTAAAGCAAATTCTTTCTCCGTAATGTCACTGTGTTGAATAGAAAGGTCGAATGTGTTAAGGTTAAAATGAGGACAAACATGTATAAGTTTTCAAGTTTAACTTTAAAAAATCAAATTAATGGAAGAACCTGATCAAATGAGTGGAAGCAGATAATAGGTAATGCAAGCCCATGTTGATGACTTGCTTTGGGTCTACTTGTCATATCTGAGGCAAGAATCAGTGTTAATCCACTGCCAAATGGACAAACAATTGACCAGAGCAAGGAAAAATTCTTCTCTGGAAGAACATTTTTATTCCCACTACTGGTTTTGATGATGATGATGATGATGATGAAGGTGGTGGTGGTTGTCCACCATAAGTGTTCATCTGGATTGAGATTTAGTGACTATAAACACCATAACATGAGATTTTCATTATGTTCCTCTTTAACAAGTCATTCAATGGGCCTTCATGCACTAAAGCTATGGGCGGAGTCATTGTGGAAGCGTCTACACCCATCGGGCTACAATGCTTAAAGACAAACCCCTCTAAGGTTAAAAGTGTCACTAAACCTTGCCAGCAAAATACCCAGTTTTAACAGTGAGCACAAATTTATACGTAAAATAGTATTTAATAATAATTAAGTGGTTTTATGCTCCTAAATCTTTTAAGTATGAGACCATCTCATTTCATGTTGATGGTAATGGAGAGTAAATTGTTGTGGTGTTTTAGGACTTTCACAGATTGCAGGATGAGAACATGCAGCTGAAGGGGATTTGTGAGGAACAAGAAAAAGCACTAGAAGAGCTGGGCTGCAAACTCAGCGAGTGAGTTCTCACTCATTATTTACAGCTGAATTGATTTAGTTTTGCTCACAGTGGAAAATGACTTTGATTCAAATTGTACCAATTTTGCTTCATATTAGGTCGAAATTGAAAATTGAGGACATAAAGGAAGCCAATAAAGCACTTCAGGTATGTCCTTCAACAAATATTTTTACCTATTAGCTCTAATTTTTGATGTCTCAGGGATTTTTAAAGTGCAAGCTTTAGCTTAACTAGTGATGTTGATACTGAGAACAGGAACTGAGGCTGATATCAGCCTGAAACTCTGGACTGACACTGGAGCACATTTGGCTTTTCAATTTGACACATTTTACGCCGTAAGGGTGATGACTAAAATGGCGTCCACACAGAAGGCGACAAGTGAATCTCTTCACTGCTGAGCGACACATGAATCGCCTCACAGGGCAAGTAAATTGCTTTTCCACTGAAGTGCCGTCAGTTCTTGTTGTCTAGGTAACCCTCTTGCATGCTTCCCACTTATAAATATTTCAGAGTGAAACTGTACAGCAGCAAACTAGTTCCCTATAGTGAGAGCTTTTATTATCATTAACTTATTTTAGCTCATACTATCATCTATATCTATATATATATAGCTTATTCATTCATTTTCTAAGCCGCTTAATCCTAATTAGGGTGGTGGGGCACCCATCTCAGCTGACTCTGGGAGAAGGTGGGGTACACCCTGAACAGCTTGCCAGGCCATCGCAGGGCCAACACACATACAGCCATTCACACTCACTCTCACACATAGGAGCAATTTGGAACTGCCAGTCAGCCAACTGTGCATGTTTTTGGACTGGGGGGGGGAACTGGAGTACTCGGAGGAAACCCACACAAGCACGGGGAGAACATGCAAACTCCACACAGAAATGCCCGAGCCTGGGAATCGAACCCGGGACCTTCTTGCTGTGAGGCGAACATGCTAACCACTACGGCACCGTGCTGCCTTCATTATTATTATTATTATTATTCATTCATTCATTTTCTGAACTGCTTAATCCTAAGTAGGGTCGCGGGGAGACTGGCGCCCATCTCAGCCGACTCTGGGCTAGGGCAGAGTACACCCTGGACAGCTCGCCAGGCCATCGCAGGGCAGAAAAACGCTGACGGCAATGCAGCCTACTCTTTTTGAAAGTCAGCAATGGTTCTTTTACATGCCTCTCACCACAGACAGTGAGAGACATGGCCGGCATTTGATAACCCAGTTATCTGCACTGGGGGGACAGCAGTGACAACTTGGTGATAGTGGGGCTTGAACCCCCGACTTTGGGGTCAGTAAGCCAGCACCCTACCACAAGTCTTTGTTTTTCCATAAGGGAAATGTTGTGGAGACCCAGCGTTTAGGGACATCTGTCAATCAAAGGTATCTTTGGTTATCGCTTGAAAGTTGAACTTCAAGTTCAAATCAAATACCCACGCACTTTGCATCACTTGAGACAATTTTGCTGACTTTCATTGACTTTACGTGGTTGCTTATCGCTTCCTGTGTGGATGCCCCTTTACATGATATGGATCAGTGCACATGGGACAAACCCGTTTTAACACTCAAACAACAGTTATTTTTCTCCTCTCTTTTACTAAATTAGTCCATATTTCAGTCTTGTTCAGAGATCAATATTAGGAAGAATATTATGTTCTGAGTATTTTTACTTCATCTGTGGAAGCCATTTTTACTGTTCCCATTATTATGTTTCTATCATTTTTTTTTCTCCGTAACTATCCTGCATTTTTCTCACTGTACAATGAGGTCCATGTTTTCCTGGAAACTGTTTGTCTGTTCACTTACATTTTTTTTCTACTAAGTAATATTTTGTCTTATTTTCCAAACCTATATAATATGAGCATGTGTACGGAGTGCAGCACAATCACATGTGCAGCAGGACTGAGCAGTATCTCCCGTGAGTTGCTATTCCATGTGATGTCACACTGTCACCATCAAAATCAGATCAAACATCAAATTCTAGGTCAAGCTTGCAAAATTGGCAAAAAAAAAACAAACCCTGGAGACACCAGTGGCAGTGTTTCAACTGTTTTGAGGGGCATTTGTGATTCAAGAGGAAATGCAAATGCCACTTAAACACTTCCGTCTCAAAGCCTCCCTGCGACCCTTTCATTTTCAAACTTGTTCTCTATTTAGTATAAATAAACCTTCACAATTACATTTTTTTTAACTCGTCGGTAGCATTGGCCAACGCCCAGAGTACTGAGGTCAGAAAATATCAAAAATACTGGTTGATGCATTACTAATTGTAGCTGTATTAATCCAGATTGGTTGTTATTGTATGTTTGGTTTTAATTTTAGGGAGGGCAGGTATGGCTTAAGGACAAAGACGCCACACACTGCAAACTTTGTGAGAAAGAGTTCTCCATTTCCAGGAGGAAGGTCAGAACAAACAATAACTCACCAGCTCTTTACTCTTTACAATCTCTTTCCAAAAACTGTTGTACTTTGAAAAGTAAAAATGATTTAATAAGCAATTACTGAACGAGGCGAAGTATGATGTGATGGGGATTCAGATTTATCGGCCGAGGCAGGTAACACCCTCCACGATCTGAATAATTCTCCATATCACACAAAAGCCAAATTCTATAATTTTATTATTCATTGAAATTATCTTCAACTTATTCAACTTTATCCAACGTCAATGATGGATAAGTCGGCTCATCAAAGAATACCAATAATTATTCTATCATAGGTCACTAGATATTAGCAATTCTACTCCTAGAATACCGGCTCATATATGGCGACCTCAGTGTTAGAAAACATATCATTGAAGCATATCATGATAAAAACATCACTTCCACTAGTTGTGCTATCAAACCAGAAGTGCCGCCGAGTGCCGGTTTTTAGTCTAGATTAATTTCACAAAAAAGCAACAAAGTATAGAATTAAAGTCTTTTGGAAGTAAGAATGTATTTCTTATATTTTTAAGCATTAGACTTTTTCCCACCAAATGCGATGTAAATGGACTACAGGCCTTTCAGCTAACCAGCTAGCATGCTAACGGGTTCTACACGAAAGAAAACAAAATATGAAATTAAAGTATTTGATAGACAATATTTGTTTCAGCTTTTTTTTCTTCACCAAATGTGAATAACTGTTATTTGATGGCTTTCCACAATCAGAAATGAGAACACATTTTGAATAAATCTTAATAGTACAACTTTTTACTAATTATTTCATAAATCATTTTACAACTTTGTTCTGTTTATTATTCTAAGTGTCTGATTACTTTTAGGATGTCAGTTCTAGTATGAAAAGATCTCAACATTTTTTTTTTTTTCACAATAAGTTGAAGAATGACCTGGAACTCTAGTGAAATGCTTCACTGCTTCTTGGATCATTCTCCTCATCATTGCTCTGTCCTGCGTTCACAGCATCACTGTAGGAACTGTGGAGAAATCTTCTGCAATGCTTGCTCAGATAACGAGTTACCTCTCCCTGCTTCCCCCAAGCCTGTGCGAGTGTGTGATCCGTGCCATGCTCTACTCCTCCAGCGTTGCTCCTCCAACGCAACATAAAACCTACACCAGTGCGTGCTGCCAAAGCGGTCAGCTTCGGCTTTAACTCGAAGTGCCGTGATTTCCTGTTGTGTGTCAAGCTATAACACAAGTGACCAAAGTGGCTGTTGTATTATCCCCAGTGTTTGAGGTTTACATTTCACACGGCAGTTCTCCCCGTGAACAGTATGTTAAGTGCCCACTGAAGGACATGGATATGGTGAAGATACTGATTCAAGTCCTTTTCCTTTTAAAAAACAAAAAACAAAAACTCAACTGCCTTCAGCACTACAAACTGAGCAGCACTAAAGTGTACTAAAACTCCAAACAGGTGAATGACATTCCAGCCTCTGTTCTGAGGAATGCAGGATGAATAGTACAATCTTTTGTATCATGTTAAAATAATGAAAAGCTGTATTATGGAAGTACAGTAGGGATTTTATTTGTTTGTTTTGTATCAAGAATGTGTGCCAGGCACCATGCCTCTCAAATGGGCAATAGTGTTAGTGTCAATGCTGCTCGAGTTTGATTGGGACAGATCCATGAAATAGCAGTCACGATGTTCTGAACAGAGTATTAGTCCATATTATATATACATTACAGACTGTCCTTAGATGCCAAGACTTGTAGACTGCTATTTGCCTTGAATGTTTATTATTGACAAAGAAAGTTTTAAATATGGAAGTCTATGGAACTGTATACATTTCTTTAATCACTAAATTAAATACTTACAGTTCTCTGTGATTTCTGATTTATTCATTTTTACACTGAATTAAGCTTAAACATTCAAGACTAGTACTTGATGTATAAAGACAAACATCAGTAAGATGCTTGCTTGAATTTGCAGACTTCATTTGAAATTTAAGCCTAAATGAGGTGACTTGCTATAACACAGGAAACTGCTTAATGCCAGAAACCAATTAATTTGTTTCATTAAGGTGGATTAACATAAAATTAGCCATATTAGGCTAATTCTCCCTAGTTATAAATATAACAATTGCCTGCCTACTATGTTTATACAACTGAATTCATTTTTAAAATCACTGCTATAATGTAGCATCTATTGCAAGCTGCATAGTTTATGCATGTTAAATATAGTGCACAATTTATATACACCAATTAGGCATAACATTATGACCACTGACAGGTAAAGTGAACATAAAATATTTTGTTAGTGGCACCTGCCTATTCCATTTCTATAGGCTGGTAGGGCATGCCATAGGGACCATTCAACATGAATATAAAATAAATCTATAAAGAGCAGGCACTGCTAGATTGCTTACAAGAAGTGTTTTTGGCAGATGCACCCAGCCTGTGAAAATATATCCCCTATGCTTCGAAGGGATACAATTACATACAATCCTGTGCAATACTTAACATATCAGTCTTTTTACATGACCACCTGCATATTTCATGCAACCCCTGTGACCTTGAAACGCAGTTTCAATGGGTTCCAAGACCATGACACTAAGTATAACTGGTATGAATAAGAAACCAATCCAACAAAAACAGCACTCGAGTGCTAACGGGTATTTTTGATGAACCGACCTCTGTGACCTTGAAAAGTAGGTCAAGGTGACCCAGTTTCAATAAGCTAATAGGGTGGTGCGTCCAAGGGACCATCCAACATAAATTCAAAAATAAATCCATAAGAAACTGGCACAGTGTTAACAAGCAAGCAGCCAACCCATGAAGAAAAAGTATTCCCTACACTTTGCAGGGGGTACACTAAGATGCAACTTGTATGTAGTTTCCAGCTGGAAACTTCTCGTGCAAAAACAGATGCAAACTGCTATTTTTAAAGAGGAAAACGTCTGCTGCTCCTTATGATTCATGACATAATATAAACATTCTTTAATTTTGGATTTCACAGACATTTGCAACATAGGTGTAAATGACCATTTCTTTACAGCATACATCAGATTAGAAGCGAAAGGTTCCTGACATCTCTAGCTAGAGCAATCTTAAAAGTCACACTCATTCACATATTTGCAATGACAACACAAAACAAATGTTTGTATTCAAACCATCTTTAACTTTGGAAGTTTTAAATGCAAGAGCTAACAGGATTATATAAACAATTATAATTCAAACAAGGACTCAGTTCATGTAAGAAGCTATGGAAAAAGTTAACAGCCAAAGAATGTTCATTGCTGTGGGGGAGGAAAGGCTTATAAATCTTAAAGATGCCAGCCCATCACAGTGTCCTCTGAGATTGCAGAGCTACAGAGACAGCGAAAAACAAAACACTAGTAAAACCCAAACACAAAATCGGATATTAAAAAAATTAAGCAAAATGTACAGTAGCTGGTCAACTTAGATATACTTATTCATAAACTTCATTATACTTTAAACTCCACTCTGACTGGAAAATATTCAGCTTTTCTGTGAATATAAGGAAACACCTGTATACAAAAAAAAAAAAAAAAAGCCTCAGACTGCCAGGGGAAAATCATTTCTTGTAAAACGCTGTCTTTAATACATGCCCCTCGGCCCACTTCCTCGAGAACCCATGCCCCCAGAGTTGCCATAGTAACTGCCACCTCCACGACCTGGTTATCAAAAAATAAATAAATAAGGAACAAAATGAAATGATTACCTGTAACGGCCTGTTAGAAAGCTATAATTTTTTGACAATGCATTTAAGCAGGGGAGAAGTGGCACTCACCCATTTCAGATGCTCCGCTGGAAGTTGAGTTTAAGAAAAGCTCAATGTAACGGTGTTCTAAGGGGAGGGAAAAAAAAGAAAATAATATTATAATGCACCTCCTTTGAAATGACAGTATAGATTTGAAAATCAGGGCACTGCAGATATGATTAAGGGGCAAGACCAGGAAGTACATACGCATGTGATTCTTATCTTTCGACATCGCTGATACGGCATCTTCATGAGTGGCGAATTCTACATCTGCCTCTCCTGAGGGTTTGCCCTTGGGTCCCACATCAATGTGAACACGGATTGGATGCAGCGGTGCAAAGAACTATAGAACAAGAGAGACAGTTTTAGTATCGGGTTTGTCATGAAGAGGGTTCTGAAGGAGACATGGTCCCTGTTGGGCGTCTTACATTGGCTACATCGGACTCTGTTGCGCGAAACGGAAGGCCTCTCATATGCACAAAGTGTCCACCGTGAAAGCCTGAGCTTGTATCTCCTCCACCGTAGGCATGACCTCCCATGTCTCCTCTTCCACCACGGTCTCCCCTCGGACGCTCTTCGAACATTCCGTTATCGAAGCAGTAGTTGTTAAAACCATTATAATCGTCAAAGCCATCATAACCTGCAGAGTAGAGGTAACAGTTCAAAGCTTTGTAATGAAGTTTGAATGCAAATCAGCTATGGATTCATCTCAGTGGTATTAATTTATCTCTGGATCACGAATAAATGAATAAAACATTGTAATACAAAAGGTCACGACTTTAAATTCAAATCCAAGTCTTAAGAAATAAATTTGCACCACTTTTACATCAAGAATAAATGGTAGTTACACAAATAAGTCTTAAAGATTTAAGTACAAGAACCATTTTAACACTTATTTCAGTGGGAATAATCCCATTATAATTAATATTCTAAAGCACAACAATGAGCACACTGTGTTCCACTGTCTATTTACCATGTCCCAGTTAAACCTTTGATCATTCAAATGTTCTAGGACATAACTGAGTCATCTATTCAAACAGTCTGGGGTAGATAATCCATGATTAAATACAAGAGCCAAATGAGCACCCACAAGAATGCCTACAACAAACCAGTGCACATCACAAACCTTCCTTATGCGCTTAAATTTCATTTTTGGAGGAAGATGGTAAACTTGTAGATGATTTGTAATGATTTGCATATTTAGAAAATCTCACATCTCTGTTCGCTTCTTTCACTTTGTAGTTCAATCCTGACTGAATACATACCACCACTGTAGCTACTTCCACTGCGCATATGGTCGAGAAGACCACCTCCTCTTCCCGGTCCAGGACCAAAGAAGTTCCCGCGGCCCATCACTGGTCTGTCATATGGGCTGGGTCTCTGTGCCATTATTCTCCGGGGGACCTCGTAGTATGCACGGATTTCGTTTCGGCTACTTTTGAATATCTCTATGTACCTGAGTTGTTGTTTTTTTTTTTTAAAACACAAAAGGTATTAGTAACGCACAAAAACATGGTCAACTGTAACACTTGATTAACAGAAATGATGAGAGCTTAGTGGGTCAATGTCCCAAAACCCCATGATATATTTAATCACCTCAACAAACATGAGTGATGTTTAAAGATCAGAGGAAGGGACAAAGGGCCTAATGCTTCTCTCACTCCAATACTTTACTATAAGCCCCCCAAAAAAATCCCACATAGGCTAATTTGAATACAAATTAATACCCCCCCCCCACACACACACATACAAAACAAAACTAAACAGAACAGATTACTCCTTAGATTATTTTAAACCCATATTGCAATATGTATAAAAAAACATGCCAAGGTTAACATTATAATAACATTGTTTTTCTAAAGTATAAAAGATGCATGACCCCCAATTCCACATTGCAGATAGCATTAATTACCCAGCCCAGTCTTGCCAGCCCCACCTGTGCCCTATTCTTTCCTTGTGTTTCCCCAGAGCTTTTTCTGCTATCTCCTTTGAGGCAAACTGCACGAAGGCTTCCCCTGTGCTCCTCCCCTGGTAGTCCATCGGCAATGTAATCCCATTTGGCACGATTTTCAACCCTTTAACCCAAGGACAAATAACCCCACAAAGGGGAACATGTTAAATAGCAACATTCTCACGTGTATAAAAGAAAGTCCCCCCAAATTAAGTCCCTTAAATCATTCCCATATTGGTTAAAACACATAACTAATCATTAGCAACAAATTCACTAATAATTCTGTACAAATTAAACATTTAAGTATAAACATTTAGTCATGGTATGTTAATGAGACTATGTTAGTCAAAGATTAAAGATCAGCATTCTGGAAAGCATGAGTCTTATTTTTAAAAACACTCAGATTTTATAGGAAAGACAGTACTCAAAAACACAGGATTAGCATTTTTATTATATATTAATATACTATTTAGGTAAGAAAGCATACCTGAAAAGAACTGAACTATCTCCTCCTTACTGCAGCCGAAAGGCAGACCTCTGAGTCTGAGCATGCAGCCGCTACTGGTGTCATAATCCGTCGGGCGACAGCGTTTCAGCACCCAGTCCATGTCACTGCGGTTTGACTTGAACACTGCACAGTGTGAGACACGTTGTGACTGCATTTACAGGCACCCTCAGAATCCACTTGCAGTCTGATTTGCAGCTAGCACATTATTCAAGCGGTCATGGATATATACACACTGATCAGCCACAACATTAAAAACATCACGGCCAGTGACGGGTGACATGAAGAAAATTCATTATCTCACTGGCACCTGCCAAGGAGTGGGATGTATTTGGCAGAAAGTGAACAGTCAGTTCTCATAGGTGATGTGTTGGAAGCAGGACAGATGAGTAAGCATAAAGATCTCAGTGACACTGACAAGGGCTACATTGTGATGGCTAAAGGAATGGGTCTATTCACCTCCAAAACATCTTGTCCTTGTATGCATTGGTAAGTACCTATCAGTGAATTGCCAAGTGTCATGGATGCCCTAAGTTCACTGATGTGAAGCCTAGTACATCTGGTCATATATATA
>JBCNYH010000027.1:23613250-23631955 GCA_039654325.1 Tandanus tandanus
GATTTTCGTCAAGATTAGGCTGCATTGCCGTCAGCGTGTTTCTGCCCTGCGATGGCCTGGCGAGCTGTCCAGGGTGTCCTCGCCCAGAGTCGGCTGAGATGGGTTCCGGCCTCCCCGCGACCCTAATTAGGATTAAGCGGTTCAGAAAATGAATGAATATTGGGACTCCAAGCAATGACCATGAGCAGAGCAACAAATGAGCAATCTTTTATTCAACAACAGAGTTAATCCCAACAGAGTTAATAATGTTGGGATACTCTTCTTAAAAGAACAATTCTTAATGGAATTCTACCCCAGATTAGTGTATTTTCACTTAGCAGTTTCCTGCATTACCCACAATGCAGTTTGTCTACCCACTGATATGTGGATAACCTTGAAGCCAGCTTTTGTTTTTGCCTCTACTTCACTGTGTATTTCTCATTAATATGACACTCAGTGCTGAAAAATGGAGCATGAGAAAAGAAGCTGTTGCTCTCTTTGGGGTGCCTGAATTTTTCAGTACCATAATTTTATCTGAATAAAATGGCTCAAAAATTATGAGTTACAAATGTTTAATGTAATAGAATTTATGTAATATTTATCATTTTGAGGTTATGATGATAGAAATGCAAAATTATGAAAGCAGTTTATTGCTAATTAATGGATTAATAATAAATAATTTACATCAGAAATTATGTGTAAACTATAAAGTTTGCATATAACAAATATTTGATAAAACATTGGCTTACTGTTGGGTAATATTTGCATGGGCTACACAGGAAATTGTGAATAGTTCTTCACTAATATTAAGTCTTAACTAAGATTATTTTAAAAAGAAAATAGTAATGAATAACTCAGTAAATGTTTAAAGTAGTTCACTATTTACTAAGGAGATAGTTGAGAGTTAATCTTCTACTGCAAAAGTCTCGCTTACTATGTCTCACTTAAAATTATTTCCTAAATATTTGTAGCTACATTAATCAAACAATTTTTAAAAATGTTAAAGATCTTTTTTAAATTATTATTTAAGTTTTTACATTGCTACATAACTGTTATGTATTTTAGGTATACATTATGTATGCATTATTTGAAATGTATTTGAAACTTTACACAATTATTTGTAATTGCTTGATAATTATTCAATAATCTTTAATGTATAAACAATCTATTATTTTTTTATTTACTGTTTTGTATTAACATAAGTATTACTTATAAATTGTTTATTAGCAAATCTTTAGTTTGTACAAAATTCCTCTCAGAGACCAAGACAATGTGTTGAATATCTAAAAATAGGCTTAATATTCCTATATAATACAGTTTATGTATTACTAAATGTTTATACTATATTTTATTTTCTATTATGAATATTAAGCAAATTCAGTTACATTCAAGATATTCTTGCTAGGTCTTTTTTGTGTTATATTTCGTTAGTCTAACAAGTCAATTAAAATTAAAAATTATGATCAAAGAAGAAAACATTTAAATAGAGACGGTGAACTGATTCTCAAATATTGCTACATTTATATAATATATATGTTATACACTTATTTAATTATTGGTAATGAATTAATCGCTAATACTACTATGTGTATCACTTTCTAATAAATACTTGGCTGTTAAATGAATGTTTTGTGGAACATGAACAACAGAACAAGACAGTTTTACACTTCAAATGAGTAATAATGTTTACCAATAAGAGTAACAATCTAATATTATGATCACTATTAGGAAAATTTCCCTGCATTCAGGAATTTTAAAAACCTGCAATTTTATTGAGTGCTAGACTTTTGTCTTGCCCGTACCATTGTAAGTTCCATTATTCCACTTGGATAGAGTAGCAATTTGAAAATAGTCATGAAATATTAGTACAGATGTTATAGATAGGAATGAGATAAATTTGCTTGAAAATTATTTGAAAACTTCAGTTGAAGTGTAAAAGAAGAGAGAACTGACCCACTGTGTTTATTATCTGGCTCGTAGTAAGAATAGATCCAGCAAGTGGTTACATTCGTGTGTGTCTGTGTGTGTTCGTTAACTAACAGCGATGAAGAGGAAGTGCGTAAGTCTGTGTCGGAGCTGGCTGACAGCAGGACAGACTCTGCGTCCCACACTCTGAAGAGGATTACTAGTGGTGGGGCTCCTATAATGTCTCTGGCTCAGCAGTCCAACGCTCAGGTCTACAAGAAAGGCTTCCTTGTGCGCAAAGTTCACGCCGACCCTGATGGCAAGAGAAGTATGTTACCCCCCTCTGGCATGACTTTTCATCAAGATGCATGCATGACAGAACTAATAATTATGTGAGAAATGAGGAATGTTGTTTCCCTGTGTGAAGGAGTATTATAACCATGCCCTAATTATTTCTGAGTCATTTATTAATGCAGGTTAGATATTTCATTTTATGCATTTTTCTATTTTAACTTTAACAAATTATTCTTACAGCGCCTCGAGGTAAGAGAGGATGGAAGACATTTTATGCAATCCTGAAAGGACTGGTCCTTTATTTGCAGAAGGTAATCTTCACACCTGTTAGTATGAAGGAATACTTTAGGATCTTTACTTAATATTAATTAGCTCTCACATGTAAATATGAATAGCTGTAAGGATTGACGGGCCAAAAGTGATGCCGCTGGCTCTGTCCTCTACACCTTTTCTTGTTATTGCAACTGCACAAAAAATGCTAAGTGGATTTCTGTCTAATTTAGCATGCAAGTAGCCTGCACCATGAAGATGTGCTGAAAAGCTTTTGGTGACATTCTCAATATTTGTTTCAATAAAAAGATTCGGGGGGGTATGTATATGTGGGAGTTACACCCATGTCCATTTATGGCTCAGACACGCGCTAGTTTTAATTTTAACTTAATACTAATCCACTGAACTCATAGTCCAGTCTTGTGAAAAAAATAAGATCATAAGATCATGGAAATTCTGCATTTACATTTACATTTCCATGTAATGGAAATTACATACAGTTGCCAAAGATAACGGTGATAACCCTGGGTGTACACTGGGGCAGTAGAGCGCAGTAGAGCTTAACAGAACTTAACGGACCTTAACAGAGCGCAACAGACCTTGCTGTGCCATCGTAGGGAATCTTAATCAACTTGGCAACACGATTCCTTCCAAGTTTCATCTCTTGGATGCAAGCTGCTACTTTTCATACCCTGATCGTGCTCCAAGCGTGCTCATAAATCATGGATCGCGGACAACGTGCCCCAGTGTAAACCCAGGGTTAACAAAATCACACGGATAATTAACTTTCAATCAGTTATTTCTATCTATCTATCTATCTATCTATCTATCTATCTATCTATCTATACAAACATACATACATACACATATACAGCTACAGAAAAACTACTTTTAATGGGGATCCCTCTCGGACTGAATTTTTCTGAAGACCTTTTTGATCTTTGCATGACAACACCACACACTTCAATAGCAAAGAGAACACCACACTGTGGATGTTTAAAAAACACTCTTAGTGTGGAAGTTTTGCATTCGACCTCTCAAGTTCAAACCTTCTTCCCTAAGAGCCACACAACCAGCCAGGTCTTAATAATGATCTGGAACACCTGATTCACATTTTAGGGTCTTGTAGGTGTAATTAATGTAAGGGAATAACTTGCGTTTTATCACTCATTTTTTTATTTTTTTATTTAAATTACTATTAAAATGATTACAAAATGTTTTATACTCTTTTACTGGAGTCACCTTAAACATGCTTTATCGCCATTATCCATAGGCATTGCTTTTGGAAATATTTTGGGGGGGGAAATGGACAATTTGCATGCTTATTTTTTCCACATGACCTGATATGCGCAGTTACAACAAAAAAACACTAAACTAAAACCAAACTTAAATCTCACTTATAATGGCGAGTGAAATGTCGTCACACTTTCGATAAACACTTCACATGTGACTAGATTTTTGCATAACTTCTTGGTTTGAAATCTGTATCATTATTGAACTCCAACTGTAAAAAAAATGGTCTTATTATTCTCTCAATGTGGCATATATAATACAATGTTGACTAACCAGGATTAAGAATTAAACCATGCTGTGGTATAGATTATGTTAATATACTTACAGATATAATAGAATGTCTAACCAAAATGTGTATATTTATATCCAATTATTGACCACTGAAATAACAGAAAAAAGCTCATTCTTCTGACGTGCCTGTGTGTTTAATATTCATGTCATTCTCTGTTCTGATTGGCTTACAGAGTGATTACAGCACACACAAGCAGCTGTCTGATGAGGATCTGAAGAACGCAGTGTCCATCCACCATTCTCTAGCTATGAAGGCAGCAGACTACAGCAAGAGACCAAATGTGTTTTACCTGCGCACCGCTGACTGGAGGGTCTTCCTGTTCCAAGCCCCGTAAGTCTTCCATCAAGTACTATTATCATTCATTCATTCATTCATTCATTCATTTTCTGAACTGCTTAATCCTAATTAGGGTCGCGGGGAGGCTGGCACCCATCTCAGCCGACTCTGGGCAAGGGCAGAGTACACCCTGGACAGCTCGCCAGGCCATCACAGGGCATATTATTATTATTATTATTATTATTATTATTATTATTATTATCATTATTATTATTATTATTATTGTGTCACAAAAATAAATATGAGTTCCAGTAAAAAGTACAAAACCTGTATTGCTTTAGGAGATATACTTTAGAATGTAAAATTAAATCAGTGGTATTGAAACCATGATGCAGGGAAACCACTGGCTGGAAATAAGTTTTTACATTTTTTTTTTTTTTTAACATAATGTATACAGTTTAATTCTTAATCCTGGTTAGTCAGCAAGTGTTGATTAATTTTATGTAACAGCTGCTCGGTGGAAGCCACCGCAAGGTAACAACTCTTTCACAGGGACGTGTAAATCAGACAAACTAAAACAAATTTAAATATGTATAATTATTGATAGTCATGATTTCTGTGAAGCAACTATTATTTAGCAATTTTTGGAAGTGGGCTCCCATGCCAGTGCTTGGTAATGTTTGGTAACACTCAGAAGTAAAGCTGTAACTTCAGGTTTTCTGACATATATGAGTTCAGAGAATTAAAGGGCATCTTTTGGGAAAAGACATTGTTAGGTTATTGCTGTCTCGTCCCAAATCTCTCTCTCTCTCACACACACACACACACACACACACAGACAGTGCCCTGACTTCTAGGTGTTGATTAAATGCAGAGCTCATTGTAGCCTCGTCAGAGAGCTCCACCCAGATGGATGTTCTGTCATGTGGCTCTCAAGGGAATGGATCCTCTCCAGCCAGAGAATCTGGCCTAGATAAATGTACTGAAACACTCATGCACACAGCACTATTCACGAGAAGTCACACACACTCAGAAATACACACTTGATCTTGGATAATAGGATTGCTTCAATTTATATTTGGTCTGCCTTTGTGTATCTTTTAATTTTACGTACCTATTGTAGTGCAACATTTTAAAAATTACATCATTATATGTCTGCCCCTGCTGATTCAGCGTTCACACACAGATTCGGGCTCATTCATGGGAAGGTGTCAAAGTAAGTTCACCTTTACAAAGAACAGATCCTTCTGAACTAAGAAATAACTGCACTTTTGTAAATAAATAGCAGAAACCATGTGAGTGGAGCATGACACATAAGAAACCATCGGCTTTATTTTGTATGGCTCACGTTACGTCCAAGTGTCAGTCCAGTGTCTGTATACATTGAGATGCAGATTGGCTGTTTGCTCTTTGGCAGGAACTTGCTGTGTGCCGACATCTCGGAATGTACACTAAGACAGTGTTTGTTTTTAAAAATCTTTAAGTTGAGAATATGACTTTAACAAAAATCTCACGAGGAAGCGTTGCTTTGTCAGCACCTAAATTTCTATATTAAACTTCTCAACATATGTAATTGCACTTCACCTTATCAAAAAACATTATGACGATTTGCAAAAAGAGCAGCCTTTCATTGGATCTAAATCTTGCTTTTATTAAAGCATGCTTGTGCCTGTTAACAGCCTTCGCAACATAATGACCAGCTACTATTCCTGTGTGTTATGATGCAGCAGCACCTGCTAATGTTCATGAGAAAATATAGCTCTCCTGCATAGGCTGGGTCATACCCCAGTGCACTTTATGCAAACCCCAGGTTACTGTATTTAAAGTGCTGCTTTCTGAGTAGAACCCCACAGTCACATGTGTTGAGCTCTGAGTAAAATGTGTCAGTTTCTCATTGAACACCGCCTCAGGCTGGGGAAAGTGTAAAAGTACCCGTAATCCACCTTAGTCTTGATTTGAATGTGTTAATATTTACCAGGTTTACTCTTCAATATCGTTGTGCTACATTCATGTTTGTTTATAATTATAATAAAATAAAATGGTACAATGCAACAAACCCATCTGTCATTACAACCTGGCATCAGGGCAGTACTTATCTTTTCTTCATTCCCTGTGAGCTGCTCTCTTTTCTCTCTCAGCAATGCGGAGCAGATGCAGTCCTGGATCACGCGCATCAACACAGTGGCAGCCATGTTCTCCGCCCCTCCCTTTCCAGCAGCCATCGGCTCACAGAAGAAGTTTAGCCGGCCTCTTCTCCCGGGCTCCTCCACCAAGCTGTCCCAGGTGCTTAGCATTCTTATTTCTCTCATCTGTTAACTTCTTTTAATATTTTATTCCCACCAGCCTCCAACTCAATGATCAGGAAATGTGTGTAAATCTGGCAAATTAGCACATTTTGAAAGAACTGTTTTTTCCATCATATTAGTCAAGAGTTCTGCTCCCACTTTGTGTTTTTAACAATTTTTTAATATTGCAAAATAGAAAAGCTAAATTTGTGTCCCACACCATTCTGCTTTATACTTTTAGTTCAATGCCCAGCTATTTGTTTTTCTTTTTACTGAACGTATGTACACTGAGACTGAAATGCCTGTTATTATAATATATTTCTAACTAATAAAGTAGTCAGGTTTGGTAAGTAAGGAATAAAATGGGATTTACCTTAGAGAGTAATCAATAAAGATTACGCAGTGTACCCATGATGCTTTGTAGTGGTGGCCATGTTGTAGTACTATTCCAAATTGCCCCTAGATGCGGGTGTGAGTGTGCATGGTTTGTATATATGTTGCTCTGTGCTGGTCCAGGGGGCAGTGGCAGCTGAATGGTAAAGACTCTGGGTCATTAATTTGTTGATGGGAGGGGGTTCAAGTCCCAGTATCACCAAACTGCCACTGTTGGGTCCTTGAGCAAGGCCCTTAACCCTCAGTTGCTCAGTTGTATAAAAATAATAAATGTCACTCTGGATAAGGGTGTCTGCCAAATGCCATAAATGTAAATTTAAATGTAGGGCAGAACAAACCAATAGAGCAAAAGTCTCTCGCTCCTGCTAATGATGATCCATATGGACCTAAATATACACTCAGAAACTGTGAAGATGACTTTTCACTACTAGTGGTATAAACAATTTTACTAAAATGATTTAGGACTACAATTGCCATTACAGCTGTAAGATAACCAGCTCGACTTCATGTTAAACTATAGTGAAGTTTTTATTTTTATCTGGTTTCACCCAAACGAGGATGGGTTTCCCTTCAAGTCTGGTTCCTCTCAAGGTTTCTTCCCCAAGTCGACTAAGGGAGTTTTTTTCTTGCCACTGTTGCTGCGGGCTTGCTTATTGGGGATGTGTAGGGTTTGTATAAGAAATGTTTAAATTCTTTACCAAAATTAGTTTTTACTATGTAAAGCTGCTTTGTGACAATGTCAGTTGTAAAAAGGGCTATACAAATAAAACTGAATTGAATTGAAAGTGAAGACACAAAATACGATTGAATGAGAAAGGACAGAGAAAGGAATCTACTGAGGAAAAATGGAAACCAAAAAAATGTATCATTGCTGCCAGAAAATCTGAACTACAAAGACTCTTTAGACAGAGTTTCAAAGGATAGATAGATGGACAAACTGAAGATCATCAGCAATAGAGATCCTTATGAAATTAACAAGCTGGAATAGCAGAATTCTGACATCTCAAAACGGCCTGAGGTGTGATATCCAGACATTGTGAGCGGCCCATAGTCAGAGTGTATATACTTTAGCACAGAGATGCCCAATCCTCCTCCTGGAAATCTACAGTTAAGTCCAAAATTATTCATACCCCTGGCAAATTTTGACTTAAAGTTACTTTTATTCAACCAGCAAGGGTTTTTTTTAACCGGAAATGACACAGGCTTCTCCCAAAAGATAATAAGACGATGTACAAGAGGCATCATTGTGGGAAAAATTATTTCTCAGCTTTTATCTACATTTGAACCAAAAGTGGCACGTCCAAAATTATTCATACCCTTTGCAGACTGTCACAGTCTATGGGAAAATCCAAAGTTCTATAACATTCCAAATTGTCCATGCTATTCCAAAGCATTCTAATTACCCTGATTCATTGGGAACAGCTGTTTTAATCAACTCAACAGGTGAAAAACAGCAGCTCTCTGCAGTTGGTTTGTGGACGGTCATGGCTAAGACAAAGGAGCTCACTGAGGACCTGCGGCTGTGCACTGTGGCTGCTCACAAGTCAGGAAAGGGCTATAAGGTCATATCTAAATGTTTTCAAGTTCTGGTGGCTAGAGTGCAAAGTATTATTACAAAACACAAGCTGTTCCGCACTGTGGAAAATCTCAGAGGACATGGTCGGAAACCAAAAGTGACACCTGTGCTGGCCAGGAGGATCACCACCAAGGCCATCCTGGTGAATCTGGGCTCTGCTGGTGGCAACGTCTAAAGGCAGACAGTCCAGCGCACACTGTACACAGCTGGGTTCCACGGACGCAGACCAAGGAGGACGCCACTTCTCCAGATAAGGCACACAAAAGCCCGCTTGGCCTTTGCAAATGCTCCTCTGGACAAACAAGAAGACTTCTGGTCTTCTGTTTTATGGTTAGATGAAACAACAATTGAATTGTTTAACCACAATGATGTATCCTTCATTTCCGTCAAAATTTGCCAGGGGTACGAATAATTTCGGGCTTAACTGTACCTTCCTGAAGGCGTTATCTCCAACCCTAATGTGGCCCATGTGACAGATCTAGTCAGGTCTTAAGTCTTAATTTCAAAGTCATAAGCCTTGATTAGATGATTGGATGGTCAGTTGGGCATGGTTAGGGTTGGAGCCAATGTCTTCTGAAAGGTAGATCTCAAGGAGCAGGATTGGGCACTCCTGCTTTAGCAGAATCGAAGGCGTACAATTATTTTGTTTATGGATTGAATCATCAATGGCAGAGGTGTGTTTCTGGCTAAAGGGAAAAATTCATGTTACCGGATATAACATGATCCGAATACACTGTGAAATGTCTCTTTTTCTGGATCTTGTTGAAGTTAATCTGGTCGATTCAAGGTAGCCACAAGGTCCTTGTCTCAGCTGACAACTCTTTGATCCGCTTCTCCTGATGTGATGTCACCTTCGGGATCTCATAAAGCCTCCTCAATTCATTCCCAGTTTCTGACTGATATGTACAGCCTTTAACAACACAAGTATTCACCATTGTTATGACTCTTCTCAAATTCTTGGCTCACTTCAGTTGGCAGACTACAGAATTATGGGTAGTAATGGGACATCAGTGAAAAATCGCCTTGTTACTGCACTAAAGTGGATTAATTTCCTGTAATAGAGCAAATATATTCCTCTTCACAGTCTCACAGTCATTTACCAGCACTAGTGATGTTTCTTTTAAGAACAATGCGTCATGCCTTTTACTCATTTAAAATTGGTTTCTGTTATCACTTGAATGTTACAACAGTTAAAAAGAGTCATTCCCTCACCACCCGCTGGAAAAAAAAAAAAGCAGCTTGTCATGTTACCAAGAAACCACAAATCCCACCATTCTGAAACTTTTCCATTTTGGAAAACTTAGTTATACCTTTACTGTTGCTTGATGCTGACACTGGAGACTCCTTCCAAAAATGCTAAATTAAAGTTTTCCTACAGAAAACCTCATCACCTCATAAGGGTAGGTAACATTTCTGCAGACGCCTCACATCCCGGTCATAAACCGTTTGAACTCCTCCCCTTTGGAAAGCGTTACAGAGCACTGTACACCCAGACCACCCGACACAAGTTTGTGATCACAAACTTGGCCAAATAATGCTGATTCTGATGTGTAATTACAACCTTTTTTAATCTTGTATGTGAAGAATTTTTACTACAACACGTGAGAACAAGGGCGATCATTTAACTCTCTGACTTGTCTGTTAACTAGCACAGATGTTAAAGCTGCTGTTAGTAGAAAATGAAGTATCCCCTCTTCCCAGATTATGTAACACACGGGTGTCAAACTCAAGACCAAATCCGGCCCGCCAACGCATTTTATGTGGCCTGCAAGAGCTTTCAAAGAATATGATTACCGTACATTCTTTGCATCGACCATTACCATGAAACCCAATTCATCATCTTTCCACTAGGTGGCAGCAGCCTAGTTCAAATTAACAGCTAGTATTCATGACTCAAGATAGATTGTAAGCTAACTTGTTGTTAAGTGTTGTCATATAATGCAGTTGAATAAAGGAAAAGTGGAGAAATGGTTAATGAATCATTGTGACACCCCTGTGTTACAATCAGTGTGACACCCTTATGTAACAGATTATTAAACACATTTTCCACCTTAGCTTGATCTCAGTTTGCTGGTTCTTATTTAGAAAGTATACAGAAAAGTTTTTGGACTGATTGAGCTAGTGGTTGTTGTTATTAAAGTCTTACTGTGTGCAGACATACCTGTTATTTCCCTTATTCTCTGGTATTACACTGTTTAGGAGGAGCAAGTGAAATCTCATGAAATGCGCTTCAGATCCGTCTCTGCTGAGCTGCAGGAGCTGCACCCTGTTCCTCAAGAACTAAAGCCCAAAGCGAAGGAGCATGAAGAGGTCAAGCAGCGGGAGGAGTACCTGGAGTTTGAGGTGAGGCTTCCTATTAAGGAGGATTTACTTTTTCTTTAGAGCTTACAATAGAGCCCACCCTTTTCTTGGTGATGACATTCAAACACTAATTACATCCATCTAATCGTTTTTTAGAAAACCCGCTATGGGACGTACGCCATGTTACTGAAAGCGAAGATGCGCATGGGTGACCCGGATCTCACGGCGTTCGAGGCTCGTTTGTTTACTGATGGCACTCTGCAGCGAAACAGCTCCAGCTCTACGCTGGCACTCGACACCAGCCACGCCAGCGTCAGCAGCTGCAGTTCCAGAAGTAAGAAGAGCAGTCGAAGTGAGGGCCAAAGACACAAACCAGTGAAGTAGTGAGTCCACTATCCTGGGCACTTGATAGCTGCTTTATGGTGCTCCTGATACAGACTGAAGAGCTGAGAAGAGCATCGATATGAGGGGGGAAAATGGCAGTTTGTGCACTACACTGCAGTGGCCGCACATGTCGTGCATCCAGTTCGAGGAGTTCTGGAGGATGATCGGAGCTGATGATCAGAGCTGGGTATGATTAGTCGCCTTGCTTCCTCACGAAAGCATGTTTTTATGGCCAGTGAATGCAAAAAAAGGCCTACAAAGGGCAGAGGAGTGCGAATATAGCCATCCTCCCTTTATATTTATTACCTTTTTAGCCTGGCTTGATACTTCTCTTAGCTTAATCTATATGCTGTATACAAGACATATGCTATTTAAAGCATTTTGTGCATCTTTTTAGATTTTTCTTTTGTTCAAACAAGCCCAAACAAGCCAAGTATAAGACTGTCCATCACAATGGAGATTTTTAATCCAGTGTTTGGAGACGAAATCTGAGCCTCTTTGCTGCCTCGTGGTAGCACATGTGTTATCATAGTGGTGATATCCTTTTTTATGACTTTATTCTTTTTCTTTCCTTGCTTGAACATATCTTTAGATGGAATAATGTACATGTATAGATCTTTTGAAATCATGTTTTTGAGCATGCTTGAGATGTAAAGACAATCATTTCCCTCTTGCCATTCCCAGTGTCTGTATTATATGTTACGTATGCAGGTTTGCTTGTTTTTTCTTCTTCTTCTTTTTTTTTATACTGAAAGAACACTACAGTTGACAGAAATTCATAGTTAAGAGCCAGGGTGCTCAAGCTGGAGTCTGGGAACCCCAGCAACATTTCATTTCAAACATCATTTATTTTGGTTGTTGGTTTGTTTTATTTTGTTTGTTATCAAAAGTTATTATATTTATTATTGATTTCTTAGAGATATTAGCCTGTTTGACTAGCTATTTAAGCTGAATTGGATTATAATCCAAACCTTACAGACAGGTTGGCTACTGAATAATGTTTACTTGAACCTAAAGACAGCTTGACATCACTAAAAAATAATTACATTAAAAAAAATTTTTTTTTTAATTAAAAAAGGAATAAAACAATTCTGTAAGCCCAATAAATAGGCAGAAACATTTTGCTGGATTTTGTTTGTAAAATAAATTTGTGCTGAGAAGATTTTCAGACCTTTTTTACAATTAAAGGAGATGCAAAATGTTTGTTAACCTGAGGGCTACAGTCGAGGATTTTTATGTCATGTGCACATAGCAGGTGGACACCAGCATTGTTCTGCTTTAGTGTTTGTGAGAGTTGTACATTGTGTATACTGAATGTGAATGTGGATGGCTGACAAACACAGATTAGATCATGAAAAAAAAAAAGGAAAAAAAAAAAAAACCTTTCTACTGATGACTGGTTGTGTGGCAAAGCCATTTCCTTCTCAGGCTCTCATTATCAAGCACTGCAGTGATGCCACAGGTCTGCTGCCAGAAGGGGGCGGTAGATGAGAGATAACCTGTATTACCTCAGTTGTATTGGAGAACAATTATTTATATTAATCTTAAAGGAATAATAGCACAGGTGTTTATGACAGACACATATGTGACTGAATGTATGTCTGTGAAGTATTTCCTAATGATGTACTTTCATCCTAGCAGGAACTAAAGAATCCAATATATTGTAAAATATGTTAGCAGGTAGGTCACAAAGAGCTAAAATGACTGTTAGAGCTGAATGAGAAAGCACAGGCGTACACAGGCGGTTGACAAATTAAAGTTAAAATACAAAGAAATAAAATAAAAAACAGCAGCTTTGTTTGCATGGTTTGGCTCATATTCCACCCTTCTAGAGGAGAAAAGGTCAAGGTCATCTCAAGGTCTTCTGACTGCTAAAGGAACATTATCCTGATGGAAGAGGTTTCTTCCAGGATGACTTCACCCCATCACCAGGGCACAGTGGCTTACCGATGATTAAAAAAGCTTGTAAAGTGTATATGATGGCGTTCACCCTCGTCATCTTAAGAGATGATTAGCGAAACACCTAACATCCGGTACAGTTCCAGACACTTTGTAGAATGTATGCCATGGTACACTGAAGCTGTTTAGGCAGCCCAAGATGGCCTAACACCTTACTAATTCATTTTTCCTTTAATTTGTCAGCAGCCTGTATTAATTCTGACTTGATACACACCAAACATAAGACCTAAATCACCATCTACAGCACTTAGATCGTGACACCCCACTGTACTTTGGGTAGTATTTGCAGGCTTTATTGAATGACCTATTGAAATCTATTTATATATTGTAGAGATTTCTAATTTATGTCTTGATGAATGTGTTTATGAGGAAATGTTTTGACAGCCAACACTGAACAGTTCAGTGACACCGGTGGTCTACTGTATGTTTAATACTGTACCTTTTTTTTGTCAGTTCAGTGTTTGCTTGTAGTTTGACATACTGTATTGTTTCAGTTGCTCAATAATAAAACTTTTATGCTCTATTGTTTGTATGTTGTGGAGGTATAGGTTCACTAAAACCATTAACTGCCCAATGTCCAAGAGTCCTTAATCTCAAATCCAAGTGCTCATTCATTCTTCAAGATTTTGTTTGATTTGAATGCCAGTGTTTCAAGTGGGTGACAAAAAAAATTACAAAAGATTGCCAACGAGTGCCAAAGCTGATGCTATTTATAGCAGTTTGTTCACACTTCCACACCAAAGTGCCCATTTACAACAACTCGTTCCACTTTGTTGTGTTCAGTAACTGTTTAATCCTGGTCAGAGTTGGGGAGGATGCTGATCCTATCCATGGAATACTGGGTGCAAGGAAGAATAATTCACCCCAGCTGGGATGCCAGCCTTTGACGGAGCAAAATGCATAAATGCATTCATTCACAACTAAGGGCAATTTAGCATAGCCAATCTGCCAACTGGCATGTTCTTGGACAGCATGAAGAACCTGTTGGGAACCAATGCAATCATGAGGAAAGACTGTCAAAAGGTGTTATATACAGTTTGTGTGCTTGTTAGTTGCTGTACACAAAATGTTATTTTAGAATTTTCCTGAAATTTCCACCAGAGGTGGGCTTTGGATAAGGAAGTCTCCATTAGATTTTGGAGATGATCTGGATCAAATTCTGGATGCAGGAATTATTATTATTATTATTATTTTATTTTTTATTTTTTTGGAAAGTGCGGTATTACAGCAGGTCCAGCAGGGGGTGCTGTGTACTCACCCCCCCCCACCCACCCCATCCCCACCCGGCGGAGGTTTGCGCTCTCTAAGTGCTCTTGTTTTTAAAATATATTTATTTCAATGATGGCAAGAAAGGAAACACATACATGTGCCATGTATGACAAACACATTCAAGAATAGCTCTATTGCACAGTGATACAGCTCAGAAAATACCTCATATAAATACACAGTATTAGTAATACACTAAAAGCGATCAGCAACACAAAAAAACAATCCTTTGGCATCTGCCACATTTATAAATGAACACATTAGGATATAGACATGAGCACATTTGGAAACTAGGGTACCAGGGTATTTGCAAATATGACCTTCCAGCACCAAACCAGTTGGCAGTCACAGGAACATATTTTGAGATATGAAGTAATCCTTGAAGGAGGTGAAGTATGATATGGAGAATTATTAAATTGAGGTGGCGTTATCCAAAACCTGCATTTAATGAGGAACTGCATGACCAAATTTCTTGAAAATGACAGATGCATTTAATTTTTCCATTTATGCGTGATGTTTGGGACCCATCCATGTAAACGACCTTTATTCAGCGTAAACAAACTCTCTTCCCCACAGCATACGCACACAAAAACATTTCCCTTTTACATGCAGGCACACTGCGAGATTGTTTAGTTTAAACGCTGCAGATTCATCACATTTCTCTGACTTAATTGGTGAATATATTGGTGAAAGTAGGTCTGGAATCTGATGGCGGGGAGTCTGGTTTAGAGAATGAATCTGATCCAATCGAGTGCATTTTAGGTCGGTGTCCTGATGATGAACCTGCACTTAACAGAAATATCTGCTGCTAAGGAGATTACTTTGTAACTCTTGTAGTTCAGACTTCATTTGTCCATATCTCAGTAAAACTTAATCCTTTCAAAAAAAAGAAAAAAGAAAAAAAGATCCGTAGCATTCGAAAGCTTATTTTTTGTTCTTTCAGATAAGCACAAACTTTCATTTTTGGAAAACTGACACTTGTGACTGGTTTGGTGCTGGAGAGTTACAAATGAGTTTCTGTTAACATCTGGGTTATTGAAGATGACAAATATCTCAGTATCTCTTTCTTTTAACCTCTCCATACTGTGAATACCTTACAGGTAGCATGTAGAGCACCAGTCATAACATCATGTTCTTGTGAGGCTCTCTCAACACTAAAAGAATGGTGTGGAAAACCAGGCTGCCAGTTCTTGAGGCACTGTGACGATGTAAGGACAACTTTCCATCTTGTCGATGTTAAAGCTTCAAAAAAGTTCAGTTTGTTTCAATGATCTATGCTGCTCAGTCATTAGCCACAGCTGGAGCATCTGCTTCCTGACTGCCAAAGCCGCTGTCTACTGTTGTGTCTAGAAAAAGAAGGAACATACTCAGTCCTGCAGCAAATATAACGTTTATAGCACATAAAGAAGTGCGGGGGGGGATGTGTCTGTACACATTTCTCATAGTAAGACTGTTGTGGTTAATGACCTAATGTCTTAATCTAGTAAGAAAGCTTCATACCTGTACTCTGCTTGTCTTCACTGGGCTGTCTTGCTCTCAGAAGTTGGACCCCTTCTTTCAGACCAAGAGACTCCAGTGCATCCACCAGCCCCTCTAATGGACATCCACTTAACTACAGTCACATACATACAGAGCAGGGTAAGGAGCTATACACACAAACCAATACTAAATAGTAGTGCTGGGTGATATACTGTCAACAAAAACACAAATAATAACAAAAAAAATATAAAAGCTCACAGAGAGTCATAAAACCGTTGCACATGAGAGTAGAGTTGTCATGAAGAAAACAAAGAAAGGTGAGATGGGGATGTAATCCCCATGATCACATGCTAGAAAAGAAACACTTCACATCACCACCTGTGACTGAGATTTAATCGTTTGGTCATGTGATAGTCGTAAGCAGGCGTGTCTGACCAGCAAGTTAGCCTTTAGCTAGCTACAATGTGCATTATGACCTTTAGGAGCTTCCAGAGAAGCATTCAGTGTTTCCTTGAAGAGAAAAGGTATACTGGAAATATCCTAACCAATAAAGAGTTTCACAAACCCCCGCAAACCTCTCACTGCTTGTCAGAAATCTCGTTTTGTCACAGGAAGGGAAGCTAACCAAAAGCTACAGAAGCTGTCACAGACACAGATGAAGATGCCTTGTTAAGAAGCGGGCAGTTTGGAGATAGAACCCCAGCTGGAATGAGAAAAGCAACACCGCCTGAAGTGAATTAAAAAAGGGGCGCCATACAATAAATTAATTTTTTGCGGTGGCACTGTGGCGCAGTGGTTAGCACCTGGGTCCGATTCCCGGGCTCGGCCATTACTGTGTGGAGTTTGCATGCTCTCCCCGTGTTTGCATGGGTTTCCTCCAGGGACTCCGGTTTCCTCCCACAGTCCAAAAAAAGCATATTAGGCTAGTTGGCTGTTCCAAATTGACCCTGGGTGTGGGTGTGAGTGTGAGTGGTTGTGTGTGTGTGTGTGTGTGTGTGTGTTGGCCCTGCGATAGCCTGGCGAGCTGTCCTGTCAGAGTTGGCCGAGATGGGCGCCAGCCTTCCCGCGAATCTAATTAAGATTAAGCAGCTTAGAAAATGAATGAATGAATTTGTTTGCTCAGTCTGTACAGATAAATCTCAGCCCTTGGTCTTTTTGCACGGACCTGGCCTTCGACTCGGCCTGTACTAAATAAGTAGATTTCTGTGTACAGACCTTGCGCTTGGTTAATCAGTAACGTATACAGCATTCGGGAGGGCTGAGTGCCTTCTGATTCTTTGATTCTTAAAAAAACAATTTTTTAAAAATGATTTTACTTATTATTATTATTATTAATTTTTATTATATTAGCCATTTGCTCTAAAAAAAATGTATAGAGTGATATATAAGAGCCATTGCAGTGTAACTGGATACTCTCTCACTCACTCATTTGCTGAACCGCTTAATCCTCTACTAGGGTTGTGGCAAGGCTGTGCCTAATTCAGCCAACACCTTCAGCCTATTTCTCTTCCAAACAAATTTTTAAGGTAGCTAAACAATGTCTTATAACATAGTGTTTTACTCACAACACACCGAAACGAGGTGCTATAAACTTTGATCTCTCACCTGGTAGTTTTCAAGTAGGTTCTGGCAGGGGGAGGGGCTTTCTTGGTACAAGTACGCCAGGGTGAGCATGCCTAGTTTCTCTGCCAGCTCTTTCCATGGAACTTGGCATTTGTTAAGGATTTCACACAGTTTACTGACTGTTTCACTGTCCAGGGGTTGGCTCACTGCACAGACATTCAATTAATAAACACGGTTGGTTATTTTAGGATGCCTGCTTTTAAAAAGGCTTAATACTGAAATTTAGAGGTGTTGCTGGAACATCGCTTACCATCTTCAGTGCTCTTTTTTGTCTTTTTGGATGAAAGGTGACTCGGCTTTGGACTATCCAACAGATCTTTAACCTGTTTAAGAGAGTGCCGTAAGTATTTCTTATCTCTATGTAATGACTGACATATCCACAGAGCTAATCACAGTAACTATCTCACCTTCTGACAGTTGGCCAGGTCAAAAGCAGTGTGTCCAACTGCCGGTCTCTTGCGTGGGTTGACTCGACTTCTTTCAGATGATATCGACAGTTCTTGTACCTGCTCAGCTATATCCTTCTCGACTGGTCCTTCTCCATCGTCCCTCATTTCACTCTGGTCTTCCTCATCAGAGGAGGAGTAGCAGAAGAGAGGCTCGTCGTTCTCCAGTTGCTTATCTGCACCTGAAGAGAGGAACATTGATTACATGCAAACTAACCTCTCTTTGCTATTCCCATGAACAGAGTCAGCAATGAATGTGTTTCAATTTACCTGCTGCTACAAGCATGGAGCAGAGGGGAGGAGAACCGAGACTGGCAGCCAGGTGCAGTGGACTGTTTCCTCCGAACGTGCATGTGTTAACATCAGCCTTCAGCTGTAAGAGACCCAGAAAACCATGAGTCCTGACAGATTACTCTATGCTAAATATTAGCGATGCTCATTTTCATAGTACAAGATGTTTGCCATTAGCCATCTCCCCCTGCTAGCTAGCGCTTTCCTAACACACATCTACCATCCAGGAAAGTCATGGACTACCATATTATACTTCCTCTGAAACAAACAAACAAAATTCAAACTCAACCTCCAAACAAGACGGAGACACTCGGGAGCCTAAGACCTTATCCTGTCCCACTTTCTTCCAATCACACAATAAATAGCGATCTTGGGGGAAGGGGGGGGGGGGGG
>JBCNYH010000027.1:23691910-23711899 GCA_039654325.1 Tandanus tandanus
GCCTGGCGAGCTGTCCAGGGTGTACTCTGCCCTCGCCCAGAGTCAGCTGAGATGGGCGCCAGCCTCCCCGTGACCCTGATTAGGATTAAGCGGTTCAGAAAATGAATGAATGAATGAACGGTATTTGTACTGTATAATGCACATTTTATGTTAATCTCTGCTGTATTCTCTTCAGGGAAGTTTTAGCTGCAGCTTTTCAGCAAATATGCAAAGCCTTAATATCATACAGCAGTCTGTGTAACGAGTGATCCTATTTATTTAATTTAAAGGACATTCCTCCTTCAGCCAAAGGCATGCAAGGTCAATAAGACAGTGCATGGCAAATGATCTCAGGCTTGATGTTACTAATTTGCACGGATAAATATATATCTGTTCTTGCACTTGGCTTTTCCTTTTATTACCAAAAATATACGTTATGGTGCTATTTTGCTGAATATGCAACTATCGCCAAATACTTCCATGGTGAAAGGTATGAAGCGTGTCTTAATGGTTAACCTGGAGAATCTATGTATATGGAAGGGATTGTGTTTGGGAACAAATGGTTTATTTTCTTAATCATATGCTGATTAAATATGAAGTGACATTTTGGGTGGAGAGTTTATATGGCTTTGTTTAGGATAAAATGCAATAAAATGTAGACACAGTTGTGTTGTCTTTTTTTTTTTTTTGGGTGGGTGGGGTGTTCACACACACACATGTAGCATCGGGGGAGCACTTATTCAAGGAGCTTTTGTATGTGTTAAAAGGAGGGAATGCATTCAACCCACAACAGCAGAATATAAAGAATACATATTGCACAAACATATCACATATATAATACATATTGCACAAATTTACAAAAGATTCATGCTTGGAAATGAAATCAGAGGTCTGATGAACATGAAATAATTCTGCTGCTGGTTCATTATGTAAATGTTTTTAATTAAAATCACCACACTGTGTTAATCTGGCTACTTATGGTTTATATGATATGTGGCAGTGTTGGCTCACTGCTTAAGGCTCTGGGTTAATACTCAGGAGGTCAGGGGTTCAAGCACCAATCTGCTACTTTTAGGTTCTTCATCTGGATAAGACAGTCTGTGAAATGCAGTAAATGCAAATTGTGGGTTTCGATGACTGGACTGGACCGGACATAGAAAGTATAACACAAAGTTACACCCTTCATGGAATAGCTACAGGTCTAGCGCCCCTGCTGGCTGACTGCAGTATAATGTGCCTATCCCAAAGTGTTCGACTGACAAAAGAGTCTATTGTCCATGTCCCTTTTCTCATTTAAAATGTCTTTCCATCTACGGTGTCTAATTTAAATGGTTAGCTTTTTCCTTCAATGAGCTCCGCACACAATTTCCCCCAGAAATTAGTTATTTAAATGTTATTCTCCTGTATCTTCAAAAGGTGTGGATACACTTAGAGGCAGACCTACCAAATGAGTGGGTGTATGTGACTTTGTTTCTTATTATAACTGACTCTGGCTCCAAATTTCACAACATAGCAAAGGAACTTTGGCTTCATTTTTCTACTGAACAAAAGGGCATGGAATCACACTGTCCATGTTTTTACAGTCATTGGTTGAGCTTATGTATTTTTAATAAGATATAATCATTAAAACCCAGTGTATCACCATACTGACTAACCAAACATTTATAGTTTCTCATAGCTGTCAATCACTGCTTAACAGATTTCTTTATTAAATTATTTTACTTCCATTATAATATTGCTAATAAAAGTAGAATTTCCATATTTAAACAGAAAAAACGTAAACATTTATTTTTATAAACACTATGCATGAGGGCAGAGGCTCCAAACCCTGCGCTTGCACATTTTTATGCTTTCCCTGCTCTGGCACACCCACCTAAAGTGATGAAGAGATGTTATTTAGCTAATTAGTTGAATTAGGTGTGTTAAGACTAAGAAAAACTAAAATGTGCAAATGTGCAGGCCAAGGTTGGGAACCTCTGCTTTAGGAGCTTCGCAACAAGGGCCCAAGTGGGGGGAAAAAAGAATAACAATGCATTATTTCCCAAAATTATTAGTAATGGAGAAAAACCATGTCACATTAAACTATAGGAATAAAATAGTTATATCTTATGTGATGATCTGATAGCTTTTGATAATTCTATACACTTGCCAGTTTTATTGTGGTAATATTTATGAAATATTGAGTATAAAAATATCACTGATGGAATTCTACCAAACTATGCTGATCACATACATGTGAACATTAAGTGCTTGAAGATATTTGTTGATAGATACAATAGTAACAGGTTGAATTGTTGCAGTTCCTTTTGCCATGATTTCAGAAATAAACTTGTTTCTCCAGCTTTGCCTGTTGTATTTGTACTGTTCAGCTCCATTCTGAAGAAATTCAATAATGGAAACATGACTGGCTCCATAATCTTAAAAATCAGCCAGCTCATCCACTGCTGAGTTGAAATCTTGACCTGGAAAACAAAATATATGTATTACTTTGTACATCTAAGCATCATCTACATATATAGACTGATTTACAGTATTAGACTGTGTGAAGTATTTCTTCTAATGAGATCATTTATACACTTATGGAAGCCCATTTCCGCCAATAGAAAAAAATCAGCTAGTCATAATTGGAAGATGCTAAGTCATAATTATGTGATGTTAAGTCATAATTATGAAATACTAAGCTATTATGACTTAGTTTTCATAATTATAACCTACTAACTCATAATAATGACTTAGCATCTCATGATTATGACTTAACCATCTCGTAATCTTTAGTGGCAATAATAGGCTTCTATACTCACTCATCAGCCAAATTGCTTAATTCTATTAGGGATGCAAAGAGGCTGGTACCTCCTGGCCAAAAATAAGTTGTGCACACTAATATTTTGTTAGACTTTAACCTTGATTACATCATGTAATTGCCATGGTATTCCAAGCAACATCACAACATTCAGTTCCAACCAGAGTTGGGGTAATTTTTCAAAAACAGAAAAGAAAAATAAATAAATAAAATGTAACCACTCTATAAAGTCTTCTCTGGCACATCCTTTCAGTGGGGTTAAGGTCAGGATTCTGTGGTACCAGTTCATGTGTGAAAATGATTCCTCATGCTCCCTGAGCCAGTCTTTCTCTATTTGATTGGATTAACTGGTCATTCAGTAAATTCATGTCATCAGCTGACTTCATTTTATTGCTATATAATGTTGCTGAGCCTTGACGTGACCAACTAAAGCAACAATGCCAGGGAGAGACTATGTGCTGCAATCAAGGCTTAAAGCAGTTAAACAAAATTTTAGGGTGAATGAGGCAGTCTAAAATGCAGCTTCGAACCTGAATCCAGCAAGACTGATTCATTTCAAGACAAAAATCATTTTAAGATAAGATGAATCATTTATGTTCCTTCCTTGTTTTCAATTTTTTTTTAATATTCAAATGTGTGACAAATTAATTTTGAACTAGGACTAAGAACCATTTTTATACTTCATCATAATGTATATATTTTAGAACTGAATCAAGGAATCAAGAGTGCATACATTCTTCGGTTCTTCCTGCGCCCTCTGCTGCTCCTGGGTTCACCTCATTCTGAGGTTCTGCGAACAGGCCAAACGGTCCTTTCTTCTCTTTTTTATTCTTTTCCGAATCTCCTGCTGAGGGAAAAAGGCCTCCTGATTTTTGTGGCTCTTTGTTGTTATCTTTTCCTCCTCCAAAAAAGGATTTCACCTTCTGTTTGGCAATGCCAGCTGAGGTAGGAATGCAAAAAAGACCAAAAATTTTGCAAATTCAAAATTCAAAGCAGTGAACGAAAAAAATTACGATTGACAAGATGAAAGTTGAATTAATTTATACTGCCTTAATTAATGAAACCAAGATATATTAGTAATAACAAAAATAAATACAAAATAAATAAATAAATAAATAAATAATAATAATAATAATAATTATTATTATTGTTATTATTATTATTCCACCTGTCACACAGTACACAATTCAATTTTGCAACGCATGTACTGGAGATTGGGTCAAATCACAACAAGACCATATACAGACAGCACCATACACAATAATGTGTGCTGTTCCCAGGCAACGTGATCAGCTGGTATGATACATCAAGACTTAGGTATTTCTTTAAATTGTGTGAGATGGAACCTAAAGCTCCAGGTACAGTAGGAACCCCAGTGATGTTTCTTTCGGGGATTTTCCAGATTCGTGATCACTCCACCTTAAGTTCAGTATCATTCATTATAATTATTACTATTATTATTATTATTATTATAGAGGATAAAATTCAAAACAAACAAAAAATTAAGATTGAAAGTTGGAGTTTCTTGCTTCAACTTCAGAGTTTCTCATCTTTATACTATAAACCAACAAACAAAAATGTATATATATATAAACTTTTATAAAGGTATAAAATATGGTTGTAATGACAAAAAAGATTCAAAAACAAGGCCACTGCTACTACAAGAAACAATACTATATATATAAAAAAATCACTCACCTGCTTTGTCAACTGCAGCATCAACAAAGTAATTCATAGACATGTTTATAGAAATTAAGTCCTTAGCAGCAAACCAGTGTGTTTCCCAGTGTGTTTCCCAGTGCGTTTCAGTGTATGTGTGAGATTCTAGGTGAGGGTGGATGCTTATTAAGAGGTGCATTTACATTCGTGTCCACCCTGAAACTGAAAGTCCATTGGCTGATTTGTTTAGTGTGCAGTAGGAACAGGAGGGAACACGTGATCAGGTTAGACTGGTTGCACTTGTTTTCTGCTGTTTCACTCTCACATACCCTTTGTTAAAGACATGTATGGGTGAGAAAAATAAACCAGTTACACTAATTCTGAACTTTCTAAAACACTGGTGGACTTGGACATCCTGAACCTCAGAAAGTCCATTCATCTGTTATCTGATCGATGAATCAAGGATATAACATGTTATAAAATTATTTACTGTTTTATCAAAAACTAGTATCCATTTAGCTATTCAACATTAGTAGCTAACATAATTTACTAATGTTAGAATAACAATAAAAACAACTGACACTAAGCACTAGCAAATATCTTACAGTAAAACCATTAGCTAAGTTCACTAACAAGCTAGCTAACTTTAAAATCAGTTTCCAGGGTCAGTAGAAAAGTAGCTAACATTAATATCAATAGCAATCTTTACTCGCAACATATCCAAAACTAAACTAAGTAGCCAAGTTACTGGCTAGCTAACATTAAGGGTTTTGTTTGTTGGCTGGTTTGTTAGGAAACGAAGTCTAAATTGGTCTAACATTATATGTTGTAAGTGGAGGCTATAGTGTGACAGAGAAAGTTCAAGCTAACAGGTATCAGGAAACATTCCTGTTTTACATTCCACTCGGGTGCATTCAACGGAGAAGTCTGTAGTTATATGGATTCGTATTTTAGAGCTTATATTGAATTATACATTAACAGCTGCAATCTGTTCATGCTGGTCGACTTAAATTCAGACATTTGCCAAGCAGTCTTGCTTCGTTCCATCTTTCTTTCTTAGTTTTTTCTAAATAAACTGAGGTTCAGAAGTTTGTAGTCGAGGTTTCTATCAAAAATGCCCTCAGGAGCCCTGAGCGTTGCTAGTGTACAGGTTTGTTTGTGTTTGTGTTTGTGCATGTAGGCTTGGCTGTGCTTGGTATGGGTGGAGCATTTCTCACCCAGATGGAATGTTACAATTCTTCTATTCACATTAAAATGGGGTCAAAACAACAGATACACATGTGACAACTGTGAACAGGAAAGTTTGGTGGAGGACAAATAATGGCTGTTTTATAAATATTAATGTTGCAGCATATAAAAACATACAAGGATAATTATTTATTTTCAACCTTGTTCCAGCTTTTCTTGCATCAGCATGACTCCCAACCCTCAAAGCGAGGTTCATAAAGACATAGAAGTCTGATATAGAGGAAATCCGGGGACTTGCACAGAACCTTTACCTGGACATCTATCGTAAGAACATTGATAGATGCACTCCGAATTCTTATAGAAAGCCTCCCAGCTGAGCTGAGATTGTTATAACTGTGTGACTCAGGGATTAAGTCTCTGCGTTACTGCTCAGAAGACTAGCGTTCAAGCCTCACCTCCTTCAAGCTGCCTCTGTTGAGCCCTTGAGCAAAGACCTTAAACGTTAACTGCTCAGTTGTATAAATGATAAATGTAAGGCCAAATGCCATAAATGTAATGCAAAATGGAACAACTGAATGAAATGGCTGGTGGGATATCTCAACATTCATAGTTGGTTTTGGAATGGGATGTTTGGAAAGCAGGAAGCACGGTGGTGTAGTGGTTAGCACGTCTGCCTCACAGTAAGAAGGACCAGAGTTCCAATCCTAGGCACAGAGTTTGAATGTTCTCTCTGTGCTTGCATGGCTTTCCTCTGGGTTCTCCTTTTAAGAATACCTGGCTAAAAAATATATCGCCCCTACAGTCCCAATAAATTATATTTGTGAGTGTCTACGGTAAACATTGTCATTATGCTAATACCCACAAACACAAAAGCAAATCCCTAATACATCAAAGTGTCCAATACATGCAGTCAGAAACGCTTGATTCTGATTGCATATCATGTGCAGCAGTAAAAGATCATTCTGATTTTTGACCCTAATCTTTTATTTGAAGCTCATGTATATAATATTACTTGAATGGCTTCCTTTCATCTCAGGAATATTGCTAAGATAAGAAATATGATGTCACAGCATGTAACAGAAAAACTTGTTCATGCTTTTCTTACCTTAAGATTATATTATTGTAATGTGTTACTGTCTGAATGTTCTAATAGGTGCACAAACAAGTTAGTCCAGAATGCAGCTGCAAGAGTCCTTACTAAACCCAGAAAATATGCACACATCATCCCATCTTATCCATACGGAGCCCCTAAAGGGACATGGGTAAAAAATAATAATAAATAAATAAAGGTTAGGTAACTGGTGCGCACGTGATATTTTCTCGTGCGCACGAGAAACCCAACTTTTTTCTTTTTTTTCCATGTCCCTTTAGGGGCTCCGTATATCCACACTGGCTCCCAATTAAACTACGCATTGTAGTTCACAGTCAGAAGTAGATCACAGGAAGGATCTACTGTGTAAACTTGAAACAATTTGTTAGGTACCACCAGCAATAAAGTAAATTTAAATCCACAGAACACTGATGTTGCTTATTTCCTACAACAAACTGCTTTTCTTTTTTACTTCCTAAGCTATTTTTGGTTTTTGCATGCATTTGGTACTTTTACTGAAAAATAAAGACAAAATCATAAAAACTCATTTTGTTATTCTGTTTCCAAAGATATAAAAAACAAAATGCTAAGAATTTTTTTTCCCCTATTGTTTTCTTCTTGGTGAGGCAGTAAAAGGGTTAAGAATAAATTCCCCCTGATGATGTAGCTATTTTAACAATTAAAAACTGCATTAAAATTGAGGTGAATTATAGAAAGTCAAGTGAACTGTCACAGCAACATCCACCAAGTCTGAGGTGCACAGTTGTTTTAGTATACACTACTCAGTAACACTCACTTATTCGCCGAGCCACTTGATTCTAATATTCGGGTCATTGGGAGGCTGGAGCCTATCTCAGCCAACACTGGGCGTAGGAGAGGTACACCCTGAACAACTTGCCAGACCATGCAGGGCACACATACATCCACACCTAGGGGTAATTTGGAACAGCCAATTAACCTAATGTGTATGTTTTTGGACTGTGGGAGAAAACCAGAGTACCCAAAAGAAACCCACACAAGCACAGGGAGAACATGCAGACTCCAAACAGAAACACCCAAACCTGAGACTTGAACCCAGGACCTTCTTGCATCTTGCTGTGAGGCAGAGGTGCAAACCACTATGCGCTACTGTGCTGCCCTTACATGGGAACAGAAATGCAAAAAAAAAGCACACTAAAATGAACATTTTATGGTTTATTTTGTTACCGTTTTAAACTTATGATGGACACAGTTTCAGAGTGTACACCGCCTTCACCCAGAGCTGTCTGAGATTGGCTCTGGCCTCCCCATGACTCTAGTAGGATTAAACAGTTCAACAAATAAATTAATGAATGAACCGTGAAGCTGAGGCTGGTCAGGTGTGCTTTGAGCTCTGTGTACCTTACTGTGTCTGTTCTGTTCACCCTACTTATTTAGAAACAAAATTAAACAGGGCTGCCTAAAAGTGTTTTATTATATACTACAGGAAACACAAGAGTAACCACATATAATTACATTTTTATGGCTTATTTTTCCATTTTAATGCACAACGTGATTACATAACTTGCTTCAAGTGACTGACAAAATGTTTGTCCCCCATTTTCATTCCACTCAAAATAATGATTTAGAGTGGAATGAAAATGGAGGACAAACATTTTGTCAGTGGATATTATCTATTAATATGGATATTATCTATTAATATTTACATACATAGACTGGAGATCTCAGAATTAGGCACATAGGTATTCAAAAACATGCCCACATGTCCATATATGGACCTTAAGCATGTCGTTTGAGGTGTGTAGTCTGTAAACAGAATTTATTTTCTAATATTGCTTTCTGGACATTGTTCAGGCTGGCTCTTTCACACCTAGCACACAACAGGAGACCTATTCTCTCCCACCGTTTCATACCCTGTTTGGTTTGGGTAAGGGCTGGGACCTTTTCCTCTTGCTTTCTCACTTACACCTCTTATGGGAAACGTCTATGTAAGTTCAGTGTTGCAGTGCATGTCAGAAGGAATTCACTGCTGTATTTTGCTGAGGCGTTCTTAATGAGAGATTTTTGGTCCTGACAGACAGCTGCTGGTTTTCTGCCTGCTTCTTGTGCTCCTCTACTTGTTTTTTTCCAGTAAAACACCAATTAATTTTTTGCTTTTTGAATTGTCACCGGTTTTTATCAGTCTATTCCCTGGATAGCCTTAGACTCCTGTTCTTGGCCAACAGTGATCAAACCTCATGTGGTCCTCTTCTGGTGTAGCCCATCCTTCTCAAAATTAAATCTTGTGTACATGCTGAGATGCTTTTTTTCTCAGCATGGTCGTATAGAGTGATTTTATAAGTTACTATAGTCACTGGCAGCTTGAACCAATTTGGCCATTTTCTTCTGGCACTCATCAACAAGGCATTTCTACTCAGAGGACAGCTGCTCAATCAATGTTTTCCCCCACACCATTCTGAGAGACTGTGTGTGAGAGTCCCAAGGGATCAACAATTTCTGAAATGCTAGCAATGAGTTCCATACTCGGGCGTTTCTGTGTGAAGTTTGCATGCTCCCAGCACACAGATCACACTGTTTCTTCATTCTAATGTTTAATGTGACCTGTAATTCAAACTCTTGACATGTTTGCATGTTTAACCTGCTAGTATAATACTGGCTAAATAGATTAAAAAAAATATCATCTCACACTGTGCAATGCATTACACTGTATTTGCTGTTATGATGATACCGATGATGATAAAATTGGAAAGATATCCTCAGAACAGAGTGTCGATCTGCTCTAGAATTCTGTACATTCACATAATGCCAGCTTTACTCACTTTTATTGTTTTGAGATGATACACTGAACACAAGGTTGGCTACTGAGAATGAGGAGTGACGACAGCCAGTTTAGGTGTAAACATATTGTGTGATTAATCACTTTGTTGGTGTTTTGGTATACATGCAGTCTATAACGATTGGCCCAGTTTTGTGACATTCTAAATGTACATGTGATTTATGTATGTGTACATCAAATAAAGCCTGTTTGAAAAGACTAGACAAATGGGGAATGTTTATAGGTTTAAATGAAAGCTTTACATCCTTCTCTGATCATCTGCCATGAACCTACATAAACATTTAGAAAGGATTAGAAACTCTTAAAGACTACTTTGGACAATTATATGTGAGAATATGTTTTTAATATGGACATTGTGTTTTGCATAATGAAGCGTATATCAGTTATGGTGTGGGTTTAAATGTATTAATAAAAACCTCTGGGGGTTCAAGCCCCACTATAACCGAGTTGTCACTGATGCTCCCCAGTGCAGCTAACTGGGTTATCAAAGGCCAGTCATGTCTCTTACTGTCTGTGGTGAGAGGCATGCAAAAGAACTATTGTTGTCGTTTGAAAAGAGTACGCCGTTGGATTTCTGCCTTGTAATGAATGGCCTGGCGAGCTGTCCAGGGTGTACTCTGCCCTCACCCACAGTCAGCCGAGATTATTAGGATTAAACGGTTCAGAAAATGAATGAGTGAAATAAAAACTTCTAGCTTATTTGTTTGATTTGTATTTGTTGCGAAAAAGAAAATACAATACCAGTCAGAATTTTAGTTTTTAACCAAACATTTATTTCAGGTGCTGAATTCATTTAGAAGACAAAACAAAAAAATAATCAATTGACTGGAAAAATCATTTGCAGTGCGCCACAGTTAATCGGTTAGTGAGTTGTGTTTAAGGCAACATGCATAGCTTCTGCAAAACAACGCCTCCGATTTAAATATTTCAGTTCTGTTTCCATAATTCAGTGTTCATTTCAACTTTATTTTAATAGCACTATTAATAACAGACAATGTCACAAAGCGGCTTTATAGAAAAAGAACTGGGATATTTAAGAAAGGGTTGCTGAAGCAGACAGATTAGTCATTTATCAGTCGGAGCAGAGCTGCATTTTAAGACATTAAGGATTCGTGTCACTTCAACTCGATAGCATTACACATTCTTGGATAGGTAACCGAGGCTGAACTTGTCATTAACTCTCTCCATTATCACATTTATCAATTTCAGTGCTACTAAGAAACCCACTTCAATCTGTGAGGACCTTTGTTTTTTATTCCAAAAAAGACAGACAGACATGTTTATAACTTCCTCTCTACTGATAATCAAAAGCCTACTACTGCTCTCTGAAGTATTAGGCACTAGTACAAAGGGTTAGTGTGACACATGGGGATACAATGTGCAATGCAAGCTGATTCAAGAGAAGGGTGTGTTGTGTACATGTATCTATATATTTCTATATTATATTTAAGTGTACAGGATAGAACCCTAAGCATAAGCAGGTTGTGATAAGGCTGATTGAGGAGAGAGAACAGTATGTGCTTAGAGACAGAGGGCGATTTCATGTAGTTCATACGTCCTGACCATGCCTTCATGAAAGGCAGGTGACAAATACAGGTGGAGTCAACTGAATAGTTTTGGAGTTCTAGTTGGAGAAACTGACGTCTAAGTGATGAATGAAACTGGGAGGAGACGACACAAATGACTAAAAAGCTGACAGTGAGACACCTGTCTTGATTTCCATTAGATGAAAGGCAATCAGGTATTATAATATTATAATACTACCGCTTTTTCATCCCAGCTTCAGCCTTTTAAATATCAGTGCTTATTGGGAAGTGTTTTTCTTGTCACACTAAAAAGCTTTGCTGTTGGAGGGATCGAAACACAAGTAACAAAAGGGATCTGACTGCAGTTAACACAAACTCTCCTTTTACTGTCCTCTTGAACACCCAACAGATCATGTCAAGAAGCCAACGGTCCTAGAGATAATGACCCTGAAAAACAAAGAGGGAAAAATTTTCAGGAAGGAAATGAAAGGGAGACTGAGCACGTCTGACTTAAAACAAAACAAAAAAAATCATTCAAACTCAGAAAATATGTTGGGTACTAATGATAAGTAAATACTACACCTTAACCCCAAATCCCATGGCTTTTCAAAGTGGGTTTAAAACAAGTCCCTCCAGACCTGAGTGCCACAGCCACCACAGGATCTGTGTTTAATGTGTTTTTTTAATGGCTTTGTAGTATTTGGTATTATGTCAGCAGCAGGTAATGTGATGAATTACCATGCTGATTATTTTTCACTAGAAGGACATCCTGAGTGCTTTGTTCCTCAACCTGTTAATTACAATTTTTTCAGGAGTGAAACCTTGTACACTGCACATTACTATAGCACTTTAAATTTCACTTTCTCACCAGATTTTGTCTCTCTTTTGCAGTCAAAAACCAAAAAATAAATAAATAAATAAAAATTGCAGCCTGTCATGTTACTATAACATTAACCTATTACACTGAGTGTATTAACATAAATATGTAACTACACAATAAGTACACAACCATGAAGTTAGCGGCATGGTTGCGTATTGGTTAGCATGTCTGCCCCACAGCAGGAAGGTCCTAGGTTTGAGTTCCATACTCGGGCGTTTCTGTGTGAAGTTTGCATGTTCCTGTTCTTTCATGGTTTTCCTCCAGGTATTCCGGTTTCCTCCCACAGTCCAAAGAGATGCTAATTGGCTGTTCCAAATTGCCCCTAGGGGTGTGTGAATGGTTGAGTGTGTGTTGGTCCTGTGATGGTCTGGAGCTGTTCAGGGTTTTCCCAGTATCGGCTGAGATAAGCTCCATCCTCCCCATGACCCTAGTAGAAGAAAGCGGTTCAGCAAATGAGCGAATGAGTGAGCGAGACTTAAGAAGTCAACAGTGCTTGGCATAAGCAAGGGACAATTTATAGTAAGCCATTCATTATGGGATAAATAAACCCCAACAGCGCTATCAGGACCCCCATGCTAAGCAAAGGGGTCTGGGATCACCCTGAAGTGGTTTATTTAATGATCATAACTGGATTGCTCTACATTGTTCAGCTCACTGCAATGCTACTTCTACAAAATATTGATTTTAAAATGGTTTTATTTATTTGAAAATGATTTAATCTTTTCTGCTAATGACAGATTCCATAGGAATTGTGTATTATACTTTAAAATCAGTCTGTTATAAAGAAATAACAGAGCACGGAATACTGTAATCAATCAATCTGAAACGAGTATGAATATTCAAATGAGCTGTGTACTAATAATTAGTATTAAAACATGTTATTTATATGACATAAATAAATCATTTGTAATTTGTGAATGAAAGGGTTCTGTATTTAAAATATGTACCTGTATCAAAAAATAACCAACTGTGCCAGATCATATTTGACTAGGTTCTTCTCATACACGTTTGCCAACACATCCACCATCACCTGCATCACATCTCATCCTATAACAGTCTCTATACCTGTCATAACTTCCTCTTCTGTCTGTCTTACCTATTGTCCTGCGGCTGCAGCCGGCTCTGCTGCTTCTTCAGTCTGGGATGGTTCAGCCTGGAAAAAGAGGGAGAGCAGTGAATCAGATATGGGATCTGAGCTTATACTTTTCTACAGATCAGGGGAGAATCTCTTTACAGCCAGGTCAGCAACTTACCAACTTCTATAAGTTTAAAGAGTTGTTATTTTGTGTCCTATTTCCTCTCAGTGTTGATATACCTGGCTGTATGAGTGTTATAAAGTACAATCATCCGTGCTTATGTCTGGAGTGTTTAAGAGAATTTCATGGTTAGCTGTAGGAAGATGTGTATGAGTTAAGAATTAGTTGGGACTGTAAAATGTATGTATAATTTAATGAGATTAGAGTAGATGCTAATGGGAATTAAACATTCATGGATGAAAACATTCTGTAATGAAAATAGTGTTAGCCTACGTGATAAAGCAGTCGGTATCATCATAACAGCAAATATATAATTATGCACGGCACAGCGCGAGATGATTTTTTTTTCATCTATTCAGCCAATATTGTACTAGCAGGTCAAACATGCACACATGTCAAGAGTTTCGATTAAAGGTCACATAAAACATTAGAATGAAGAAACGGTGTTATCTCAAAGCAGGAACGCTTTTGTCCTATTACAACTTCTCTTTCTTAAATATATTTTTAGGTTCAAGTCCCATACTCGGGGAGGGCGTTTCTATGTGGAGTTTGCATGTTCTCCCTGTGCTTGCATGAGTTTCCTCTGGGTACTCCAGTTTTCTCCATAGTCAAAAAACATGCACATTAGGCTAATTGGCTGTTCCAAATTGCCCCTTGGTGTGAGTGTGAATGGTTGTGTGTGTGTGTGTGTGTGTGTGTGTGTGTGTGTGTGTGTGTGTGTGTTGGCCCTGCAATGGACTGGTGAGATATTTAGGGTGTACTCTGCCTTTGTCCAGACTTGGCTGAGATAGGCTCCAGCCTCCCTTTGGAGGAATTGTTTTGAGACTGGACAATGTGCAAGCCCACGGTGGTGCGGTTGCATTTTAAGAAATATGCAGAGCTCTAGTATCATTCACATGAGTGCCATGTAAATGTTGTTTCTCTCACACCAGTTTCTAATTTGCTTATTCTTATTTGTATGATCTAGCTTTCTCAATCAAAAGCCTTTTGTTGTCTGAAACCAAATTTTTACGAAATACAGTTACTTAATACAAAACCTTCCAAAAAAACTTCTAGTCGTCAAAACAAATACTGAATGGCATAAACGTTGCCATGGCACGAATGCCCCAAAGACCTTAGTGTTTACTTTCTTTTGGAGCAGAGCTATCAAACTGGACATAACAGGAACCCAGACCGATTGCAATCACACATTAGACTGCCAGGAGTCAGCTTTGTTCCTGTGTGTCTGTCTAGACTCAGGGGCGGGAGGGGAAATGAAATTTTTGGGGTTTATAAATTTCATCATCAGATTACAGCTACTTTTATTAAATGAATATACTGTCCTCATCTAAAACACTGAGTTCCTTTGAATTCTAAAAATATCTTCTTTTGAGAATGTGAAAGGGTTAGATGATTAAACAGGATAAGATCAGATCAGGCTGAATATTGTAGCCCATGTTTGAGCCCATGTTAGCACCTCAGTGATCAGCTGTTCATCCTGGCCATTGCCACACATGAGGAAAAGAGATCAATATAAAAAGATTATTAATAAAATCTTTACCAAAAAAAAAAAAGAAAAGTTATAAAATTGGTGAATAACTACATTAATCAGTTTTACAGATATGATAATTCTTAATGTTTTTACCGGGTTGATCAGTCCAGTAGATGCCACTACAGTCTCCAGACCTTCCACTGCCTTCCCTGATACCTCATTGGCCCCAGATACTGCTGCCTCTCCCACAAGGTTGGCCTGATCAGTCGTCTTCTGGGCAACTGGGGACACGTGTTCATACCCTTACAGTGATACTGCTGATTATTATCAATAATAATCACTGCAACTTTCAGAAGAAGCCCTAATCGGAAGTGCATTCATAAATTTTTCCTTTTCGCTTTCTCGAGATAACGGGATAATTATGCCGTTTTCTCAGGATAACATACTGATTTCCTATGATAACGAGTTAATTTCATTTTTCCTCCTGTGATAATGAGTTGTTATAGCAAGGTCTGAAGTTATTTCAGCCTGTGCCACGACTTGATTGAAGAGAACTGTGACACAGTGAACTTTACACCTGCTCCTCTGTAGATCTCATAATAATCATTTCACTGTCACAGGAAAGCAAAGTATGTTATCTCGAGATCTTGAGAAACTCATCCCGTTATCACAAGGAAACAACATAAATAACTGTAAATTACGAGAAAACACATGAAATTAATTCATTATCTTGAGGAAACATCCTTTCTTTTTCCCGAGAACGTCAGCTCAGTGCTTTCATAGTAAAGGATATGCAAACAAAAACTTCAAAAGAAAACAGGAAATGAAAATTTAACAATGGATAAAAGATATGGCGAGGACATTCGCTATGAAGTATAATGTACAAGATAAAAATTACTACAAATATGAATGAATAGTTCTCATACAAATAACTACTAGAAATAAGGCATCCTCTTACAGGAAAACAATCAGCAATGGTGTGCAGTGATGTCAATACCACAGAGCAGTGGTGGGTCAGTGGGTAAGGCTCTGAATTACTGATTGGAAGGTTGGTGGTTCAAGCCCCAGACCCACCAATCTACCACGGTTGGGCCCCTCAGCAAAGCCCTTAATTCTTATCTGCTCAGTTGAATAAATGAGACTAAATGTACATTGCTCTGGATAAGAGTGTCTGCCAAATGTCATAAATGTAAATGAACCACTCAAAAAAGTGATTTTCCTGTAATAGCAGGTCCCAGACTGGTGTATTACTTTATTGTTAATTAAAAGTTGTGAAATGTCAGGGAAAGGTAAGTGAATTATTAAAGCTATAAACAATCATTCCCTCACCAGCCTGTCAAGTTTTTTTTTAATAAGATAAAAATGCAGCTTTTTTTTTACAGCATCTAGATAAAATTTATTCATTTATCAACATAAATATATCTATCCATAAATATCACACACAGGTATACAGCATATCTATGACAAGAAAAAAATTGGGCAAATTCCTAGGACGGTTTTGGGTGTGTTGTATGAAATCCACGTGTTTTGTGACAAAGTTCACAACGAATGAGTTCAGAATGTATTCCGTCTTGTAGGAAACTCTCAACATCAGATCCATTTCCTAGATCCACCCTGCAATGCCCTATAACGTCTTACAGCTGTGCTGCAATAGATATACCAGTTTCATACGCTTTTTGCATCATCTGACTCGCTCAGTTTTCTTATACAGTCCTGTGATTGCCCTACGCTAAACCCACAGGACTTCCTTATATATCCAAATCAATCATGTATCGAGGGTGTTAGGTTGAGCTGTACGGCGGTCGTACATAAACCGAGGCTCACAGAAATATCATACAAGGATTTTTTTCGGCTTTTAACAATATATGACTTCTGTTGAACATCGTATGATCTGAATTACAGACCGACCTATTATTTTTTTTTTTATAACATATTTTGTATGTGAACGCACTGCCTTCAGTCGTAGCTCCACTAAACCGGTATGACAAAAGGTCACAAGATGTTTGTGAAAAAGGTTTTTACAAAGCATTGAAACTGAAAACTTCTCCAATAAATCAAAATAAAACTTCACCTTATCCACAATTATGCAGTTCAAATACCAGGTAAGCGATTTTTGTAGAAATGACAATGCATTAGAATGACTGTATTAATATATATGATATCAATCATAGCTAACACTGTTGTCCAAGCTGCTGTTGGTAAATGGGCTAGTGCTGTTAACAGTACTGAACTTAAGTGGTGCAGTGTGTTGCGTTCTAACCTGTGTTCACACTGGAAACCACCCCTTCCTTTGTCTTTGTACCTGCAAGAAAGACAAAAATTAAAGGTTAAATGTAAAAATTGTGAATCCAGATTATTAAAGCTGTATCTATATTGGCTTAAACATAGCTCCTCTTTGTTGTCAATCCAGTGTTCTGCTTATATCTCCATCATATTGCGAAGCGACGCTGTGGCGTTTATTATTGAAGTGATGCACTGCCGGGGCAGCTCTTTCTGGACTTTTCTAATCCCACTGCAGCTTCTGCTCTCTATGGAGATCTGGAGTCCTGCCCAGCCTCATAAAATCTAAGTAAATATCAGTTATACACTTCCTGCTTACTTCCTCTGAACATGCACCCTGATGCGGTCTAATTCCGGACCACACCCACTCAAACCTCTGAAATGTTCTAAATGTCCACTTGTACCCCTGCAGCTAAAATCCCAGTGCAATGTGGGCGACATTCTTCCCCATCTCATGAAAATTGCAAACACACTCACGCAAACACACACATGTCAAATAAAGCTTTGTTCTTGTTCTCCAGTACAACGGACTGATTTAACGCCAGGACACACACATTCCAGAGAGCCTGGCTACCACTTGGGGACAAACACAAAAGCCTGGGCTTTAGAAGACTGCTGTTGTGATCAGTAGAGAAATCCAGTTCAACCTGACTCACTGTCTACTGTATGTAATAAATGAAATGGAGGATAAGAGGAAAGGTTCCGAGCCCAGCGACCATAAAGAATTCTTTCTTGACTGGAATGCAGTAGCAGAAATAAAGCACTTTTTTAGAGTTTTATTTATCTGAACAATATTCCCTTTCTTTCTGCAGAAGTGTATTAAAAGCATGATGTAATTAAGAGGAAAAAGATAAAGATTCCCACCAACTTGCTAGCTTTCATCCATTATATGACCGCTACCAAACAGGGATGGTGAAGATAAACACAAGTACACCTTCTGAAATATCTTTTCAAACTGCTGCTCATGTCGTGTTACATGGCAGTGTAACATACTCAAAAGATGACACTATCTACTCTCTTCTACATACATGAACACAAAGACACCCAGGATTGACTAGTGTCACTTTGATTGCCAGTGGAGAGACAATATGCTATGAGTCCTTTGCAGACAGAACTAATAATTTATCTCCTTTGGCTCCGGGTGACAGAAGGCTGTGGTATCATTGGGATGAACACTTTTCTTTCAAAGTGTCAAAGTTTGTATACATGTAATTAACATGTAATAAACAATTTGTGTTTTTGTGTAATGTAGTTTAGGATGACGTATGGGAAATGTGTGTGTGTGGCTTTATACAAAATGTATTCATCATATCGTTAATATGTACAGACTGGTTTTAATATTTATTCCCATAATAATATATTTTAGCTTATAAAATGCCTTTTGGAATCAGATATCCTGAATTTCAGATAAGGAACGATGCTGCATACACATGCATATGCCGTATCGTCTGAACTCTGACTCATAGTTATGCTCTAATGCACTCACTCCACAAACCCCCCACCCCCCCCCCTTCAGCCAATCTATCAATTCAATTCTTTCTGCCCTCTCCTGACACAGCTTGCCTTATGGACATGTCTGTGAAATCGTATGCATACAAGCAGACATTTTACACACTGCAGAGAATATCTGGATTATACTGTACACACTCGTACCTGGGTCCCAGAATGCATGACTACATATACGAGTATACTGTGTGTTTGCACACAGGAGCACAACAAAAAACAAAAACAAAACCACGCTCATATCCTGTACATTAGCTCAGAAGTAACCCAAATATTGCCAACTTTTTACTAATTCTGTTAATTTCCCTGCCATCACTTTCACCTCAGACACTCAAACTTTTCTCCAAAGACAGTGTTTTCCCTTCTTATTGCTATATGTGTTAAGTAATATGTCATACTGTGCCATTTTAGTTTATCCGGGGGAGAACCTCCCTGTTCTATACCTCTGTAAAAGGGACAGAATATGTGCGTGAACTGGAGTGATGAAAGCAAATTGTGGACAGGTTAGGATGTGGCTCGAGCAGTCACGAGTTTTCAAATATTACTGTTCATGTACACTACATGATTGTGTGGCTTAACATAAAAAGAAAGGTTGGTACTGCCAAAGTACTACAGTATTAAAAATAAAAAACTATTTATTTTATTCATTCAATAATATTTATTTTTAATTAAATTATTATTTCACTCATTTTATTACCAACACTAACAAAAATTGTTTTATTATTAATAATAAAATAGTAACCTTAAATATTAAAGGGTAATATTTCAAAGGCTTTGGAATGTGGGACAAATCATTTTTTAAAAAATAAATAAACAAACAAACAAATAAATAATGTACAGCCAAAGAAAAAATTAAGTATATTTCCATTATAAGTGGTCTCTTAATTTTTTCCATGGCTGTATAAAACATACACACACACACACACACACACACACACACACACACACACACACACACACACACACACACACACACACACACACTACAACATAGGTATTACAGATACATTAAAGTAACAGTAAATAAAGTAGGAGATAGAAATATAAAAAAAATGTAATATATCAAAACTAGCTGTTACAGTGTGATTTAAATCACTCAGGTCATATAGGATCTCATATATGGATCCCATCCCAATGTCAAATATAAAACTAATTATTCTATATTACTTATTTTTTGTTGTTTGTTTTTTCACTTTTGACCCATATTGGTGAAAAATATTTCTAAATATCTGATCAACATCACTTAATAATTGAAGCTTCTCGTCTGATGTACAGTACTTGCCCATTTGAAGGTTCTGGTCTTTGATAGTCCATTAATCTGCTGCATCCTGAGCCTTCTGGCATAAATTGATCGCATCTCCCTCTGGTTCCCACCCACTGCGGTCAGTGAAAGTACAGACAGAGCCGCAGGGCTGTACAGGGCCAGTGTACTCAACATAAATCAGGGACCAGAGCATGGCTTTTTAAGTGTGTGTTTTGTGTGTGTGTGTGTGTGTGTGTGTGTGTGTGTGTGTGTGTGTGTGTGTGTGTGTGTGTGTGTGT
>JBCNYH010000027.1:23711999-23726964 GCA_039654325.1 Tandanus tandanus
GGGTGTGTGTTTTGTGTGTGTGTGTGTGTGTGTGTGTGTGTGTGTGTGTGTGTGTGTGTGTGTGTGTGTGTGTGTGTCAGCGGGGAGTGCTGATTACATGATTTGATATGTGAGCAGATGATCAGAGTGACAGGCAGCTGGGAGATGCTAGTAAATTCCCAGGCCTTACAGGTCTGCACACATCATGATGACACACATCAGTTTTAATAATACAATCCAAAAAAAAAGAATAATAATCTCCTGAAGGAGGGAGAAACTGGAGCTTCACACAAAAATGAAGAGTAAAACTGATCTTGAAATATTCCACCATTGGCATCTTAGTGTAAGAAATATTTCTGAAAGACAATCAGCAGTAATGCAATTTGCTTCCATTAAAAATTTAATAAAACACAACAACAAATAGATCACACTGTAATTAGTTATATATGGCCTACAATCAGTCTTCGATAATGTTAAACCTAGTTTCAGTTCAATCTGGTACATCCTTGGTTTTAAATCAATATTACATTTTTTACAAACTAATAATAACAATAATAATAATTTTGGACATACCGACATACATGACCCCTTCCTTGGTTTTGGCAGCGGCCTCCTCCACCCCTGCCTTGGTCTTCTCAGCCGCTGCTACCACTCCATCCTTTGCAATGGAGAATCCCTTCTTCAGAGCGTTCATTGCGTGAGCTGTGTAGATCTGACCTTCAGTTGCCGCTGGCTGTGTCTTATAGCTGCTCGTTCACACTGAGTGTGTGTGGTGCTGGGTCCTGGGTGAGTGTGTCAGAGCAGCTCTTAGGAAAGCAGGCTCGGCACTGAGAGCTCAGACAGATTGAGACACCCTTAACAAGGAAGGCAGCAGAGTGGATGAGGGAGGAAAAGGGGGAAGAAAGGGAGAGAGAGAAAGGGAGAGAGAGAGAGAGAGAGAGAGAGAGAGAGAGAGAGAGAGAGAGAGAGAGAGAGAGAGAGAGAGAGAGAGAGGAAAACAAATGGGTGAAAGAGCAATTTAGCAAATTAGAATTGACCCAAACATTTTTCACCAGATGTTTTTAATGGATAAAGTCAGGTAACTAAACAGTAAAATAATCTTCACTATTTAATATTAGGCCCAAATTAATCGCACTACCTGGTTCCCTTTCCAGGTTGCGCTACACTGAACATTACAATTTTGTCTTTTATATGCTGTTATTTTTATTGTTATGCAGCTTATAAATAAATATATATATATCATCTGAGAGTTAAGGGCCTTGCTCAAGGGCCCAATTGAAGCAGGTTGGTGGTGCTGGGCTTTAAACTCTTCACCTTCTCATCAGTAACCCAGCGCCACTAAGCCACTTTAAATCATCAAACTTCTACAGATCTAAATCTGATTGAGCAGCTGTGGGATGTCACAGACAAACAAGTCCGATCCATGGAGGCCTCACCTCCCAATGGACTAAAAACTCCTTAAAGGACCTGCTGCTAACATCTTGGTGACAGATACAACAGCACATCTTCAGAGGTCTTGTGGAGTCCATGCCTTGACCGGTCAGAGCTGTTTTGGCAACACAAGGTGAACTGACACAAAATACGACCGATGGATTTAATGTTATGGCTGATCAGTGTATAACCAATTATTCTTCATGTCCATCCAGATGCTTCAGCTCATTTGTAATGCACTACACTGCTGGAAACAGATAAACGTTGAGAGCACAAATGGGAAAATGAAGATGTGCTGAGCTAAAAATAGACAAGCTGCAGCTAAACCTGAAGACTGATTTTTAAACTTTTCACTGGTGGTATATGGGAAAAATGTAGATGTCCAATCAGGAAAGGTGACTGGAGTGGGAACTTGTATTCTTATAACGCTTAATCCTAACGATCCAGGTATCTATTCCATGTTTATGGAGTGATCTAGAAGATTATCTATAAAGGTATTAATAATGTATACATCATGAGTTAGACTACTTAAGACATTATTGCTTCTGATGGAGTGGATGATATCAAATAAAAAAGACGGATTCTTTTGTGGTCATGCCTCTAAACTGGATCTTAATCTTACCACCCTTTTATCCTACCACATTAGTCTCTGGTATTTCAGCCCTGACTCTGCAGATCTTCCCCTAGTACTGAGTGTCTGCCACACCCTGTTCAAACAACCTGGACGAATGCCAATAGCTATATATAGAGCACTGCATTCGTCAGGACAATGGGAGAATGTAAGCTGATACTGGCTCCTGCATGGATGTGTAGATCTGCTGCATGGATGGAGCAGAAACAGAGATCCCCTGGCCATCGATGTGATCCTTACAAGCATGTAACTGAGATGTGAAAATTTACAGTCATAATGCTCCCGTGTGATATACGGAAAACGTCATCCATCAATAACGAGAAGCACTCTGAAGATGTGGGATTGGCACAGACATCTCAACCACAAGATGGACTAAACGAGATAAAGCTGCATTCTTTGGCAGGAAGAGTCAGGTGACTCTCATAAAAGGTTTCTCATAAGCATTAAGGGTTCTGCTTTGTTTTTTGTTTTTTTAAAGCAATGGAAGTAATAAGTGGTGCTGTGACACAAGACAGGACTGTCGCATACACACTTAACCACAACGTCCTTTATTTTCTGGGGAAAAAGATTAATATGACTACTTCTTGTAAGCCTCTTTTCATTCCCGTCTTAAAGGAACACCCCAGTGTTTTTTTCCAGCCTAACAGCTTTCAAATTCTTCCTTATAGCACAGCTGATAAAACTGTTAAGAAATGTTTAAATATATTTCCAAACATTTAAGATCTGAAGGAGATAGAGTGATTTCTCTTATGCACTTTCACACCAGTCACAATAATTTCATTTATTTTCACTTTCTCTTACTTTCTGTGGTATCCACGCAGAAACTGGCACTCGTAGAATTATACTATCCATTTTCACAACGAGAGTAACGACTCATCACGTGAATAATATGTGAATTTGCATTTCAATACACAGCATACCCTGGAACTGCACATTCATTTCATATCATTTTCCAATCTGCGTTATACTTTATTAGGGTCGCAGGGGAAACTAGAGCCCATCCCACCCAACTCTGAGCGAAGGCGGGGTACACACTGAACAGCTCAACAGACCATCTCACACTCACACCTAGGGGTAAGAGAGGGTGAGATTCAACTAACTTAGTTTGCATGTCTCTGGACTGTGAAAAGAAACTGAAGCACCCAGAAGAAACCCATACAAGCATGAGTACAACATGCGAATCCCACAGAGATGCCCTGTCCAAGCACAGGGCTTGAACCCAGGACGGTTTTGCTCTGAGGCGGAAGTGCTAACCACTACGCCACAGGGAATTGAAGACAAATAAAGGCAGACGGTCATTCATGTGAGAAAATGACTGCTATCTGAAAAATAAAACCATGTGGCCTAAATGTAAAATAATAATATCTGAACAATAATTAACCATGTGAGAAAATACATGCACATGAGATACCGGTCAAGAAGACCTGGCACAGAGTCAATACTCCAGTTAATTTCAGAAGTGTTCAGTGGGAATAAGGTCAGGGCTCCACCTGTGCTCCTCCACTCCAACCTTTAAAACCACGTCTTCATGGATTTTGCTTTATGCAGAAGAGCACCGTCATGCTGTAACTGATTTGGTCCCCTCAGTTCTAATGAAGGGAAAACTTAATGTTCACTCACTCACTCACTCAATTGCTGAACCTTCACTTCAGGCATGAAGGTGGAGGAAGGGAAGGGCCCCCCCATCACCACACATTTTTTCTGCCAGTCTGGGAATCAAATCAGCTTCTTGATAAAATCTTTATGTAAACAAGTTTTGTACTCTTTTCTCAGTACAAGCAAATGTCAAAATTGCTGTCTGTGAAAATCACATATTTATGACAGTTATATTTATTTGTTAGGGATTGGGATGGAAAATGCTGCACTGTTCCTTTTATTATCTTTTTTTTTCCACTCTCCGTGTTTTGGCTTCCAAATGAATTACGACTCTGTTCTCATTACGCCCCATTAAATCTCACTCATCTCTATGTACTGAATAACAGGAAGCTCTGGGATTGGTCAAGTCGCTCAGCTGACCGCACTTACTGTAAGAGTGTGATGAAGCAGAGAAAATCAGTACAGATGCTTAATTCACTCCTGAACTAATGTGGAGAAGAGATTTTCTCTGGTGTAGGATTACTGAAGTGAGAGATTAAAGATTGAACGCTCATTCCTCAGTGGACAGAAGCATGGAATAATCTGGCATTCATTCTGGCATTCAACTGCGGAGCGAAATGAAAGAAAGGAGTAATAAATATGTTAATTTAATGGTAATAGAATGGATAATTTTTCACTATCATTTTAAATATCAAATCAGCTAAATTAAGAACAACATTCAGAACAAAAAGTATTGGGATGTCTTTAATTATCTCTCTGCATAGGTCTCCTTGCTGTGATGATGGGGCAGTGTTGGGAAAGTGGTTATGGTTCTGGATTATTGATCAGAAGGTCAGGGATACAAGGCCCCAGTACCACCAAGTTGCCACTATTGGGCCCTTAAGCAAGGCCCTTAACCCTACACTGCTCAGTTGTATAAATGAGACAATAAGTAAGCTGCTCTGAATAAGAGTGTCTGCCAAATGCCATAGATGTAAATGTAATGATGAAAGTAATGCATACATTCATTAATTTGCTGAACCATTTAATCCTACTAGGGTCGCAATGAGGCTGAAACCTCTCTCACACACACAGCCATTCACACACTAACCTATGAACACTTTGGAACAGCTAGTTAGGCTAATGTGCATGTCTTTGGACTGAAGGAAGAAATGAACAGGGAGAAAAATGCACACAGAAACACCCTCGTCGAGCCTGGGACTGGACCCCAAGACCTTCTTGCTAGGAGGCAGACATGCTAACCATTACGCCACTGTGATACCTGTAGCATTTAAGTATTAGTTTAATCATAGTAATAATAACTTGGGTTAAGAAAAAATAAAGGAATTTATACTGATAAAATAAATATGAAAAGTAGTAAATTAGCATTTCTGTTTAATCGACACAATGTCTAAAATATTAAAGTATTTATACTACAAGTATAATAACTATATTATTTTTATAGATAAAGAAATGAGATTGACATTGTATACAGAAACAGCTAAACACAGGCACTAATGCAATGTCAGAGAAGTGAAACATCAATTAGCAGTAACATGCTAAAGTCCGCATAAGACTTTGCCACCTATGTGTATATAGTATATAGAAGCCTTTGCCAACTATAATATGAGCTGCTTAATTGACCCGAGGGCTTGTGAGAGGGGGCTGATATAGTGACCTGATTGCTTTAATATCAGAAGTGTTTACTCTTTAAAAGTTGAACTTCATGGCCTTTAGAAGTCGACATAAAATAAAATTAATTCTAATAAAATATGAGAAAACTGTTATACATGGAGTTAAAAAAAACAAACAAACAAAAAAAACATTGTTAACAGTGAAGTCATTACTAATGTATTGGCAGCGGCTCTGTCACTGATTGACTTTAAAAGTCCATAATGGAATATCAATATGCACTACTAAAACAAACTGATATTTTCCATCAGTCCATAGAAATCTTTGAATTGTTAATCTCTCTCTCTCTCTCCCTCTCTCTCTCTCTGCGTAGTCAACTGAACTAACATTGAGGGATTTACGTGTGAGCTAAGGCTACTGTGAACACTATATTTCCACCTTTTTTCTTCATTTACCTTATTACCACCTTGCGTGTGCCAGATAAGCAGCTATGGTAAAACGTTAACAGACTACCTTTATCTGTATCCATCCACTCATCCATAAGGGTCACAAGAGAAGCTGGAGCCAATCCCAGCTGACCTTGCATGAGAGGTGGGGTAAACCCTGAACAGGTCGCTGATCTATCACATGACTAACACAGACACAAATAAACATTTAGAATAAGATTCATGCCTCTGGGCAGTTTAGAGCTGCCACCTGACCTACAGTAACTTGCACATGTTTTGACTCTGGGAGGAAACTGGAGTACCCAGAGGAGACTCACACAAGCATGGGGAGCACATATAAACTCCACACAGAGAGGTCTTGGCCAGCCTGGAAGCTGTTTGCTGGGAGGCAATAGTACTAACCACTGCATCCCATCACTGTGCCACCCCTAAACGGGGCCGGGCCTGGTTGGTACTTGGATGGGAGACTGCCTGGGAATGGCAGTTGTTGTGGAGGGTTAGGGGAAAGAACTGGCAACCTACCTCTTAAAATAAATAAATAAATAAATAAAATAAAAATCTGCCAAGAAATTTCTATGAGAATCACCAAGAGTCAGATAAAACTGAAAACATAAAAATAGAAAACATAATTCCTGCACTGTTTATACTGTACATCCTTTCATCACACTTCCTACTGTCTGTTGTTCCTCTTCTACACACCTGCATATACTGATGATTCATGTTCACACTATTGGGTGTTCCCAGAAAGCAATGGGCTCTTTTGTTGAGTCCGGCCACTACCAATGTTCTATCTCAGGGAGTTTTTCCTTGCTGCTGTCACCTGTAGCTTTCTCATTAGGGATCCATATGGAAATTTACTATATCCAGATTCCTGAAAAGCTGCTTTGTTGGTTTTTTTCTTCTTCCATGGGCTACACAAATAAACTGATTTAGTCAATCGAAAACATTTTAACAATCACTTCTTATATAGCACACTGAACTTCCTTTACCCTGTTCCCAACAAGTTTGTGAGATGTTGCCAAAAAAATGAGCTGCTGAACCAGAGGCTTGGCAGGAACAAAGGAAGCATGTTATATTGAATCCAAAATTGCTGGAGGACATTTTACTAGCCCTCATTAGTAGTAAAAAGCCAAAACCCCAGCACGTGTGGGGTGCTCTGCAGCGATTTTGGAACGGTATGTACAGCAGTGACCTTATCTCTTAAACAAAAGCAAAGGACTAGTTATAGTGAACACATGCTCATGCAGACAAAGAAGACCTCTGAACGTCCCTGAATGAAGATTTTAAATGCTTCCAAAGTAACTCTGCATGTCACATTACCCAGCAAGTGTTATTTACAGCACCCCACTGTGTCTGTGGTTTACTGCTAACTTAATTCATGCATCAGATCCCTAATGAACTATGCACTATGGGGACCTCACATGTTGTATATGTGACTACTGTGGGACTGACCTCTAACGTCGCACAATGTCTTAAAAACAGAATGCAAAGCACATTTTTTCTATATGCAATACATAATGTACATCTATCAGACATTACCACTGAGAGGTAAAGTGAATAACAATGATTGTCTCATTACAGTCATATCACGGGGTGGAGTATATCAGGCAGCAAGTAAACAGTTAGATCTCAAAGTTGATGTATTGGAAACAGGCAAAATGGGCAGCTGTAAGGATCTGGGTAGCTTTGACAAGACCCAAAGACTTCGACAACATCTGTAGCTAGATGACTGGGTTGGAATGACTCCAAAACCACAGGTCTTGGGTAGTGTTCCCAGCATACAGTGGTTAGTACCTACCAAAGGTATCAAAGGTACAGTGAGCCAGAAATAGATTCACCAATGAGCACCTAGGGCTCACATGGGGCATGAAGGCTAAACCTTGTGTACTGATCCCACAGTAGAGCACAAATTGCTGAAAAAGTTAATGCTGGCTATGATGGAAAAGTATCAGAACACAGATTGCTGTGGATGAGGCCGAGTAGCTGCGGACCAGTCAGAGTGCACATGCTTGACTCCTTTCCACCATTGAAAATGCCTACAATGGGAACGTGAGAATCAAAACTGGACCATGGAGCAATGGAAGAAGGTGGACTGGTTTGATGAGTCACATTTTATATTATATGGACAGCTGAGGGCTTGTGCATTGTTATGGTAGGGAAGAGATGGCAACTGAATGGAATATACAAAGAAGAGAAGCCACCAGAAACAATGTGATGTTCTCGGCAATGCTCTGCTGGGAATCCATGGGTTCTAGAATTGATGTGGATGTTACTTTGACAGATACTATCTACCTAAAACATGTTGGGTACCACATGCGCCCCTTTATGGTAATGGTGTTTCCTAATGGCAGTAGCCTCTCTCAGCAAGGTAATACACCCTGCCATACTGTATACTTGGCCTCCAAATTCCCAATCTGTGGGATGTGCTGGATAAACAGATCCAAACCACAGAGGCCCCACCTTGCATTTTACAGGAATTAAAGGATGTGCTGTGAACTGTTTGGTGTCAGATACCACAGCACACCCTCAGAGGTCTTGTGGAGTCCATGTCTTGATGGGTTACAGCAATTTTGGTAACTTTTTGGTAATTTTGGTTGATAAGACATACACAATAATAGGATGGTGGTTTTAATGTTATGGCTGATCGGTGTATATACATATTGTTATGCCTGATCATTGTAGGTCTCAAGCTAAAGAACACAGGCATTATAGGTGTGACATTAGGAAGCGTGCCTCTAATTACCATACTGTAATCTGTTTGTTGATGTTTGTGATTGCTCTTGCTCTCGGCCTGACGTCACTACTCCCAAAGCGAGGAAATGAAAACAAGTGTACTCTCTATGTGTGAGAATGCTGCCACCTACAGTCCACTGTGTAGACCAGGAGGGCATAAAGCCTGTCCTGGAGGGTGATTTAGTGAAATCTCAGATATAATTGCTATTCAACTAAATCCAGTAACTTATAGGCAAAGTTGTATTGGGAGCCTTCGGTGACAGGAAATACGTAACTGTGCAGAACTCTGGTCCTTCTGTACTGTGGCTGTGCACCTCTGGTGCAGACCTTCTTCAAAGGCAGTGGTCATCAAATTTACACTCAAGACCCCCTCCAGTTGGTCCATCATGGTATTGTGTGAGGTTTGAGAACCACTGCTCAAAGGTGAATGTACCTTGTACATAATTTATGGTGGTTTTAATATGATTTAGGAAGTTACTAACACACTCACTAATTGTTTGATTCATACATTCATCTTCAGTAACTGCTTTATCTTTATCAGGGGTTATGGTGGGCCTCAAAGCCCAACCCAAAAACACCTGGCATGTAGTAGGGATACCTCATAAATGGGACACCAGTGTATTGCAGGACCATGCACCATGCCTACATGCAGTCATACCTAAAGGCAATTTATTGTAGCCAGTCAAACTACAACCATGTTTTTGAGAGATAAGAGAAAACCAGAATCTGAGAGGAAACCCAGAAGGACAAAGAGAACATAAACCTTCACACAGACAGTAACCTGACCTCAGGATAATACCGGCACAACAGCGCTGTGAGGAGACGATGCTACTCGCTACACCTTCATGCAACCTAAACGACACATTATTCATAAATAAGGGTGGATTGTGTTACTGCCAAGCTATCACTGTTGAGCCCTTGATCAAGATCCTTAACCCCCAACTGATCAGCTCAGTTGTAATCAGCCTGAAAAGTGGAATGTAAATGCATTAATAGAAATCAAGAAACCCTGGATTATAACATCTAGAGCAGGGGTGACAAATTCATTTTCACTGAGGGCCACATCCCTAAATTACGAGGTCGTCAAAGACTGAATAATAACTCAACTCTATCTATTCAAAAAGGGAAACCATAAAATCTGTGCGACTATATTAGTTGTTTACGCATTTGTCCTCTTCCTTTATTCGCTTTCCATTTCTGACAGTGCTTGACGGTGACAAGCAAGCTTGCAGTATTTCCTGAGTCATGAATGACTCAATGTTTACTTGAAATACTGTAGGTTGGCTCCACCTAGTAGAGGACATGATGAACTACGTTTCATGCTAATAGTTGATGCGAAGAATGTACGATAATCATATACTTTGAAGGCTCTCATTGGCCACATAAAATGAGCTGGGGGGCCGGATTTGGCCTGCGGGCCTTGAGTTGGACACCTGTGATCTAAAGTGTATCCCTGTCTCACGTTCTGTATTCCTGGGACAGGCTCTAGCTCCACTGTGATCCTAACCCAGGATAAAAGAAGCTATGGAAAGAGTGAAGTGCACATTTACGTATGTCGATTTTAGGTTCTTCCTTTACATCTCGCTAAGAATTTACTAGTTTATGGGAAAACATATAAATAATAATTTCTTTACTCTGGTGTGTTTATCTTTTAAGAAAAAGAAAGATAAGTCAAAGTACACAGTCACAGGGTAAGAAATCAGATATGATGTGGATCTGTGGGAAACAATGGAGAACTTGTTTCAAAAAAGATGCATACAGTTTCAATCAAAACTCTAATTCATCACGAAAGTGAGCAACTGTTATCTCTTCTCCACACTTCCTACACTGCATAATAAACTTTACTGTGAGTGTTAATGGAGGCAAAGGTTTAGGAGACAAACAGAAAGTAGTTTAAAAAAACATCCTGCATTTACACTACGTTCTTGCTCTATACTCTTCTGTATTCCACATCTGAACATTCCTAAACGTCCAGTTCTCCACTTGTCTCTCAACATCCTTTTCCTGAACGTGGCAGCTTGGAGCACAGGAGAAGTGACAAGGACAGAAATTCCAGTGGACTGCCAAGAGAAATGGCCTGCTTCCTCATTGGTTCAGCAGACCACCATGTATGTGGGTCAAGGGGGTATGGAAGGCTGACCTGCAGGCTGGAAACCAGCTCAGTTGCATTGTTTCAAGTTCTGTGACCTTTCCAGGAGAGGTGGGTTGGTGGGAGGTTCATTTCCGTGGATTGTTGCAGGACTTTAAAACTATCACAAGGAGGAGGAGAGCAGAGGAGAGGAGGGGGGTTGTGGAGGAGTACACTTGGGGCCTGACAGGAGGTGGGGGGTACCAAAAGAGATTTTTTTTTTTTTAGATGGGGAGGTGTGTCCAAAAAGCAACAACAGCTTTAAAACGACTATCGCTCGCACTGGGACAACAGAGGCTGGGAAGACAGCATACACATATATGTGAATTTAGTGGAAGAGAGATATGACAGTGCTGAAAGTGTTTCTGTTAATGCAGGGCCTGTTGCTGGCAACACGGTGTGATATTTTACCCAGACATCAAGATGTGAAAGATGGAGAGGAGGAACAATTAAAGAAACATCAACACCAAGGAGAAAGAGATCATGGAGACCCATATGGACATTTTGTAACAGGTCAACGTCACAGTGCTGGAGCACAGAAAGAAAGCTCTGATATCTCTGAAACTGTCCATTCTCCACTGGAGCATGGACATGTTAACTCCAGTCACAGGCATCCATCTGAGGATCTATCTGTGAATACAAAGAGTGGTTCAGCAGATTCCAACCGCAGTAACACTCCAATCCGATTGGGGTAAGTGACGTCGGTGATGATGCATGGTTCTCCCACTGTCTACCATTCAGTCATATCAATAATTTATTCAGGAAGCTACAAATGCAGCACTTTTTTCTTTTGCACAGGGTTTCACAGTGGGCACATTAGCAAAAATAAGACAAAACACATATTACAGTGGATCTGGTGGACATTTTGGGCATAAAGTGGACATATTACTATATTTAGCAGCTCATTATTTTGGTTTAGCTACCTGGCTAGCACCCGAGCTGTCATCATAAATCAAGCTGTAAAAACAAACCAAAAAATAAATAAAAATAAAATAAAAACGAGGGGCAAACAAGCAGAACATGGGCATCATCCATCAGTCTTAAACTCATGCTGACCTTTCCAAGCAAGCAGGTATCTTCTTGATCTCTCTTATAACAGCTGCTACATTGACAGGAAACCTAAATTAAAGCTGGGAGTTCATTAAACAGAATCATTAAACAGAGTTTCTTCTACAACTGTAACATCTACAAAGAACTCACAAAGTTTGGGCAGTAGATTCTCATATACAGCTGTTCTGAATGTGCCTGGGTGTCAGAAGAGCATGTGTTTCTTCTTAACGAATGCTAATCAATAGCAATTCATCCGAACTACCCCGAAAGGACATGCAGGTTTCCTTTTAGGTCTGAACCATGTTGCTGCTGGGTTTTTTTTTGCACTAAATTGAGTTCGTATTCCGGCAGACCATCACTATTTTAACTTGAGCATATCCATCATATCACAGAATGCTGTGTAACAAGGCAGACTTGCTCACAGTGCGCTCCTAATTGGCCTCTTCCTAAACCGCTGCCATTAGTTCATCCACAGGAAAGCTTCTTAGAAGTATTTGACACTCTTTTAAAAAAAATAAAAAATAAAAAATAAAATAAAAAGGCTTCCTCATATCATCATAATGAAACCCAGGCTTAAGATAGAGGCATATGGTTCATGGCCTGTGCTGGAGAGGAAAAATAAACAGGCTATTCCCTGGTGTATAATGTCTATCAGTGACTATGCCAGCTCAAAGATTAACAGCTAGCCAGCTCTGTAGTGTTGAGGCCATGTGGCTGAAGGCGCAGGTGATTGCAAAAAGCTCTGTTTTTGGAAGAGGTTGTTTTTGGCTCCAATTTTTAAATACACTAAGGTATAAGTTTTCAATATATCATTTTGAATCTAAGCAGTGCCTCAGACTTTAAAGGCTTCCAAGCGAAACACACTTGGAGTGTAATTTGGAACACAATCCGCCTTCAGAAAACTGAATGTTTATCATAAAAGTAAAGTGTTGTTGAGGAACGGACTATTAAAGGACAGCTGTGATCAAGAGAGGTCCAGGCCTTTGGGGACTGAGCGAAAGGGGCTTTTTGGAATAATGTTGAGTATTTGCACGCATGGGCATCTCTGAATGAGCCAGTGAAGGATGGGGACAATAATGCAGACAATTAAAGAATATAATTACAGAAAACCTTCCTAAAAGATTTGCAGGATTTTAGCAGGGGACCGCAGATGTAGACTAACTTCTTCTGCAAATACCTATAACATTCTTCAGATGCTATGGACTGGAAAAGTGAACAAAAAGAGCTCCACCTTCTGAGAAAAAGTCAACACCACTGAAATGAAACTGTTTGGTGAATTAAAAGGTGGACTTTGGGTAAATCAAATTGCAATTCTGGTCAAACTTCACTGCACCTTGAATTTCCTTCTGCCTTTCATTTGCCCCCCATGAACTTTAGAAATGAGGCCTTTTGGTCTGGTTCTCTTTCTATCCCTTGGTGCCTTGTTGCTATGTTCCCAATCCCCTCTTTACTCACTCAATTCCTTTCACTGGATTTATTTAATCTGCTTTCATTAAAAGTTTGGTTCCTGGATGTTGCTCCATTTGCTTTGGATTTGGACAGTTTATTTTCTTTACCATGGTTTGAACATATCACAGTTGGCCATCTCGGTGTAACTGAGCTTGTAGTTAAACCAACATTAGATCATTGTATGCTGCAATTTAGGGTTTAACACAATAAAACAACCTGATTTTATCTCTCCAGGATGTAGATATCTGTTCTAACAGATATCAAAACAATGGTGAGATTGTAAAACAAAACTTTAACAGTACTACAGTACTACAATGGATGTCTCTGTAAATGTTACGGTCTGTGATTTCTCCTATGAACATATACTCTCACTCTCACGACCCTATGAGCATACAGTGTCAGATGTCAAATTTCTTTTTAGTGAGCAAATGAGGGTTGTCGGCTGAAGAGAGGCTAAAAGAAAGATACCCTCATGGTCTTTCTTCCTGTGAGGAAGCAATGTATCTGGAACAGGATAATCGGACAGAAACACAATGCTTATGAAGATGTATATCCATGAGGTCATCGTCGGGCAGCAGGAAGTGGATGACATGGACATAGAGCAGAATTTTCAGGGTGTTTAGGGTCAAGCGAAAACAAGTAAGAAAACAAGTGAATAAGAAGATAAAATAAAATAAGAAGGCATTGAAGAACAGAAAGAAGGCAAGATAAAGACAAATTTGATTTCAGACTGCTTTAAGGTGAGGGACCATTTAGCATAAAAACATTCCATAACGTCCGCTGCAAGAAGAATCCAGTGATTGGTTTTTTTCTTTTTTTTTGGATTTCAAATAAGTAACATTAATGAACAAGAATCAGCTGAAATCCTTCAAACCAGACAAAAAGAATCAAATGAATGAGTCACTTCAAATTGCACACAAATTGTTCAACATGGCCTTTGAACTTTACACAGATAACTCATTTTGTATGTGTGGGAGTGTGAACTTCACAGAGTAATCATGTTAGAGCGGGAAGTGAACAGTCCTTTTTAAAATAGCCCACAGCGGAACAGTGGATTTGGCTAATGATAACAGAATACATATTGGATGACTCATGTGCTCCAAGAGGAGTGAACAAATCAAGATAAACTGTTATCTAAATCTCATCTCTCATTGGAAATAAATCAAAAAAAGAAGTTAATAGAGACAGACTCATACGTCTGTGATAACGTACATATCCTCTACTCAGCTTATCTGGCCTGGGAGTCTGAATGACTGCAAATTTCATCTCATCAAACATAAATTAACTACAGCCAGATGTTAGGCTCAATACTGTTGTCTCAAACATAATATTTTGTGTCAGCTCTAGATAACTCCCAACGACCCCCATTGTGTGGAGCAAGAATCCCTCAGCATCAGCCTTTTTTCCCCCATTCTGAAGCAGTAGTAGGTAAAATGCAGGCGTAAGCAAGCCTGTTCTCAGAAATTTTTGTAAAATAAAAATATAAACAATACTACTGGTAGCGTCATCTGCACCTGTCATGTGAAATGTCTACTAAACATAGCCATAGGTCATGAAATTCAAATATTTCTGTCGATTCAGTGGATAAATTGATTGAAAAGGATACTTCAAGTGACTTGGGTACCTTAATGTGTCCACATTGACAATATGTTAATTAACTTTTAATAAAACACAGGTTACCCTATGAGGAAAAATCGAAAGCTGCACACCAGATTTGAAAGGGTGCCTAACCTTGAATGGGTGGGTGGCGTTCAATAGGGCACAACGCATAGTCAATGCATGATTTTGCAGGACCTACAGAAGTCTGCATACTTACTTGGCTCTGGTAAGCACGTGCTGCGGTCAATAAGGCATGGTTTGATGTGATCAGTGCTCATGCAAAGAGAAATATTATATATATATATATATATA
>JBCNYH010000027.1:23727524-23752858 GCA_039654325.1 Tandanus tandanus
TATATATAGGGTGCCACCACAAAATGAGTCCAACTGGTCAAAAATCTTATAGCTGTTTTATTAGGTATTCTAAATTTCAAGTTAATTATCTTTAATTTAAAGGGTTGTTTGTTAAATTTATAAATTATTAAAATTTATATATTTAAAAAAAATATTTAAGGCATTATTATCTTAACAGAAAATTAAGTTTGGTGAAAAAATCAGCTCTAGTCACTCACTCATTTGCCAAACTGCTTAATCCTACTAGGGTCGCAGGGAGGGAGCCTACACTGGGCGAAGGTGGTACACACCCTGAATAGTTTGCTAGACCACAGGGCAACGCACAACCATTTACACTCACACCTAGGGGCAATTTGGAACAATCAATTAACAATATGTCTTTGGACTGTGGGAGGAAACTAGAGTACCTGGAGGAAACCCTTAGTCATATTCATAGGTTGTTTTAACAGTATAAAGAGTTTGCTGACAGATTCATTAGTGATTCAGGAATGGAGTTACAAAAATGTAATCTGGGCCTTTTTTGATGCATGCTGTGAACATTTACTACACTGGACTCATTTTGTGGTGACAACCCCATATAATACATTCATACCAAGTCTCAGTACCACAAAGAAACAAGAAATGTGTACTAAAAAAAAATCCATTCTAACCATGGCACAGGAACAACGAGGCCATTTTAACAGCTGATGTAACTGATTGAGCTTATGTCCATTTTGCTAGAACACATAACTAACCAGCAACTTGATAAATCATGTAATAAAGAATCTGACTGAAACAGCAAGGTTTTGGACAATTTCATGCAAATTGCCTCTTTACCCAAAATTAGCTTTTTGATCTTGTCTAGCATTTCCCAACAAAGTAAATAAAACATCAGCACAGAATTTTGGTGATTTCTAGAAGTTGAGGTGTTAAACTGTGTAACTTTTTGGCCAACATTTTTCACCTTTTTTTCTATTTCACCAGAATTCAGGCAACGCAGCCTCAGGTTTTCCCAGGCCAAATAATCTATGTTTAAAAATAACCACCACCCCCACAAACAAACACATATTCACATACACAGATCCTCCAGATTCCTTTCTTATATCATTCAAGGAATGGAACCATTTACTAGCAACAGAAATCCAATTTCCACAAAAGATCTAATTTCTATATTTCCAATATCTCCTCTACAGATCATTCAAAATGCTGCTGCTTGCCTGGTCATTACATTCTAAAATATTACTACCTTATTCAAGTCACTCCATTGGATCAGTTGATCTTTGGATTCATTATCTTATTCCAGGCATCAGAGATCTCTGCACCATACACACTTAACATCTATAAGCTTTCTTTCTTAATCTGAATAATTTACTTATGTCTGCCCCCCCCCAGGAACTGGTGTGCGTTTGTGCAAAAGCGCGTCGTTACCATGGCAGTGTCCTGCGGTAGTGAGAAATACATCATCAAGTCTCAGAGTCCATGTCCTTACGGGAATCCAGAATGCCCCATAGTAATGTGAGTGAGATCCAAACCTTTATGTTGGAGGTATGCTTTTCAAATGCTGAAAGTACAATGACAGTAACATTATGAGGTTTTTGCATGTAGGTACAAGCTGTCTACTCGGCCAGTGTACAGAGAGAAGCAGAAAATCTTCACAACGCTTCTGTGGAGATGTTGTCCTGGACATGGTGGAAATAACTGTGAGGATACCGGTACGCCAATAAAATTTCTTTAAAATATAATTTTAAAAATTGCTTTAGTGCTGATAAAGTCATGACGTTCTGACTGTACTTCAAATCAGACTTGTGTCCTTCAACGTTTCTAAAGTGGACACCATCTTTCGGCAGACAATTTAGACCAGTTTTTTTTTTTTTAGCCTTTCGCTGATCCAGTGGAAAAAAGGTCATGTTTACAGAAAACATGGGCAGGAAGCCAATTCACCTTTTGCCCCTTTTTCTATCCCCCAGTGGAAATCAGCCATGTCTCAGAGGCCTTATTCTCCAGCACTGACATCAGGCTTCACCCAGGAGGTCCGGAGATCAACGGTACAGGTATTTGCTCATGATTTAACATGCCTTTATTGCATTTACCTGATACAAGCACACACACTGCAAGAGAGCCTGGCTTAATCCTTGAGCCATGCCATAGCAAAACAAACTAAGGAAACTAAGAAGCATGAGTCAGATCGGCAGTTGAATGTGGGAAGGTCATCACACTCTTGGGAGAAGGGAAAGGGTGTGTGAACCACAAGTTTCACCAGGATTTGTACTCTAGCAAGGCCACTGATTGGGGTGTGTGACTGGTTTGCTGTTACTCCTTTGGAGAACCCAAAACAGAATGTCTCCAGTAAAGCACACACCAGGAACAAAACACAAAAACACTAAGTGGAATAACAGCACATTTCAGGGTATTGAAAATATCACAGATCTAAAATAGACCTGGGACTTTGGCTGCTTTACCATACAACATACGGCAAGCAAACAAAAGACTTACTATATCAGCATGGAAAACACCTAAATACTACCCAGTTTCTCCACAGAACACACTTTGTTTTGAAAAGACCAAGTCAAGCCAAACATGTAACGGAATTTAGCCAAAAAAAGACGTGCGTCATTTTCCCGACATGGCTATCTCTGTGAAATGGTAATGAATTGGGAAGGTCAAAGAATTCCTGCGTCAAATTCTGAATCAGATTTTCAAGCAAAGTGAAAATAAATACAGCTTCTGCAGCAGGGTATCGGTGATATCGAACCTTAGAGTACTGCGTAACTTTCCAGATATTCCATTAATCTAGCAAATTGCTTCCATTCTCCTTAGGATCTGGGACACATAGCCAGCAACAAAACCAGGAGCAGAATGACCATCAAGAGACCAATCGCTCGCTATATGAGCCTCTGAGCTCTGAGGGGAACCCAGTGGAAGACCAGCACAGCCATGACTACACTCTAAGCCCAGACACTGGCCATAGGCGTCACTACGAACAAGGCGGTAAGACTTGTATTCAAAAGGTTTCCAAAAATGTCTGAGAGGTTACAAATTAGGGAGAGTAAAGTCCTACAACAAGATTTAAGTGCAGGAATGCAAAAATAGCTATTTTATTTGTTACTTGCGCTGCATACGGATATGATCAATATATCACACACCCTCTTTCAATTACATGACTGGATACACTACATGCCCAAAAAATGTGGACACCTGAACACCACAGCCATTTGCCCATGCAAAGATCATAGGCATTGCTGCTCTAATGGTCTATTCATAGAAGACTTTAAGTTACATTTTGGAACACGATAAGTGGGACTTGTGAGCATTCAACAAATTTTTCATCAGTGAGGTCAGGCACGAGTGAGAAGGATTGGTGAGAAGACTGCTTTCCAGTTCACCATGTGTTCTGTGGGGTTGAGGTCAGGGTTGTGTGCAGGCCAAACGGAGTTCTTCAAGCCCAACAGTGGCAACCCGTTTGCCATTTAACCGACCTCTCTTTGTGCACAGGGGCATTGTCATAATGAAACAGCTTTGGGGCGGAAAATCTTGATGCTACAGCATACAAAGACAATCCCAGATAACTGGGTACTTACAACTTTATGGAAACAGTTTGGGGAAGAACCACGTGTTGGCATGTGGGCAAAAATAAATACAGCACCTGCAGCAGAGTATCAGTGAAATCGAACATTAGAGTACTGTATAACAGATATTCCATTAATCTAGCAAATCGCTTCCATTATTCTTAGGATCTGAGACACTTAGCCACCAACAAAACTGGGAGAAGAATGACCATCAAGAGGCCAAGCGCTCACTATATGAGCCCCTGAGCTCTGAGGGGAACCCAGTGGAAGACCAGCATAGCGATGACTACACTCCAAGCCCAGACACTGACCATAGGGTTTACTATGAGAAAGGTGGTAAGACTTGTATTCAAAGGTTTCCAAAAATGTCTAAGAGGTAAAAAATTAGGGAGGGTAATGTCCTAAGACAAGATTTAAGTGCAGGATTAGCTGATTTACATGTTCATTTGTATCATGCATCTTGTTAGTTTAATTATCCATTTAACGAGTTCATGTTCTGTCAAGCTTCTGATTTTAGCCTTTGCCAAGTCTGTCTGCCTACCTCACTTAGATTGTGTGTTTTTTATTCTAAGATGTGGTGTACGAAACTCTGTGTTTCAGTTTCATTATTAATAAGTATGTTTATTTTTTTAAATTGCTGTCAGTGGTCATGCAAGTCAGTGATATATAACAGTCATTTAGCATCAACTTGAGAGTAGAGCCGTATTGTGCTCCCAGTGGTGGGCAGGCACAGTCACAGTCACTAGATGGGCATGGGACAACCACCCAGACCATATTCCATGATTATGGTGCTTTGCTTGTGAGTATCAAGAAAAGAATTGGTATGATCTTCACTGAGTCCTAAAATTAAGTAAATCTTGTTATTAACCCAATTCCATCACTCTATTTAACAACTTGCAGAAATTATCTACAGGAGTCCCTCATATCAATTATGTGGAAAGACTGCCAACAATCCCTTAATTTATTGCTCTATATCAAAGTTTCTTGCACATGTTAGTGTTTTCCTTGCTCCCAACACACTTGGTTTTGAACTAATTAGCTGATACCTCTCTTCAGGACTGGAAGTGGGTGTCATAGTGCAGGAAAAAAAAATATATATATATATAAATAAATAAATAAAAATTGGGATCAGGACCAGGGTAGGGAACCTCTGCCCTAGAGCGTTGATCTTTATGGGGGTTTCTGCATCTTGGTGCTCTTGTAAATGTGTTTGGGATCACAGTCCTGTTCCATGACCCAATTTCAGCCAGGCTTCAGCTGTCAGACATATGGTCCGGCATCATGACGTGCTTGTCATTAGGCGCTTTGGTTTTCACCAAACATTGTGCTGTGCAGGATATTGCTCTGAAAATGGGGTCTTGTCAGATCTAGCTTAAGTTGTTGTAGCATGTTCTTTGAGGAAAAGAGCAGCTTTTTACTGGCTACCTTTTCATTAAAGCTGGGTTAAATCGAATCCTTAGATATTATATATATATTTTTTTATTAATTCATCCATCTTATCCAAACCACTTTTATTCTGGTCAGTGTTGTGAAGGATATGGAGTCTATCCTAGGAACACTGGGCGTAAGATGGAAATGTATCGTGGATGAGACCACCAGACATTCACAGGGCACCCTACATATATTCACACACTGATTCATACTTGGGGGCAAGTTAACATAGCTATTCCACCTTCTGTCATGTTTTGGGAGGTGGGAAGAAACCTGGAGAACTCAAAAGAAACCCACATATGCAAGATGAAATGATGCGAAACTCCATCATACCTGCCTGCTGTATGGAACCATCTCCATGGAGAATCCTTTTAGGGATTCACATAGAGATGATGGCTACATCTTTTTTTCCTGATGATAGCTGAAAAGGATGACGGTTAACAGTACCTGTCCAGCATGATTCCCCTTTGTGCATGGTGATCATCAGAACCAACATGTTTAGGGGTGGATAAAACTTATTTACGCATTTCTGTGTGGAGTTTGCATGCTCTCCCCGTGCTTGTGGGGGTTTCCTCCTGGTATTTCGGTTTCTTTCCACAGTTCAAAGACATGCACATTAGGCTAATTGGAAGTTCAGCCTTGCAATGGTCTGGCAAGCTGTTCAGGGTGTACCTTGCCTTCGCCCAGCGTTGGCTGAGATAGTCCCCAGCCTCTAATAGACCCTAATTGGATTTATTCGGCAAATGAGCGAGTGAGAGATAAGCAGAACTGAACAATGCAAATGATTTCAGCTTGTCTAGATCAGTGTTCGCTACTTTGTCCTTGTGTATACCTACGATCAGAGAATGTCTGGTTTACAACCTGTCTCCTGTACATCCTTACAGACAGGGAGCACAGGGGTCCTGTAGCACAAGTATAACTTCTGTTGCCTTGTGCTGTGACTCCTCCTCTTCCTCCTCAATGTCTCCCTCTTACTGCAGCTTCCTGCCCAGGATATCCGTTCTTTCTCTGGGAAAAAAAAAGTCCCTCAGTATATTGTACATACAGAATGATGTAATGGAGTGTAAATTACATGCATGCCGTAATATAGGATGAAAACATGTTCCGTCATTTAATACATGAGAAGCTGTGAGAACATTTCTCAAGTAGCTGGAAGCAGTGATGTAATGGGATTGAAGCCCTTATGAATTTAGCCCAAACAGTTCAGGTTAGTAGAATATGGTGAAGTAACAGTGCAAATTAAAAAAAAAGGAGAAGTGTGTATGAGGGAACCAAGCTTTAAACTGACTAAGAACCATGTTGATGACCAAAAAAGAAATAAATAAATAAAATAAAATGCTCTACACCCATCATGTACTTGTTATCTGACATCTGCATTACCAACATATCTGCGACTCGAATGAACCAGTTAAAGGATTACAAAGAATCCAGTAAAGGCCAGTGTGGCGAAGCACTTTAATTATCTAAATCTTTCCTTTCATCAGATTACAGACAGACTTTATTTGAACCAGTTGAAATGAGTGAGAGGGTGTTACTTGAGCATGGTGATATACAGTAATATATAGAGATTTAGGCAGAGCCTAAAAGTGGAGCTCCCTTATGATTTCCCGTACTTGACATGTTTTTGGTGGGAACTCTCAAACCCCATACACGTATCCTGCGTATATCAAGATTAATTCATTTTAATAATTTGTTTATAGAAGGGAATAAAAATGAGGTAACCAAACACGCAGTCTTAGTCTCGACATGTAAAGTGCACTATTTAGAGACCGTAGGTTTAGAGAACATTTCAATAATACAAGAATATCCCAAAAAAATTTTTTTTCAAGTCATTGACGATGACATCACATCACGTGACCCGAGTATTATACGCCTCTTGTTCCCTATATTACTCTCTCCTAGAAAAAATGTCTTCGATTTTTCCGTTTTACCGGAATTTAATGTACAGTACATATGTGCCATAGTGGACAGCACGTCCACTTCCCAGCAAGGAGGTCTCTGGTTCGAGTCCCAGGCTTGGCGAGATTGTTTCTGAGTGGAGTTTATATGTTCTCCATGTGTGTTTGTGTGGGTTTCCTTTAAGTACACTGGTTTCCTTCCACAATCCAAAGACATGCACATTAGGCTAATTGGCTGTTCCAAAATTTACCCAGGGGTGAGTGAGAATGGTTGTTTGTGTTGGCCCTATGATAGACTGGCAAGCTGTTAAAGGGGAACCCTGCCTTTGCCCAGAATCGACTGAGATAGGCTCCATCCTCCCCGTGACCCTAGTAGGAACAGGTAGTTCGGAAGATTAATTAATATACATTTTAAAAATGGTAAATATTTCAATTATGATAATGATTCATATTATAATTCAAACACAGAGGGAAAAAAAGAAAGAAAGAAAGAAAGAAAGAAGGAAAGAGCCCATGGCAAAGTTATTTACATACCCTCTGTATGTATACACAATAAAAGACAGCTTTATCTTTATCCCTTAAAAAGTCTGATGTGTGCTACAGTTATCCTACGCCCTGACTAACAGTATTAAAAGCTAACTAATATTATGTAGGAATATAATTACTAACGAAATTATGCCCAGTCTTGTGTGCCAGCTAATTGCCACAAAATAATGTTCTGTAATTTATCATTAACATACTGTACTGAATGTTACTATTAACTCTATTCAAACCAACACTTTTGTAAAGTGTACTGCAATGGTCAGACTACAGAATGCTATGGGAAATGACTAGTCTCTGATGAGAAACAGGGGTTTTCCTCTTCTGCTGAGGTGTAATTCACTTGAATTAGAAAATGCCCACTGGGTGACAAACATCACGTTGATAGATGTATGACACTTTATTGTCTGAAATGAAACGGCACTGACCGGAGGAATGAGTTTGTTCAGATATGAGCACATGACTTGAAAAATATACACACTAATGCAGGACTAGAATGCCCCAGTCCCAGGAGGGTAGATCACTTCCCCCCCCCCTTTTTTTTGGGGGGGGCAATAACTGGATAGACACTCATGCACATAAAATTCAGCTTTTCATCTCACCTCCTAGTTCTAAGGTTGTGGGGATGACCCTCTGGAGGACGTGGCAACGTACATAGCAGCCCTTGCATGAAATACTATCCAGACATAATTACTGTGTTGGCAGCCCAGTTAGGTGGAGGATTTTAAAACCATTTTATTTGGTGGTATTTAAGTGTAATAAAAACAGCATCATTTGAGCCTCAGGTTAATTTCTTTTTGCATCTTAATAGTTTCATTATGTGCTACACTTTCTTTATGGTTCAAAGCCAGTAACTATTTTCACAAAGCAGTGGTTGGGCATTTCATATCTGATCTCAAACTTGATTGGAAGCAAATGTTTTTTAGGGCCATAACTGGACCTGCCAGTTAAAAACAGTCTACTATTATTTGGTAATGCGCTCAATCAAGGTTGCAGAGTTAATTCATAAAGTGTTTCTTATCACAGCTCCAAACGGTGTGGATGATGGATATCGAGGTCCTCCATCAGAGACACATTACACAAACCCTGGGCTTGTACCCATCCATTATTTAAAGGACGTCATGATGTCTCATCTACAGCCCATAATTGACAGCTTCAACCTCACACTAGCACGCCTGTCTGAGGAGGTCCAGGATTTACAGAGGGATATGAACCAGATGCAACTTCAGCAAATGTTACAGGGAGAGTCCGAAGCAGAGGGAGGTGGTATGGGTGAGGAGTTGGAGCAGCTTGAAGCAATGACTGATGCCACCCAGCAGCTGGACGATGTGAATATCCAACTTAGCCTTCAGCGTGATGAGATGGAGATGAAGCTACATGCACAGCAAACCATGATGCACTACAACTTGACCAATCTGAAGAGAGACGTAGATGTCCAAATTAAACACAGCCAGAAGATACTACAGGTTAGAATGTAGTTGGAAAATTTAGTTAAATACTTTTTGTAATATACTGTACATGTTAATGGTCTGCTTGCATGGGTTCCTTCCAGGTACTTCCTCCCAGAGTCCAGAAACAAGCACATTAGGCTAATTAGCTGTTTGAAATGTCTCCGAGGTGTGAGTGTGAATGGTTCTGGGAGTGAAAGCCCTGTGTTGGACTAGCGAGCTGTTGAGGATGTACCCTGCCTTTGCCCAGAGTCGGCCTCCCAACAACTCTATCAGAAATAAGCGATTCGGCAAATTAATGAAAGTATTAATTAATATTTTTGTAAATAGTTACCAGTATGTGATGAGGCTCAATGGCATAGTGGTTAGCAAATCCACCTAACAGCAAGAAGGTCATGGATTCAAGTCCCGGTCTCCGTGAGGGTGTTTCTCTGTAGAGTTTGCATGCCCCCCCCGTGCTTGCGTGGATTTCCTCTGGGTACTACGGTTTCCTCCCACAATCCAAAGACCTGCAAATGAAGATAACTGATTGTTTGATTTGGCAAATGAGTGAGAGTATTGTTGCTGAGCCTTGATCTGATAAAGTGAATCAACAATGCACTGTAATCAAGGCTAAAGGAAATCCAACAAAACATGTGTGCAACTTTTTTTTTTTTTGGCCAGGCATTGTATAAAATCCTGCAGACGTTGAGCAAGAGTTTCACTTAACATTTACATCAATCAAATCAAATCCCAAATCAAATACCAAAATGAGGAGAAGTGATCTGCGTAACGTTTCTCATGGCTGAAGGACTGGTTTGAGTATTTCAGAAACTGCTAATTTCCCGCACAACAGTCTCTAGAGTTTACACAGAATGATGCAACAACACCTTGTTGAGAAGGATTAGAGGAAAACCAGACTGCTTTAAGGTAACAGGAAGATTGTAATAACTCACATAAGAACTATTTACAACTGCTGTGAGCAGGACTGGAGCACAGAATGCACAACACATCAAAACTCAAACCGAATCAGGTGTCACTCCGGTCAGCTGAAAACAAGGATCTGAGGGTATGATGGGCAGAGACTCTCCTAAACAACTGAAGAAGAAACAAACATAAAATTTAATTTTTAAATAAAGTGAAATATCCAGTTGGGGTGACTCTATGCCAGTTATAGCCTCAGACTCTTGTTCTGTGCATGCGAAGATGCTTTTCTGCTCACCTCAGATGTAAAGACTTATTTTATGAGTGCATCCTTCCTGGCAGCTGCAACCCACCCTCTTATTTTCCAGTGACCTCTCTTGTCTACAAGACTTTCCACCCACAGAACTCTCCGGCACAGTGTTCTGCGTTTTTCACACCATTCTGTATAAATTGTAGAGAAAATTGTTGTAGAATTTGTTCCTGTATAAAAAAAAGTGCATGGCAATGTTTAGCACTTGCGTGTAAAAGACTATTAATAATTTCTTCTTTCATATAATTAGTGAATTACACAATTTACTGTTTGTTTCTGAATGTCACACTAAAAGGATTGTTTGTTTTATCCTAGACCGGTCTCCAGTCCCTAAATTCTTCACTATCCGATGTAAGACAAAAACAAGAACAGATAGAGGAGGAGCTCCAGAGGGTTTTATCACTTGCAAGTCAGATACCAAGTCCTGACAGAAATCCTCCAGAGAACACAGCAGTCTGGGAAGCCATTACTCGCTTGGACAATAAAGTAGTTAATAACAGTGTATGGCTTACTAGCCAAAATGAACACCAAATCGAAATGTCAGGGAGAATAGAACACTTACAGAAGGGCAGGAAGACCTTAGAGGAGCGTATAGCCCAGAATGACCGCAGAAATGAGGACAGATACATCGAGGCTTTCTTAGAAGTTGACGCGGCGAAAGCGACTGTTGGAAAATATGCTGATGACCTTTTAAAAAATGTCAGTGGTCTCCAAAGCACAGTCCAGGAACTGGAGGTAGACGTGGACTATTTGTACACTCAGTTCTATAAGAACATAAGCTCCGATAGCAGGGACTGTGACTGTACCAGCCTCTGGACATCAGTGGCACACTTGAAACAGGCAGTAGCTAATATATCAGTGATTGCAAGTGAAAACAGGCTAGCTCTAGACAGTGCAGCAGAAGAGAGGGTAAACATTTGGGAAAATGGTGGCTGGGGCCCACCAGTGGAGGAGATAAAATTAGGCTTATACAATATGCAGAACGCGCTGATGCTTGAGCAAGAGATGGGCAAGAAAACGCAGCAAACCTTAACCACACTCCAGACCTCTGTTTCAGGCAGTCAAAATGATATTAAAGCGCTACAGCAACAGGATATTCAGAAATCTAAAGAGATAAAACGCCTGGCTGACTCTTTTGACTCTCTGTTGGACGATGGCATACGTCATAACGATGTACTGGAAATCCTGCTTGGTAAAGAGGTTTCCGACTTTCTTGAACAGTCCCCACAATATAAGAAAGACCACTCCATCCATGCGCTAAAGATGGTGACCGCAGACCTGCAGGAACAGGTTAACAGACACAGCCGAAGTTTGGCCTCCATGCTGAACTCCGAAGATCCCACTGCAGGTGAACTATCAACAGAGCTGGCCGACTGGATCGCAGATGATCACAGTAGGAGACCAAAGGAACAGAAATTTGGCCATTTTTCAGAGGAGCCTACAGGATACAAAGCCCAAGATTTCTTTACTTTGGAGAAAATAGTGAAACAGCTTCAAGACCATGTTGTCAAACTTGGAGAACAGCAATGTGGGTCCTGTGCTGCTTCCAAAGACGTCGAGGGAAAACTCAGAACTGAGCTGACAAGTGTGCGCAAGAACCTTGATGATCACCTCAGAATGTTTGGAAGTGTTTTTAGTAATATTGAAGGTCTAACAGAGTCTGAGGCAACGGTGGATTTGGATAAATTGTCTGCATTAATGAAGAAAAAAGAGGCTAAACTTGAGAGAAAGAGGCAAAAAAAGAAAGTTGATACAAGAGGTGCACGGCACAACAAGAGAGACACATCACTCACAACAGCAGGTAAGAAATAAAACCCATTTTAATAGAGACTTTTCTATAGAAATGGTGTAACAGACCAAATTGTAGAAATAATAGACGAGTAAGATATAACAGGTCAGAAGAAATTAAAGGTTGTACAGGTTTGGAGAGTAAAGCTTTACATTTTATGTTAATTGCACATGTTTTTAAGCCTAAAGGCTTGAATATACACTATTCTGTGGTTAGTGAGTCATTTGTGGTTGTGATCAGGGAAAGGGGAGAAAACATCTGTCTTGAAGGAAGTTTCAACAAGTAGGGTTAAACATGTACATGGAGACTAGAGAGATTAGAAGGATACTTGAAATCTACTATTTATCTACTTATAGAAATCTACTTATGTAGATGTAATATATTCCATGTTTACATGAGGAAGACAGTGAAGTATTTCATGGATAACTGCTACAGAATCTGTAAGTGTGATTGTTATACAGAATCTTCACTCACCTGTGATTCTGTATATCAGCACTGAGAACTTTTTATGGCCTGTTTTGATTAATTTCTAGCGACATTGCCAGTGATCTCGGACATTAACTGTGTGGATAGTATTCAGAGTTGCTTTTTATACTGTTCTAAATGAACATTCCAGGCATGCTGTTGGTCTTACACGTTTTTGATGTATCCTGCAGCAACATGTCCCTCTAGTGAGCAGCTACTTCAACTGCAATGTTGAACTTACTTTCGTTTTAGATGCACATAGAAATAAGGGTAATGTTACTCATTTCAAACTATACATTTTTTTAAGCAATGTTAACCAGACGTAGTGAAAATAGCTACCAGAATTTGACATGGATATTATGTGTTCATAATAATTAATTTTTAGGAACACTGAACTTAACTTCCTTTCGTGCTAAATGAAAGGAAAGCCTTCCAAACTCTCCAGTCACAGTGTGTGGATTTTCACCATGAGGTAGTTTGACCTAACTTTTCAAAGTTGAAATCGGCTAAAATGAGTTCGAATGAGTTTGCATTAGTTTGAAAAGGCTGCCATTTCTCTCTTCCACGTGTGCGAAATTGCGAGTATACAGTATACAGATATTAAACTAAAAAAAAAAAAAAAAAAAAAAAAAAAAAATCACACAAATTAGTAAACTTCTGAATAAAATAAAACTAGACCCATCTGCACATAATACTGCATTATGTTTACATAAATCAGACAAGTGTCTGCTCGTATACATGAATGAATGGAAAATACCTCAGTGCATTTATATGCAAAACACTTTGTTTACAGCGTCTCCTGTACTAGTCATGTCTTTTCACTGCACAATGGTGCACCCCTGTGTGAAGATGATTTACCTGTTTTTTTTTTTCCCCTTCACAAAGAAGGTTGTAATAACAGTATCATGTTTTTTTTGAAGTGCAAACACATACAGTATACATGATGTATGGAAGCTTGTATTAAGTTTGGGTTTAGTTCAGTTCAACAGGTTTTTAAAAAAAATGTTATTTTATAGATACCGTCACAAACCAGCTTCAATAGCAATCCAAGTAAAACTTGACAGAAAGCTAGAGGTGACAAATATAAACCCTACCCCATGCCCTAATGCAGTCACGCTACTGTACATATTAATAATCAAGCCTGAACATTCAAATCCAACCAGATTGTGTTCTTTCTTTGATTGTATTTTAGTGCACAGTCAGCCTCCTGAGACGCTGGTCATGTTTGTGGCCAGCAGCAGCGGTGTTGTTAATACACCTGGTGCAGTAGTGTTTGAAACTTCATCCCTAAACCATGGCAAAATGTACTCACCTGAAACGGGCACGGTCCAAGCACCCAGTGCAGGAGTTTACCTGTTTGTGTTCACGCTGGACTTCAGACCTGGACCGTCTTTAGCCCAGCTGAAAATAGGAGGGAAGGTGGCAGCATCATTGCATCAGAGCACGAAGAAGCCATCAGGACCTACAACTCGAGTCTGCCTCCTACAGCTGCAGCAGGGGGAAGAGGTCCACCTAGAACTAGTGCAGGGGACACTGGAGCATGGGAAGCCACAAGAAAACACCTTCTCTGGACTACTGCTCCTACAGACATGAGCACAGAGCACACATTCACATCAAAAAGAGTGAAAATGCACATACACACACTGGGATGAACAAATGATTTATTTTTAATAAGGCACTTTCTATTTTTCCTGATCACTGAGTAGTATAAGGAAGCATCCTGTGCATGCTTATTGGTAAGACGTCTGCAGCTTTGTGGCCCTTATAAGCTTCTGTGCCTTCTCAGAAAATGTTTATTGGAAATCTAAACTGACTTTGACAGACTTCTTCCCAGGCTGAAACTGTGCATGTGTTAATACTATAGATTAATCATACATTCGATTGCTATTTTTATAGTTATACCACCCCAGCTACACCATTGGAAAAAAAGTAGCATATATTTCTACATCAATTAAAACACAATTACCAAGCAAAGTTAGGTCATGTCCTTAGTGCACAGTGCTCACTCTCACAAAAATGACCCACAAGCACTCACATTCATATAGTAAATATTTACTTAAAATGAATACATTGGACAAGTATCGTACGTACGGTATTTGCATTTTCTTGGCAAACTCATAAGGCACCCATTTAACCAGAAGTCACATTAAAAAAGGTAGGTATTAATGACATACTAACAGTTACCTTTCATTAGCACAGGGCAGGGCATGGCAATACAACATTTAAATACCTACGTGCTAGTTCCTTTGTTAAAATAATCGGAAACATATGGTTTAGTGCACACCTGGAGGATAAAACATTACTTCGGTTTCCTAATGCAAAAAAAATTTATATTTTTCTGATTTGTTTTACACCATTGAGTTATGCCACCAAAAACAAACAATAACATGGTGTTCAGACTGATTTCACAGCAACGACCATTAAGCAACATGAACCCAATGAAAACATCAGAAGAAATACTGGGCGGGCTTGGCTGTGACATCATTAGCTGCTGATGCAATGTGAATAAATATATGTGGAACGTGCCACTTGTGTCCATTGTACATCATCAGTTAGTTTCCTAGGAAGTCAACACCAGAGACGAGGCACAATGCATGCTGTCCTGTAGATGCGAAGCGACAGGCAGACAGTTCTCTCTTGCACACGCACTAACTGCTCATGTGTCTTTCTCTCTCCTCAGCTAGATGGATGTGACACGACTGACTGAAAACATTTTAAACAAATCAGAAACATATGAATTGTTTTTGTTTTCGGGAAGCCAAAAGTGATCTTTCCCCAAGTGTTCACTAAACCATAGATTCTCTATTCCTTTATTGTTTTTAATTTAAGTTTAATGATACATATAAATTAAACTGGGAGAAGCAGTAGTGAACAGAAGTGTCAGGAATCACAGCTCTAAAGTCTTGCGCATGTTAGAAGCTTAACAGAAAAATGTCAATGAATAACACATTGTTAAAAAAAACAACAAACAAACAAACAACAACAAAAAAACAAACAAACACCTTTTTGATTTTCCAAAATATTCTCTTCTGGACAAAGAGTGCAGACATTGCTTATGCAGCAACCATTTCCTGTGATCTCTTATCGTACTGTACAGTGAACTGAGTTACCCAATCATCTTTTATATATTTATATATTTTAGGCAAAATTATTTTTTTGAAGAGCATTTTTATTACAGTTTTTAATCTTTATCATGTATTTTTCTTAAATTTTACTTTTGTATAACATCATGAAAGTTGGCAAATCTTTGATAAGGCTTGATATTAGTCTGGCACTAAACTGAGGACTGCAAGTTTACACTTCCTGTATGTACTGACCTACGTCACGGTTTTCTCTACTTATTACAGTGACACAGAATGCAATAAAAATAAAGGCTGATGATTTTATGTGTATGTCTATTTTCATGGTCAATGATGTTAATTGTTTCAAAAAGGAAGCCCATACAGGGAACTGTGATATTTTCCATGGGACTAACACATCTGAATTATCCACTTTAAAAACAAGTTAAAAAAAAATTACAAGATTTGGACATGTTGTGGAAGAATATTTTTTGACACAAGTCTAATAGCTACCAGGGCGAACCATCTGACTGCCATGTACTATCCACATTAAAGTGATAAATTCAACATCCAGGCACGAGGAACTCTGATAACTGTTTTAAATGTTGAAGTGTCTGGCCCCATGGACCAATATTAGTAGATCATTTTTGTCATTTTAGTTTGTGTAGTCTAACGCTACAATTTTATTTACAAGTCTATGTATATATGCGCTTGGCAAAGAATCACAAATGTTTTTCCAGATGGCAGGAATTGACGTTTATCCCAGACAAATAATGAAAAAAAATTACAAACGCATATACAGCTGACACAGAAACAAGTAGCTTGGTATGTAAGGCAAAAAGGTCAGCTGTCCATCCCAAGTCTTCTAGAAGATTCACAGATGCAGTCTGAATCTGTTCAACGCCTGCTGTGATTGTACAGCTTTCACAGAAAGCAAAAAAACCCACAAAAAAACCCAACAAAAAAAAACAAAACAAAACAAAAAAAAACCTAACGAAAAAACACCCCCTGCTCTGTGTGCTCTTCAGAGGTCAAGAAGGTTAGGAGCAAAGACAGCATTAAAGTTGAGTTCGATCTCTCCCAGCCTGTGTTAAACAAGATGGAGCCGGATCCGGTCTCTGACTGGCCTTTCCAACAATTCGGACATGGCTCAGATTTTGATGTCCTGCAATTCCACCATTTTGGCTAGTGTTTTCTTGACTCGTAGAATGGTAAGCCGTGATTGCGGATTGTGGGCCCAGCATTCTGACATCAACCTTAACATGGCTCTCAAACACTGACGAGGAAAAGTAAAAACATTTTATCCCTATTCATGTTCTTACGTTTTTTTATAATTATTTTAAATATGATCCATATTCTGCAGTGAAATTTATAAATTTTAAATAAACAAGATAAACTGTCTGCTCAAGAAAGCAGACTTGAAACACTTACCTCGTCGCTGTTCCACCTGTTGGACACTGTGGGCCGCAGGCCTTTCACACACACTACCTGCAACATGTCTTCATATGAGGGATCTGAAGGGACCATGTCATAATATGGCAACTGGTAGTCCTCAACCATCCCTGAAAACATGAACAGTGCAATTAGTACTCACGATATTTACTTGTGCTATTTCTAGTTGTTAAGCCTTTTCTTTTATGCACTTTTGGTTCTTATTTTAATAAAACAGGTAAGAATGGAGCTATATATAGAAAACCCCAATCATAACGTATAAAGGAAACACTTGGGGCATGCTGCCCTGGGGGTGTGTGTGTGTGTGTGTGTGTAAGGAAATATCAATACCAGGGTTGTCGGATGTGACCTGACAAAGTGGAGTTATTGTTAATACCCCCAAAATATTTACATTCCTCTTGTTCCATGGTCATATGCCAGAACCAATATTTTAAAAATTAATTAGTATATACCGATCAGGAATGGTGCGATCTAACTGGTCTGCTCTCAGTGGAATAAAAAACATTAACCATTCAAAATGTTTTCTTATTTCTGATTGGTGGAAAACCACTAAATAATTCTTGGTGTTGCATCATTACCATGAGATAACTGAAGTATTGCACTGTTGCCATCGGATAAGTTAAATGATTATTATTGACTGGCACATGCAGCAATAGTAAAGCAACTGTCTACTTTGAAAATATTTTGAACGAGTAATAAAACAATTATTGAATTCGGTCTTCGGCCTCAGATGAGAAAAACGTGGGTAACACTTAGATCAAAATGACGGACATGCACGGTTTATCACAGTTACTTGGAGAAGGCTGTACCATATCACGCTTAAAAATAAAAAAATTAACCATAACAATCTTGTTTTAGTTTGCTTTCCTTGGGATTCCATGTAGTATATACTAAAAGTCTGAGTGGGTTTAAAAAATACTCAAAAAAAACCACGTCAGAAGCTCCAGTGTTTAACTCTGCTCAGAACACATAGAGCTCACCTAAGCCAGGAACAGTGCCGTCCTCATTCACCAAATTCCTGAACTATGCACTTCACAAAATTCCCTTAACCATGGTGCAAACACGTGTACACAGATCAGACTAAAGCAGCTTAGGGACAAAGCATTCTTCCACAGACATGGCTTCACACGGCATGAGACACAGATGTGTCCATGGACGTCTCCAAAGTATACTCGTTTAAGCAGATGCATTGTGAGCAAGCTGAATGCATGCACATTACTATGACTTGACCATTACATTACTGCACACTCAAGGCGACATGATCAAGTCTCATCAGCCTGTGCGCATTATCATGTGCTCTGTATGCAGACCACGTCTCTGGAAGTATACTTTGGTCTTAATGCTGTATTTCAGGGTTCTTCTCGGAGTCAATTTTGCTTTCAGTCATGCGATCTCATATGAAATCAGTACCTCCTGTGATGCAGCGTCTCGCCATCTCCCACATGACCAATCCGTAGCTGTAGATGTCGGCCATGACATAGACATGGAAGTGATTTTTACTAAGACTTTCATCAAGAACTTCTGGTGCCATGTAGCGCCGGGCTCCTGTACGAGTGCTCAGAGGGATGTCCACTTCATTAGTGTCACTGACAGACAAGAGAAAGAAAAATTTGACAACACTGATTAAACCTGATGTCCAGACAATTCCACTCATATACATTCATGGTATTTGGCAGACAAGTTTATCCAGAGAGACTTACATTTATCTTACTTATACAATTCCGCAGTTAAGGGTTAAGACCCTGAAAACAAACCTGTTAAATTTGACGGCCAGTCCCAGGTCGGCGATACAGCAGGTGCCATTTTTCTTCACAAGGATGTTCTTACTCTTCAGGTCCCGGTGAGCGATGGCCGGTTTGCCATGTGTGCCATAGATCTCTGTGTGAAGGTGACACAGACCACAGGCTGTAGAGAAGGCCAGTTTCAGCAAAGCCCGTGTGTCCAAGGTGGTGAACTTCAGGTAGTCATACAGGGAGCCGTTCTCATGGTAGTCTGTGATGAGGTACATCTGGGAGGAAGCTCCTGTACCGTTAATATCAGCTGCTATGAAGCCTATTGGGGACGCAGTATAATATATGATTGTAAATGAGTGAGCTTAAAGTCACTGTGACATCATGTTATGTGTGTCAGGGCACATTCAGTGTCACTCACTGTACAATATTCTCAAATGAGGATGTTTACAGTGGATCAAAATTGCCAACAATCATCACGGTTAAGGACAATGGGCTAAATTCATCCAAACAAAAAAGTTTTATTTCTTTTTACTTATGGAACTATTTTTGATGATAATGCCGAAAGACAGTTAGTGCTACTGATATTAAAGGCATGTCCTGCACAAGAAAAGAAAAAATATTTGAAAATTTTACATGTTAAAATCAATTAAATACATGTAGTTCTGACCATTATTACCGATCAAAACACTTCGAAGTGTGAGATATCATGATTTTTTTTTCTCCGAATAAGAGCTAAGCAATGTAAACAAACAAACCTAAGAGATACCAGTTTACTGACTTGAATTACACGCTTTGTATTCATAAAAACCTGTGATGTCATTCTTGAAAAGCAGATCATGTGACGAATTTGCAGCAGCAAGAGAGTCAAACATGGCGAAGCGCAAAAGGAAAAGAGCAGGATGTGAACACGACAAGGAAGGACAGAAAATGAGGATTTATATCCCAGATCATTGGCAGAGGTTGCAGGCAGGATGGGAAGACAGAAATCTTCAAACGCATTCAGATACAGCTGGATTTTTGCTTGACTGGTAAGTACACTTACAGCATTTAGCAGACGCTCTTATCCAGAGGGACTTACAGAAGTGCCTTTTTTTGATATACTGTATTAATCCCGCAAGGGAAATTATTGCCTCTGCATTTAACCCATCCATCATGAGCTTTGCTGAATTGTGTGCAACTTCTGCATTGTTCGGGTATTTTTGTGAATGAAAGTTAATGGCGGATTTGTAAACATGCCCTGTAAGTTCTCGAACACCCCCGTTATTGGTGTAAAATTGAGAGATGAGTAATTATAGTTCTGTTTTAGCAAGAGACTACTTAGTTGTGTTAAATAGCAATATTTTTCAAAAACCGTGGGGTTGACCATGCATAGGGTATACTCTGCGCAGGACATGCCTTTAACATTCCCACTTGGGATGTTTTTATCCCTGTCAGAATCAATCAGTGTAAAAAATAAATTAAAAACACTTTGAAGAAATATATTTGACCTGATCCAACAAAATGAGCCACACAAGGTAGTTTTTAGCTACAGGCAACCCGTGCACTATGCCCATAATAATAATAATTATTACATAATTATATATATAATAACTATAAACAATAATATGCATATATTAATTTTCTTTGAAACTATCTACTTACTGAGAAAAAACCCTTAGTGTTCATTTGCAGGCAGATGGACATTAATAAATAGAGCAGACTGAACACTGCTGTTTATGTTTTGTTTTTTTTGCACGCCACTGTGGATCCTGTTACCGTAGCACACTCACACAATGCACCGCTACCATTGGCCTGTTTATTATAAAATAAAATCCCACTACAATATAAAATGTTATAGCATTATGTTATGTCTATAATTTAAAACCACACATCTGTATAGTGTTGAGATTTAGTCGACATTCAATATTCTCAATGCATTTTGCATGTTTTATGTCCTGTTTATCTGTAGCTAAAAACACTGTACGACTTCTGACTCATTTCAGTTTCGAAAACACCCTGGATGTGACCCTAATCCACTGCAGAGTTTTTATATTATAATAATCATAAATGAATATATCAACATATATTAAATATATCGTAATAATCAGCAGATATCCTGATATATAATGTACTGTACAAGTGGTATGAAAAACAACCAGACATATAACACAAAAAAAAAACAAAACAAAAAAAACACCTACACAGGATATTTTCATGCCTCATTAGCACCGTCTGGTAGATCTCGGTCTCTCTGAACCAGCTGGCTTCCTCACGAGTGCAAAACACTTTCACCGCCACCTTCTCACCTCTCCAGCGGGCCAACCACACCTCACCACAGCGCCCCTTCCCAATCAGACGCACTGTCTGGATCTGCTTCGCGATAGTCCGCTGTACCTGATCATAGAGACAAAAAGCGCTTTGATGTAAAACCAGCAATACTGTGCCGTAACAGATCCCAGTTCTAGGTTTACAATGACAGAGTGCATTTGAGGCTGCTCACCAGCAGGGGGAGCCCAGAGCCGCTGCCTGAACTCTGAGACTGATGGATGAGGTCTTTGATGGATTCTCCTGGAGGAATGAAAGCTTCCGCCTGCTCCAAGTCTCTGTGGTAGTGCTGCCTCTCTGTTTGCCACTTATACCTGAGATATAATAAATATGTCCACAACTGACTCCAGTCTCACATTATGATTGCTCTTTATCAAGCCTTCTTAGCAACAGCAAAAGTCATATCTAAAAGTCGACAGAGAGCAAAACCAAAGGCATAATAGTCACTGTGACGCACTTTATCTGCATAGCATCTTTTCCACAAAAATGTAGAAGTAAAAGGATGGGGGTACCCTTTATCGTCAAAGACATTAAGGTTTATGCAATGGGACATCCAAAATCCCTTTCAGAAACACCACTCTGTTCTTAGAAGTCTGTGCACTTAGGGTGCACTAAATTAAACATTAAAACTGGTATATTGTTTCAGTTATAAAAATTTAATGTTCGAAAGTAACAGTAAGATACGTTTTCCTCAGATAAATTTTTTTCCAGGAACACATTCAGTACATCTCTAATTCCTGTACCTTTGTTTTCTAATTATTAGGGGAACCCCGAAAACCCGAAACCCTTTGTTAAGAAGCAGTCAGCAATGCGGTCATCATGTGATAAACAGCAGTCAGACGTACCTGTAGTAACACACTACAGTGACGCAGACGAGAATACAGCAACACACTGTAACAGAGATGAGCAAGGCCAGCCAGTGAGGGGCCAGGAATACCTCTGAAAAGAAAAAGAAAAAAGAAAAAAAAAGAAAGAAATATAACAGGTCTCTTTAACATCACTACATTAGCTCCTATTTAAAGGTCCACTTTAAATCTTTGACTTTTAATTCAATTTTAATTGCGTAGCACTTTAACAGTACACATTATCTCAAAGTCAGAATTTTACAGAAAAACAATATGACAGAGGTGACCAGGAGTGACAGTGACAAAGAAAAAGACATTACTAAAAAGTAACCTTAAAACCCACCAGAGTTCACCTTAGGGCAGTGGTGGCTTAGTGGTTAAGGCGATGGGTCACTGATCTGAAGATCAGGGGTTCAATCCCCACTACCACCACTGTTGGGCCCTTGAGCAAGGCCCTTAACCCTCAATTGCTCAGTTGTATAAAATGATAATTGTAAGTCGCTCTGGATAAGTTACTGTTACTGGACTGATTTAGATCAGTTGGAGCAGATCATTTACTTGGATAGCTTTTTAAAATAAATATAAAAAAATTATTTCCTACTTTTAAAGTGAAAGGAAAGGTAAGCCTTCCAAATTCTCCTGTTACACATGATATGTATATTTTCATCATCTGGCGGTTTTATTTGCATTTTTGAAGTTGCAATCTGTTAAAATTGGTTCAATTGTTATTAGTCAATTTGAAAAGGCAAGCGTTTCACTCTCGTGAGTGCATGGAATTGCAAGAATAGTTTGTCAGTTCATATAAGGCAAGTTAATGGCAATAATAACAGTATACAGATATTTAACTAACAAATCAGATATAAACCAGTGAACTTCTGAATAAAATAACACTAGGCACATCTACAAATCATATGTGCTTAAATGCATCATTATTCTGCTTTAAAACGTAAACCCATAAAACTCTTGTTTTGGTTTGTTTTTCTTATACTAAAACACTCCACAGAGCACCATTTACGTACATGTGTGTAGTATCTACTAAACACTGACTGAAAAGGTTAAACAGATGCCATGAGCTACACAGTGTTTAGGTTAGCCCGAAGCACACAGGTCACCTGACCTGCCTCTGTCATGGTTAAAATATGTAAAAAATAAAGCATAAAAATCTCATTTTGGTTTGCTTTTCTTTATGTTCCCTTGTACTATATATCAAAACTCCTAAAGTTAAAGGGGTGTCATCAGACAGCTCTGCACCTGCTTGTGAGTGTGTTCGGAGCTCATGCATCCAACCCAACTTAAATTTTTTTTTGAAGTAAACCGTAAAAATGTTGTTTTAGTCTGCGTTTTGCTTTTGTTCTCATGTAGTATACTCTAAAACAATTATTCGCCTCAGGTTCAGAGGATGTCGTTGAACTGAATAAAAACTGTTCAGTTTCTGGTACTATTCAGGGAAATCCACCTAGACTTTGGCACATAACTATTATGTCCATGAGTGTGCAATGATCTAAAATATGGGAAAACTTTAAGACAGCTCAATAGATGCTGGTTAATTAGCATGATTCAAACAGGTATGACTGTCTCTTATACTGCCACAGATGAATAGCAAAATAAAAATATTACTCATGAGTACTTTACTATTATTACTTCACTATAAAGTAATATTAATATTAAAAATATGACTATTAAAAATATTACTCATTTTCATTGAATGTGTTTTTAGTCTAAATTAATATTTAGTAATACTTTGTTTTTTCATTACCAATTTTGAACTATTCTGTCCAGCCCTACACTGTCTGTGTTTTAATGTGAATATATTTTGACTAATCGAATACGGGAAGCCCAGGTATCTGGTGTATGATGTAAGTATTCCTAGCCTATATTGCAACAGCTGCAGCAGGCCTGGGTTTCATTACACACATGTAGACGTGTATGTGAGTGCCCAGGCAGAAGCTCACCTGGCTCTCGTGGAGGCAGTTCGGGCTTCAGGTCATAATTACAGAAGTCAGACTGACAACACTCAATTGTGCGCCTTGCCTGAGCGTACTGTGAATCCTGGAAAACGTGTGTCATTTATTATTTAACTACACAACACAACTTATGTATACAAACAGACCAGACCTGTTAATAAACAACCAGCTGTAGGTTTACCTTGCACTGAAAATGAGAGCCTTCATACTTCATACATCCAGAGCTTAAGAACACTTCTCCATGCTCATCTTCTTCAATGATGGCAAAACACTGGCCATTTGTCCTGGAACATGAACAAGACACATCAACATTAAGGCACCATTTCTGACACCCATATCTCTTTTTTTCAGCCCACTAGCAGTCACTCACATGCAGGTGTTGTTCTTGGCGTCCTCTGGGCAGTGGCCTGAGCAGTAACAGCTGAGGAAACGTGGCGCATCCTCAGGCTCTACCGTGGAACCAGGCGCTGGTCTTCTGGAGTCTGAGCTGTGCTTGCCACCAGCCCCCTGTAGCACATGATCTGGGTTCTGACCAGCTGTAGGAAAAAAAGAGACATGCACATCTGAGGAAAGCTGACTGGCGTTCATTATTGTGCTTAATGAATAACTCACAAAGCACTATTGACACACTTTTACAAACCAAGATCCTTTTACCATTCAAAGGCAGGGGACTAGATAAGCGTGGATTAGAGTTGTGGTGCGTAAGGTCAAGATTGGTCCCCTTACGGGTTAACAGGACCACGGACGTGATCAGCCCTCTACAAATGGGGTCTGCATGCCTCTACTTCATGTCCTGAGCGAGCCCCTAGACGATCATGACCTGCTGGAGGTGACCGAAAAAGCCACTGCATGGCTAACGTTGTGGAGCAACATGCTATGATGATGTCAGACCAAGATAATTATTTTTATCCACTAGGGGGCAGGACAGCATCAAAATAACTCAGCTTATCAGATTTTCTGTGCAATGTTTGTGATCCACTAGCAGCTATTCCGATAAAGACTTGCATATTTAACATGGAATTCGGTTTAGCACAAATTGTACATTTAGCACAAAGCTGTACATTTCACAGTTTCTGAGGGCATGCACATCCCACATGCTGCAATTCTTCACCACAGAAAATGAAGCGGTTAAAGGTGTGATCATTGTTTCTGAGAGAGGTTATAAATAATAAATTGTTCGTTAAAAAAAAAAAAATAAATCCTCATATGAGGAACAAAACCCTTCAGGAAATAATATTACAGGAACAAATCAGTCACTACTTACACCTAAAACTGAGTCCAACTTTAACTTTACTTATAAACTACGGATCATTATTTTATATACCTGATAATAGCTACATTTAATGTGGAACATCTGTAAAACTGTGGAGTCCCGATTATCACATTTCAACATCTATGCAGTTGGTCCCTCACAGTCTTCACTTGTTACTCTGGTGTTAAGACAATAATTTAATAAAACAGTCAACCAACCAATTACAGCATGTCTTGTCACAAAGAAGCTGGACGTGCAACATCCTCAAGACGGGAAAACTACGGTTACAAAGCACTGACACTGGAGACTCCTTCCTTTAACACGACTTTAACACAATCTTCACCCAATCAACACTTACCTATATATACACACACACACACATACATATATTATATA
>JBCNYH010000027.1:23752913-23769068 GCA_039654325.1 Tandanus tandanus
ATATATTATATATTGATTATTGTCCTATTGGGGTGTGTCTGATGTCCTACTTCTGGTTGGTGTTATCATTATAGAAGCCCCTCACTCATGCTGATGTTTCGTATGGACCTAAATATACACTCAAGATGGCTTTAGGCTGTTTTTTTTTTTAAACATGACACAGCTATGAAAGATTTCTACAATCTACACTGGCTGGTGTTACTCAAATGAGGATGGGTTTCCCTTTTGAGTCTGGTTCCTCTTGAGGGATCTTCATGTCGTCTCAGGGAGGTTTTTCTGGCCACCGTTTCCACCGGCTTGCTCAATCGGTATGCACAGGATTTTTAAAATCATGTTTTAATTCATAACCAAATCCCTTTGTTCTGTAAAGCTGCTTTGCAACAAACATCAATTGTAAAAAATGCTACAGAAATAAAATAAAAGCGAACTATTACAGAACACTAATCAACATCCCACCAGAATCAGAATCGAGATGTGGTACAGCATGGATGTGGTATAAGCAAGCATGTTGCGCTGAATACCTGTAACAGTGTGCTAATCCACTTACTGAATCCAACACAAACTCATGTCTAAGAAGCGTCTCACTCACAATATTGACTCTCACACATTTCCTGAGGAGGTATATTTTATTATTTTTATATTTTATTTACAGCAAAGACGATGTGTGATTAATGGCTCTGTGTATTGACCCAATAATGAACTAGTCCTAAAGGTGGCTGTAATTTCACTACAAAGTAAAGCAGTGAGTCCATGATCTCATCTTTAACCATATATCCGTCTCCATATTCACGACCACACACACCGTCCTGTTCTGCTGAGCTCAACCTCACCTCCTGCTCTGTTAGCCTCATGCTCTTTTTTTCCTCCCTCCGTTTTGAGATGGCAGTCTGACGCAAGAACCGTGTGTGTGTGTGTGTTATACTGCTGCAGGCACTTCCTCTGGAGCATGACTGCACTATAGACTTTCCAGTCCAGACATGTCAAAAAGACAGCAAATCACTCCCTAAGCAGCTCTCTGAAGGGCTCGGATGCATAGCAACATGGCGCTCTGCTCCTCCGATAAACTCTGCTCTCAGATCTCATTACCAGCTGTCTGAATTTCTTTCTTTCTTGCTTTCTTTCTTCTTCTTCTTTTTTTTTTTTTTTTTTAAACGCTGGCTTCAAGATCCATGTGTTGCTGCTGATCTGGAATTCTGGTCAAATTGTACTCATGGAGCTAATTTTATTAGGGCTCAGTGATTAAATTGCAACCAAGGGAGATAAAAGAGCCTCTGTTGTGCTTCAGCTCATTTTATAACCTTGCTTGCTATGTGCACAAAAAAAAGATGAAGAAAAGAAGGGAGGAAAAAAAAACAGTGCGATGGTCAGAGCTCAATGGAAGAGCAATAAAAGGTGCCATGGTTTTTTGCAGACACCTCGTGCAATAAACTGAAGTAATCATTAGCTCATGCAAATTCTGAAACATGACTGAACCTGGAGTCAGAAAAGCAAGACACATATATGTTTCTACATACATGAACTTAAATTCTTACATAAAATAAAATACAAAAAGCAGACACAGAAATAATAAACAATAACTGCGGGGAAAAAGAGACAAATAATCAAAAAGAAGTGCAACAAGTGGTGCTTTTACGTATTTTATTTTTGTAAAATTTGGACTTAAAAGATGAAGGCTCTTTATTTGCACATGTAATATTAAAAAATCAACATTTAAAAAAAATATTTCCATGCAATTGTATGTCCAACTTAATAACTGTTTAAAGTGTAAGTCAAAATAATAGTAACGACAATTTCAGTATATTACAAAGCTCCGCTGCTTTCTTTTTTGACTTTATTCATACTAAAATTGCCGGTTTTCTGGCATGAAAGTCAGACCTGTTTGGTCAAGTTCAGTTATCAGCTTCACAAATAAATATTACAAATTCGTACTACTGTTTTATTACAAAAAAAAGTAATTTTGCAAAAAAGCATTATGTTCTGAAGATTCTGTAAGAGTTTCATGCAAAAAAGAAATGCCATGAAGATTATGTGCTGTGAGCAAGGCTAACAGCAACGAACCACAACATAAAGTCTTCTTCAGCACATCCCAAAGACTTTCAATAGAGTTAAGGTCAGGACTCTGGGGTGCCAATACATATGTGAAAATGATTCCTCGTGCTCCCTGAACCACTCTTTCATTATTTGAGTCCTCATTTTATATCTGTGCCATCAGGGAAGAAAAAGTCCTTTGATGTGATAACCTGCTCATTCAGGTCATCAGCTGACTTCATTTTATTGGCACATGAATGTTGCTGAGCCTTGACCTGACCAACTGGAGCAACAGTGCCATGGAGATTACATGCTGTGATAAAGACTAAATGCACTCCATGAAAATACTACACTGTACAATTTTTTTTGGCCCGTGCAGTCTATTAGCAAAAATGTTTGTTTTAAACCTTTGCACAAATACACATGCCTCTAAGGTTAGATAAAAGCCAGGATGGTCCAGTTAATATAAAATGCAAAGAAGGATGCGGGGCTTCACAGATCTTATAATTATCATTCGATTGGCACATGTCTCATGTTACTAACTAAAAATCTCCTACGAGAAATTTGTACAGGTTCGGCAGATTTGCTAATATATGTGGCAGGACATTACAGCAGACTGAAAATGTGTAGAGATGAATAAATCATTTTATCATGCCTTGTAACCTACAAACATTACTGGACTACTAAAACTGAACTGATGTGTAAAAAAAAACCCCAACAGCAGCTTAGACCCTTAGAATGACTGGAACTGGTCCGCCATGTTGTCCTGAGCAAATGATAACACCTGGTCTAATCATGAATCTCCAAGGTACAGCATCTGAAGTACGCACCGCATCAGCACAAGTACAGCTAGACTGTCTAGACTTTTACATAAGCACTCAGGGAAAGTAAATTAAGTTACTTCTGTAATCGAACTAGCCAATAACCCTTATACAAGAGCTGGGCTGGCCCTGATGCCAGGCTGAGGCAATCCCTCTTCTGATGATGACGACGACTTGCTAGTTCAGACTGAAGCAGAGTGGAAAGTTCGAGTCAGGAACAACCTGGGTAAGGATCTAATGAGCCAAAACTAAACAAAAACCAGAAAGGCCTCAGAGTTTCCGCTCACTAGCTCAGACTCCAGTTCACTGCTGCGTCGAAAGACCCAAATTGTTCTGCAACAAGCAAAGGCTCCATGGTATCCTTTCCCATCACTGTGTCATATCGACAGCTCCTGAATACTCGCCATCTTGCTTCTTCCTCTTAGTAATGCTAATTTTCAATTTGTATGCAGACTCAATGAGCACCAGTTTAAATACCAAGACCAGCTCTGAATGTGGCTGTCAGCATTCAAATAGCTGCAGTTCAGAAAAGCCAATGGCTCCATACAGCAAAAAGCCAATGGAGCTTTTCAAACTGACAGCAATGAAGATATTTTAGCCAAGGTTATGGTTGCTGTTTTGTGATTGGCTAAAAGTCATTACGGATGGAGCCAGGAAACGTCTGATCTCATGGCCTCCGCACACACTCTCTATCCACCCCCCCCCTCCCCCAATCCTTCTCTCACACACACACTCAATTTCTCTATCTCCCCTCTCCCTCTCACACAAACATACACTCACTTTCTGTATCACTCTCTCTCACACAAACTCTCTCTCACACACACTCTCAACCCCCCCCAAAATATACACACAGGCTACACATGTGGGCTTCATTCGACTGCAGTCACGGTGGAGTCTGCGGTCTGGCACAACACCCTCCCCCCATAAAGAGCCTCTCCATTTACTGCCAGACACACACACACACACACACACACACACACACACCTCTCTTAAAGTAACACATGACTTGAAGGAAAAACAACATCTAAGTGCTCCAAGTCGAGTTTAAGCCAAACCTCAGTGACTCCAAAACAAGTCAGCCTGTAAATAATAATAATAATATCAACATGAAGCTAAAGCCAGGTTTAATAAAATTGCTGTAATAGTTTAGGATCCAGAAATGTAAACACTCATAATTACCTCCAATCTTCTAACACAGATTTCAATCATGAACCATATTCACATTCAGCCATGTTCGCTCATATCTCCATTGACTTTTCACACACCTTGAACTTTAAGCAATCGTACGAAAGGTGTTTGTTTTATTTTGTACGACTTCCCTCTTAAACAGTCACCGAAAACTTACTATCCAGCCAATCCACCCGGTAACCCCAAATGTGTTTGTCATTTGTGATCCAAACTAGTTGGAAGTCGCAGTGTGATATTTTTAGATATAGCAGATTATCTGTGCTTATCTGAAAGAGCATGAATAAGAATAAGAAGCCAGCTTGCCTGGTGTCGTGAGGGATAAGGAAAAATTTGTTTACACCGAATGGATTTACAAAAGGCATTTTTATTGGTTTCCTGTGGGAATTCCAAGCTAAGTATTGATTCCAAACATGGCGGGGGAATCCCTGAATGACTGATGATTTTGTGGCATTTTCAGGATATTTAAAACAACTGGTCATACATTCCTCTTTAAAGACAGGTTTTAATGTGGATGTATAGAGTAGAAATTAAAAATAAATAAATAAAACTACACTTGACTGATTGTAAAATATAGACATTTTATAGCAGTTTAGGCTAAAATGCTACTGATCCACTAGTGCAATAATCTCACTCACTCATTTGAAGAACCGATTAATACCACTAGGTTCGAGGGGAGGCTGGAGCCTATTTCAGCCGGCGCTGGTCGAAGGTGGGGTGCACCCTGAACAGCTTGCCAGACCATCGCAGGGCAACACACAGACACACAACCGTTCACACTCACCGGCAATTTGGAACAGCCAATTAGCCTAATGTGCATGTTTATGGACTGAGGGAGGAAACTGGAGTACCCAGAGGAAACCCACACACACGGAGAACATGCACACTCCACACATAACATCCAAGCACAGGAATCCAACCCAGGACCTTCTTGCTGTGAGGCGGACGTGCTAACCACTGCACCACCGTGCCACCCCTAAAGCATTAATCTGCTACATCTAAAAATAAAGCGCAGCAACTTCTGACTCGTTTGTTGCTAAAGAGTTCTATTTATCCATGAAGCTGTTGTGTATATAACAATTCTGAATACCCAATTCTTACAGATTTTGATTCTACATAAAAATTTCCATTTTCACAGCATGTGTACTGAGAGTAATTTAATGGCACGCACGCACACATAAATAAGTGTGGCATATTGTAGGATGCACCCAGGCCCAATTTCAAGATTTAAATACTCCTACAAGCAGAGGGAGCTCAAAACATTCCTTATTAAACCAGCTGAAAGTGAGTGACACCACTTACAGTGAATATTTCCTGAGAACAATGTACTGGAAATGTTCGTGCCTAGCAGCGAGTCACATAGCGTTATACAGGAAATAGGCAATGTGTGAAAAGGAAGCGAAGAATGACAACAATCAGGCCAACAACTTCCTGGAGGATGAATGGTAGTGGGTTCAGAGTAAGTTGTGATTTATTAGTCACTGGACATGACTTGCAGCCTATTATACTGACACAGACCGTTTTCACACTTGAAACTGTGCGGCTTGATGCACAACGTCTGGTATGTGAACAGTATTTCTAGCATTTTCCCCACTTTTGTTGTACAGGACAGTCGTCATTAGATCTAGTTTTCAGTGAAGGCTACTTTCAGTAACCGTAAATTAAATCATTCCATCTAGACATTGTAAAACTTGACAACCTCACATGATCTGAGGATGAGCAGACAGGACACACAGTGTGAAACCATCAGTTTTACACCTAAACGTACTGAACTGTTGTCACAAACAGCCGTGGATCCTGAATAAAAGCACATGTAACGATGTTTCACAAGACAATAAATTTACAGTATACATCTATGATGAGTGGAAATGAAGAAAAAAACAATTACCGGCATCCTTCACATATCTGTATCCACCATGGCCCGCACTAATCTTTTTCCATCCTATATCTTGCCCTATAGAAACACAGTACATTTTGGACTCAAGGCCATCTCCGAGCCAGTTTAATGTGACAGTGAACACAGTATGCTACCTCAGGCCATGACACTTAACACACATCTGTATTTGTTTTGACTTGCAATTATCTTTGCTTGTTTTTTTTTTTTTTTGTCTGCATTTACTTCAATGCGTTTTTTTCAGTCTTCCAACTCGCCTAGGTTTCATCATACAGGCACAAAACTTGAAATGCGACGTCATCCCATAAAACCAAACACCTCAACACCGCAGTGACTTGCACTCGTCTTTTCCACATTTTCATCTCTTCTTTTTTCCATTCATATCAATGCATTTTTTTTCCTTCAAATTCCTTCTACTCAGTCTCTTGTTATCTGACAGCCACCAAACATTACATACTACAACATCCATCATGGGTAACAAGGCAACGTATCCGGCAATTCCACCACAATTTCTTCAGAAACTGCATTCTCCAGACAGTAAGAGCACTATTAGATAATTAAAATATTCCTTTTACTTTTATATTCCTTAAAAAAAAGTTGGTGGCAGACTACTTTAAATTACGAAAAGGGGTAAATATAAAATTTTTGAATATTATAGAAAATTTTAAAATTCAAATTAAATACTTTTTTCCCTAATAAAACACTTACATTTCTATGAATTTTCGAATCATGAGTGCACAGTCAGTGTTTGTAAAATATACAACCGTTAAAAAAGCCTGCCCAGGTACCATCAACAGAACCGTCCAGCTTCAGAACAGCTTATCTTGTTCCTGTGCATTTAAACACTCTGAGCTTTCAGAGCAATCAATCCTTAAAGGCTGTTCAAAGACTTTTATCAGGACCACAGGTTCATCTTTACAGTACTTCCAGGTGTGTTTATGGCGTGCATTCCCAAAGGCAACAGCACAGCACGTCCACTTTATGGACCTCTAGCAAACAATGTTATCAGTTTCCCAACACATCACAGTGCACATCGTTAAAAGGAATGAATGAAAAAAGAAAAAAAAAAGCCTAAGACATTATAATGCATCTCAGATTTTACATCAACTACGCCACACAGTCCTGCAGTATTCTGTTTCCAATGCAATATTGATGTGAAATTTGAACATACACAGTTGAAAATCGAATAATTGTGTTGGCGACTGTTTGGCTTATAGCTCTTGGAATCGTGACAACCCAATTACATTGGGACAACCCTGTGTTATTTGATTAGCTTTTGCAAAAGGACTGTATGATACTTATCTTCTCATGTTCCCACTGGGCATCTAAGGACAAGCTTATATTAATCATAATTACAGTCAAACTAACATTATCCCAGTAACCACACAGCATTACCATTATAACACTCACCCAGTTTAATCTGCGACTATGAAAAAGGCCCGACAGTTGCTCTAGTCCAAGGTCAGCATATTTGTATTACATTTTATCCTCGTGATTCATAACTAAACTCCCATCCAATTCAAAAAAGAAAAACACGAGTGTCCTTACCTTCAGTCCGAGGAAGCAGGAGGATGCAGACTTCAAACAGGATAGCGGTGAATAAGTGAAAGCGGCTCATTCTCAAAACAGCCTGGTCGTGCTTTTGGGATAAGCACTCAGAATTGGAAGCACCCCTGCCGCTATACACCGGTGCTGATGATGATGTCCAATAAAGTTTAGACTGAGGAGCAACAGCGGTGTCCCAGGAAGATGACTGGAGAATGCAAGCAATGAGGATGGAATTTCACGAGAACCTCAGAGCTTTGTCCTTACGAGATCCTCTAAGCCATGACACTACAAGATAGAGACAAAAAAAAAAAAATTAAATTCAGGGAAATCATATGAAACATGATTCGTTCTTTGTGAGGTTTCAAACAAGGTCTTCTGCCTTGAGAAATAAGAAACGTGATTTCTTAATATTGTAACTTTTTGTAATATTGTGACTGATGGGCACAGAGGACACACCATATGAACTGATGGGCACAGAGGCCATGCCTTCTTCACAGAGACTTACCAGTGCAGTCTCCTCTACATGGACTGAAAGGCACAAATTGCAAATTCCCACATGGACTGATGGGCACATAGGGCATACCATCATATACACTGATGGGCACACTCATCCTGACTGATGGGCACAGAGGCCATGAGTCCTTCACAGAAACTGACCACTGCAGACTCTTAGAGGGACAGATGGGGCAGAGGGTACAGCTTCTCGTGGTCTGACTAGTACATAGGGCACACCTTTTCATGGAATGTTGGGCACGAAGGTCACATTTCCTTCACAGGGATACCCGGTGGAGAAACCAGGCCTCTTTACAAGAACTGACTGGCAGAGACCACTGCCAGACAGGACAAACTGCCATTCTCATACATGAGCTGAGAGACAGCCATGATGGCCGGTATCACGCTGATTGCAAGATAAAGTATCAGCTTACTTTCCTCCCAGAGAACCACCATTGGGATTTGGACTTGCCATCACCTGATAATGTGGCAAGTGCTTGCACCACTCAGGAGTCCATGAATGCATGTAATGAATGCATTTAATTGAGAAAGGACAGAAAGTCTTTACTCAGGTTTTCAGGGAAAGAAGCTGATACAAACCACTGCAGCAACAGACCAACACCGTACCAGTGGAACGGTTACCTCGCTTGGATAAGCAGTTAAGAACTTAAAAAGAAGCTTTTAAACATGGACAGTTACAAGGTTATAGACACTTTGCTCATTAGTGTCTTTCCTTTATTTTGGATCATATTGTCAGACTGGCGCTATTCTTGAACACTATAAAATAGCCAAACTATTTGTTGAAGGATATTCCACAATTACCCGCACTAGCCCTATCCAGCGTTAATAACATGATGTGTCTGTTCCCTTGTAGGCTTCTAGGTCTCTCTGCAATTAGTGGCTCTAAACAGAGCCTCAGCCAAGCTGATGGGGTGCAAATTAGTGGCAGAGTGGGCCAGTGTCTGTCACTTTTGATTTGCCCAAGGGAGACAAAGAGCCCCGACCTGTGCCCCACTTTTCACACATCCCTTACTGGATAACAAGGGAACAAAGTAGGCCTCCTCAAGGCACGGGGACAAGACAGCCATCCTGCCATTGAGGCACCTGTCATGCATCACGACTGGAAGGGTTAGAGTGTGTTCTATATTGCTCAATACAGAGATACTGAGGACTACCTTGAGGAAGTGTTGAAAAGCCCCAGGCACAGAAATTAGGATTAACAAACCCTACAATTTTAAATGACCTTTGTGCTTTGTTTACATTTTAAGCAAACAAACAAAAAAAGGGGGGAAAGCATGTGGTGACATGTAATGGCTAAAGACTGCTGTGGTTTGCTAAGGAACATGACAGTTAACATCGCAGTGGTGTTTTGGCATGGTAGAGCTTTATTTTGTTCAATGGCACTCATGCTCTTTAAAAGTGGAAGGGAATGTTAAGCTAAAAAAAAAAAAATCTGTTTTGTGTTGCTACATTACTTCTATTACTACTACTGGTGGCAGTTTTCACTTGTAATCCTGTAACAAACCTGGTTTTTGACCTCCAATGCACAACCAGCTTCCTGAATTATATAATACTTGTAATGTTTCTAAAAAGGACAACATTACCACCAAAGGATTCAAGTCCATATCTAGAGAGTGAAATGTGATATCGAAGATTTCTGTGGATTTCGATGTTGTTCATTATTACAGAGTACGAACAGAGGACAAGTGTACCTGCACTAACCTGCAGTATTCAGTACAGGATGTTGTGCGACATGGGTACAAGGATCGAAATATAAAGATGATATTTGCTGAGATCTAAAATACTGTAATTGTTTATAAAAAGAAAAAGAAGAAGATAATTTTTTTTTTAATTGCTTGGCGATGTCACATAAAGCACACTAAACAGTTACTTCATATCTGGTGGTGAAAATTGAAGACTCTCTATACGGTGTGATTAGGAACATGTGGGACAGGTGTGAGTGAGCAGAGCGTCCAGTAAAGTTGAGGGATGGATCATGGGATACGGAGTCAGGATGCGAAATACATGCTGCGAACGGCATCACATGGTGCTTGGAGCAAGTTAAAGTTTGTTGTGAAGTAGTCCTACTGCAGCAACCCGCCAATAGCAACTGACCTCATTAGTACATTTTATTCACAATGTAGATTTCTTTCTACTTGTGTTTTACGGGTAATCATTTTGGACCCTTTGGTTTTAAATATAATGATCTTAATATAGAGACCATGATTAAAAGTAGTGTTGGATAACATGATCGTGATAAATGATGTACACAGTGAGGTATTGATATCCTGATATGGTTTAATGCTTTTTTAACAAAACAAATAAATAAATAAAATTAAAGCTAACATGAAGCTGCTTTTTTGACATTCAAAAAAATTTATATTTTGCATAGAGTGTGTTCATTTGTTTATTATAATAAAAGAGAGGGCAGTGGTGGCTCAGTGGTTAAGGCGATGGGTTACTGATCCAAAGGTCAGCGGTTCAATCCCCACTATCACCACTGTTGGGCCCTTAAGCAAGGCCCTTAACCCTCAATTGCTCAGTTGTATAAAAATGATAATTGCAAGTCGCTCTGGATAACAGCGTCTGCCAAATACTGTAAATGTTATAAAATAAGAAATATCTTAAACATTAAAAAAAACGTACATGATGCATATGGTACATGATAGAGATGCACAGAAACCATGATAGATGTTTATGTCCTACCACACACCCCTAATCAAAAGTAATCTTTCCATCACATAAACAGACTGTGCATCATAATGAAGTGTTAAAGATAGAGTTTAGTGTTTCATTGGAAGTTCACTGGCGCCATATGTTTCTGTAAAAGGCATCAGAATCAAAGAGGGTATTGTTCTGAGTGACCAGGGTTCACCTGTGGAGAAGAATCTTATAGCCAGCCATTGATGGCTAGCAATCCTTAGGGAAGGAATGAAAGGATATTCTATACAGGGGGAGCGTGAACCTGTTACCCCCCTTTAAGTTGGTGCTATATTATAAACCTAATGGCTGCTTTACACACACATGCTACCAATCACCACTATGCATTCATAAAACTCAATGGCTCCAAAACCCACAAGCGGTGTAAACATTCAGAAAAATGACAGATACAATACAATATTGATTTTTTTTTTATGCATCTCTCAAAACTTCTGCTGATCTCAGCTGCCTGCGCAGTGTGCTCTGGTGTTGGTCTCCAATCTCCTCTCTTTAACTTGGCTTGGCATGAAGCCCTGCTCCCTCCTGAGGCCCCTCCTTGGAGGCAGCTCTCAGTGTCCTTCCCTCCGAGGCGGCGTCCTGCCTCACATGCTTTTCAAGGCTTTGCTGTGCTTCATGGCAGACTTTCTGGCTCCGCTGCCATTGTCCGTTTGCCTGCTTTGCACCTCATCTTGTGATTGGATTAGCATTAGAATACCGAGATGTGCCCCCTGACCGGCCCTCACTCCATCACCACCCACTTTTCTTTCTTTGCCTCTACAAGCCAGTGCAATTAATCACTGTAATACTCCCTCCTGAAGAATGAATCAAAAAGACATGCGTTAAAAAAAAAAAAGCAGAGGACAAAAGTCTAGCTGAAGAACAAAGGTTACTTCTGCAAAGATCTCAGGTGTGGCATGAGCTCTCAGTCAAGCCTGATTAAAAAGGAAATGGGTTTACACTGAAGGAAGCTACATGCATTTTCATGCTTGGACGGAACACTTGAGTCCGCACCCAAGAACTGGTTCTGGTCTGGTTTGGATGAGCAGCTCATAGCCACACACAGAAAAATTAATTCCTTGCACAATTTCGTGTCACTTTTGTGCACACAGGTTTCAAAAACTGGGTATTAGGATGATCCAACACTCAGCACTTTTTGAAAGCAGGTCTTATCATACAGCAGGAATAGCAATCTCATAAAAGATGATTTTCATTCCTGCAGACTGTGTCTTTTACACCAATAAAGTTTTTTCTGACCTCCACTGACCATAACATTCCCACGCTTTCAGGAAGCAAGAAATAGGAAGTAATGTAACAAGTTGGACCAATCACGTGTGCTGATAGTGCACTGCCTCCGGTATTGATGCAGACCACATCAGAATCCAGTTAAAGTGATTCCTACATCTCCATTTTCATAAGGACCAGGAGGTTTAAAAACACATTTTGCACCTCACCAAGCAAACTGACCTCTCGGGTCAAGTGGCCCCAAGTGTGAAAGTGTAAAAGGGACCCAATAGGATACAGCAGAATTAAACCAGAAGAGTACCATCAAGTTCCACCTCAAGTGGAAACACCAGACGAAAACACAGCTAGACATACACACAGACGGCCAGACACACCGTGTTTTTCCAGACACTGTGATGGTCCAGGAAACCAGAGAACCTTTTTAACAATCAGTCTGCATTTCCACTGATTTAATAATCAGGTGTGGGAGTAGGCTTGTGCGCTATTGATTTTTCCCTGCTCGTGATTCTTCATTTAAAAATATTGCGATACACAGTTCAATCATCCAGGACCTAAAAGAAGACACGACAAAGACTATTTCCATCATTTCAGGTTAATGGCGGGGAAGAGGAAAAAATGAGTGATGTCCACTGTGCACTGTGGAACTGTATCAGTCGCAATACTCAGGATTCAGAAGTCATTCAGCATTGATGAACAGGTAAAAAACAAACAAACATGATATTCGTCACATCACATGGCTAACATTGTGTCAAAAAAAACACCAAGACAGAAAAAACACTTTAAATTACTTTATTTTCATCAGTGGTAAAGATATCCGTAAACTGCTTTTTTGTGTGAACATTTTGCTCTTCTAACTGACAACCCAAACCCATGTTTGGTGCCAACTCATAATAAACATGGTCAGTGGATGTTAAAGGGTACCTGTGGTGAATGCGTTTTACTGGCTCTTTAAAATGAGCACATATGACATCAGCGGCTCCGTTAACGAACATCAGTCCTTGCTTCTTGTCAAGTGCGGGCAAGTGCTGCCACACTACTACTAGGCATGCAGAGCGACATGTTGCCTTCATCAATGGCTGTTCTAGCCCTGCTAGTGATGCAAATTCGTTGTTTTGTCCTATTGCCTGGGCTGCGTGCAGCAGACACCAGTCTAATATAACACATTATAGTCCACAATTATAGTTGTGTCACCAGAAAAATGGCAGAATGCAAAGCTTACAGCTGCACAAACAACAAGCGCAGAAAATGCATGCAACATCGGCACAGGCCGTACTCTGAAAACGTTTCCTTTCGGAAAAAGCTGAGGTGGATGTTGCAAAAATATTCTCTGAGCCGGAGAGTCAATAGAATTTTCAATTCAGCAACATCCACTGAGCCTGAGGCGCATAATTGTTTTAAGATATAGTACATGGGAACATCAACACAAAAAGGCATGCTTAAAAAAGATTTTATAGAACATGCAAACCCCACACAGAAACGCCCGAGCCCAGGAATCGAACCCAAGCCTTCTTGCTAACCACTTCACCACCATGCCGCCCAAGTAATTCATGGTAGGAATTAAGTATTTAAAAATGTACCATGTTGAAAAATGATAAACAAAATAAAAAATAAAGTTCCGCCAATAATAAAAAATATTTTTCCATTTTAATGAGGATGATGTTTGCTTATAGTGGTTGGTTAATTTCGATTAAAGCATAAAGCACTCAGAATAATCATTTCTAATCCGGAGATTAAGATCAAATCGTGCCGTTCCCATATAGTATATAATAACAGAGCTTATCCACCCTGCAAACTAGTGATAATGCTTGAATTAAAAATGTAATTTAATTTATTTATTAATTTAATGAACTTTTAATTTGCTTTTCTTATTTTCCCTTGCACATACAAAAATAATTTTGCAATAATTTGTATTTACTTATTTTATTTTTTTCGATGCTACATTGTACTGAAAACATGCACAAATTGCAGAAATCAACATACCGTAATGATGCATCTATTTTTCACAGCCATACTGGGGACGCACATTAGGAACATCGCAGAAGGTTGTTCAGATCACTTGGGTCCGCAGAGCAGAGCATCCAAGAGGCATTAACTTTCCTATAGAAAAAAAGAGCAGAAATACGAGATAAAGTCAATGATGTGGAATAAACAGAACAGCTTTGCATTAAGGCCCTGTTCCGACGTGGCGTTTACAGCCATCTTCAGTGATCAGATAAAGACATAAACAAACTTGTTCAGTGGCCATGTGAGCACATTTCGTCAACAGCAAGGTTGCCAAATCTGCCAAAAACAGCCTGGTGTTCCAAACTCAGACTCGAAAATATGAGCCAATACTAAACGAAAACAAAGTGCTTATATTTAGCTGCCTGGTGGCATTTCTTAATTAAACCGTTGGGCGCTCAGATGGCTCGATAAAAGCTTTACTCATACTGTCATCTTGCTGTGTGGCATTTTGTGCAGCTTTAGTTTAGTTATTCATGTTTGATGTGCATTCAAAAATCACGGAAGTGAACATAAAATATAAGTAGAGAAAAAGCTCATAAATGAGCAGAGTGCGCCTTTAATATTTAACGGAGTATAAATAAACACTAACACTGCGTTAAAAATAAGTTAAACATAATAGCTGTGTATCTTGCATTTTGTGTTTCTGTAGTTCTGAGCCCATGTCTGAAGATTTCTTAGCTGGATGCTTTGACCATGTGTGTAACCTTTTATTTAAAAATGCCAGTAAACGACTGGATACGCTGCCAAGCCGCTGTTGAATGAGTTGTAATCTTTAAAAGTAACATCATAAAGTATTTCCTAATGATTTTTTGTTGTCGTTGAAACACTGCAGTAAAAATGTCATGCGCATCCCAGAGAACCTTCAACATTCCTCACGGGCAGCTATGCATAGTTCAGCCAGATTAAAACAAATAAATAAATAAATCAAACCCAGAATTCCAGTCTAAACGTGCAGGAAGCATGAGCCCAGACTAGCGCATATCACCACCATGACGCTGAAGGTGTGTTTCGTTCTCAGCTGCAGGAATTACAGCTGTTGTAACTTGCCAAATCTGTGCATTCCTTCCTGCTGTGGTTTGTGGGTTTCTGTAGACACGTCTGAAAGATTTGACAATTAGCAAAAACAGATCTGATGGTGAAGGATCACCAGATTAGTCAAAGGCCAGCGGGAACAGGGCGCAAAAGTGTGTGCTCCACTTGCATTTATGAAAAATTGTGTGTGAATTGTAAAAATGCATTTTAAAAACTAGTACACAAATTATTTAAAAACCACAATAAACGACAATAACGTAGCCACTACAATTAACCAAAAAATAAACAAATGTTAAATAAAACAAGAAAAAAAGGAAACGTGTTTGCATGCATGAAAGCTTATGACAAAAACAAATTGTATACTTGACCCCTTTTGAGGTTAGCTCTAGTTAATTCCCCTTAATTCCCAGATATTCCCATGATTCTTATTGAGCATCCCATTTCCAACTGGAAATATTTCCAAAATTCCCCAGTTCAAGTTCGAAATTTACCAGACATGTTCCACTCCTCTGCAACCCTACTAATAGTAAAAGTCCTTATATCACCCAGACATCCTCTTATAACTGATGAAGCCTTAACAATGTAATTCAGCTCTGGGGAAAGAGTGAGCTCTAATCCACAGCTAATAACCAGGTCTGTGGTAAAGCAGCCTTAGCAACACCTATCCATCCATTACCTATTCCTCTTATCTGTCAGAGTCCTCAGGAAAGCTCCAGTCAGTCCCAAATGACTTCAGGCAGGAGGTGGGGGACACCCCGGGCAGCTTCGCAGCGCCTAACAGCAAAAGGACGAAAAATATTGTCATAAAGAGTGCTTCGGCACCACAACAAAATAAGAAATAAATTGTAATATGAAAAATAGACGGTTTACTATCATAAGATACATACCATCATCTTACACAGCCTATTTGTCATTATTTCAAAGACAGAGTACAATAAATCTATACAGTATAATAAAGTGAAGAAAGCTCCCCGCAGCAATACCAGTTCATCCTGACTTATCGATAAGAAATATGATTTTAATTAACAGTGGCAGAGAACATTACCACGGTTCAATTTCAAGGACAACTTAATGTACGCTAATGTACTCCAAAGGCAGACTCTACATACACAGTATAATAAAAATATATATTTACAAGCCCCGGGGAGGATGGAAGGAGGGAGGGGGAGAGAGAGAGAGAGAGAGAGAGAGAGAGAGAGAGAGAGAGAG
>JBCNYH010000027.1:23770616-23783460 GCA_039654325.1 Tandanus tandanus
GAGAGAGAGAGAGAGAGAGAGAGAGAGAGAGAGAGAGAGAGAGAGAGAGAGAGAGAGAGAGAGAGAGAGAGATGATTAAACTGCTTCTTATATGCACAACTATGGGACATCTAACAGCAGTCATTCAACTGATTTGTATGGAGCTGGAATAAATACACCGTCTGTCCGATTTATGGCGAAATGCAATGACTATGATTATAACCAATGCTTTACAAGGTGCTGGGCAGGTTCTTGAATCAGCACAGTGATCATTTTGGGGCAAAAAAAATAAAAAATTTATTAGTGAAAATAGCCATCAAGTACCATGAACAGCTTTAGCTTTGGAAACATGACGCCTGTTCATACACTTACAGGAATAAACATGTATTACTGACAGTATTCTGTTCATCATTTTAGCCTCTGGTAATGCACACTGTGCATACGGTTTCTTTTCCTGACATCATGAATTGTGAAACACGTCCTGCTGCGGTCATCTTCTGTGTCCACTCATCTTTACATACTGTTAGTACATAAAAACTAATGCCATACTAAATCTTTAGTATACAAAAGGTCCTAACGCTTACAGCACGATATCCCATAATTCATCTGTATAACCACAAAATACATACATACATATATATACATATACATACACACACACACACACACACACACACACACACACACACACTATATATGGTGGACAAAAGTTGAAGACTGACAACAGGTTACAGAAATCACACAAAGTAATTTGTGGATCAGCTTGTAGTACGAGTAAATTAACTCGTATATTGAACTACAGGCTGAGCTAAATTTACACTTGTTACACAGCTAATGCTAATGCTAAAAACATCCGGGTCAGAGGACAGGCAAGACGGCAGCGGGGTATGCCCAACTAATAACTCATATATTCCTAGAACGTATTAAAGGAAAGGAATGACATTGGTGCATACCGAGTATTTAGACACAGTCATTGTGCTATTTTGTTCGGTAGCCTGACGACATTTGCTCAGTTTACGTCACATATCAGTGGTTGGGGTAGGGATGGCTCAGTGGCTAAGGCTCTGGGTTACTGCTCTAAGGGTTGAGGGCTTCAATCCCTCAATTGCTCAGTTGTATATAAAAAAAAGAAAAAAGATAAATGTAAGTCACTCTGAATAAGAAACATAAATATCACATGGAACACTTTTTAAAAACGACTACCAGTAAAGGAGTATCAGCCCCATACTCAAAGCAGTAATGGTATTGATGTATCCTCAATTTGGGCGTATAACAAACCAACACCCTATCAGTATCCCATTAGTTAAAAAGCAAGTCAAAAGCTTTTCCATGAGACGATCACATTGGTTAATTAAATAATAATAATAAAAAAAAAGTTATGTGCAATCAAATCAACTATGCAAGCACTCTTCAAACAGGAAGTCCTCCCTAAATAATAAAACAAGTTCTCAAAAGTTTGTACAAGAGACAAAAATCTTTTTGGACTGCTCCAGGTTCCAGCATGTCTTTGCATTGGCATAGCCGGTGCCGCTCTAAATAATTTACTCTGATAGCTGAGAGTATTTAAAGCAGGATCAATACCATTAAAGGACAGCTGGGGGCTTCGTCTATACCCTGCGTCCGTTCTCCTTGCACTCTGATGTACACGGTAAACAAGACAACAAACCAAATCCCTCTCGCCCTTCACTACAAAGTGTCCCAAATCTGTGCTTGTGTAATGACAGGTTAGGCTCCCGGTTCACGCTGCGCAGGAGGCTCCCGAGCTGAGGTGGACGTGGGATGTGAGGAGGGGAGCGAATGCTTTCGTGTGCTGCTCAGCCATCCTGTCTCCAGTGTTAGTCAGAGCCGAGGGGGCCGCCTTTAAAAGGTGCAGCGGTCTAAAGAACGCAGGCAGCCATAAGAAACCCGATCTCGCCGGTCTCCCCCACCTCCTCCTCTGTGCCACCACGCCACGGGCTCCCGAAGCAACCCGAGCCTTTGTGCTGTGCAGATTGACACATACTCCTCTAGAGCTCCAGGGCAACTCAATCAAACCAGGAAATGACTGACATCCTAAAAGAAGAGGCAAGCTGGAATTGTTTTTTTTTTCCTTTTTTTTTAGTTTCTGCAGGTGTTCACTGCTTGCGAAATACTTTGTGTGTTTCAATACTTCTTAATGAGGAGAACACACTTTGGCAGTGTTGCATCTTTTGCGTGTACAGGCAGAAGTAGTAACCGTATGTGATGAGGTTGGGGAAAACAAAGCAGGTTCTTGTTTTTATACCCAGTTCAGACAGGACTGGAAGGCAAACAGACACCCCAGTACAAACACACATTAAACCGTGCATAGGAACTTTTAAACAAGTAAATAAAGTAGATACACCAAAGGAAAAACAAAACGCTTGTTTCCTACCAAGAGCCTGTTGGTAAGGGTACATTCATGTAAAAGGAGACTCTTATATAAACCTTGGCAGATCAGATTCAAATCGCGACTGTTCATGGTTACCGTGATGTTACATACAGACTATATGATGTGTGTGCAAAATGCCATCACGCTACTGCACCGTCAAACATTAGCAGATTAACCATGGCGTCGCCTGTGATTTCGAGAGAAAAAGGAGGGGGTGTGGTCTGATAAACGTAGCACATTATGTACGTACATGATACTTCATTACAGCATAAGAAAAACAGGAAGCTTTTTACAAGTCAGCTTTAGTTGCTAGCACTGGCATAAGGTAAAAGGTAAAGTTTGTTGGGCTTTTACACCCGAGCCTACTGGCTCATCAGGCCGGAGCTTATTCCCAGTTTCCTTGGCGTGAAGAGACTAGTTGTTCAACTCCTCCTGGATGGGATGCTAGTACATAACATGTTACCTTCCCAGTATTTTTACTGCTGGGTGGACCGAGGCACAAAAACCATTATTACTGCTGGGTGGACCGAGGCACATTTGTGGCTAAGACCTTACCCAGGGGTCTAACGGGGATTTGAACCCACAACCTCTTGATCATGAGCCCAGCACCCCAACCACTACACCATCGGCCAACATGGTGAGGAACAAAGTTATATTAGTATATACACACACACACACACACACACACACACACTACACCGTTACAGCATCATCTAATGGCTTCACTATCTTTGTGTTAGTAGACATTATCCCATATGGATAACGCTTGAATCAGAACAACAGACACTCACAGAGCAGGTAGCATCACAATCACGCGATAAAATAAACCATAAAAATCTGTTCCTCAGGCTCGCCGGATGTTGCTGAATCGCATAGTTCATCAGCGTTCTGTCTCAGGGACTATTCTACCTTCGGCACATAACTGCTACATACCTGTATTCTAAACGTGACTCTGTAAGGTGCGGATCAGACTACACAAAGTCAGTCTAATTTTCACAACTGTCACTGGTGGCAAATTTTCAACATCAGCTAAAAACTATGACACGTCACACGAATCCACCCTCCACTTTTTTTTTTGCAAAGAAAAACCCTGTAAAATATATATATACGATTTGCAGTAATCTATTGCCGTATTTTTTTATTTACTTTTCCTGGAATAACTAGTTCAACTTGGATTTCCCACATAATCTCTCCTCTGATATAATACGAGACGTTCCCTCAACAGTGCGAGTCAGAAAGCTGATCTAGTTCATTATGCGCGTCAAAATAAATGATAAATCCCCAGGTTTAATTATTAAAAACCTCTAACAGGTAATTATGCTCCGATCTGACATGGAATGAATGCATCGTGGGGGAAACTGAAGGTTTTCACGTTCTCAAAAGCTTCACTATCTCAAACACACGTCCGTGTTTTAGCTTCAAACCAATAGAGAAGTCTGAAGTAGCGGCTGTCCCATGAACCAAAGCTGAGCAGCTCATGCTGGAATACACAACTAATTCCACCGGACCCACTGGACTCGAGACGATCAAATGGAGGTTACATGAAAATATACAGAGAATAAAAGTGCAAAAAGTCATTAAAGAAAGAAAGCACTTGGATTTATTTTATTTACATTTTAAGGGCAGGTTCAATACAAAACATGACACACAGCCAGTGCAGGGTCACGGATCCTCAAAGGGTTTCGTTGAGACCGTGCATTTTCTCGGCCGGCCGGCACCAAAAACCACCCAAAAAAAGTTGCTCTATTTCGCGGCTATATTGCTTACATGTGAGTGCACCCTTACACTTCGTAGCTATTTTCATAATTTAAAGACAATCAGCCCAATCAGAACAGAACCTGCTGCAGGTGGAACCAGTCATTTAAACCTGACATGACAACAGTTACTAGTGAATCTTACAACTTCTGTATCCCCGGGGTGAATACTCGCGAATAAACTAACCCCCTGCATTAGCTGACGCTTTCGACCAGGTATGAGTGAGGAATACAGAGGTCTAATAACTTCAATGGCTAACGGTGTTACCTAGAACGTTCCACGTCATTAACCTGTGTCACCCTGTAGGTGTGTAAAAGTCTTTGTAGTTCTGACAGTGTAACTGTATGCTATTTTGAAGACTTCCTGCTAAAGTACCTGTTAAACCTGAAGTCTTATAACGTGCCTTTTTTAGTGTCAGTTTTGGTTTGAACCAATTTGAATTTTCCTTTCAAATTTAATCCAGATACAGGGTTATAAACGTTGGTAACAGCGCCACGTTATCATCGGAAGTTAAACATATGCCAGTGTAATTTGAATGCAGAATGTGAAGCACATACTGATGTCATTCTACCCATATTCTACTTAAAGCTATATGCACAGATGTCTGCCAGAAATCCGACCAATGAGTGAGCAGTAGTGCTGAGAGAAAAGGACCATGTACGGCGTGATGAAACGGCTTGCCTCCAGGACCATAAATAAACGATAACAGAATACGAAAAAGAGATTGTGTTCTGCAGTTCTGTTCTATCGTCTGACTCAGATGGACGGCTGAATGCGAACATACCTGACTAATTCGATTGTTATTGAGTCATTCAAGTTTCTCCACCTTACGGGGTATTTCATCTGGTAAATATGCAACATGCCTCAGAAACGAAACACGTCTGTGTGCTTGAAACGGCTGATGGAGGTGAGCGGTTATGATTTAAATGGTGTCTTGGATCTGACATGTTCCCATACTTTACTCTCACTTGCTCAAGAAAGCACGCTCAATAGAGCTGTCATTCACTCAGTGTTTGACACGCAACGTCCCTGCTGCCCCTGCGTGAACTTTCCAACACACCGGACCTGTTTTCTGTATTCACGCCTACTGAAATAACTACAAGAAATATTCAATAATTACATCACACATGGCACAAGAATGTGTGTGTGATTTTATACTGAATGGTTTTGATCAAGTGCTTATTTCTAGGACTCCCGAGTCTCGAAGATAAAGCACTTCGATATGACACGCAATCAAAAGTCTCTTAAAGATCAGATCCTACTGAACATCGCAGAAGATTCAAGACTGAAACTATTTTCTAACTCACGACAGAGAAGCGGATTAACCAGAACGGAAATTTATCCAACCAACTCACGCTCATCATGAACAAAACCGATGCTTTCCCTTACAAAAAACGTCCTTCAATTAACCATGCCTTTAAAGTGTAATCGATAATAAAAAAAGAAGACAGACAACCCAAACAACTGAATTGAATTTCATTCCAAGGAGGATAAAATACACTGCTGTGTCGCGCACACGAATATGTTGTTGTTCCGCCCTTAGCCTTGCTTACAGCACGTAATCATCATGGCGTTGTTTCAACACACGTAAGCAACATTACACTTATTTCCATCCAGTGTTGGGTTCATTTTTCACCGACGCCTTGAATCGATGAGGCAAAAACTGAACCACTCCATAAAGTCTTCTCCAGCACATCCCGAAAACTTTCAAAAGGGTTAAGGTCAGGACTCTGGGGTGCCAATACATATGTGAACCACTCTTTCATTATCTGAATCCTCGGTTCCGCTTATTCGTGTTGCATTTGTGTGATAGAAATCACTGCTTGTGTGGTATTGGTTAAATTAAAACTGCACGCTGACAAATAAAAACAGCACCACGTCACTTCTGTCAGCACAAACATCACCATTAAAGCAGACAAAGTTGTTTTTTCTTTAATTCACTGGTTGTGTATATGATTTTAATGCTACATGCATAAACATACATTTCCAGCATGTGGCAGATTATCCAGAATAACTTACCGAAGTGCTTTTCAGTCTAGCGAAATAACCTTGTCGTGCTGGAACAAACAAAATAGAGGCTAAGAATACCGTCAAGGAGGTCAAACAAGAGATAAAAATAGCCATCAGAGACGGCAAAACCCCTCAGACACCCAGCACTTCTTGAGAATTTGCCCAGACAAAATATACAAGTTAAAGGTAATTCTGACAAGGTCAAAGGTCAAACAGAGAAGCCTATGCACAGCTATACACCATAGGAAGCCTGCATGCAAAATTTCAGAATGATGCACCCAGCAGTTCCTGAAATAAACAGCTTGGACAAAATAGGGACAGTGATGTTTGGAGTTTCTGGAGTTTCCCCCCCTTAAAATGTAGATATAGCATGCTTTCCCAACTTTCAGTCCAGTTAGTGATCTTAAATCAGAGCAGAATGTATACTTTTAAATTCCTTTGGTATTTGGTTTGTATTGTTTGCTCACCTGCGATATAATAATCAAAACCTGTGTTATAATCACAAACCACAAGGCAAAGACACTGAGGGTCATGTAGGGCTGAAAACATACACAAAGCTCATTCATTCACTGGTTAGAAATATAATGATGGCAAAAAAACAAACCTTCACCCAGGTGTGTGTGAAAATCGATCACTGAATCGACCCTGCAGTCAGGGAGAATAACACCACTTACTAGAGACACTGACTGTTTATATAAGGACAAGAATCGAAAATGTGATGCCTGGGTCTGCATTTCCGAGATCACCATCATTCCTTGTATCTGTACATTTATATACGTTTATTTAAAGCTGTAGGAAAAGTTCATTATGTGCTTAGTCTTCAACAGACCATCTGAAACATGCAAAGTGGAAAGCTGATGCACTTAAAATTCCACCAAGAGCTTGAATTATATAATAAATTCAATAAAACTACACATTTTTGAATGCATTTCAAAATATTTACACTTAAGTGAGAAGATCAGTTTGTAATGACTTCAAAGTCCAAGTACTGTCTTGTGCAGGAAACCAATTCGTCCATGTCATGTTTATGCCCAACCAGCTCTACGTCAGCCCAGCGGCAGTCCTCCACACTAGCGGCAGTCCTCCGCACTAGCACTGGTCATTACCCTGGTCACCTTGTTCCCCTGCGAAAGCTGGTGCTGACACACAGAAACCTTGCTCGAACACTCAAAGAAGCTCCACGTGTATGTAAAGCATAATGATAATTCAACTAGAAGCACTTGGAGTATGCAAACCTCTGCCAAGGCAGCTCAATTCCCTCCTTAAATTTAATTTCTGCTAAATATTATTTTCACAATTCTTCTTTCAACAAGCCCTATATATTTCATCATCCCCAGTCATCAGATCTGGAATGCTACCTTTGCTTTGGATTGTTACTTGGGCCATAATCCACTCCTCCAAAAAATAAATAAATAAAACAAAAAGACAAAAAATCAACACAATCTTGTCCTCTCTTTCTGCATAAACTGTTTATCAAAAACTGGAAAACATATCCTCCCTGTACAAGCGGGTTACCTAGGCATCCAGAGCCTCGAACACCCACACAATGAGCGAATTGCTTTATGTATGGAAGGCTGCAAAGACAAACTTTCAGCAGTAAAGCGATCAGCGACAAGCGCATCACTCACTTTCTGCGTCCATGAGCATTTACATCATCCTTTAGGTTCAACAAGCACAGAGCCATACGGGCTACATACAAACATAAAAGCAATCACATACAAAAACTTCTATTGTTATCATATAATGCAATATCTATTATTTTTATATATATCTACTGTACTAAATATTTCTACTGTTAATATCTGAGCTTGATGTGCCTTTCTATAACAGCTCTTCTTCCTTTTCTTTTATCTAACCTGAAAAATAAAGGTTTTAATCAAAAGATCCTTATCTTAAAGATTCTCTGAGTTCTTACGACCAATGCACTTTATGCCACGACGAAAGGAGTCTATTGGAATGGGCGTGGCCTCTGACGACCCTGCCCCATTGTCCAGGGCAAGATGGGTTGTGATGACTATTAAAACTACATGTAGACACCTTCACAGTCACCAGATCTCAACCTAATCAGAGATTACGAGACATTTTGAAATGAGGTTTTGGAGAGTGTTCTCCACCACCATCATAATCAGCATGATCATCATCATCCTCCTCCTCGTCCTCATCACACCAACAGAGGGCATATGTCCCTGATGAATTCCAGAGACGCTTCCGGAGAATCTGTGCCAGGCCACATTGAAGCTGTTCTGGTGGCCGGAATAAGACAGCATGTTAGTTCATTTGTCCCCCATCTGTATGGAAGCAGAACTAACATCTGGAAAGGCATGAAGACAATACAGAAGGGATTCTGCAGTAGCATGTGGATGCAACTAGTGTTAGTGGAGGGATTTTCTGATAACCATCAAATGATTGGAATTGTGCAAGCAGAATTTGTGATAGAGCAGAAATATCAAGTACATTTAAAGGCATATAAAATACACTCTATAAAAGTGTACTGTCAAGTCACACACTTAAAGTGGCCAACGGTTTTGCCCAAAAAAATAAAATAAATAAATAAATAAAAGCTCTCTATCTTAAAACCAACACCACCCGAAGCCGTGCCTGATTGAAGAACTGCAGAACCTACAAGCCGCTCTTTATCCCTTCAGTGGTTTTGATATGGAGTTCATGCTAATGCACCTACGTCTACATCACTCTAGAGGGAAAAAGTCAGACCTGAAGAAATGCAGATATATGCAGCGCTTTTAACATTACATGTGGCCTCCTCTCACCTCTCCTTTCTTTTGTTCATTTTTTCCAGCGCTAACGTTGTTTTTCCCCAAACGCAGAATTGCGAGAGAAGCTGTGGAATGTACAGCTGTTTGGCACATGGACACAGCCAAGCGGATAACTTTCGCTTTTGTAAAAGTCTCGGACCCGCTGCACCGTATCAGATCCCATCTGGTTTCTGACCCTGTACCAGCTCATGCTTTAGGCATGGAACGGTAGGTAAAGGAGCAGATACACAGTGTACCTCCCTCCCCCAGTCTCTGCAAATTAAAACCAGCTTTTACAAGCTTTTGCAAAGCGGGAAAAGGCCGAACCTGAAAAGCACTAACGCTGCCTGTCAGAATCCTGTGGGACACAAACACACGCACACACACACACACACACACACACACACACACTATCCTGACAAAGACGGAGTTTGATTTAATGCAGCGCGTGACGCATCTAAGCTGCACATCACTGTGCAATTAAAGCACACCTGTGGCCGACTCTTATTTAAAACGTGTTAAAAAAAATAGCTCACCATGTCTACAGCAGAGAATATCGGCAGAGGTGTCTAATCAGATTTCACGTCCAGGCTATTAGGGTATCCCTTGCAAATGCTTCCCAGCAGACAACTCCTACTTCCCACTTGTGACGCTGGGATTACGAGTACCTCACGTTCAAGTGTGGAAGTGGTGGGTGAGTGTTCATCATGCTTATCTGACAGTGGTGCCTCAGTGGTTAAGGCCCTGGAAAACTGAATAGAAGGTCAGGATTCAAGCCCCGGTACCATAAAGCTGCCACGGTTGGGCCCTTTAATGCTCAACTGCTCCGCTGTATACGGGAGATAAAACTGCACGTTCATCTGCTTTATTATTGAAGCAAAATTTCAGGATATCATTTCTGTTCCCATGACAACAGCACCGCACTAGCAGACTCGTCCATTTGTTATAGATAGAAAGAGAAATAGCGTTACTCTATATCAGGTCACATGACACAGATCGTAGATTAATATAAAGTTCACAAGCAAAAGCTAATCATAGTTACACAGACAAAAATAAAAATAATTTAGTATCCATTACTAAACCACTCCTCTTCTCCGCCGTGTTGAAATGCTGAAGGTCACTCCAACTCGGGAACTCGGCAACCAAAATTACTTCCAATAAATTCCGCTTGAAATTACGACTTGAGGGGCGCTGACGTACAACCTCCAAGTTGCCAACTTGTATTTGTCGTAATTAATTTAATTAATTTAAAAGGCAATAAAAAATAAAAATACATGTATGCATATCAACATCTGTACAGGAGCAATGTAACTCAATGCACCTCATGGTGGTGGTAGAACCACAACACCCTAACTGTAGCACATACACATGAATTCCACCACCTGCTGCACAACACACATCAGCCGAGTCGCGCCCCGGCTAACGGAGTGATTTTTACTTTGTGGATTACTCAACACGCACGACGGAGAACAGACGAGCTTTTCAGAATCGGGAGTATGCAGGTACAGTGTGTAGAATCTCCCAAAGCCAAAACAAGCTGTCCCATCACTGTCCAGGTAAAGCACATACCCGGATGATACGTGAGAACCCGTGGCTGGGGTTACCATGGTCATTCCAGCAGAATTTAGGACCGTCTTTCCCAAAAATATAGGCGGAGGTAAATATGCACTTTCCTTGGAAACCTGAGCCGTCATGTCTACTGGCAGTAACTGCGAACGCCTATGGGGCAATCACCGTTCCATGTACATTTTTACCTCCACAGAACTCTATGGTAACATCCTGGAAGCCACGTATACCTAACGGAGGGACTGACGGTTGCAATGGTGGAACTAATTCAGAACGTGACAACAGTAATTTTCAACGTGACCAAACTTTCCATGAATGAAAACCACGCCCTCCCGGTTCTCAAGTTAGCTCCCTGGTTCTAAAGTATCACAACAAAAGTGTGTGGAGCACTTACGAGATGATGCCGGTTGACACCCGGAAGGCTAAAAATCACCCTAATGTGAAGTAATTCTAGCTATGTGAGCCCGACGCTTACAACGACTCCATCATCTTGCGGATCATCAAAATGAAAAAAAGTCAAGACAGATACGAATAAAATATTCCGTAAAAGATGCAAAGACAAACCAGCAACCTATCGGCTTTTCACTGAGGTGGCAAACAATGTGCTACATATGAAACTTTAAATCTTAAACACATTCTACTCTTTATTCTGTATTAAGGCATTTCATACTTTGAACCACCTGCTCACTAGATTTCTGGACAATCCAAACACAGAACTGGGCAACACCTCTGGAGCTCTCACTCGTCTTTTGGCTGGTTAATGAATTAATCATTTATCCATGGGCACGGGTGGAAATGAACGCTCACCTGCTCACCCATGGCCAATAAATGGACTGTAAAATGAATTTAAATAACAAGTAACTCATCCTCCTGGCATCCTGACAAAAAATGAGTCGAGTTCTTGTTAATGACGGACTAGTCCAACTTTCCGTAGATCAATGTTTAGGACACATTTACAACCTGATACGTACAAGTTGTTATGCGCCTTTTAACAGAGAGTTCGTGTGAGTCAAATAACACAAATACTATTCGCTGTAGCCTATGCCATGGGACTTCCATCGACTGAATGCAAAAAATGTGCTTTCATTTAAATTTTTAGAGAACACTGCTTGTTGGATAATCCCGGGAAAAAAACACCTGATGCAAGAGCATTCACCTTTTTCATTAGATTTTTTTTTATGGGTGGCACCGTGGCGTAGTGGTCAGCATATCTGCCTCACAGCAAGAAGGTCCTGGGTTCAGTGAGGGCGTTTATGTGTGGAGTTTGCAGGTACTTCCTGTGCTTGTGTGGGTTTCCTTCAGGCACTCCGGTTTCCTCCCTCAGTCCAAAGACATGCACATTGGGCTAAAATTGGCTGTCTGAGGGTGAATGGTTAGCCCTGTTATAGACAGGCGAGATGATCACGGTGTACCCCATCTTCGTTCCAGGGTTGGCTGAGATAGGCTCCAGCCTCACCGCAACCCTAGTGGGAAGCGGTTCGGCAAATGGATGGATCTCAGTTTTTTCCTCCCTTGTTTTCATGCCTTTTCCATTACCCATAATTTCAAACTGCAGACTCACTCAATCTCGATCACTCATTTGCTGAACCTATTAGGGTTGTTGCCCATCCCAGCCAACTCTAGGTGAAGGCAAGGTACACCCTTAACAGCCCGCCAGTCCATCGCAGGGCCAACACACACACACAAAATCGTTCACACTTTGGGGCAATTTAGAACAGACAGTTAGGCTGATGTGCATGTCTCTGGCGTGTCAGAAGAAACCAGAGTATCCGGAGGAAACCCATGCAAGTCCAAGGAGAACACGCAAACTCCACACAAGGACGTTTTTGCTGTGGGGCGGATGCTCTGACCACTCCACTGCCCAAACTGCTAACTGAGCAGGATAAATGAAAGTCGGTTAGCTCATACCTGATCTGCCGTCATATGATTTTCACATCAATGTCAGAATCATCTTATGGGCATCATGAAGGTGTACAGTATTATACTAACACGATCTTTTAATGGGAGTTTATTCATTATAACCACAATACGAAACTCAAATGCTTTCCGAAATTTAGATCTTTATTGCCTTTCTAATCAACATCAAATCCTCCCCATCCTCTGAACAGCTGTGATGTTCTCATATATTCATACCAGAAACCCAGTGTAACCCAGTGAAAGGGCAAACACAGGACATCTGCATGGGGCATCCACATTTCATTCTTAACATCTTGAAATTATTATTTATTTATCTATCTGTTTGTGTTTATCTGGGGGAGGGGGACAAAAGGAGGGTAAAAACTTACAACCAGTACAGTAAAATATGTCCACCACTGTGGGATGTAGGGGAGGGGAAAGAGGGGAGGGGAGGAAGGGGGAAGAAGGGGAGGGGGCGAGGCGGGGTAGGGGAGGG
>JBCNYH010000027.1:23796997-23815255 GCA_039654325.1 Tandanus tandanus
TATATATGTATATAGTTTGTATACAATATGCTACAGAAGATAAGTCTAATCAGTATATTAACCTGGTATAGGGTCTGTTTCTAAATAAATATTGTAATTGCAGAACAAAGCTAAAGTAATGGATCAGGATGACTTCAAAACTAAAAACACATCTTCATTTTTATTCATTGACATTTAATGTTTTTATCTTGGTCAAGATCCAGTGGCTGTCCATGGAATACTGGGCAGGAATTCACTCTGGATGGCTTGCCAGTGACAATTTATAATTTGTGATTCGGAGGAAACCCACAGGGATACAGGGAGAGCATACGAAACCGAGCATACACAGTAACCTGAGCTCTGGATCAAACTGGGGACCCTGGAGCTATGAAGCAGCAACTCTACCCTGTGTACCACCGTGCCATATTTAGATGCCTTAGTACGTCCTAATTCTGGTAAGAACAGGTATGTCATCTCAAGTACATGTGATATTAGCTAGAGTGAGCTTTCTGAAGCAGTCTAATGCATTAAAAATAATTATTTAATTGTAACGGGTAAAAACCAAACAAATCTGTGTGTACGTTTAACAAAGTCTCATCACCCACACCAGTTCCACTCCAGTCCACACCGCATCAACCTTGAGGTTGATGGAATCATAAACCAAAGACAAAGCAGAGCAGGAGCGCCAAGAGCATGCATGAAACCCTCCATCAGATATCGGGCATTATTAGCAAGCAATTTTTTTTTCTCAGCATGTAAATGAAAGTACACAGAAAAAAAAACAATTCAATTAATTAATTAATAAAAACCTTGCTGTGAATGTCTTGACTCATTTGAAATGTCATTATTAAATTAAAACGGAATCTGTCATTGCATCAAGACTGACATTCCTCAATACTAGGGCTGGGTGATATGATCAAAAAAATTATATGATAGTATTTTTGACAGTTTCATGACAAAAATATTTATCACAATGTAGACTATCAGATTTGGCACTACCTAAAAACACAGCTCCCCATAAAGTGTTTGTGGGCTGGGTTTCTTTTCCATTCATGATTAATTACTTATTCTGTCAATATTTTAAAAGGTTAAGCTGTGTTCTCCGGAAAGAAGAGAAGAAAAATACTCTACAATTTTAAAATCTATAAGTTTAGTTTAATTTGTTGTTGGCTCAGAAAATCTGTCTTACTGTACATTCCCAGATGTTGGCACAGAGCACACTACCAATCAGTATCTTGATGCATAACAGCCAATCAGCATCAAGGTGCATATGGACACCGGACAGATGTACAAGCCATGCAAAATCAAGCTGACTGTTTCTTAAGTATGGTGCTCTGCTATTATGCTATACAAAAGCATGACAGCACATAGCATTCAGGTGCATTCACATACTCTTGTGCACACCGGCAGTCAATTCGGGCTTCTCAGACACCTGTCATAAACCCGTGCAGCTCAAAAGACAAGGTGCTTGTTCATTATTTTGCTCTTTGCTCTGGAGCTCTACCACTTTACTTGACTTATTTTTGATCCTGGTGTTTAGTTCTTGCTTTCTGTATGATTTTCTTTCTGCTGCTTACTCCAGTTTTATGTTAATAAAGCCCTGTAGTGGCCCACTAATTGCTCCTCAATCTGCTGTTACTGCCCACAATAAGACTGTAACATAATCGGCCTAATATTTCTTATGCTATCTCTATGTACCATGCTCCATTATACATACTTTTATAATATTTTATTTTTTCTTTAACAACACAACCGAACAGGAGTACAAGAAAGGGTAAAATATAAATATTTATATTTACTTTTAAAGAAGCCCAAACTAGTGCTTTGATTTAAACTTAATATCAAAGTATTAAACTTAATAGTTTGATTTATAGATTTAATAATTTTAATACAGTAGTCTGTCCTGAGCTGATGATGTACATGTGGTACTTTTCATACTATGTATATTCTATTGAAACTACTGCTTTAAACAGACCAGTGACACATACTGTCACAACGTTTTCCACGCCATTCAAAAAGGAGGCTGCCGTAAAAATACTTTCATAGACCTCCGCTTTCACCTTGCCTCTGAGGGTGGGACTAAAAGTGACTGGACCCCCCAGGTAGCTTTTGATGCTGCTGCCATCAGCTCAGGATGGAGAATATCTGCATGTAGAATACAACCTGAAGTCTCTACTTTCAAAAATTAAAACAAAAACTCTGTACTGACCAGTTCTTTGACACATGTCGATAGTATCACTCCTGATAGTCTCGCGCACCAGATGTTTGTACACGCACGCATTGTGTAGATCATAGGAGTCAAAATAGCGGATGGGTCTGGCGACACTTCTGTACATGTACATGTAGTTACAATAGCTGCTGTGAGAGGGAGACAAAAGGACCAGCTTGGCGCAAAAAAAGTTCCGGTTTTAAAATTCATTGCGCACTCAGCAAGTTAAAACCAAATCGTGAATATTAACATTGGCGGATCCGTGAAACAAGGAATAAAAAAAGAATGGCTTAAATTTTGATACTAATGTTATTCAGTTGGCTGATAATAACAATGTCATATCCTAATAATGATTTATCAATATATCACCCAACCCTACATAACATTCCTATTAGCTTCAGTGTAGTTATTGGACAATTTGTAGTAGTTAATGAATTACATTTTTAAGACAAGATAAACAGCTGGAACGTTATGGGATTATTTATCAGTCTGTTGTATACTACTAAAAACAGTATGTACCAGGATGATTTAAGTTAAAACAAGTCAAATGAGACAAAAGCAAATATTTTCCATATGCAATTTTAAGTAAACTCAAGTCAATGGTTTTTCCAGTTCATGGAGAGCTGCAGGTTAGTACTGTGTGTGTGTGTGTGTGTGTGTGTGTGTGTGTGTGTGTGTGTGTGTGTGCGCGCAGAGTGCAGGGACGTGCAGAGTGAACACTGGCGAGCGTGGGATGGTGGAGCTGTGCATTACAATCACTCTCACTGTCACACTAGGATAGTTTATCATGACATCACACTATTTGGGTCATCATAAGGATATAATTGTGCAGCTGATAAAAGGCCTTGTGTGATTTACGGAATACCAAAGAAATTAGCAAATGCATCCAGGCCTGATGATGGAGTATTGAGACCTAGAGAGGTTATTGACTTACTTTCAATGACATCACACACATACTGGAAACACCTGCTCCTCTGCTCAGTCATGCAACTATACAAACAGCCAATCAAGTTAATCAGCCAATAATTCTGTCAATCAATGCTTCTATTAGAGTCCGAACTGGATTCACATGATTTACAAACAGGTTTGAGTTGAGGCTCCTAATTCCCATGATTCCCATTTTATCCCTTTAAAACCTTTAAATAGCTGCTTTATGCCTTTTAAAGCAACCCAAATCCTTACGCCATGGCAGGAGAGGACATTAAAGTCATAATGACCAAATTGCAGGAAAATCACTGTCTAATGTAAGATGGATTTTGAAGTCATGTGTGTTTTCAAAGCAATGTTTTGTAGCCCTGTATCCCAGCATCCTCAGCCACTCTGCACACCCCTCTACGATGTTAAGCAAGGTGGATGTCTGTACCTCACTTTCTTTGCTTTTCCTGATTGCTTGCGCTTGGGCAAAGCTCTGCTGCGGAAGTATGGTGTGATTGACAGGGCCTCCAGCGCAGAGGTGGGCGGCGACCCTTTCTTATACACATGGTTTCTTAATGGGAGCCAGTGAGAGAGGCATGAAAGATTGACTGAGATTCAGTTCAGATGATTTACATTGTTCTCTAGCTGCCGTATGTGAATATACTGAATGTGTGGAGGAATATAACTCACTAGTGAACAGGATACGTTTATACCAGGTGTGAATGACAGGGTTGTTTGGAACTTAACTTGATGTCTGAGCCCCTGTATTAGGACTTTAACTTTCCTAAAATTAAACTAGCTATCTAGTAACCTAGCTACATTTAGCAAGGTCGATAGCCTGCTCATATTTATTTAAGCTACTTGTCATGTTTAGATTTGCCGACAGCTAGGTGGATAGGGCAGCTTACAGCAGAGGACAAAAACAAGTATCATATCTAATTCCCAAGCTATTTAATCCACACTCTGTTTTCATGAGAAAAGTCTAATGATCACATATGATTTGCAATGAGCGTCTATGTGATTTTGACTTCTAATACTCAATGGCTGGGACTCTTATATCTTCCACTTGAAAGAAAGAAGTAGAAAAGTGTTACTGGTTTGAGCAGCTCCTCAACTGGAAAGTGGCAATGGAAAGGGGGGATCTGGGTGTACCTAGATTGAGCAGTCAAAGCAGTTGAAATGGTTGAGGCAGCAAGCGACAGGTGGCGTGGCCCCTCAGGGGGGAGAATAGGGGCCTCATGGGCCTCGTGAGCCACAGGACCATCTTGAGATACAGCCTGTGGCTCAGGGGGTGACACAAAGCTGCAGAAGACAGAGTTATAAAAGAGTTATGAAAGCCAGTGGATCAGTGACTGATGAGGAAAGCACCTGTGGGGTCTGGAAATGTAATTTTATGGCTTGCTTCTAGCTGACAAACACAGAACCAAATATATCCCAGCTTGACTGCTACAACAGGGACAGCTAAGGCATAAAATGCAGAGCAACAGATTAAATGTTTATTCCTTCAGCTTCAATCACAAATGATTCCTGAATTAATCAGTGTATGAGCTCCACGCTGCCTGAAAAAGAACCATTAATGTAGCAATAATGAAACAGTGATGGTGCATGGAAGCAGCATGGCCACTGTAATTGCTATTAAAATCAAGCTGAAGATGTTAAGAGTAATACATCATAACTTACAGCATTGTTTGGACTGGAGGACTGACTTTCAACTGCAATCATCTGTTCTAGGACTACAATTTTATTCTCAGGCTTCTCATAGGAGCCATTCCTCTGATTGCAAAAAATATTGACTATATGATGTTTAATAGAAATAGTTTTCTAATTAAAAGATTTAGAAGTAAAATGATTTAGTCTATAAATCTATAATCATTTTTAGATTTAGGAAGTACTAAATTCCATCATACTTGAAACGTTTAAAGTAAAATCCATGGGTCTTGACCTGCTGTACATGTACACATGTTGAAATATTCACATCATGAATCACAAAAACATCACAATTTTATCTTTAATTTAAAAATCAAACATCACACAAAGATCTCAATGACAATCCATGGAAAAATAAGCAGTGATACAAAAGAACACACGCAAATTTGAAGCATGCGGCATTACCTGACATGACTAGAGCCTACAGAAGCTGGTTCAGCAGTCTGCTCTGGTGCCTGATTGGCTACCTGCAGTTCAGCGGAAAGCTGGCTGGGCAAAGCTGCCGAAGCAGACAGAGCGACAGGGGCCGTGCTGGTGGAGACCGCAGCATGCTGGACAGGCGTACTGTATAGGTCGTTAGGATGCATTGAAATCAAATTAAAAGCCAAAGTCTTAGATATGATATGAGCAGCTGCTTGAATATAAACACACAACAGCAATTCTTTCACATGCTTTAATCAGCAAGATCATTTCTGCAAGGCATCTGTTCAAATATCATGCAAAATTAGAAGCCCAAGTATCCTCAGCCCAGTGCTACGATGTCCATCAAGGAAGGAGGGAAGGAATGGGATTGAAAGCAGAGAAAAGGACAGGGTGAAAGAAATTTAAAGAAACTACCAGTGCTAACAACAACCAAGGAAATCCAATGAACATCTAGTGAAGAACTCAGTAACCTACGCGGTAACACGAATGCACAGCACAGAAGTTATGGTTTACCCAGATTTTGAGAACTTATTATAGATTGTGTGGATTGAGGTGATGGAGTTCTACAGTGCATGGCTGTAAAATTATTGGCACCCTCTGTAAATAAAACCAGTATGCTGCATAAAATTTCTGTTTTTGGATGCATTGGACATTTGCATCCAAGTCACACAAGCCCTGCCGGCACGACCAATAAAGTGACCTTGAAACAAGGTCAAGGTCATCCATATACAAATCCCACCCTATTCGCCCCTGAGGGGACCCATACACCAAATTTGGTGATTCTATGCTATTTCCTTCCAAAATAATCGCACTAACAAGTCTTACAAATGGAACCCATTTCTATAGCTTCCGTTCCACTTACCTTAGGTGGCACCGGGAGCTAATAAGATGAATAGATGATTGTGGTAGTTATGGCAAATATTCAAACAGAAATAGATGTTTGTCATTTTTTTGTCCTTTATTTGTGTGTTGAGCCTGATGCATCTAGAGTACCCACCTTTACATCAATTTCACAAGGGGATAAAATGTCTAGAACAGGGGTGTCAAACTCATTTTCACGCAGGGCCAGTGTATTTAAACTAAACTTAAAGGAGATCGAGGGCCAAATATTCACTGAAAGGGCAACTATGGCAAAATGATTCGTTTAGGCATTTGTCCTCTTTTTCTTTATTCACGTGCATTTTCTGACAACACTTCACATCACAGCAGTGATAAGCTTGCATGCAATCATTCCTGAGTCATGAATGACTAGCTGTTTACTTGAAGTAGGTGGCTGCCACCTAGTGGAAGGATGATGAATTAGGTTTCATGGTGATGGTTGATGCAAAGAATGTTTGCGGGCCTTGAGTTTGACACCTGTGCTCTAGAAGCTTATTGTAGAAATGTGAGGTGGGCTAGGACAACCCACCAGATTTTGCTGTGCCCAAATCGCAAGTAAAATTTTGTTTTTCTGCCCATAAACTACTTTTAGTAGTTTTAGGGTTGTTATCATGGTTAGCTTGCTAGTCAATTGTGCTTTCTTCACACAGTGAATGGTATGTTTGGTGTAGGTTTTTTATTTTTATTTTTTTGCAGGGGAGAACACTAATGAAGTACATTTACTTGAGTAGTGTACTTAAGTACATTTTCCATGTATCGGAAATTGATTATTATGGTTAGATGTGTGAAGAGCTACAGTACACCACAGAGGAGCTGAACGTGTTGAGATGAAAAGAGCAAGAGAATGTATGAGAGAGAGAGACACAGACATAATTTTTTTTGTTTCCCAGGGGGATTTCACACGAGCAGCCAATAGAAATGTCCTTCAGAGGTACTTTTTACTTTTTACTTCCGAGTACATTTCCGAGTCTGTACTTAATTACTTTTACTAAAGTAAAGATGATGAAACAGTACTTCTACTTTTACCAGTCGGTTGTTCAATCCCCACTATCACCACTGTTGGGCCTTAATTTAACTCAATTAACCCTCAATTGCTCACTTGTATAAAAATAATAATTGTAAGTCGCTCTGGATAAGAGCGTCTGCTAAATGCTGTAAATGTAAATGATCAGCTAAGTGAAGAGTGATGATGAGCATGTATGTGATTTTTTTTTCACCCCTCATATCATCATATTTATGTGGTAACCTGGGAAAACTTGCCTGATTGTGGCTGAATTCTTGAGGAGAAAAAGAGATTGGACCAGAGTTTGTTTTGCCTATAGCATTCCTTATAATGTTTTCACTTTAAGTACTGTATATTTAACTAAATATTAACTTTAAAAAAAAAAAAAAAAAAACCTTACTAAGTCATCTAAGTCGAATAAGCCATCTTCCTGCAAAAATCAAGTTTGGGTAAGACAACAGTTTAGCAAACATGCTAGAGAAAAGATTCAGTCTGCATCAAGGTCTCTAAAACCTTGCTTTAATCATACAGTCCACATCAGGCTTTAACCATGTTATTAAATATATGACTTTCAAGTGGCACGGTGGCGTAGTGGTTAACGTGTTTGCGTCACAGCAAAATGGTCCTGGGATCGAGCCCCTTGCCCGGCGAGGGGGTTTTTGTGGGAGTTTGCATGTTTTCCCCATGCATGTGTGGGTTTCCTCCGGGTGCTCCAGATACCTAACACAGTCCAAAATGAACATTATGATTACTGGCTGTTGCAGATTGTCCCTAGGAGTTAATGTGTTTGTGAATGGTTTTGTGTTTATTCTGCCATGGTCTGGTGAGCTGTTCTGCGTGTACCCCGTCTTCGCCCAGAGTCAGGTGGGATGGGCTCCAGCCTCCTTGCGACCCTAATAAAGGTCATGATGTGACATGACAAAATGGCTGTCAAAACAACCACAACGCTCCAGCATTACAGTTGGTATGAAACTGGAAGTGACCAGATATAAAAACGCTAGAACTTTAATTTTAGGTGTACTACATGCAAACTAAAAGTCTACAAGTTTCAGAACTATATGTTGTACAAAATGTCTAAATCTTCACTTGAAAAATTTTCCCAGGTTACCACATGGTCATTTATTTCTCTTGAAAAAGCATGGGCTTCAACTGTCACCTCATTTCTCTATTAAAAAAAAGTTCTGATGAGAAACAGGGAATTTTTTTTAATCCAGCCTAACAGAGCTCCATGACAGCATGGACAATGCACTTTTGATTTTGACTTTTCCATGTATTTGAAGTCAGAGTGCGAATAACAGACAAATGAGGGACGCTTTGAGAAAATCTGCCTTTCTTGCACAACAGTGAACATAAATGTGTCATTGCTTCTTTCCGACATATACTTACCTCCACAATTAATGCAGTCCATACTGATTTTATTAGCATTACCTGTTATTTAATCCTTTAGCAAGACAAGAGTATCATCTATTATAATATTAGATGATGCATGCTCTTCTTTGTCCGTCTTTGCACAGGGTGCCAATAAATACGCAGCACTGTGGCTTTATTTCTCTCTGAACAAAGCTACGGCTCAGAGACACTGTAATCTATCAAAACTGTTCACCATGGCTGGGAAACAGTGCACTAAATGAATATGTAATATAAACCTTTTAACATTACCTCAACACAGCATAGATCATAATGAGAAATAGATCTAAAGTATATATTATTTTAAAGTTTTCCTAAGTGGAGCTGTTACTGTTACAGATTCAGTTTGGTTTTTTTGGAACATGCAACACAGCCAGTGGATGTGAGAGAGAGTGAAGGGATGTGTGGGTAAAAAAGAAAGATAGTGGATATAAGTGCAACAAGGAAAGAAAATCATCTCTGTGATTACATTTGGATTAGGAAAATCTTAAAGATTATAATCTGGGCACTTCAGGTGAACTACAAACCAAATTTTAGTGGTTAAAACAAATTGAGTAAAACAGTATACTGATGGTGCCGAGGCAGAGCAGTGAGGATAAACGACAGGCATTTAGCAGCAGCAGCCTGGTGGTGGACTGATGGCTGACCCTCTTAGACATAACCACCACTTCAAATTCTCTCCTTCTACCCTTCTTTTTTCTTCAACCCACATTAAATATGAACAGAACCCTTGAAATCATGAAAGTTATACGATTTCTATACTGGTGTCACGAGAAAAATAAGAGCAGATAGAAGATGATGGCTTCTGGTCTTCACAAATCACTTCTCTGGGGTGAACCTAACGGTTTATTCAGTGCTGAAGTGTTCTAGATAACTAGATGTGTAGGATGAGTGTGTAAGCTGTGAGTGTATGAGGTGTATTCAGTAGGTGTGTATGTAGGCTATGTGTTGTCATAGTGGAGTGGAGGCAGAATGACAGTAGGGAAGAGATGAGAAGCTCAAAAAGGACACAAAAGACAGGAAACAAGAGCAGGAACTATTTCTAATTCAACATCAACTCAAAGAGCTCACTGTTGTTACTACTACTACTATTGCACTAACATGCACAAACACACAGAAACACACATATAAAAGGTGCATGAGAGCGAGCAAGCTATACAACATGGAAGAAAACTTAAGTATTAAGTATATACTTAAGGGTTGTAACAATACACAAACAAAAATTATATACACTATGATACAGTGCTGCTTAGATATATTTGTGATTTTTGCTATACTGTATTAATCCCGCAAGGGAAATTATTGCCTCTGCATTTAACCCATCCAAGTGAGCGCGCACGCGCACACACACACACACACACACACACACACACACACACTGAGCACACACACTCGGAGCAGTGGGCTGCCACACACACTGGGGGCATCTGGAGAGCATTTGGGGGTTAGGTGCCTTGCTCAAGGGCTCTTCAGCCATGAATGTGGTGGAAGGGAAGGTGCAGGGAAAAAGAGCACTGCTTTGGTTGCCAGTGGTTTTAATTGTCAGTTGATTAAAACATTCAACATGTTTTGATGAAAACAGGTTTGGGTGATCCGATCGAAGTCTTAGCAGCCTTTACCCCAAAAAACAAACAAACAAACAAACAAAACAAAAAACTGTATTAGCATTATATGTGGCCCATTAACATTAGCTCAGGTCTGCTGTGCAGGGTTGCCAGGTCTCCTCAATAATTCCACCCCTCAAAAACTGCACAAACAGCCTATAAACAAGCCAAAATAATAATAATAATGTCAAGCAGCACTGCTTTTATTGAATACACCGCATCATTACAGTCCTAAGAAATAGCCAGACAGACAGACAGACAGACAGACAAAGACAAAAAGATAGATATACGTATATAGATAAGACAGATCCGACCATCCCCTTCCACCAGCCAAGGCCACTGTACAAGCACTGTATGAGATTGTTAACAAAAGAAATATTCATTCATTCAATTACTTATTTACCGAATTGCTTAATCCTACTAAAGTCACGGGGAGGGTGGATCCTATCTCAGCCAACTCAACGGTGAAGGAGTGCACCCTAAACAGTCCTTCACAGGGCCATAACTCACACAACCATTCATATTCTCACTCACACCTAGGAGAATTTTGAACAGCCAGTTCGCCTAATGTGCATCGTGGGAGGAAACTGGATCACCTGGAGGAAACCCATCCAAGCACAAGGAGAATATGCATACTCCATATAGAAAAGCCCTCACCAAGCTGGAACTTGAACCCAGGACCTTCTTCCTGTGAGGCGAACATGCTAACCCAGGGGTGTCAAACTGAGGCCACATCACAAAATTTCTAGGTCACCAAAGGCCGAATAATCACTGAATATCCATTTCAAAAAGGGCGTTAAATGAAATCTGCAATGATTAGTTTAGGTATTTGTTCTCTTTTCCTTTGTTCACTTTCCTTTTCTGACAACACAATCTTTCTTGAGTCATGAATGACTAGATGTTTATTTGAAATTGGCTGCTGCCACCTAATGAAAAGGTCATGAATTGCGTTCATGGTAATGGTTGATGCAAAGAATGTACGATAATCATATTCTTTAAAAGCTTTAAATTGGCGAACAGGATTTGGCCTGCAGACCTTGAGTTTGACATGTGCTAACCAATACGCCATCGCAAAAAATATGGGCAGTTAAATTCTGAATGTCTGTGGAGCTCAATTATTTTTTGGGTGAGAAAAATGTAACCAAAAGCCTGAACACAACAACAACAACAACAACAACAAAATAAACATGATGATGGCACGAAAAATGAATGCACTCAACATTTTAACAAATATCTGCAATTTGTAAATTTATACTGCTAGTACAACATATCACTTTTACTTAGTGTAGGTTTTAGTCTGTAAGAAAATGGAAACCAAGTCGTTTTAAGCAGTACCGCCCCACCTGCTGACTAACGTTCCAAAGTACATGTGGAGACTGCTACTCTTTGAGACCTGAACTGTTCTTGTAACAGTTTCATACTATCAAAAACAAGACATTTAACAAGGGTCATTGTTTTTTCAGTGTCTGGATGGAACCTACAGCTTACTGAATGCTCCACACAGTCACGCTCATTGTCACAATTTCATTATTTAACTTCAGTTCTGGATTACCATTCTGCTGCGCTTCTGATCTTTTTCTTTCTTTTGAAAACTATTTGGATGTACTTATTTTTATCTGTCTAATAAACCATTAAAGCCTTAGTAAGAGTCCTTACAGCCAAATTACACTGAAATTAATCACTGCTAAACTACCTTGCACTAATATCCCAACATACATGAGGTCTAGCTTAAAACCATAAAACCCCATAACAGAGTCACCTTTTCATTCATTCATTGGCTTAATCGTTTAAACCTACTATGGTCGCAGGGTGGCATGGAACCTATCTCAGCCGACTTTGGTCGAAGGCAAGGCACACCCTGAACATCTCACCCAAATAACAAATTCAAGTACATTATAAAACAAACACACAGCTGTCAAACCAATGACAAAAAAAACAAAAAAAACAATGAATTTATAAGGAGTGGGGATTTATAGGGGTTATAAAGGTGGATAGCACCAAGGTACTTCAGAATCGCAGAAACAAAGGGTGTAACTCCAATTTTGGTGCATGACGGTATCCTATAAAGCCTTATATAATAGTCCACAAAAAAATCTGTTTTTACAAAACTGTTTGTAAAATTTGATTGGCGGGTAGAGGAAAGCTTTTAGCTGGCTGCTAGCCTGCTGCTCCAGGACAACGTGTCCATCCTCACAGCACAGAAGCAGGCAAATGCAGGGACAATCTTTCTGTGATGTTGTCTGGCTGAGGCAGAGAACTTTTTGAAGTATCCTCGTATATACATAGCAAACAATTTAGAGATGAATGAAAAAACAACACTGGGAAAGAAATGACTGAGTGTAAGTTTAGAGAGATATTTGATGGGATCCAAGTTAATGGATGACTACAGATGAATAAAGAAAATACAAAAAAAAAGCATTAAAAGTTATCTATATCTATCTCAGGTCATCAATCTACTGCAGGGCTAACACAGACACAAACAACCACTCATGCTAATGTGTATAATGGTAGTACGGTGGCGTAGTGGTTAACACGTCTGCCTCACAGCAAGAATGTCCTGGTTTTGAGTCCCGGGCTTCTGTGTAGAGTTTGCATGTTTTCCCCATGCAAGTGTGGGTTTCCTCCTTTGAACTGGCTGTTCAAAATTGCCCCTAGATGCGAGTATGAATGTGAATGGTTGTGTGTGTTTGCCCTGTGATGAATTGGTAAACTGCTGAGTATGTCCAGAGCCTTTGCCTGAGACCCTGGATGCATTAAGCAGTTCAGCAAATGAATGAATGAAGACTTAATAATGGATTTAGTGTGTGTGTGTGTGTGTGTGTGTGTGTGTGTGTGTGTTAGGGGTTTTGTACAGTTAATTAAAATATTGTGCAATAATTCTCCACAATGTTCCGGGTGGTGAAGGGGTTAATGTCTGGCACGGACAAACAAATGAATTATGCCGTATTTAAAAAAATAATCAACAATGGATGAGGTGGACAAGTATGAGGCATGTTGTGTATATACATATGACTGGATGAGGAAGAAAAAGAGAAATGAAAGTCAGCCATCAAGAGACATCATTTTAGGTGAAGTTCCAGGCAGTGCATGCAAGAGCGATGGATGGAGGCTCAGCGGAGACAGATAAAGCCAGGATAAGAATGGCCAAGCAGTAAGCAGTGGCATTGATATAAACCAAGACCAAACAGCAGCCAACAACAACAGTCCATGACACAGCCATCAGTATTTCCCTATGTTACATCCAGACAAGCAGAATTACCTTCAGAAACAAGTTCTTGAAAGGCTTATCGACTCTCAACTCGCAAATACAGATTCCTTCTTGCCTCTATTATCACTTTCGCTGGAAGGAAGCACAGATGGCCAACGGTGCAGAGATCATATGGTTTCCTTCTCCCTGATCAGTCCTCTCAGCCACAACACAGCTCTACATCAAAGCTGCTCTTCCTAGGACTTAAATCTAGTTCAGCTTCTTACAACTGGTTGATGAATCTTGGCTTCTTTCCTTACACTGTACACTTATTACTGCACATGGTTACGAAGAACTATATCTGACAGAATCTGGCTACACAATAGGAAAATATTAGAAAAGTTATTCCTGGAATACTCAAAATTTACAGTCTGTACAAAGCTAGAGTTGAGTGCAAACATTTGCATATTCAATGGTTTCTGTATGAAAGAAAAGAAATTATCATGCCCAAAGAACATGAAAAAAGATGGAGGCAGGAGTTAGAGGAAAGATTAACCCTGAACAACTTACAAATTAATCTTTACGATTAACATGCAATTTTTATTAGCATCCAAGGCTATGGTTTCCTCCATTACCTACAACGCTGTGACAGTGGTTGCAGTGGGAAATATATATCGCTTCCTTTCTACATAAAGAGAACGCCTCGGCAGCGCTTTAGTCCTTCAGTCCATCCAGGTGTCTCAGCACCTCGTCTGTAAACTCTGCTCACAACAGATCAGCTTCCAATGTGGAAACTTTCATCCTAATACCACTGTTATCACCTTTGAACCCAGGATCTTGTAGACTGCCAACTACTGGAGGAGAGCTTTGCTATAACTCAGCGCAACAGCACTGTTGTTTCTGCATTACATTCTGGAACAATCCTGTCTAATGTTTGTTGTGTCTACAACGTCCATGTTGTTTTTCTCATTATAAGACATTGAACTATGCTGGAAAATGGGGTGTGAGGAAAAAAGCTTTTGCTGTGTTGTTTCTCCATATAACAATGGAATAAGTTCGTTTTCCCTTAATTTTTTACTTTAAAAGATTTATTACTTTTTCCTACCATGTTCCTCATCAGCTTGGCACAAGAGTGCTAACTTGTTAAAATAATTAGTACCAGAAACCATACACACACACACCGCAGCCATGCATTTAAACAAATCTATAAAGCTTCAGAGTGAAGGTTTCTTCCTGGCATACAGTAGAATTTAATCAGGAAAATTCCTGGGGGTTTTCTGCCCACTATTAATATTTTAACATAACGCAATTTGATAACATATTGCTTGTGACACTGGGGGAACATACGTGAGTCATCTTCATTTTGCTCTGAGGGTAAGCATATATTTGCACTCAACTGTAAACTCTCAAAACAGCTAATACAGAACAGCATTGTGGCTCCGTTTCTATTCTAAAGTAAAGGAAAGATTAGTAAACAGACATGTCTATGGCTTTTAATAACTCTGCCTAGCACCATATATAACTTCTGTTTAAGATCTGCAAGAAAGAACTGGAAGCTGAAGATCATGTGTCTGCACTGCCTGCTCAGACCACTAAATATCTGTTTCCCTATAAACTGGCTAAATGATTAAAAACAAGATATTAAAGTAAAAGTATTTCTCTACAGCTGGTATTTTCTATACAGCAGGTACAGGAAAAAATTGGCCAAATTCCTAGGACAGTTGTGGGTGTGTCGTACAAAACCTGAGACAGCTGTTGTGACACGGAAAATGAGTGGTGAGCGTGGTCTAATTTTTTTTCCCGTCTCACAGATAATTTTTGACATAAGATCTACTCCCTAGGTCTGTTGTATGATACGCTACGATGTCCTGCAGCTGTATAATGTGAGACATACAAATTCCATACACTTTTGGATCATCTGATTCGCTAAGAATCATACGGTGTCTTACAATAGTCCTATGATTGCCCTAGGTTAAACCCACGGGATTTCCTCTTGTACAACATTATCATGACTGTGTAAGGATGAGCCGTAATACCACAGAAGTATCATATGAGGATTTTTGTTTTGCAACAATCGTATCACTTTCTGATGAACATTGTACATTTTGACTTACACACCTAACCTACGTATTTTCCCCACAACAGACGTACAACACATATTTTCTATGTGAAAGCAACTACGCAGCTTTCAAATCCACCAAACCCAAACATACACGGGTCCCTTTTGTCCTAGCTGTAAATGAATATTACATGAGCAAAAGAATAAATATACATACACCTAATCATCCCTACAAAGCAGTTGCTTAATTACAAGACTTGTAATAATTTTTCGATAAATGGATATATGTGACCCCTTAATCCAGATCTTTGTTGCAGATTTAAACAGTTCCCATTTCAACCTTTTACCAAGCGAATGCAGTAGAAGCAAAAATGCCAAGAAACCTGCCCAATATGTTTCAGTTAACAGCCCAACAGCTTTTATTTGCTGATTATCATAGACTCAGTTACAGAGACAGCGTGAGGAAACATTACACAATGGCCAAGACATTGCATAAAACGTTCAACAATCAAGCTGCATAACGAGAGTATACAGATCGAATATGAACTCTGGCCATAGGAACCAACTTTGTCGTCTTTCTTATACCTTTTCTCTCACATGCTTTGCCTGTCTACTTTACATGACATCATCTGCCTACCGCTGTCTGTCCTGAGCACTTTAGTGAGCTAAGTTAAGGATTTGGGCAGACAGGCCATTGTGCCAGTTTTTCAGTTTGGTGAAACGAGGGCCTTTAGCTCCTGACTCAAATATTTCCCTGTGGCATGAAGAGAGGTATAGAGGAAAAGACAGGGGGGAAAAAGACAAGAAAAGGGAGAAGGAAGTGAGTTAGTGATGATGACCACCTCCACTCCAAGATCCCTGTCCAAGTTCAGCGAGTTCTCTAATACTCTGGAATTCTTCTACCATTCAACTGTAAACAAAAACACTGCTATCTAGGACCATATCTCACATGTATTACTGAAAATGTGCTGAATGACAGGTTCAAACAGATTATTTGTATATTAAAAAAAAAAACGTTCTTAGCTAACTAACAGGATTCTACTTTGAACCTCTTTCTTATACCGTGCTGTTGTTCTACCCTTCTTTAAGGATTCCCAAAGAGGGACAGACATAAAATGTGTGTGAGTGGAGTATGTGATGTTTAAATAATGTCATAGTTCAGCACTAAGAGGGGTCAGGCTATGCGGGTGCAGGTCAGTCCAGATTGAGTTTTATCTCAACATGTCAATAATACGATGCCTTTGGCCACCAGGTGCTGCTGCTAGTTGCCTACCTCGCTCTTGTAAGAGCTTCCTCGTCTGGGTCTTGCACTGCAGAAGAAAAGAGCAGGAAGAAAAGATAGATGAATATTAGAGAGTTTATACCTACGTTTAGCCTTTCGGTGAAGAATTTCACCAATTACTAAGAGAAACTGTTTGCTGTTGCATCCTTATAGATTTAACCTTCATGCTCTGTTGCAGAATTTGCAATAGATTTATTTTTCATTTATTTAAATAAATTTTTTCTTATTGGTGTTCAAATGGCACTACAGACTAAAACTTTGTTCAAACAGCTAAATAACTAGAGAAGAGTTTGCATAAAATAGTGGGGTGTTTCAGTTATTAACTATTAACACGGTGGCATAATGGTTAGCACATTCTGTGTTCAAGTCACGTCACATTCCCATTTCTGTGTGGAGTTTGCATGTTCTCCCCGTGTATGTGTGGGTTTTCTCTGGGTGCTCTGGATTCCAAACACAATCCAAATGCACTTTAGGCTATTTAGCTGTTCTGAATTGCTACTAGGTGTGAGTGTGAATGTCCTCTCTGCGACTCTAGCAGGATTAAGCGGTTCAGAATGGGAAATTTTTCTTTTGATATCGGCAAGAGTAAGGAGCCGTCCAACATAATCATGACATGTCACTCTGAAATTAATCGGGGAGCATATTAAATGAATGAAAATATAAAGTGATTAATTACTTATTTGTATCATCACTATTTTGCCTGCGGACATGAAAGGAGAGAATCCTAATCATGGATATTTTTTATCCCAAGGACCAAATTAAACACTGCAAATGAAATACAAGAAATACACACTGAACTTGAGGAGGACTCCACAAGAGAAATTATCTTGCTGCATGGAAAAATAATTTTAAGTGATTATAGCTTCTTGGAACAAGTTTTGGTTTCATAATCTCAAATTTGTTGTCCTGTAATCTACCAAAAGGAAATTTAATCGTTTTTACTATATTCATGACCTTTTACTCAGTAAGCTGCTATTCTTGCAGTAAATATACATGAAATTATATCCTTTAAACCAGTGGCACATCTTTACTGTAACGCACAAACTGGACTCACATAATTCACTACTAATCAAAAGTTTTAGAACATCTCCATTTTTCCCAGTTTCTAGTTGAAGTATAGAACAAAAAGAAAAAAGTTGGAGGTTAAAAAGTTGTGGAACTGATCTATTTTCAACACAATTTAATCTAAAAATTTTTTACTAATCAATCAATGGACCACCATTTCCATATATTCAGGCTGAACCCACTCGTGGTATTCTTTTGTTGTTCTCCCCAACATTGAAAAAAGTGCTTACAAATATGTTGAATTTGTTATTTTTTTCATTCACCCTGCTCTCCACCCAAACCAGCTAGATGGACTTAAGTCTGGAGACCGTGTGAACTATTATATGGTTTAATGCCTGCCGTCTTGTTCTTTTCTTCTAAGGTAGTTCAGACATACCGCTCACCTTTGTTATTTTTTCTGGTCATTAACTGGATGTGATGTCCCGTCAGAGGATTTAGATCTTGCCTGTCTGCTGATTCTGCTCTCTCCCCTTGTGTGTGTGTGTCTTGATTACAGGCCCCGCCCTGACGATCCCACCTGATCCCTATCTCCTTCCGAG
>JBCNYH010000027.1:23877187-23894325 GCA_039654325.1 Tandanus tandanus
TGTGTGTGTGTGTGTGTGTGTGTGGGTGTGGGAGAGAGAGAGAGAGAGAGAGAGAGAGAGAGAGAGAGAGAGAGAGATAAAGAGAGAGTGAGTGGGTGCATGTTGGAGGGAGAGGGGAGAGAGAGAGCTCACTGTATTGATTGCTGTCATTGTCCATCTTTTGCTTTCGCTGGTGAGATGGAGGGGAAATTACAGGACCTGTGTAACATTTGCATTCTCTCTTGTTATGCTTGTGTCAAAATCCGTCATTCATGCATTCATTTTTCTTTATTTGTATCCTATTTATTCTATTTGTTATCCTCCGGTATGAAAGCAGTCACATGAATCAATTTTTAAAAAATGAGATAAAATAAAACAAGCTTTCACATGATGCACATCTTTTTTTGAGTGGACAAAAATCTATGTGCTATGGAATAACATCATTAGCCAAACTGCTTAATCCTACTAAGGTCACAGGGAGGCTGGAGCTTATCTCAGCGGACATAGCTCATCAGACCATCACAGAGCCAACACACACAGCCATACACACACACCTAGGGGCAATTTGGAACAGCCAATTAGCCTAATGTGCATGTCTTTGGACTGTGGGAGGAAACCAGAGTACCCAGAAGAAACCCACCCAAGCACGAGGAGAACAAGCAAACTCCACACAGAAACACCCTCACTGTGCCTGGAACTCAAACCCAGGACGTTTTTGCTGTGAGGCAGACATGCTAACCACTATGCTACCATCTCATCCTTCTGTAAAAGGGGCTTGAAACACAAAACATGAAATTTGGAACAAATGTTTAACTCTTTAAAATCTGCATAATATTCCGCATTTTCAGCATAGTATGTATTATCCTGTGTATCTTTTTTTACATGACATAAATAATTAGCTTGTTAATCTGACAATAATATGACAAGATTCAACATTTCTGAATAAAAGATCTAAAACACTTGTTTGTTGCATTTCTTTTTCATATAATCTAATGTACTTGTGGTTAATTCTCTAATCACTTCTTCTGCTATGAACTGGCAGTAACATGAATTATTATCATTAATGTGAAAGTGTGGCATGGTGGCTTAGTGATTATCATGTTCGCCTCACAGCAAGAAGGTCCTGGGTTCGAGCCCCGGGCTCGGTTCGAGCGTTTCTGTGTGGAGCTTGCATGTTCTCCCTGTGTATGCATGGGTTTCCTCCAGGTACTCTAGGTTCCTTCCCACAGTCCAAAGACATGCACATTAGGCTAATTGGCTGTTAAAAATTGACCAAAGGTGTAGATGTGAGTGTGCAGGGTTGTGTGTTTGTACTGCCCTGCGATGGTCTGGCGAGCTGTTCAGGGTGTACCCTACCTTTGACCAGTGTCAGCTGAGCTCAAGCCTCCCCACGACCCAAGAAGGATTAAGCGGTTCAGCAAATGAGTGAGAAAGAAAGAGTATCATGTGTGCCCAAGGCTCATCGATATGTGTGCGGAGTGAAGGCTAGTACGTCTGCTCTGATCCCACAGAAGAGCTACTGTAGCACAAACTGCTTAAACCGTTAACGCTGGCTATGATAGGAAGGTGTTAGAACACACGGTGCATTGCAGCTTGCTGTGTAAGGGGCATGTTGAGCCACATACCATTCAGGTGGTGTTAATGTAATGGCTGATCTGTGTATGTCTCCCTTATTTTATTGTTTTGTCACTGAATATCACTGAAAGTATTTTTTGTGCATCAGTGGTGCATTTTCAACTCTCTATCAAACTCTATTTTCTTTTCATATTTGTTTACCTCCCCTTTCCCTCTCTTTGTTATTTGGTTTGCCAGTGCTGACATATTTATCAGTGCAGACAGAGCAAACAATTTGCCAGAAGTGTTAAAAAGGACAGAGAGAGGGCATATAAGTCCCACAGCAAGCTTTATTTTGGTACTAAACCTTGAAGATGTAATATACTATGGGGACAAAGCCATCAGTCAAGTCTGCCAAGCCTTGCAGCATCACTGCAAAAGTCACCAGTAGCCTTAGTCTAAAAAGACACAGTCTTATCCACAGACAGCATGCTGTATGCAAAGCCTGTCACTACCTGCTATTTCACATCCCAGTGTTTAGACGGTATACAAGTGACGTAAGAACCACAAATGAAAATGCACTGCCACCACCAGTACTTTCACATGAGACGGATGTTTTCTTCTAGTGACCGAAAAGTTGAATCCCTACGACTACCAGGAACCCACAGGAGAACATGTTCCTTTCATTAACTACACCTGTAGACAGGTGTTTAAGTGAGGAATACATGTTTTTGGCTCATGTTTATGCTAAAAGAGGTTTTGATATGTGTTGACAGTAATTCTATTTTGTAAGGAAAGTAAAGGGTGACCCACGAACCGCAGTTGGGAGTTAGGTGCCTTGCTGAAGGGCACTTCAGCCATGAATGTGGAGGAAGGGAAGGTGCAGCTCACTCCCCCAACCACCACACAATTTTCCTGCTGGTTCGGGAATCAAACCAGCAACCTTTAGGTCCCAAACCCGCTTCTCTAACCATTAGGCCACAGCTGCCCCTGAGTAAGTGAGTTAGTGAGGCGGGAGAACCGGTGCGGTAAGGTGCGTTAAGGCCTGTTGGTAGCCCAGCCCCAACTGTCCTCATGTCATGGTCAGGAACACATTGTGCATTTGCTGTTGACGAATTCTGAGTAAACAATTACGTAATCACAGGGCATTTTGAAGACGTTTCAGTATTCCATGGAAACAAAAAGCTCCAGATTGTTAAACCATCTTGCAATGGGTTGAGAATTTCAGAATAAAAGGCTCAGCTTTGAAACAAAAATTCCCTGGGCGATCTAGGAGCGCTGGTATGCCTGAAATATTAAATCATTGAGGCGATCTGCTGTTCAGCCTCCGAGACGTTCTGCGCGGAAGCATGCTTTCGCTGTAGGGATTTCGTGGTAAATTGCGAGGGGAACCCTATACAAAGACGTCCACTTCCATCCATGCAAAACTGTATTGAATGAAGTTTCATGTGTGCATATGATAATTTGATTATCTGTAAAGATTTTTTTAACATTTACCTTTGAAATATAGGAGGTTTTATTGGGTCACCCTGTAGAAAAACAGAGCATCAGTAGATTTGAGCAGCACACCCCATACTCACTCCAGCCAAAGAAGGGAGGCAGGCTCCAGCCCAGAGAGTATACCCAGGCACACGTCAGAACAAGTAGTGCCCTCTTCTCAGATAGCATGCCAATGGAGCCCAGGGGTCGTGTGATGACAAAGTAGCGATCGACTGCAATGACCGTCAGAGTGATCATGGAGCAGATCCCAAACAGAGCCCCACAGAATGCGTACAGCTCACAACCTGGGCAGGGACAGAGAGAAATGCCATCAAGTGTAAATTTTGATCAGGAAGTGCACTGTATAGCACTGTATCTTAGTCACATATGGACTAATTTTACAATGAAAGGATCAAAAATTGAATTTGTTGCAATTCCAGAGCAATTCTCTGGAGTTACTCTCATATAAAAAAATAAAAATTCATAGGAGCTAGCTTGTGTGAAAGCTTATGCAACTGTGTTGACTCTTCTGCTATTACTTTACAGCTATCAAGTGATTTCTGCTCTCCAAGCCAAGGACATCCTGTTATGTTAGAAAGTCTCTGAGAACTCTCTTATTTAAACTTGATTCACAGGCACAATCCAAGCCAATAAGCACTGTCCTACATCTCCTTCAAAACTTTCTCAGCAGTCTGAGTACGTCCCATTAACATTTGATGCTGTATTCTTTATTATTAGTTTATTTATATCCACCACATTTTATTTGGACTCTGTGAGACTGAAGTGAAGAGACACTGTCAGTGGGAAAATAGTAGCTCTGGTCTTAGCAAGTGGATAAAGTGAATATTTTTAAGAATTAGAAGTGTTGACTTTAAAAGTGTGAAGGTTGTGGCCAAATAAATACGGACAGCCTTATAATTCCTAACTTCAGACACTCCACCATCAACATACAGAGAACTAGAGGCTGAAAATATAGTCGTACAATGATATTTATATTTAGTGATGAACCAAGACAACAGAACTAGCACAACGGTGAATGTAAGGTATTGCATGAATTTTGTACAGGTGTGTGGGGGATTTATTGATAGCAATTCAATAGATTGTTAATGATAAATAATGAAAATCATATAGAAGTTCAGACATTTCTTTCAAACAAATCTATTTTACTCAGTCTGTGGATCTCACCTTTCTCTCCAAAGATCCATCTCTTGTGCAGGCTGGTTATAAAGAATATTGGAGTCTGGGTGGCACACATGAGGAAGTCTGTGATGGCCAGGTTTATTATAAACATGTTGGCAGGTGTCCTTAGATTATGACTCCTACAAGCATGCACATGTACACACACACACACACACACACACACACACACACACACACACACACACACACATACATAACTTCAGAGGACATCACATACTGTAGACTTGCATTCAATTCTTAGAGACTCACCATAACCCTAACCAAAACCACTACAACACTAATCTTTACCCTTACCATAATCTTAAGGTGCGCTAACACTGGTACAAATCGGAGTGGCATCGGTATAGGTCGTAACAACATCAGAATAACATCGGAATCACATCGGGTAACAATTGGACAAAATCAGCTGAAACTCCAGACTCATGACCGGTATCATGTGAGCACACTTTAACCCAAACCTTAAAATTGAATGAGTTACACTATAGCTACTTGCATTTTTTTTTCTCATAAGGAAGGAAGTCTCCATAATGTGACTGTGTAAACCAGTGGTCTCCAACCCTGTTCCTGGAGATCTACCTTCCTGCAGGTTTTATCTCCAACCTAAATCATGCACACCTGGGTACCTGATTGCTGCCTTAAAGAAACTCTTGAACAGGTCAAAGAGGTGTGTTAGATTTTGGTTGGAGATCAAACCTGCAGGAAGGTAGATCTCCAGGAACAGGTTTGGAGACCACTGGTGTAAACAGATTTAGGTCCCCATATTGTGATGAATACATATACCACACACACTTTTCTTTTGATGTATATCCCTCTGACACTTATCTCCTACAGTTCCAACATAAAACGCATCGGTAATTCCTTAGAGGATTTTCTGCAACGACTGCCTCATGCATTTAATAGTTTGATCATGGATTTCATGTAAAAAAAACAACAAAAAAAACTGTGTCATTCTCTAATTGCAAATATAAATCATCAGCCATCTAATTGAATAGCAACAGAACATTTAACGATGAAAATGAGAAAATGATGCAGAAATGCTGATGTCTCTTATTAAAAATCTATTTGCGATCCTCTTTGTGTTTACAAAATTTATGCAGTTGAATAAAACTTTCTTTGATTGTCAACTAACCCTCCTCCCAAGATCTACTGAGGCCCCTGTAGGGATCTAACACACCACCTTCAGTGTACATACATATGGTTGCTTCTTTCAGAAAACCCATGGTTGAGTAATTACGATGTTGTTTTGAGCCTGGAATAATATGGTCCCAGGTTTGAGTTTCAGAAACACTTGGTATGAAACTTACCTGCTGAAAATGTAGATGACCAGAAAGTTGCCCACGATGCCAGTGATGCCAATGGCGAAAATTACAGCACCAATAGTGTAGTGTGCGTGATCAGGAACATCTACTGTGGGGAAGATCTGAGGGGGCTCATGCACCATAGCAACCTCCAAACACAAGCAGGACATGGCACTCTTAATAATAGTTTGATAATGATAGCTGTGTGAACAAACCATTGAAAATGCTCTCATGAAAGTCTGCTTGCATGCACGTGGACATAATTCGTAACATACAATCAGAGGTAGAGTGAAGATATTTGATAGATTTTTTTTGGTAATTTGTACACCATGCTCTCCGAAACTAAAATGGCAGGAAAACGACTGGACAATAAACAATAGCGCATTCTTGCATTATAGCATGGACCATTAATATCCACCAGGAGCATCCTGTTTGATGGAGACATCTTCCTGTTTGTACATTTTATCAGGGCATCTGAAGGAAATTAGGCCTTTTTGATATGCACAAAATCTGGACCTACATGGAAATGTTTGTGTTGGTTAAGTTACCGTTCCAGCAAGACAAGATTTTTTAAAATTAGATTTTCATAATAATTCTAAAAAGACCCCCCCCCCACACACACACACTTTTCCTTTTTTTTTTTTTTTTTAAACCAAGGACATTTATCAACATTTAGCAACTATTATGGGCTAAATTTAAAGTAATCCACTTCATTTCATATAGCTAACTTTACCATGGTGTTGCGGCATTCTTATCATCCTTAGTGTATTTATATTCATATTTCCAAGTGATTCAGAGAAAAATGAAAGTGAAAAGATATGAGCTGAATTCCCACGAGTGCCTCTACCTCACTCTTGACGAATAATCCTTCAACTTTACCATCTTCTACCTCCACACACTTTCCCCCCATTCCTCTGCCGACTGCTCTACACTTCTCCACCAAACAGCAGGAGGATCTCAGTTGAGTGAGCTGTAGCAGTTTCTCCACACCTCTGATAACAGGACAACAAGAACAATTTCCTTTGTCCTGGACACTGAAGGCCACCAGGGAGAAATAAATGACCTTGAGAACAACAATAGGAAAATAACTGCTGCCTACTCTGCCTCTAGCTCATATACAGCAGGGGGTTTTTTTGTCTTCAACATACCGAAATTTCAAGTAAATTTTAAGTAAATAAATACGTATAATAAAGATCATTTAAAATATAGCTAATTTCCCCCTATCATCTATTTTTTTTTATCAGAAAAAATATCCACCACGCTAAAATAGAGCATAATCATTGAGAACGTTTAACTGTGCAGAGACAGAGACATTTGTCTTGATTATTAGTATATTTCACATGGAAAAGTTTTTTAAATGAATGGCTTTTATATCACCTATCTACAACAATGCATCTACCACAAATCACCCCAAAGCACTCATCGCCATCTCTGGAGCTTTTACAGCACAGCATGTGAAATGTAACACAAGAGGACAAGTGGTCTGCCAATGTCAAGTCTGCTGCCCCGCCACCCCTCGGCAGATCTGATCTCAATTTGGTGCATCACACGTATAGATTTTTTAATGTGGTCTCAGGATTGGGGATTCCACTGTATACGATCGCTGGTAGGGCGGCACGGTGGAAAAGAAGTTAGCCCGTCTGCCTCACAGCAAGAAGGTCTTGGGTTTGATTGCCGGGTGAGGGCGTTTCTGTGTGGAGTTAGCATGGTCTCCCCATGCTTGTATAGGTTTCCTCCGGGTACTCCGGTTTCCTCCCACAGTCCAAGAACATGCGCATTAGGCTAAATGTTTGTTCCAAATTGTCCCTAGTTGTGAATGTGAGTGTGAACGGTTGTGTCTGTGTTGCCATGCAATAGACTGTCGAGCTGTTCAGGGTGCACCCCACGTTCTCCGTTGGTTCAGATAGTGTTGGTTCATGGTTCAGTTAGGCACCAGCCTCTCTGTGACCTTAGTAGGATTAAGCAGTTTGGCAAATGACAATCACTGCTGCCTTCTTTAATTATTATGGGAACCTCCTCTATTAGACAGGGCTTATTTGACAGAAGTGTGAAAAGTACAAATAATAAAGTATAAATGAACAGAAATATAAAGAATTATAAAATAATGGCTGTGCAGATAGTGTTTGATTCTGAATTTGACAGAAGTAAATAAGCTCTTAATCTCGACTAGGGAGCCCATATGGCTCTCAGAACAGTGTCAACAAACAGCTGAAAAATTCATCCCCTGACAAAAGCAGAGCCAAGAAAAGTAATGATGTAACAACTTCCACAGAATAGCCATCTTTTCACAGAGCAGCACTGAATGGTAAGTGCAGAAATTTAAAAGGGCTTAAAAAATACAACAACAACAATAACAACGATAATAGAAATGGGCAGCACAGTGCCGTAATGGTTAGCACTCAAGCCTCACAGCAAGAAGGTCCTGGGTTCGAGCCCCGTCCCTGGCTGTTTCTGTGTGGAGTTTGCATGTTCTCCCTATGATTTTTGTTGGTTTCCTCCCGAACTCCAAAGACATGAACATTAGGCTAATTGTTCCAAATTGCCCCGAGGTGTGAATGTGAGTGTGAACGGTTTTGTCTGTGTTGCCCTGTGGTAGACTGGCGAGCTGTTCAGAGTTAACCCTGCCTTCGACCAATGTGAGCCTTATAAAGTATAAAGCATTTCAGAAAACGAAATTAAATAAAATAGTAATAGAAACGCAAAGTAGAGGTGAGCAATCTCATTACTGCTGAGAGCATTGGGTGATTTTATAATGGCACACCATTATTGTAGACACACCAGAGCTCTTTTCAGAATTAAGGATATCCAAACCATTGCAGATTTTATTTGCAGAACTTTTAAAAATATGTTCTGTAATAAAGTAATGTAAAAATGTAATAATTCTGTAATAAAGTAATGTAATAAATAAAGTAAACATGTAATAATATTCCATGTCAGTGACCATATGGTGATCTGTAAGTGTCATATGCACAAAGGAAAATCAACAAAAGGAAACACAACAGCAGATTCAGAAACACATCTGCAATAATTCAGCCTGGAGATCTTGGTAGATCCTTCCTTACTGAACATCACACAGTCATTACTGATTACAGCATGCAGTAGTGTGAGAGAAAGTGGAACACAGACAGCTAGAGGATATTTACCATAGCAGGAATAATCTAATAGTGCTTTTATTCATGTTAACTTTTATTAAGGCATTCGAGTTATGTTGTCTATTATGCACAACATTAATATGAGCATACATTCACCATCAAATTTATTAGGAACACTGGTACACCTGTGAATTTTTGCAGTTATCCAGACAGCCAATCATGTGACAGCAGCACAATGAATTGGGAAAAATCACAAAACACTGATCTCCTGGGAATTTCACACAGAAAAGGCTTTGGATTTTACACAGAATGGTGCAATAATTCAAAAACCTCCTGTGAGCAACCTGTATAAAATCAAAGGAATATTACCAGACTGGTTTGAGCAGACAGGAAGACTGCAGTAACGCACACGTTACAACATGGTGAGCAGAGACGCATCTCAGAACACATCACATTAAACCTTGAGGAGGATGGAATAACCAAAACTGTACATTTCAGTCTTGGAAAAAGACAACCTGTCGGATTAGGGTGAGCCTGAGCCCATGTTAGCTTTTGCCTTCAAGATCAGAGTGACACGGTGATGTAGTGGTTAGCACATTCGCTTCACCGTCATTTGATAACCCAGTTAGCTGCACTGGGGGGACAGCAGTGACAACCCGTTGATAGTGGTGCTTGAACCCCCAACCTTGGGAGCAGTAATCCAGCACCCTACCACCGGGCCACAACTTTATAAAAAAGGCTGGATTATTTAAAAGAAAGAATAACTCCAAGATCACAAGTAACTTCACATTTATTCTTTATATGCTTCCAAAAGCACATACCAAATAAATGCATGCAAATATAGTTTCTTGGCAGCTTAAACAAACAATCAAGAAAGAAGCACTTTTGCCCACTGGTGAATCATGGACTGCTTTTATTATTAATACCAGATATAGAATTTAATTTTCTTTTGGTTTCCCAGCTATGTGCTTTTGTGCATGTATCTCCAATCGATTCAAAAATTTACAGCAACGCTTCAAAGGTTCTTCAGTAAATATATTTCCAATATAAACAGTTCAAAACTTCACACTAAGGAGGACTGTGAGGGAAACAAAAATACTGTAAAGCTTCATTCAAACAGGAAGCACCAAGCGCCAAGCGACCATGTAAAGTCAATGATCTGCGCAACAAGAAGAAAAATTTTCTCGCGGGACATGAGGTGGGACATAATGTTTCCGTATGGAAACCATAAACACGAGAATGTCCCGCTCACATTAACATAGAAAAAGCAGCATGTACATTAGGTGGGTAACTTGAGTAACACGAGTAGATGGTTTTCCAACGTCTTATCCTACAAAATCATGTTAACAGCTAAATTTTAACAAAAATCAATAAATCAGTAAATAAAATCTATGTACAATTCAGAATAAAGTACTGCTGAAAGTGTACTCCATCTAAGCGGCGCTCCTGAACAAGTCTATGATTCTTCCCGTGATAATACCAGGTTTGTATCATTGGGTGAACCCAGCAGGACGTCATGGTGCTCTTTCTCAAATAGAGAGCGGAGATGGTGAGGAGAGCGATCTGTTTCCTGTTAATGATGCACAAGAGTCTCCATTCTATGCTCGCTTTGTGATAATAATAATAATAATAATAATAATAATACTGCGATGGCCTGGCAAGCTGTCCAGGGTGTACTCTGCTCTCGCCCAGAGTCAGCTGAGATGGGCGCCAGCCTCCCCGTGACCCTAATTAGGATTAAGCGGTTCAGAAAATTTATGAAAACATGAGGACAAAAATAATAATCTATATATGATGATAATATGAATATTAAAATAAACTCAAAAAATATAACATAATAATAATAAAAGCTCTCACGGACTTGCTGTAGGGAAGTGTGGTGCTGCTCAGTTTCACTCAGAAAGATTTTGAAGCGGGAACCATGCGTGGAGTTGTGTTTCGTCGAGTTTTCTAGGCAGCAAGAGCTGAGAGGTGAAGCGATTCGCCTCTCGTCTCTCTCTTGTCGCTTCCTGTGTGAACGCCTTTAAAAAGTTACTTCCTCCATGACATTTGAACCGTGCTATCAGATGCTCACCCTTAGATTTAAAACCCTGTTGCTTTCCTACAAGCCAAAACACTGACTTCATCAAGTTCAGCTCTGTACCACCTTCCATTCAAGCCACAAGCATGGCTCGACTTTACACACATCCTTCAAGTTACAAGAAATATATGGATAGTACCCTTCAGTACTGACACCCAGGTCGTAAAATAAAGTCCTCTGGCTGTCAAACAGCTTAGGCAATTAACTAAGGGTGGGGTTGGAGAGATGTGACCCCCTTTAATAATTTGGATTTGGACCCCCTCAAAGAAGGGTCAAAATATTTATATAGAATGTGTTTCCCATTTCGGTGTAGTGGTAAGCATGTCGGCCTCACAGCAAGAAGGTCCTGGGTTTGAGTCCCGGCTTCAGTGATGGAATTTCTGTGTGAAATGTTCTCCATGTGCTTACATGTGTTTCTTATGGATACTCCGGTTTCCTCTCACAGTCCAAAGGCATGCACATTAGGCTTATTGGCCCTAGGTGTGAGAGTGAGAGTAAACGGTTGTGTGTATGTTAGCCCTGCAATGGACTGGTGAGCTGTTCAGGGTGGACACCACCTTTGCCTGGAATAACTTGAAGATTACAGTTCACCAGCATCACTACCCAGTGTGACTGGGCTTGAACAGTTCTGTAAAGAACAGTGGGCAAATACAGAACGTAGTAAAGATGTGCAAAGTTGGTAGAGAAGTAACCCAACAGACTGTAGTCTAATTGGATGTAATAAAAGCATAAGGTGGTAACACGAAGTACTGACACAGGGGGATAATCATTTAACCATTTCAGTGATTCTGTTGCTATTACATTGTTTACTTGGCTGTTATAAGTTGCACTGTGCAAATACAGCCGCAAATGAACAAAATGGGAATATTTTAAAAGGGTGTGTGTGTATATATATATATATATATATATATATATATATGTGTGTGTGTGTGTGTGTGTGTGTGTGTGTGTGTGTGTGTGTGTGTGTGTGTGAGAAAGAGCATGCTCTACTGAGTTCAAAAGCACTGGTAGTGTGAAATGTCAGAAATAATTAAATTCATTGCATTCTTATGAGGAAGGGGGTTTGAAGCCACTGGTGAGAGGGAGATTTGGGAATGCAGTTGTAACCACTGATGTAGCGGTTAAATATCTGAAGTGCTTGTGCAAAAATATTTTATAGATAAAATAATCATAAAGAAGTATTACAGGGTGCTAGCCAACACACAGAGAATAGAGATCTTTGCTTATGATTTTTAAGACACTTTTGGACATTGGCAGCTGTAGTCTTTCTGTAGTCCAAGAATGTCAAAGAAATAGTGGAGAAATGTTTTCACTGCAGTGTGAATGTAGCCAAATTGACAGAGCAATCATACTTGAAAAGACTAGGTCAGAAGAGCTAAAGAAAACCTGATCTACCCTTTAATAATCTAAAGGTGTAAAGGTAAGAATCAGAGCAATAGATTTAGAGATGAGCAGGTTAATATGCGGTACTTTGCTGATCAGATACAATTAAAACACTACATATTTCTCATTTTTCATATTCTAGTAGTAATTCTGCATAAGAAACTATAAAGCACATTTAATTATACAGACAGCCATAGCCCTGAGAACTGCTTATGTCCGCGATCACTTTTCAGTGAAGAATGACTCGACTTCAACACACAGATGAAAGTGAAATGAATTGTACCGAATTACATTCACTTCCAGTGCTCAGACACTGTTCCAGTCATTAAAAAGAAACAATCCACAGATGATCACCTTTTTATATACAGACAAAGTAATAAAGATTTTACTTGTCAGTAGGGAATGCTTTTTGCATGCCACTAATGAAATATAATACAGTTGTGAGCTATATTTCACATTTTCATATCTGGTAAACAATCTTCTGCACATTTGTGTAGTATGTTCTTTCTTAACTTTATAGAACTCAAAAGCCAACTTCTTCTTTGTGTGCCGGGAAAGAGCTAATTATATCTGTGACACAATACAGATTTTAAAAACGCATAAATTGTATTTAGTTATTTTTAAAATAATCTTTTATTACAGTTTTGATTCTTGCAACACCTTTGTTTAAAGGTGGGAGAGGAAAGCATTTACCACTTTGTAATGTTTCGGTCCCAAGCCCAGTTCTCTAACCTTTAAACCATGACTGCTTCACGAGCCCATGTGGTTATATCAGCCATAGGTGAAGGATGGTTCTAGATGCAGTGTCGTCTGTGGGATCAGAAATCAGGGGTGTCCAGCTTAGGCTTGCACCCTTGCCTTTCAAGATTCCTTGAATTGTTTAATGATACTATGTGCTTTTTATTATGTTGTTTTTAAACATATCAATCATTTTTTCAAATATTTGTTGAAACAAATGGAGATCCTCATCCTATCTTTGCTCTGCAATCACTAGCCCTCTACTCACTATATAGAGCACTGTATAGTGAGTTTGCCATTTTGTAGTGGTGTCCAAATGTATAGTGAGAATATAGAGAAAAAGTAGTGTACGACCACTAACCAAGCAATATGTACCATCATGCACTGCGTTTTTCCTTATGACAGGAGGCACGAGACAAATTCAAGCGTTATGACACAAAAATATAGCATGTATAACACATTATAAAAATTAAAAAATAACAAGATATCCATACAGATCTTGGCACCCACCATCCAGCAACAATATACGTAGCATTGAACTCAAAATTTCCAGTAATTACCACTTTTGTTTTACTCTCTCTCCCTCACTTATTCGTCAAACTGTTTAATCCTATTAGGGTTGGAGGGGAACCTATCTCAGTCAACACTGGAAAAAGGTGAGGTACACCCTCAACAGCTCGCCAGACCATTCCAGGGCCACATTCACACCTAGGGGCAATTTGGAACAGCCAATTAGTCTAATGTGCATGTCTTTAGACTGTACTAGGAAAGCGGAATACCTGGAGGAAACCCATGCAAGCCCAGGGAGAACACGCAAACTCCACACAGAAACACACTCATGGAGCCCGGGACACAAACCAAGGACCTTCTTGCTGTAAGGCAGACATGCTAACCACTACGCCACTGTGACGCCCACTTTTTACATATGTTTAAAAAAAAAAAGAGAGAGTCACAGGATTTGGAAAACCTCACCGCTAATGCATTTGACAAAGATTCTCTAGATTTTTATTCTGGCTGGTTACTGGCTGTATTTTTATGGTAGTATATTTACTTGTAGTTGCAGGGAATATTTATTCTCAGCTTTGGAGTACAGTAAAACTGAGACAGGCAATGGAGAAATTCACTTGTCTGGAACAATGTGCAAATCAGATGTAAAAAAAATAAATAAATAAATAAAAATTAAAATACCCAGGTGCACAACTAGACCATAAGGGGAACCTATAGGCAAAATATCATGAAGTTCCACCGAGTAGTTTTCTTAGAATAGCTATCATAGGAAAAATCAACAAGGCCATCTGACAGCCATAGTGAATATGCTAATGAGAAAAAAAGAAAAAAAAAAAAACAGGGGCACAACTAAGTCATATATGGACACCCTCATAACAAAAGTGCCTAAATAACACCCCCCCCCCCCCCACATGTTAAATTTATTTTGATAAACATTTGTACAAGAAGTAGTTAATAAATTCTCTGTAATGTAAAAATACAATAGTTTTTTGCGTTTTTCCTAAAACGACAAAAAATGACATACAGTCAGCGGGGTAAAATGCTAAGGGTAGGGCATTTAAATGTGCCCCAAATGTTTATCTGAATACAATTTATCTTCATCTGATAAGGTCAGCAGTTTAGTGGTATATGTAGGTAATTTCTGACCTTTATCTAGGCTCAGTGGACGCATGGCCTCAGACTCTCAAGAGCTACATCGCCGCCTGCTGCCACTTACACTGAATAACAGAGTAATAAAAACTTGCACCGGAGTTAAAATTGTATTAAATTCTAAAATTCTATTAAAGCAAGTTAATCTCTGCACAGTTCAAAAACGATCCAGAAAGATGCAGGGGTGATATTTGGTCTAAACAGCTAATCCAATTTCAGAACCTACTGATCTTAAAACTAGCAACAGACCATCATGTGCAGGAGAATTGCAGTCACTGGAGGGAAAAACAGCAAGTATACCTGAGTGCACATTGTAAGTGTTAGTGCACTGACTGCAGCACAAGCCTCCTTGTGTGTGTAATTTGCCACAGGATGTCACACTAATGACACCTCATTCCGCAAACCTATTAAATTCTTTCCACTCTCAAACTGCTTTAGGAAACTCACAAAAAGCAATGAATAACAGAAAGTTTACAAAATGCAAGAAATATACCCCAGAAATTCATAATGTAGGTTTAAGATAGATCAATGTGACAAATAATGAATTTAAATAATAAATCATGGGTCATGTTGTGTAAGAGTGCCTTAAAGTTTAAATAAAGTTTAGTGTTATAGATCCATTCCAGAGAAATTTACTCATGTGGATTTCTTCTCAGTGATAAAACTCATGGCTCACAACTTCCAGATGTGTACTGCTCTGACTTATTCGGATAAAATGGTAAAAAAAAATATATACTAAAAAAATCTTAAACAATGAGAAAACTCCTTAAACAGAATGTTTTTAGTGGACTGAGAGCCTTTTAATTACCCACTGAGCCCTTAAAAATCTCTAAATTCATTATAGTGTTTTATATGGCACTTGTAGTTTTTTTCTCAGGCAAAGTGATGTAATGTTTCTGCAATGCTTACGACTTAAAATGTGTTAAACATCAAGGGGTTTAATAAATGTGGAGTAAATCAGAATGAAGTTGCCTAAAACTATCGGGAGTGAAACACTTTTATGTGACAAAACAATTGGATGCATGTTTTCTAGAGATGACTGGATGGACCTAAGGCGCACTTTACTCATTTTAGAGGAACAGTTGATGTTAGTAGTTGTATTTGGGCCTTTCTTTAATTTAAGCATTAAAGGTTCAATCCTAAATAGCTGTTTACAAACAGCTAAAATGGAGCTGTTTGGAAAACATCCATCCAGGACATCTTGTCTGTGCCTTCATATAAAAAGTCTAATGAAATAGTCTGAATTATTTGTAAGTCACACAGTGTTTTCTTTGATTTTCACCCAAATGTTCACACATGTAGCACAGACTTCACCAGTTCATACATACTCCCTTTTTTGTAAGTGTCTTTTTAGGGATGTTTGCTTAATCACATACAGAGGGTTTCACTTTCAGAGAGGGTTCCAAGTGGACCCCCCCCCCCCCCCCAAAATAAAAATTAAAATTAAAAAATACAAATTAAAAAGTAAAAATAAAAACAAACAAATAAATAAATAATCCTTGAAGAACAAGAGACCAGATTTATTATTGTGCATTAATATTCGGCTTCCGGATGGGTCTACATGTTTAAAAAAATATAACAATAATAATAATAAATTTAAAAAAGACTATTTATGACTACTGCCAGAGATTGAATAGATTGGCTGGGTCCTATAGCTAATAATATGGAAACTTGAACTTTATTTTCTGAACACAACAGGCTATTAAGTTTGGCATGAATGAATGGATAGATTAGACCACTGGGTCCCAAAGCAAAGTCCACTCTCACACTGCATGCAAGAGTTTACAGAGCGAATATAAAATCTCCCAATCACACAGAGGGGGTATACAGAGAGGTCCTGCTGAAGAAATATCTTAAACTGCACTACATTCTTTAATTAGGCAAAACCCCTCAGGTCAGTACTGATACCTGGGGTACCAGTAAAGGGTAGTTAGCTGTAACTCACCATGGTGACGGTGGGAGTCGCGGCTTCCAGCAGCAGCAGCAGCAGCAAGCTCGCGCTTTCCTCTTTCTCCGCGCTCCCGTTCCACGCGCACACCACCTCCTTCACCATCACTACACACCAGCGCGCTCAGAGCATGCACGCGCGTGTGTGAGAGAATAAGAGTGACAGAGAGAGAGAGAGAGAGAGAGAGAGAGAGAGAGAGAGAGAGAGAGAGAGAGGATCGTTCTTTGCTATTTCAAAAGAAACATGAGTGACCATGAGGAGGGATCAGGACTCCATGAGGGATCCAAGTGATGGATTTAAAGTGATTTATAGCTTTACAGCTCATAAACAACAGCAACTATTATTATCATCATCATCATCATCATCATCATCATCATTATCCTCATCATCATCATCATCATCATCATTATCATTATTATCATTATCATCATCATCATCATTATTATCATCATCCTCATCATCATCATTATTATCATCATCCTCATCATCATCATCATCATCATCATCATCCTTATCATCCTTATCATCATTATCATCATTATCATCATTATCATTATTATCATCATCATCATCATCATCATCATCATCCTCATCATTATTATCATCATCATCATCATTATTATCATCATCATCATCATCATCATTATCATCATTATTATTATCATCATCATCATCATCATCATCATCATTATTATCATTATCATCATCATCATCATCATCATCATCATTAT
>JBCNYH010000027.1:23894425-23913340 GCA_039654325.1 Tandanus tandanus
GGGCCGAGTACACCCTGGACAGCACGCCAGTCCATCGCGGGGCACATATATATATATATATATATATATATATATATATATATATATAGAAATTAAACGGGTTGCCTTTTTTTTGCAGTACTAAAGATAAACAGCATTAACAGTTTCAGCAGTTTGTGCTGCAGCAGCTCTTCTCTGGGCTCAGAGCAGGTGTACTAGCTTTCATGCCCCATGTGCATCAGTGAGACCCATGACACTCTTACCAGTTCACAGGTTGTCCTTCCTTTGATTAAAGTACCTTTGGTAGGTACTTACCACGGCATACCATAAACACCCAATAGGACCTGCCGTTTTGGATGTGAATAGACCCAGTCGCCTATTCATCACAATGAGGCCCTTGATAAAGTCACTCAGATCAATACACTTACTCATTTTTCCTGTTTCCAGCACATCAACTTTGAGAGCTGGCTGTTCACTTTCTGCCTAATACATCCCACTCTTTAGCAGGTGCCACCGTAATGAGACACTCAGTGTAATTTACTTCAGCTGTCAGTGCTCATAATGTTTTTAATGTTATGGCTGACTGGTGTTTATTCTTTCTTTTTAGTAGGTGTACTGTTTTATTTATGCACTTTCCTTATTTGCCTCAATTGCTAGTAAAAGGGCAATATTTAATGTTAAAAATAAACAAAATTGGCAATCAAGCGTGACAATGATAATGCACTCTCCATTATGGCTTCTTTTAAAACTCATTAAAAGTTAGAAAAAGTGTTGTCATACTGCGTAGCTTTCATTTTATTTTAATTTTTTTGGGACAGCATTTTGTCAAATTTCTAGGATGTCATCAACAGGGACTGTTTAAAACTTTTTTTATTTTATTTTTTTTACAAGTTTTTATTTGTCATTTTGATTTATTAAGCATTATCCCGAATTTGTGTGTAATTAACAAACATAGGTGGATATCGCTGATTGAGCTTGAGGTAATTGTTATAGTATATACTACACGGGAACATACGAACCAACTAAAACAAATTTTTTATAGTTAATTTTTATATTTCTAGATATGACAGAGGCAGTTAAGCTTTGCACGCATGCACGTATATAAAACTTCTGGCAATGCAATCAGAGCAACTTATATAGTTATTGTTTTTGTTTTTAAAGCACACCAATGATTGAGTTGCCTCCAGTCATGCCATTCAAGTGTAGTATATACTAATATTCATTAGTATATACATATTAGTATATACATATTTCTATGTACATAATATTCATTATCCCAAGATAGTGAACCAATCAGATCATGCCATTTCCGTATAGTAATTCAGGTTACTCTTCATTCACAAATACATCTTTCGCCTTTTAGGCCCCTGTCACATATTAACAATAACTGAACAATGACAAATTTCTATAAAACGCTGGCATACGCTGAACTATTGATGTTATTCCAGTTTTGAACCTACACATAACGTATTTTGACATATGTAGACGTATCTTCCGTGTTCCGGACGGCCACAGAACTTTTACTGAATGTCTTTCAAACTTACAGCTAGCCTACTATGGGCGCATTGGCAGCATTTAGAGGAATTAATATATAAAATGGGGTTCAAACGAGGAAAACGGTCAGTACTCCTCAAGACTCTATGAGGAGCCGATGTCCATGTCATCTGAGAGATGAAGGATCCGGCAAGGCTGAGATGAGAATACCTACTAGCTGTCCTCATCGATTTCTTCGGCATGACAGTGATATTATACATAGGTTCAAAATACGCTACACATTATATTCATATATACATTAACTTACCTACAACTTATGGCCAGCGTATGCAGAACGTATGAGCCATATGCTAGCATATGTGTCCATGCTACCCTGCAATGGATTGGCTTCCAAGGTGGTCTCAGGATAGGCTCTAGGACCAGCCCTGACCAGGTTAAAAAAGGGTAGTGAAGATGAATGGATGACTGTGGTCTATGATCTGGGGTCCTATTTCTCAAAGTGTGAAAATGACCAGTATACAGCTGATGTTGATAAATCCGACACATTTTAAATAGCATTGCTTGTGCACAGCCAGACATTTTTACAAAAAGCAATGCCTCCAAATTGGCCTGTATGACAAATATTAAATTTCCCTTTGAAAATGGTGATTTTATGGCTAAACTGTGCAATCTATCCCAATAATTAGTTTTCAGTAACCTCCTGTGGTCTGAAACTTGTTCAATATTATTACTTTGCTGTATTTGAAAACATAATATGAATGTAGCAATGGCAATATAAATACACCTAAAACATCAGAATTTTACTGAACTGGGACATTTGTTTTTCAGTAAAATGTGTCCATCTAGAACTGTATGGGCAAAACAAGGCTATTGCTGTGGGGATGGGGTGAGGGTTCCTCCAAAAAAACTAGAGTGGGGAAAAATTGCACTGGATAAATTATAAGAGATCAGCAACTTATCGGACCCATCAAAGTTGTTTCAGTCCTTAAAAGCACGTTATCTGTGTGTTCCAGATCTTCAAGAAAAGTAACATCAGTACAGTGTTTAGATGTGCTTTTATATATAACCTTGTTGCAAGCACCATAGCCTGAAATTGTCAGTCATGCTGGAATGATGACCAGTTACTGTGAATGAAGCTCTCCACTGCCTTACAGCTCCAGCATTCAGCCACCATCCGCAAATCCTCATAACTTGTTTGTGATCATAGAAACATGCAAGTGTTAAAATAAAAACTATACATACACACGGTTGATAGAGACCTTTAAAGTTTTTGTTATGAGGCCAAGTTTAAGGTTTTTTTTTTTTTGTAAAAATAAAATAAATAAAAATAATTTTACACACACACACACAGAGAGAGAGAGAGAGAGAGAGAGCGAGAGAGAGATCCCCTCTGATACTGATGTGCTGTCGATAAAAAGATCAGCACTCAGTGGATATACTCGAGCATTTCCCTTTATATCACACTTCTCAGAAGAACTGCTGAGACTCTTAGCATCCATTTACAATTTCCAAGACTTGAATCCAACATTATCAAGTTTATTCTAGCTTTATGCCTTATGTTGGAAACATGTAATGTACGGCATTATTAATCACCCTCTCTGAAATTTTCCACATTTGTTAGAGTTAAAATTTGCAAAAGAAAAATCCATAATGCTGCCAAACTGGAATTTAACCTACTTTGTTTATTACAGGAATATCATGCTCAGAATTAGAGGAGAGCATCACCTGCTGGTCATGAAGGAACACTGCAGGTGAGCTGCAAACTGCTCTGTAATGTAACTGATGATTAAAATTCCAGGATGGCATACACATGTCTAGTCATGGGTCACTTTATTACAAACCCAATTCTTAAACTGGACAGGACTCCATTTTAGCCTCGATTCTTCATGGCATGGATCCCACAATGGGTCGGAATCATCCGGTGCATGCTGACATGCTATCCCAAAGATGTGCTATTGGATGCAGAACCGGTTACTGGAGAGGCCACTGAAGTACGTAAGCAGTTATATGGCTCACAATTTAATCAGCATAATTTAGACACCATTTTCCTGTGTGTCGCGAAGGAAAAATGTAACTTATCTGTTTGTGCTCCACAGCAGCAGTCGCATTAAAAGGATTAACAGCTGGAAAAGATAGCTAAATAATACAAATTATACCACAGCCCAAATAAATTGGCAAACAACAGCGAAGGAAGACATTTTTTAAATAACTTTTCCTTTATGCATCTGTCTTTCCCACTGTTCATATAGGAAATAATGCCACAGTTTCCTTTATAAGCAAATAAAGCAAGACATAAAATGCCAGACTATAACGTGCTATAGGCTAGAATTGAATTTACATACAAATTTAATTAGGGTACACCTGCATTTCCCAATGTTGTTCTTTCTGCTCAGCAGGTGCTGATCAATTTTACATAATGCTGATCTGAGAGTAGAGCCATTTATATGGGAAAAAAGTTTTAATAATTGTGCTCTTTCTTATAAATTCTCATATCTATAGAAAAAACAGGCCACATGGGTCCAGACGCTCCCACCGAAAGGACCATTTCATAATATGTCAATATAGAACAACGTATCAAGTGTGAAAGCCCCAGCTTCAGCGTGCGGCTAGTAAATGTCCGGAAACCTAATATACAGTTTTGTCAATGTAACCTTGAAAAGTCATGCACACACAAACTCAGCCGAGCACTCATACTAAGTTTGGAAGCCCCAGCTTCAGCACGCAGCAAGTAAAAGTCCGGAAACTAAAGTGTGACAGGCAGACGGACGGACGGAACCCATTCCTATAGCTCCTGAGCCACTTTGTGTGCGGGAGCTAACAACTGCATAGTGTGGTGGAAGCTGCACAAAATGTAGGTAATCTGTAATATAGTAACAAGGCACTTAACATTTACTGATTGTTTTTTCCTACACCCAGAAAAATGTACCAGCTCAGAAGAACCACATACAGTATGGGTTAAATGATCAGATGTCAGCAAACCTTTGATCAAATAGTGTAGCTTTAACGGCATCCTATTTTATTATAATTTTTTATTTTTTATATATATTTTTTTACCTTGGTTACTTCCAACAACTTTTTCAATAACCCTGCTGGCTAAGAAACATTTAATTTTGAGAATGTAGGCTTAACTAAACGAAAAATTTACACTTAATTAAGCACATGATTTGCACAGAAGCTTTTTGCCTCCTTCACATTCAAACATTATTTTTCGAGGCTGAAGGGCTTAAGAAGGGAAATGTCTATATTCCTGACTAGATAAGAAAAAAGTTAGTGAATTTATTAAAATGCAGTTTATTCATGCTCAGATTTATGTTCAAAAAATTTCTTAAGCATGCAAAATAATGCATAGAATTATGCATGGGGTGGGGTGGGGGGGTGGGGTTTATGTGGGTGAATATCAAAGGCTTTTAAATATTAAATGCAAAAAACACTCCGAATAGGGATTTCTAACACACTGAAGCTCTCCTAATTGGATTTTGCCACTTTTCAAAACAGACTGCATAATTTGGTGAATCATCAATGAAAGATAATTAAAAGGAACACATGCTACAAGCATTTCTGTTTCGCTCCTAGAGCACAATAACGCTTTATTGTAAAAATACCAGTTCCATTTTCTACCACAGCATTTACAAACAAGGTTCAAACTAGAATGATCTCCATGTTCAAGACTGAAGACTATGAATATCTGTATATACATATGTATTTACATCGCTCACTTTTTGTTGCTGTCTGTTTCACTTCATTTCCATAAAAAAATAAGAGAAAAAGGAACAGACAGCTGACTACTGCATACAGTACTGTATCCAATACATCATACTTCATGTTAAACATCTTTGAACAAAAAAAAAAAAAAATTCTATAATAGTAAAAGCAATGCAAAAATACTCCACTCCACTCGACAAAAAAAAAATAAATACATTTTGAAAAAAAAAAAAACATTTCAAATTTGACATTTCTGAAATTCTATTGGATTCATAATGCTTTTAAATCATTACTAAACATTTAAATGCGTTTACTGATGTCCTTTTAAAGATATATTTTACAAGTAAAGAATCCAGCATTCAGCGACTTCTTTCAGACCGTTTAGAAAATGTTCCCATTTATACCTTCATAAGACATACAGCATAAAACATTTCTATAAACCAGTGGTTCTCAAAGTAGGGTACATAAAGCATAGTCCAGGATTTTTATTTTGGTCTAAATCACAACTCACCTTTATAAAAGCTATTGTTTTTTTTAATAATGAGTTCTTGGTTATTAATTTGTTGTATTGGTCACTTAAACTCATTGTGTATAATCCAAACACCGGCCTTCTGATTGCATAAATTTCCCAAACACCTTTCGAATCCAAGGAAGATTGTTTCTGTTACAGGCAATTGGGAGGGATAATTAATCTAAGGAGGTCCAAGTTTACCGTCCCCATTTCATCACAGTTAAATAGTTAACTATCAAATCAGTATGACTAGCTTGCTAACTATGAATGGTTTAATAGACTTACCTCGAGAGTTAGCCAATATGTTCAATTTACATTTTATTACATAAAAACTTAGCCCGCTAATACTAGTTAGCAAAGTCGTGTTCTTATGAGTTTGTAACATCGTTCAAGTTAATGGCATCTGGTGGGCAAGAGACTTGCATGCCTACATTCATTTCTCTCTAGTTTTAATACTTGGAGTTTCTATGAAATACAGTATATATGTACAGTAAATCTAGCCACTGCAGACGCCATCATTGCTGAGCATCATTTATAAGGACCACGTCAGAAGGATCTTCTAGAGTTAAAAAAATTCAAATCTTACTTTCGTTGGACATCACTCATTGTCTTTTAGTGCTAGTTCATAATAACAAGTGGATAACAATTTATCTCATGCTAACTCGATTCCAAAATAAAATCCTTGATAGATTTTTTATTTTATTTTTTTTTAAAGTAGAAGCAGCGTCAAAGTGTAAACCCACCCAGGCTTTTTGCAATCAGGTTGCACACATCTTTTTTTTTTTTTTTTTTTAATCATCATAGAGGACTATAATCCAAAAAAATATGTTGGCCTATATATAATGCCAACTAGAATCTAAAGTATTCTGTTGCTGAACGGTTCAGTAATACGCTCTAAGGCTCCAAAATGGTACTGTATTATATGATACAGGATTAATAATCAACTTAATATTTGAAAGGTAGGATTATGTTCATGAAATAAATCTGTAGTATACAGATGTGCGGAATTGATTTTATAGTTTAAGGGGTCCCAGACTATAAAGTTTTTGAACCACTGTAAAATAGCATTATATAAAGGCAGGTTTTGGTGCCAAAACCAACAGGAGTCCCAGGTTGATAAAGTTTGTCTGTCTCTGTTCTCATGTCCCACTGAGTGTGACGAGAGAAACTGAACAAGCCGAGTGCCACATTAATCTCCATAGCCTTATAAATTCAAGTGTATAATTACACTTTAAGAGGTCAATTCTTCATGAAAATACTGATTATATATATTCAGTAATCAGTAGAGCATAGAAAACTATATATATGACTAAATTCAAAGATATAGACCTATAGATTATGCAGTTACACATATAAACATTGAAATATCCCATAATTATGGGAAATGTACATTACAACAGAGTTACACTTTCTAACTTAACACTTGTGAAGTGCACTAAACCAGGGTTAACATAGTTAAGCAAAATCACGAACTCAGGCTAATATATGGCATTAAGTTATAGGAACATAGGCCTTGCGACATTGCATATACATAATGTAGCAACTGTAGCTGCACTGTTTTTAAGCATCACTGTAAAACTTAAAGCATTTATTTAGTGGTTACAGCTTACTAAATCCACCACAACATGCCTGTTAAATGCCATGTTGATATGATAGGGGACAAGATAATATACTCAGTTGGATGGGATGATATGCATGTGGTGGCCTGGAAAAACACATCAGAATATGGATTTCTGTACACTTTTACCCATCTCTCAACCATAGGTAAAGTTTGGACATAATTGATCTGGTTTTGGTCAACAATAAAATAAACCTGCATTTTGAAATTTTATTACCTGCAGTGTAAGAGCACGGTGTATTTTTCTTTTAATTAAAAAAAATAAATTGAGCAGGCTTATTTTACATTTACAGCATTTGGCAGACGCTCTTATCCAGAGCGACTTACAATAATAATTTTTATACAACTGAGCAACTGAGGGTTAAGGGCCTTGCTCAAGGGTCCATCAGTGGTGATAGTGGGGATTGAACCGCTGACCTTCGGTTCAGTAACCCATCGCCTTAACCACTAAGCCACCACTACCCTATTTTGTTACATCATGTCACTATCCATTACCCTAATTAAATAGTTTTATATGGTAATGACAGTATGCGCAATCTGTAGGTGTATGGTTAATAAATCCATCCAAACCGGGGTATATCCGACTGGTAACTTGCAAATTAGCTAGCTGCGCTGTGTTATGTAATAACATGAATAATATAAACCAAATGAAGTGCAAAGTACGAAACATAAAAGATGCCATTGTCCGATTCTGAAGTTGTGGAATGGTTGATTCACTGTGATTGATTGCAGTGTTAGTGCAATGTGCATATTGATGTGCAGCCGGAATGAAAAAAAAAAAAAGCCGCCATTTTAAAATGCCATATAATAACTACTAATTAAGTTTGTTTGTTGGTCTGTACAGAGAAATCTCATCCCTTGGTCTTTTGTGCACAGAGGTTGAACTAAAGACCTCAGGTTGAGATTTCTCGCAGTTGTGGCTTAGTGGTTAAGGCAATGAGTTACTGATCCGAAGGTCAATCCCCACTATCACCACTGTTGGGACCTTGAGCAAGGCCCTTAACCCTCAATTGCTCAGTTGTATAAAAAAATGATAATTGTAAGTCGCTCTGGATAAGAGCGTCTGCCAAGTGCTGTAAATGTCTCTACGGACCTTGCACTCAGTTGATAAGTAGATTATATTGATTGTGTGAATCAATCATCCTTCACTACTAAGATTTTAGACATCTTTAAGTGAACCAACTATTTTTTTACTGCTAGCTTCTCACTAGGCATGTAACAATTCACCCAATTCATGATTTAGTTTGATGGATGACATTGGATTTATAATTAAATTTTCACAGGATATTTTTTGGGTGAAAAGGGCAAAAATTATTAACAAAACAATGCAACATTTTCAATAGTACAGTAATATATTCTACCTAAAGATTTTTGTTAGATTTCAAATACTTGTTTCACTTTCTGAATAACCAAGAATAGTTACTAACAAACGTAAAATTTGGAATAAAATGTACACTTATTTACCAAGTGAGAAGTCAGTACAGGGCTGAGCTTCGTGACCGAGGCTTTGATGTATTGACTGAGCGATAGCGATGTAATAGCAAACACAACTTTCCTCAATAACTATTTTCAAACATTTGTGAAGGCTGTATTCAGATCTAAATATAAAACAGCTACCTCAATTTGCTTTTCTCTTTTGCTTTCAGCAGATTTCTTGTTGAATCTGTTTGTGCAGTCAATTACATATCATCACCTAACCATCGTCACATCGGATGTGTTTTCCCAGACCACCATATATATTTCGAGTAACATTGTAAAAATTCACTGCACCAAGTCAAAACCATGTATATCAAGCAAAAATTTAGCTGAATTAATACGGGCATCTATATACTGTTGTATGACAATTAAAAAATTTATTTCTCTTCATTGAGACTACAATTCACCCTTTCATTTAAGATCAAACTGAACACTAAGTAATAACATATTGCATCAAAATCAGCCTTTAATTATATTACAATGTCTTCTTTAAATGTGCTTTCTATAGCAGATCTTTGGATCATGTAGTAAGATCCACTCTGTATCTATTCCAATTAAGACATATGTACTTCTAGATCCAAGTGATGCATTTACCCATCATAAATATGTTTGAATGTGCAGTTTGTGATATTTAACGAGATCTCAGATAACTTAATAAAATGATGATTAGTGAGATTACGGTGTAATTGATTGGGCTAGTTTCACAGTAGGTTTATTATGTTGGTTTATTTTTCTGGTGCACTTTGCGCAGAGCTGCTCGTCTCGTCACGGGCCGGGAAGAATGGGAAGTCAGGTAGGTCTACCTCTCAGACAGCAGAGGGCTCTAAAAACACTTCTCCTTACATTGAAACTACTTATGCCATATGGTTGCATAAATTGAATGAATCCTAAATACTGAAGTCATCAGTAGCATCTCAAGCCTGTATGCAGTGATCCTGTTGTGAGTAAACTGGCCTGTGATCAAGGTACAGCTTTGCGCAATTGATTTTCAAAATGTTGCAATATTCTTCACATTTCTGCTTATAATGCAGAGTTTAAAAAAAATACCTGCCAGATGCAGCTTAGATAAAAGAGACGTATGATCTTTTACAAACCCGAGCCACACCCTTCATAAGTGTTAACGCCGAGCAAAAAAGGTTTTTTCTGAACTGCTGTACCTGGCATATTCATGACTAACACTGATATTTCAGATTTATTCCATCATAAATTCTTTATAATGCCTTTCCCTCAAAAATCCTTCGATAATAATTAGTGTGACAAGGGTTTGTGTATTTTTACACTGAAGATGCCCCAATTATGCCACAAGTGCTTTTCAGTGAGTCACTTGGCATGTTATAAAACTAGAACACAAAGGAAATTAAAATGTTTTCTCTTCACTTCTCATCACAGTGCAACATTTCTACTCTTCTGCTATTAAACCATTAGATTTCACAATCAGTTCAAAACTATTTTTTAGAATATACTTCTCTCTGCCTATTCTAGTATGCAAGGTAATATTCAGAAATCTATATTAAAATGAAGATCTGTCAGTTCTATAATTCACGCCTGTAGTTCAATAATCCAAAAATAGTAAGCTCTGTTTCATCTCGTCTTGATCTTGTGCTTCATGTCCTCATAAAAAAACGCACTCTTACCAAAACACTGTAGTTAAATACCAATCACATTGGCAGGTCATTCAAGCAAAGGATTACGTTCTCCCTCTTGTGTTAAGTCGATAAACACAACCAGTCAATCCAAATCCAGAGTCTAACAGTCTTCAGCCGGCGTGACACACACAAAGCAGATGTCGAGGCCATTCTTCATCAGCAAAAAAAAAAAAAAGTGTGTAAAAGTGGGACTTGACCAACAGAGCAGATTGAAGGAGATGAATGTACGTGAAAGGAAGAAGTGGGCTGGTGTATGACTCTCCTTCATTCTCACTCATCCTCATGTAGATTTATGTATGTAAGTAATGTATGTATGCGATGTGATCATATTCATGAAGCTGGAATTTCTGTGAAGTGGTGCTCCACTTTGCTTAGTTGGCCTGCCTGTAGCGATTTCTGTAGGCAATACAAGATTGGCAGTAGTTGCCCGTAGGCTCAGCTGGAGACTGCTGGCACAGGGAACAGAGCTGTATGTGAGAACCCCGTCGGGTTCTGAACGCCTGGCCATCCGGGTGACCTGTTTTGTAAGTAGCAGTCCTCCAGTCTCCCTCTGGTGGCATATCCATACGCATGGGCTGAGCAGTGGGCATGGACAGCTGTCTGGGTAAGCTGGCACGTTGAGGTTGATGATGAGAAAGGTCCACAGGTCTGCTAGCATGTGCTGAGCGGCCTGAGTGAGCCAGGGTGGCATAGCAAGGATCGTTATAGTTCCAGGCTTCGGGGCGGGCAGTGAGTCCGACTCTGGCCTGAGGCTTGGAGGGCACAGATGGGGCCGTTCTTCGGGGAGCCCGAGGAAGTGTGCCATAGCTCATTACTGCATTGTGGGAGCTGTTCTGGACAAAAGCTTCACCCCGGTCAAGCACAGCCAGAAACCTGTCGACCTTTTGGGGATCTCCTGCAGACACTAGCAAGCAAGAACAAACACTTTTAGATATTTTTTCTAGAATCTGTAATTGAACTGAAGTCATATTGCACTTGTCAGCACCAAGTAAGCAATTAAATCAGCGTTGGACAGCAAGAGATGCATTCTTTGGATGACTGTTCAGTGAATAAGTGAAGGAGAAATGAAACCAAAGTGAGCAAAGCAAGCAAAGAACAAGAAATCGGTATTTTATACAGAAACAGGTTTGAAAACTGAACTGAAGAGTGTGCTCGCTCTATAAAAGCTGAACTGCATAGATGGATAAGTGACATCCACAGCCTTTACTCTAATGCCCCTAGTTTTAAAAAGATGTAATGATGGTAGACATTAACAGCATTGGGGAGTGACAGCTGCCACATCACTCACATAGACCAGGGTGTGTTTTTTGCGAGTGTGTGTGTGTGTGTGTGTGTGTGTGTGTGCGTGAGCCGAGGCACAGCAGTCACATGGTTACCTGGGTGTCCTCGAGCGGGCCACTGCAACTGAGAAGGAGGGGAAGGTTGCTGCTGAGGTACGTGCAGGTACTGGTGCTCAGAGTGCTGGGTGAAAACTGAAGGATTGTGGGTAACAGGTTGGGCATGCAGGAAGGTGTTGGAGTGGCGTGGGTTCAGTCGAGGGTCCATGTGCTTAGCAATTCTCGGAGCAGGAGCATCCTTTAAGTGGATATACAATATGACAAAGCTGAAACTGAATTTCAGGAAACAGGAAGCTAAACACTGAACACACATGCCAAAGGTCATATGCACCATGAGGTTGTACTTTACATACATTATATTTAGTTAAATACACTGATCTAGTTATGTTATGAGTTAAGAACTGTCCACCCCATTATTAAAACCCAGAAGGATCGTGCTGAATCGATAATTCACTATATTTGACTGACTGAGCTCAGAGACCACTTGGTAAAGTTGAATTGTAAAAAATTAAAATAAATAAATAAAAGTACACAGCCATACTTAATAGTGAAAGTAAGAGCATTTCCATACACTAAATGTGATAAGAACTCACAAGACTGGGATGAAACAGCTGTATGGCTATAAGAAAAATCCCTTGTTAATGAGAATATTCGTAATAAAAGCCTTCAGGTTACTATGAAGAATAAAGATTGATCTCTAGAACAATGGAAAAAAGTCATCTGATCTGATGGGTCCACATTTATCCAATTCCAGAGTGATAGGCATGCCACGGTAAGACTGGAAGTGATGTAGCCATCATTTTCATTCATGGCACTTGGCAGACGCCCTTATACAGAGCGAATGTACATTTTGATCTAATTTCTACAACTGAGTAGTTGAGGATTAAGCACCTTATCCAAGAACCCAACAGTGGTGGTACTGGGTATTTGGTGGTGCTTGAGCCACCAAACTTCTGATCAGTAACCCAGAGCCTTAACCATTGAGTCACCACTGCCCATCATGCACAGTGGCCACTCTACTATAGTCTCTGGAGGCAATGGTTTGATCTGCGGCTGCTTTTATTGGTGAGGTGGAGGTTCAGCAATGTTATGTGGCAATAAACTGAAGTCAGCTAATGTTGTGTCCAACAAATAGATCGTTCCATCAAAATATTAAACTGCACAACTTTTTTTTTTGGCAGGGAAGTTGAAATTCTATAGCATAATAAATAAATAACAATTAATGACTGCATGCAGAAGCAAGGCGCATACATAATACACATAATTTCATTCCAGTGACTTCACACATTTCATTCCAGTAACTTCATATATATACTGAGTGCGTGAAACTTACAAAGCTGCGAGAAGGAGCAAGGTTTTCGGCTCGTCCTCTAATGACGTTGCCGTTCAGACTGCGAGCGATGCGACGCAGATTCTCAGCACTGTACATCTGATCCTCACCTACTGGTACATCACACACCGTAGGCGTAACAGGCTAGGATAAACAAAGTTTAAATTTTACACCCCAATTAGCAACAATGAGCATTATCACTCCTTTCAGTGCCAATTATCCTCAAGCACACATACAGCTGTGCATGAATGCATGTTCACTGACGTGCACACGTGCATCACTCACTCTGTGCGCAGGAGGGCTGATGTATTCTGGTGTCCTGTAGGCATTCCTCTCGATCTCAGCAGTGGGTGTTTTGGAGCGGCCAAGCGAGCCTGAGTGTCCAGATGCGAGTCTGCGTGCTGCAGCGGGACCTGCACAAAAGAGTACAAAAAATACTCAGCAGGGTTTCCGAGACAACTCAGAACAAGATGACAAAACTGATGAAACAGCACAAAAAAGCAAACTTTAGTTTTAAGTAAAGGCAGTATATTTCAATGATTTCTCATACATTTGAATTGATGTCCAGCTGAACTGACATTCTGGTGCGGTACCAGCTTTAACTGTGTTCTGAGCCAAACCCCACTCACTGTATAATTCTCTGACATTTTTTAAAATCATGAATAATAAGGTACACTTTGTTGTTAAACATATTTCTAAAAACACGACATGATTATTCACTTCACCTGTTAGTAATTATAATGTTTTAAATTTTATGCTTGATCAATGTATAATCCCACTATTCTGGTATCACACACAGGAGGTTGGGAAAAGTTTTCTTCCTCGGGTTGTCTCCAGGAGCTTTTCTTGCTCATCTGGATCCTGCTCATTAAGGTTCTACATCTGGATTTCTATAAAACCTTCCTTTGGCTAAAACTATGGGTGAGCTAATTGTCTATTTTTTTCCCCGAGCAAGACTTCAAAATGCCCCTGATTTAATATCTCAGAAGCATTACTTCTCACAAGCCTCCCCTTCCATTCCTTCCTGACCCTTTACCCTTAACTCCCTTCTAAAGTAAATGAATACCTTGTCTCACGGTGGGGTGTGGACTGGGCCCGCAAGAGGGTCGTGGTTTGCTGGGAGCCCGCAAGCTGTCTCTGTAGAGCGAGTCGAGTTCAGACAACTCTTCACAGGGTGAGCCACATGGCTGGGAAGTATTTTGGGAATTGTAGTATCTGGTGACGTTTTCAGCCCAGCGCTCTACAGGCATGGGTTGTGCCGGTGAAGAGGAGCGTGGTATGAGGCACAGAGACGAAGAGGAAGATGACGCGGAATTCTGCGTGGGTGGATCGATATCTAGGCGCTGTGAAGGTGGAGGTTTTAAGAGTGACGACTGTTGTGAGTAAAGCATCTGTGGCTTTTCCTCTAAGCTGTAGTGATCAGAGGATGAGGAAGAGCGAGGGACACTGAAGCTCCGGGACACAGGTGGATGATGACTGTGCCCGTGTGTGTGAGTTTCAGGGCTGTCTCTGACTGGCAAAGGCATCAGGGGCACGCCGGTTACTGTGAACAGAGACCCGGAGCTGGCACTGGGTTTATAGGTTGTGCGGGTAGAAGCAGGGGAAATCTCCTGGGAGTCTGTGTGGGAGTGCTGATGCGGTCTGATATCGACGGATGAAGAATGTTCAGGGCTGTCTCTGAAGTATGAGTGGGAGAGATCAGGAGTGGATGGAGCATGGGAATGGGGGATTATGGGAGATGATAATGGTGGACCTAAGGAAGCTTCTGAGAGCGCATCCACAACCTCCTCTGGAGCATCTGTCAGAAGTATTTGGATCTTGACAGGCTGTTCACTGGAAAAAAAGGAAAGAAAATGAAATGACCACATGCAAAATAATGAGTACACAGATACTTGCAACCAAATTACTAACAGTAAATATCGGCAGTTCATATAGTTCAGTGTCCAGGTCCAAATTTTTAACAGGGACAAATTGAAAATCAGTCCACCGTTAAAACGCTACGAGGGGCAACCTCTGCAAAACAACAGTGCTGCAAAAAATTTAAAAAGCTAATATTACAAAGGAAATAGCTTTAATAACTGATTGCTAACTATATGCAGGATCCTTACAGGAAAACTAATATTTTTTAATCTGGAGCCACACATCAATGAGCCTTGTGCACACATGGCACTCTAGCTTGTTAACTGGTTGTCCTTCCTTGGACCACCCTGGGAAGGTACTTAATACTCCATACCAGGAGCACCCCACAAGACCTACTGTTTTGGAAATGAATAGACTTTTTAGTCTTTTAGCAATCAAAATTTTGATTTTGATCCATGCAGGTCATATTTGATCATATGACCGCCACCAAGCATGCACACGCCCCCCGTGACACGCATCTTTTACAAACTGCTGCGCATGTGCATTTGGGGGCATCCTAACACACTCTGAGGGAAAGTGCTATACACCACTTTGTTCGAATAAGCACATAGACGCCAATGATTGGCTGGTGATTGCTGTGGGTGACAGGAAGGTGAGCGTATGCGTATGAAAGTTCGGTCAGTTAGCTCCCATGGACTCCTGCTGAGTCTCCGAGCTCCAGGTTGATAGTTGCCTTGTCACTCTGGAGCTGTTTTCATCATTGACAAACCCAGAATGTTAGAAGTGGCCAACCAAAGGGGAAGAAACACTACAGAATGTGTATGTGCCTGTGTATGTGTTTACCTCAGAAACTGAAGAAATTGACTGGTTCTTCACTCATTGATTTCAGCCGTAACTAGTGAACATTTGGACCCAAAGCCCAGGTTAAAAAATACTGGAATTTCCTTTTAAAGAGCCTGGATTTACCTTAAAGGTAATAATGAAAGCTTTTTTTCTGCCAGACTCTTATTTGGCAGATGTTACAGGGAAAAAGCAAGATTAAAACAAACCGTTGTCAATTGAGTCTTAACTTTAATTACCACAATGGAACAGAAAACTAGGAACTGGTGTGTGCTCAGAATACTTTAGTTCCTCACACTAGTTTAAAAACTTCGGTGGAAACATGTCGCTTCATTTACATGCATGATGCAATGCCGTCCCCTGTGCACCCAAAACAAAAATCCCGGTGTTGTTCTCCCATTATCGGTCTCCTGTGAATCCACTGCCTGTTCATTAGGCAGCTTGTCTTTTCTTACAGAAGTACGTGTGCAGGCGCTCCAGCTGGAGTGTGTCCATACACACACGCACACACATCAGAGCCAGCAGCAGGTACCTGATAGGCAGCTTTTGTGCTTGCTCTTCCTCTCTCTCCTCCTTCTCCTTCTCCTCTTGCTGCTGCATCTGCTGTTGCTGCTTCTCCTGCTGCTGCATGCGCTGCTGCAGGCCTCGCGCCCTCCGCATACACTTTTGCAGTCGGGCCTCAGCCACTGTCCTGCCCTGCCCGTTAGCACTGCCCTCATGCATGGCATGCCTGAGTTTGGCTTCAGCAGCAAACACAAAATGAAAAAAAAAGAAGAAAACAAAACAAACAAAAAAAAAAGAAAGAAATGAATGAAAAGATGCAAAAAAGAAAACGTTTTGTCATGGGATGCATGCAAACATATACTGGGTATCAACTGAAGTATCACCCTGGGTTGGATTAGGAAGGGAAAGGAGGGAAGAATGCCAGAAAATTTGACACATTTGCACAAATGTTAACACGTAACCCTTTCCAAAATAATAAATAAATAAACGGTTTAACTTGTGATGAATGTTGTTTGCAAAATTAATATGAGATGCATTCAGCCATGGAATGAAATCAAAACAAACTGTAGTCTGAATCATAAAGTAAAACACATGAACAAATAAGAATCACTCGAAAATCCCTCTAAGCTTCGATTCAAGCTGAATTCCTATATAACTACGGACATGAGCACTACCTTGGGAGCTCAACATTTCACCAAGTGCACAGGGGAACTTGTTGAAAACACAGCATAGGTATAGGAGAAAGGTTTAGGTAACATGATATATGAATAGGAACACAGAAGATTTTGTGTTCCGCAATTTTAGAATATTATACTGAAACATTCAAACACCAAGACACAAGAAGGGCACATTAAGATGACGACTAAAACTGAGAGAGATTGAACATATGTGAACCACAGACACATTGACATTTACAAACCTGCACAGATCCCCAACATCCGAAGAAACATATTAAGAGATTTTCATAGAGCTTCTACTTTCCCATGGTAACTACTGCCTCCTTTAATTTTTATGACGGCACAGGTTTTTAAAAAAATTCTCTCCTGTTGCTAAGTGTAACATGAAAGACTTTAGTATGTAAAGCTAAAAGAGCTTAGCATGTAGCGGAACGTAGTGTTGACATATCTGAAAAATTCTGATAAAGGAAAGCAATGCAGTAGAAAGAATACAGCATCATAACACGCAAAGACTAATCAAAACTCAAAAGCATTTCTTTCATGAAAACCTAAGTTAAGGTTTATGGCAGTGACTCTGCTTTCTGGAGAATTCCTAACATCTAGTGACGAGGTTAAAGGAAGATGCAGCTCAGAGAAACATCTCAAGTAGTATTTTCATTTAACACCATGAGATCTGACAAATCACTTACTTCATTCACCGGAAATAAAATGCTGCACAAAAACCCGGTTCCAGTTTAAAAAAAACTCATAAATAACTCTTATAAAATGACTTACACTTGGCTGCATCTTTAAACCCTGCCTTAAGCCAGGTTTTATTGAGATTAAAACAGAATTCACTGTTAAAGCTGAGTGGATTTTTTTTTATTTAAAATGGTGCAAGAACTTGAACCCATTAAAGAAAAAAAAAAAAAAAATCTCATATCTGTTCAGATTTTTGGTCGGAGAGCTCAATGAGACCAAATAACGTTCACATTTCTGCACACTGCCTCTGCTTTATATCCATCTAGATTTCATTTAGAGTTTATATGGGAAGTCTGCTGAGAAAATAATATGCATAAATATACAATATCAGAAGTGTATTGGTGAAGCTTAGTTAGTTATAGTTGTACTACAAGGACTATAGAAAGGCTCCATCACTTCAACACAGATAAATGAAACACACACTATATGCATTAGTACATACTATATGGTAATGGCATGATCTGATTAGTTCTTTATGTCGGGTTAACAGACATTTTTTGATCAAGATATTGTCTAGTTTCTGATTGGTGAAAAGCAATCAAACAATTCTCGGTAGACAAATTATTGCATCATTGCCGCTGGATAAGTTGAATAATTATTGCAAGATTGCTGCATGCAAAATAGTAGGGTGACTGTTTACTTTCAAAATATTTTCAATGAATAATAAAGTAAATATAGAATTCGGCTTTTGTATGATGTGGAGAATTATTCGGTATCAGAGGGTGTTATCTGCCGAGGCCAAAACAACACCCCGGACCGAATAATTCATACTTTGGCTCATTCAATAATTGCTTATTATCCTGATAGGATAATGCTTGAATGAAAACGAGAGACAAAAACTCAAGTTTGTCCCAGTGACTGATTTTGAGATCCTGGAAATTAAACAAAATGTCTTCCCAAAAATATTAAGGCGGCTATGTAATATAGCAAAAAAACCAACCCTTTCAATAAGTCTCAAAAGATGTAAGGGAGCGCATGCAGGCACTGTGATAGAGCATGTCTGACCAATGTCATCCTATTAAAATTTCAATACAAATATGTTTCAGTAGACTATCAACCCGGAGATCGCAGGTTCGAATCCGGGTTGATGCCATAGCCATCCATGACCGGGAGTCCATGGGAACTAATTGGCCGAGCTCTCACGGGAGGGAGGGATGGCATACGCTCACTTCCCTATCACTCACAGCGATCACCAGCCAA
>JBCNYH010000027.1:23916075-23927975 GCA_039654325.1 Tandanus tandanus
GTGTGTGTGTGTGTGTGTGTGTGTGTGTGTGTGTGTGTGTGTGTGTGTGTGTGTGTGTGCGTGCGTGCGTGTATGTGAGTGAGATTAGGAGGCGGCACAAAAAAAAGATTCTTGATTGATTTTTAGACTATGCTTCATTTTCTACGTTAGGAAACATTCATTTTCTACATTTCTTTTATTTCTTTTTTTTTGTTTGTTTGTTTTTAATTTGGGCTTATAACTATTTTTTTCAGGCTACCATCTAAAGAGTACCTACATATTTAGAAATTTTGCTAGCCCTGAATAAAGTTCACGTAACATTATAATTCAACATGCACATTACAAATTAAACACCTAAACTCATCTGACTGGATCCTCTGATGGAGGCTTTGACATCCTGCAGGAGGGAACTGCTGCTTTTCGACTTCTGTACACTGTTCTTCCATGTGAGGCCGACACCGGGGTGTGGCTTTATCAAACCTGCGTCTTTTACACTGGGACAAGCAAACGAGAAGTCATGATCAGTAAAGCGTCTCTGCAATATGAGCTGCATTCAATGTTACAATATTCCAGAAAGCATGTATGCCTTTGTGAGTAAATCTCCACTCATATTAGTACATGTACAGTTGCTGCAGCCCATTTTCAAATTTGAAGTACTGCCGTATTCTCAAAGATATTCAATATTAGACACTTTTATAAAAGTAACTGGTTAATGTTATCTTTTCTATAAAGACAGACTTTAAAAGTGCAGTCATCAATTCTGATGATATTTCAACTTAACAGACAAAAGAAATACACACCTCCCTTCAATTCTCTTCCAGCTTTGCCCCCAGATTAATCTATATGCACTGCCAAGGCAATGACACCTACACTGGAACCCCCATCTCCCCTCAAGTACACTGGCAAAAGGGTGTGTTTATTCTGTGCATGAGCAAAAATGCCCCTTGTAGGTGATTGGCTGGAATAATGCTGTGTGACTCATACCAAGCTACTTTCAATGTTTCCCCACTACAAAGCCAGGGCTCTATAGGAACACCACATTTTTTTTTTTTTCAGTGCACACACAGTGGGCAGCTAGCAAACGGTGAGAAAATATTTACTAAATTTGACAGAAAGCAGACTGGAGTTAATGACTGCACCTTTAAGTAAAATAAAGGTTTAGACATTAGTAGCACCCTAATCCATTTATTTATTTATTTTTATTTTATTAAAGCTCTTAAAAACTGGACAGCATGTTCAAACAGTAGCATCGCATACACACCACAGATAATAGATCTGTTAAATCAGTGATTTATATTTATCACCTCCCAACGTGAACTTAGTATAAAACATTTTATTTTAGGGCTTCACTCAACACTGACGTTTTTGCTGTACTGCATTTTGGATACCGTGCAATGCAGCAATGTTAAATTACTGATAAACATTAGTTAAGCACTGTGTGTGTGCAAGTACCTATGTGATCCATTCACAGGTGCCTCATTAATGGGGATGTCCAGGCTCACAGGGCTGTTGCTGTTCCGCTCACTGCTCTCATACCCACTCTCCATCCTCTGGATGAGTCGAGGTGGTTCCATCCTCTTGCCCTGAGTTGATGGTAGCGTCCTAGATGCATTACTCGCACCGAAACCTATTTGATCCAGTGAGCCTGTCAGTGTCCCTTGGTGGCTGGTGGCCTCAGGCAACACGGTGCCCAGAGGAGCGTAGCCGGCCTGTTTACGTCTCTCTCTGCTGAAAATACTGTCGATGTTGAGAGTGTCTCGGCGTGGTTTCCAGGCTGGCCTGTAACGTCCTCCACCAGAGCTGGATCTGGACTCGCTGCTAGTGCTGTCAGCGGATTGCGGCCGGCTTAGGATGATGCTGCTCATGCTATCCTTAAAGTCCCGCAAACGGCTAGAGCAGGGTTTAGGAGTGCCACGAGGGACCTGTTGTTCTTTCAGGGTCTCACCTGAAACAGGAAGATGAAGGGTGATGTTAATTTAGAATCATGCACAAAAAGCGAGATGGATGTCGCAGAATATTCCCCAAGATGGGACGATGTGGAAAATATTTATTTTAGCAACATCCACCGAGACTGCGGTGCATTATTTTTTTAGTATATATATATTTTTAGTATACACAGTTACCTTAGCAAAAAAGTACAATAAAACAAGATGTTTATGGGGTTTTTTGTTTGTTTTGTTTTTTAATCATGATGGACATGGACGAGCTCACAACACATGCAAGTGCAAAATGTAAGACCTGTGAAGCAGCATCTTTTCAAACCCTTTTCAGTGTTTTGGTAGTACTATGTTGAAACATAATGAAAAAAACCTAACAGAAGATTATTTACATATTTTTACCATGACAGATACTAGTGAGGGTGAGCTCTGTGCTTTGAGCCGAGTTAATAAGCACTATTGTGTGTTAAGCATGCTCATCCAGAGTTAGTACATACCACATGAACACAGACAAAACCGTTTCTGTAAAGGTATGTTTGCACACTAATTACATTTTTTTGTATATACTACAAAGAAATACAAGAAAAACTAACTAAAACGATTTAAAACAAGATCTCTTTTTTACATTTTTAAGTGTGATAATTATAACGATGCCCGCTCAAGTGCCCGTGACAATCTGTGAGTGTCTTGTCATTTTGATTCAAGTATTATCCACTCAGAATAAATATCTATAATCCTGAGATTGTGGACCAATCAAATCACATCATTCCCATGTAGTATATACTAACAGACAATATCCCAATTAGGTAATGCTTACATCAAAACGGTGGTCAAAAACTAATGGTTTCCCACGCTCACCAATTCTCAAATTACAGTAATTCAAACAAAATGTCATCCCACAAAATATGAAGGAAGCTAGGAAATATGTTTTTTTTTCAAGAATGGTTCAAGAAAAAAAACACTTTTTCTTGAATGAATTTCAAAAGCTGCCAGGATGGAGCACACATGACCACTCATATATTTTGGAAGTGCAAAAATAACCAATAAAAATCTTGTTCTAGCATACGTTTCTTATGTTCTAGTGTAGTATATACTAAACAGTCATTCACCTAAGGCTGCACTTTAATATTTTGTAGGAGCGTCTTTAGTGTTGATTACAGTGCGTTATCACCATGGTACTGTTACTTCAGTTGGGTCAGGTCAGGTCAAGGCTCAGCAACATTATATGTCAGTAAAATAAGTCTGTAATTAAGTCTGATAACCTGAATATACTGAATGACCAGGTTATTTCATCTATTGACTTTTTTCTTCTCTGATGGCACGGATATAAAAGTGGGGCTCAAATAGTGAAAGAGAGGTTTAAGGAGCATGATTTTCACACCTTAACCCTATTGAAAGAATTTGGGATGTGCTGGAGAAGACTTTATGGAGTGGTTCGATTTTCCTGTCATTATTTTAAGACGTCTGCGAAAAATGAACCCAATTCTTGAGGGAAATAAATGTTCTGATGTTGCTTAAGGTTGTTGTAACACTGCCATGGTGATTACGTGCTGTAATTGAAGCTAAAGCCGGTCTAACAAAATATCAGAATGCAATCAGAACTTTTTGTTCAGAGACAAAATGACATGACAGAACATGCAGATGATTTGTAATTTTGTAGGACACCAGGGGACATTCACACTTTCTTGTTCACACTTACGACCAATTCGAACTAATCATTCACATGTAATAAATGTGTTCTGCTCCAACCACAGGGCACTCGTTCATGAGATCTTGCGCTGCGCTTGCTCGCAAAACTTTACTTGTATTTGCTTTGCTTTTGTTACTGGTTTACTGGAGTTGTTTTCTGTAAGCTTCTTCTGTTGCTTACTCCAGTTTAAGGGTTAATAAAACCCTGATTTTTTTTTCTTACCAGTGATTCAGTGTCAATCATTCATTCAGCTTGAGATGCTTTGCAAATTGTTAACTAACAATTGCTAAGAGGATGTTGATCTTGTTGGATGTTGGACTGTTATCAGCTTCACATTTAAAAAAGTGCTTAGTGCTGTGCTCTACTTCCTGATGGATCTTTCCTGTGTGTGTTAAGCTGCGTACCCTCACTGTGGTATCCTGCAGAAGACACCTCATCAGTCTTTGAAGTGCGACTTCTCTCGTCGGATCGGCGGGGACGGCTGGCACTCCTCTTCCTGTCCACGACCCCACTCTTTCTATCAGTGCTGCCACTTTTTTTAGGCGTGTGGCGTTGAGTAGGTTCACCATCAGTCAAAGGGCCTTTGGAACAAAGTTAGGACACAAGCCCAGCCATAAAATACTCTGTTAGGGTTGAATTAATTCTAAGCGTCTAAGCGTTTGTTCACATTTATATACACTGCATTTTTGTGGTGAATCAAGCAACAAAAATGTCTCACTAGAACAAGCCTGTGTGTTTGTATAAAACTGCACATGGACGTACCAGTATCCAAACTGCTACGTGATCCTGCGTTTTCAGGGTTGCACACGATGGTTCCCTGGGAGTCTGATGAGAAGTGGGAGGCCATGGTCTCGTGGTGGGAGTGGGAGTGTTTATGGCTGTAGCTGTCTGTTGAAGAGTCTGTTCGTGTGTCACTTGAAATGGACGGCTCACGACCTGGAAAAGACAAACAACGTACATAAGTGTCTAAAAGCAGAAGTAAGATAAATTCATATGTTGCATCAAAGCCTGTTATTCCGTTAAATATTAAATGCTTGCAGGTGATTTTATAGTAATAATACTAATACAGTCATAGTTCTCAACTGACAGGCAAAGAATGAACAAAACAAAAAAAGTCAACATTCCAGATTTTACCTTAAATACCTGAAACACTAAAGAATTTTTTTTAAATTATTTTATTATATAATAATATTTTAATAGTCATTATTGCTTATGACATAGAACTGCACTCATCAGGTGATCTACCAGAGTCCTCGCTGTCGTAGTAGGTTTTGGTATAGTGGTGAAGGTCCAAGCGAGATGTCAGGTCCTGCACAGACACAGGCGTGCCGCGGGGGTCGGCGTAGAGCAGCAGGAGCGGTTGGTAATGACCCTTTATACAACGAGACACCACATCCCTCCATTTTGGCCCTATCTAAGAGACACAGAGATGAAGATTTAGAGCGTGGTAGAAATGTGCCTGACTTTTACGTTTCAGCTCAAACATTTTCAGAACAGTTCTGAATGTAAGAAGAGCAATACTTTCAGTACACACACCTCTCAACCTCAGAACCTCTCAAAGAAAACAACCATCATTACGGAGGATTATTTAAGAAGCAGGACAAGAAATTACAGGTTTTTAACAAGCCCTTACCCTGACGCGGATTTCCTAAACTGATTTCCTTTGTGCTCCTTCCATAGTAGCACAGAGGCAGGAAGCAAAAACAAACCGGGAGTAACGGACAAGAATGTGGGACATTGCATGTGTGTGTTTGTGTGTGTCAGTGAGTCCCTGTGCAGGCCACACCCCACTGCTGTCCAGCTGGAGGGAATAAACAATAGAGGGATATCCTTGTTTTGCACTTTTTGTACAGTTGTGATAGTGCTCGTGCTCTGGCCTGAACTTCATGTGCAACTGTCCTAGAATCAGAGGGTTATTGTGGACACTTATCCAAAGAATTCAAACTGAGGAAATTACTTAATTAAATGACAGTGCTGTAAGAAAAGTTGGTTACAGGCTAGATGAAGGTTTAATAATCTAAGAGTTGGTGTCTTGTAAATTTCCGATGGGACACGCTCTGTACATTATGTACAGGATATTTTTTTTTGCAGTGTATTCCCAAATCCAACACAAGATCCCATTTGCAGAGAATGAAGATGTTTCTTTATAGGTTCTTTAGATGACTTTATTAGTGGTGACCTCATTAGTAACTGAAAAAGAAAAACCTCTCTTATTTTAGAGACTTTGGAGCAGTTTGGGGCAGGTGTGTCTACCTTTGATTTGGGTGATGCCAAGAATAAAAACACCTGCTCCCCTATTTACTCCAACCACTTCATCTTCACTTACATCACCAACTAACAGTTTAGACATTATTCCATTTTTTTTTGACTATACTGTCGTATAAACATGCTAATCTGCATGTTTATACGACAGTATAGTCATGCAGATTAGCAATATGTAGAGAGACCTTTGTGTACTCTAGGATTAGGGTTCAGGCTAGCCCTAGAGCACTGGCAGTTCTGATGAGGCAGAAAATTTGAAGGCGTTTTTGTGTAACAAAAAACAAACAGACTAACAAAGCAGTAGTAAGTATTAAGGATTCCTTGAATCTACCATTGGTAAATGCCGGATCTTTAACGATACTTAAAGGGTACCTGTGGTGAACTAGTTTTACTAGCTCTTTAAAACAATCATGTGGGACATCAGCGGTTCATTCCGGCAACATCAGTCCTTGCCCCTTGTGAAAGTATGCACGAGTGCTGCAACACTGGGCATGCTCACAGACATGCTGCCTTCCTCATTGGCTATTCCAGCCTGGTAGTGACGTGAACTCGTTGGATTGGCTGGGCTGTGTTACTGACCCTGTGCATCATAACATAGTATCTGCCAGTGCTGGGCTGCACAAACAACAAGCGCAGGAAAACATTTGTTTTTGTTCCTAAACCAAATGATGACCGGAAAACCAAGTTGGCAAAATGTTAGCTGCATAAGCCATTTTGGATTTACCGTCACACACATCTCTGGCAGCATTCTCGTCCTCAGAGTCACTAGAATGTGACATCTCACTGTCTCTACAAGACTCCTCCCTCTCTGGTTCAAAAAGGTAACCATTTACTCCCATTTCCTTGAAATTGCTAGCCATAGTTGATTCTTTAACACGTTTTTATCACCTAAAATGTTTCTTGCTGAATAGATCTGTATGTTTACTTGAGCTGGACAACCCGGACCAACAAGTTCACATCACTTACAGGAAAAAATGACTGCTATTCATTGGTTCAACCCTCGGGATAAAATTACCCAGTTTTGTGCTTTTTATGGTCATTTATGTAAAAATAAGCATCTGTATCAACTTAAACATATTACGCTGTAAGGATGACCAATATCAAGACTCTTTAACGTTTTTTGCACACCAAAACCAATGGCAGCAGCCAAAGTAGAAGCCCTAAATTAATCCTATGAATGAATGTGAGTGGGCATTGAGCCCTGTAAACGACTGGGTGTTCCAACCTTGGATATTCATGCTTGAGTATGAACTTGGATATTCATGCCTTATACCCAATTTTCCTGGGACAGGCACTGGATCCATCATGACCACGACTAGGGCAAAGTGGTTACTGAAATTAGGTGGAATAAATGGATGAACGGAAGAAAGAAAAAGAGAAAGAAAAAAAGTAAATAAAGGAAACAAACAAACAAACAAATGATCCACAAGCCAGGCAATGGGACCATGCTGTCAGAAAATCCCCTCGACTCAGTAAATGAGTAATTCTAGCCAGACACCTTTCCTTGACTGGGTTGATCATGTTCGTCTCATTAAATGTGGTCATGAGTCCCAAAATAACATCGAGGTACACAGCAATTATAGTGAGGATTAAAGAGGAGTGACAGCTGTTCTCTCACGTAAATACTCTGCCACGGGAAAACATCCTGACTATGTGAGTACTATGTCCCAATGGCCATCTGTCAGCTTTGAATTAAACCCTTGCTTTTGTGGTTCTGCAGAATAACAGGCTTAAAAACCCGGGGATAGCAGGTTGATTTAAGTTCCTCCAAACACAGCATGAGGCTAATCAATCACACTACACTGCAACTGTACATCTGAGTAATCCGTCTGTATATGCTGGATGGGGTGATTCCTCTGGTCCATTCTTACCTTTTATTCTCAGAATCCACATTTTAAGGTATAAAATTATACAGAAAGTTTTAATGAGGTATTGAGACTAGACCCCAACTGTTCAAAAATCAGTGGGAATTCATAATATGAATTTTCTTAATCGCCCACAGTGTCCTTGACTGCAAAAATAGCTTTTTTCATCAGCTCATAACAATATTTCACTGAGGACCGATTTAATTTCTTATCAACTATGTTTATATTGAGGTTTAAAGTCAAGTGATGCCTTTGAAAATGTTTCAACAGAAATGCAAAGTAGTAAGAAAATGTTTTTTTAATTATTATTTTATTCTTTAAAACAGTTTAATCCCTTTAAATATTCCGTTTAAAATGATCTTAATAAAATTCCTTTTAAAATTATTTTTAAACATTATTTAAATAGTTTTATTTGAGTTTTAGTGAGTTTAAAGCCCTATTCAGACTGGATTAGTTTCACATAGAAATTGCCAGTAAATATCACAGCCCTGAGCGTGCAGACGTCTGAAAAGATTACATCACGCTTTTTTCTTCAATACAAATCAATCCAGAAAGCGTTTGCCTTTAGTGTCATTTCAAACCAACACTGTATCTGTAACTGTGTCTAACACCCTCACCCACCAGCACCAAATCACATGAGCAGTGCCTTCCATGCTTCCTCAGGGTACTCCGGTTTCTTCCCACAGTCCCAAGACATGCACATTAGGTCAACTGGCTATTCTACACTGTCATTAATTGTGAGAGTGAATTGTGTTACCCTTGTGTTAATCTGATATAGACTAGAGACCTGTACAAAGTCAGCTAGTATTGGCTCCACCATCCACCATGACCCTAATAGATAAGTGGTATAGATAATGGATGGATAATGGAGTATTGCGTATATGCAAAAACCCAGATGTCATTTTGCAACCACAGACAGAATCTGCACAATTACCCTGATGGGGAAAAAAGCTATTTGACTGTGGTCTCTACACAGGAAGAACTATTACCTCTTTGACGTGTGCATCATCAAAATACATCCATTTCCGGATCTTGGTTTGGAAGAAAAAGGTGGAGTAGTGTTTGCCGTAGTAACACACCATGCCCACTAGGTAGAGCTCTGCCTGCCTGGCTTTCTCCTCAGTCACCCTCGAGAAGAGCTGTGAGACAAGAGCAGGGTTATTCATATCCACAAATGACAACACACACACACTAATATATTTAATAATGCAGATGATTAATGCTACACATAAACATAACCTTATTTAAGTATATACCATGAAAAAAAACCTAATGTATGTGGACCGTCGAAATATGCCCAACATTTCCTGAATATCCCCAACATTTCCAGGAGACAACGAGAGCCCCAGCACCATCTAAAGGTCTCAAGAATAATGAGTTCCGTTTGAAAGCATTGTTAAATGCTACACAGCGGTTCTCCTAAATGCCAAAGAGGCAGTGAGCTTGAAACCACAGAACAAATGCAAAACACTTTCAGGACTGACACTTGATTAAAAAGCTAAATCATCGTCCAGTTGGTTCGGAGACGTTTTCCAGTGCAAATGCGAATATATTCCATGGCAAGGAGGTATGTGATTTTGACAGACATGACACAGATATCAAGTGAATATGAGACAGAACATGTCTTAAAGCACCCCACCACCATCACGTACGCCACATTTTACATAAGAGTTGTTCAGGAAGCCGGTCAGAATTCTGCTATTAGTATCTTAATAAAAATGAAAAGACAAACCCTATTTAGAAGTCCTAAATGTCCATTCGTTCTGGACTACACTGTCTGACCCAGATCTGAGTCTAACATTAGACCAAGGAGAATTCAAAATGTCCATTTGGCTGCTAACTTCTCTCGAAAAACAGATAGAGATCCGGGTGCAGAAAGTAACATTTTATCAATCTTTTATTTCAACGCTATTCACTGAAGGTAGAATCTGTGCTACGGGTAAAAACTACATGTGAGCAGCACCCAAAGAAATAATTAGAATATATGCAAACTTGAGGAGCGTGTGCCTTACGTCTCCTAGCCGCAGGATAGTGCCCAGACTGTGGATGACGTCCTCGGCGAGATCAGAGTTTTCCGAGTCCCACACGAGGCCGATGGTGATGATCTCAGGAGAGTTCATGAGCACACGACGAATACGAAGCTTCTCCCCACAATTCCCCTGAGCAACAGACAGGCAGAGAGAAAAGAATGGTACTCTGCAAAATGGAAATACTGAGACATGAGATTAAGAGCTTACTGAATTTCTCAATGGAACCAAATGTTCTCAAGCAGCCAAGACATGAACCCATTACATAGCAGATAATTAAAATATGACACATCAGACAGCAAATTTGTCCACGAATAAACTGGAACATTAGAAATTGTATCATCTAAAGCACAATTCCAGTAAACAGTCCCAGTAACTATATTATTTTTAATTTAGTTAAGGCTTAGATCATCCATAGAGCCGTTTGTGTGTGGGTGTGTTTTGTAGGTTGTGCTAGTATGTTTAAGCATAAAAGCAAGAAATCCTCAGAGGCTGCAAAGATATTTGTGCCAAATCTGCATAAATGAGCAAAAAAAATATCATCTTTCACAGCAAAAGCACGCACGCACACACACACACACACACACACACACACACACACACACACACACACACACTTCTGTTTTACAATCTTTGTGAGGACTGACAATTATTGATGGAGCAACTTAATAATATGCCTACACCTAAACCTTAGTATGCTTTCCTTGTTTGGCGGTTTTTTTTTTTAAAGAAGCAGATTTTGAAAAAAGATAATCACACAAATTTTAGGTTAGAATTCCAACATGAGATCTGCTTTTTTAAATTTTGTGGCATGTTATTTAAAAATCTATTCACCATCAAATACACATGCACTCAAATCATTAATAACAACAAGGTAAAGGTAAATGAAATTTTTTTATGAGAGGGCGGTACGGTGGCCTAGTGTTTAGCACGTCCACCTCATAGTAAGGAACTCCTGGATTTGAGTCCTGGGTTCGGTGAAGGTGTTTCTGTATGGAGTTTGCATGTTCTCCCTGTACTTGTGTGGGTTTCCTCCGGGTACTCCTGTTTCCTCGCCCAGTCCAAAGACATGCACATTAAGCTGATTGGCTGTTCCAAATTGCCCCTAGGTGTGAGTGAGAGTGTGAATGTTTGTGTGCGTGTTGGCCCTGTGATGGACTGGGGAGCTGTTCAGGGTGTATCCCACCTTCTCATTGTCGGCTGAGATAGGCTCCAGCTAACAAGACTAGGATTAAGCAGTCTGGCAAATGAGTGAGTGAATGAAATGAATTTGTTTAAGAGAGAGGGAGAGAGAGAGACAGAAAGAGAGCGAGAGAGGGAGCGAGACAGACAGACAGAGAGAGCGTGACAGAGAGAGAGAGAGCGAGAGAGAGAGAGAGAGAGACAAACAGAGAGAGCGAGACAGAGAGAGAGAGAGAGAGAGAGAGAGAGAGAGAGAGAGAGAGAGAGAGAGAGAGAGAGAGAGAGAGAAAACCAATGAGGCCATAAATAAAAAAGACAAAAAGGTTTGACTTCCCTCATAATTTCAGTGGGAGATTAAGCACATTAATCACAAAGACATCTTTACTGAGGGTGCTGGTAATTATGGAGCTGAATGTGTGATTACAGAACAGCCACACAGCCAAATACAAATAAACATTGCATGCGCACACACACACACACACACACACACACACACAAAACCAATTTTCTTGAAGCTTATTAGATGCAAGTAGCAGTATGACCGTGTGTGTGTGTGTGTGTGTGTGTTCTCACAGGACAGTTGCGCAGGTCTCCCACAGTGCTGGCATTCCTCAGTAGTTCCCCAAACATGTCAGGAGTTGGTTTCTCCCTGCACTCCAACATCCGTACAGCCTGGTTACTGCAAAACACACACACACACACACATTTACTTTTGCCTATCTTTATGTCAGAAAACGATAACAGAATAATATCAGTGTGTGATTTGTAAAAATGCCTGTGTGCACATGACTGCAAGGTGACTTCTAATTTACATTTGCCTTCATATTACAGAGATTCTGGGAACTAGCGTGCATGCATTCACACACACACACACACACACACACACACACACACACACACACACACACACACACACACACTGCCGCAGCAACACCACACTCACATACAGACGCAGCGA
>JBCNYH010000027.1:23929405-23946191 GCA_039654325.1 Tandanus tandanus
GATAGGTACACGCAGATACACATATACACGTACACACACACACACACACATACATGCACACGTATACACTCACACACACACACACACACACACACACACACACACACACACCAACATATATTCCTCTGTGGACAGGAAGCCAATGAGAACACATTCGAAGTGGAATTAAATGCACACCAGATGTGTTGACACAAGTTCATTATACGTGGGAGAGAAACTCTGTGCTTACAAAGAAACAGCATTCATGTAGAGAAAGTTTTGTAAATTAACTTGCACGATGTTAAAAGAAATAAAGTGTTCCTTTCCTATGTGCATAGACATGATTAGAATACTTTACACTTACGCCAAGTGCCCAATAACAAACTTTTAGTGTGACAGTCTTAAAAAATATTTGCATGAAGTGACAGTCTTAAAAATATATGCGCATAAAGACACTCCCACTGATTCCAGTGAAACATGCCTATTTGTCCCACTTAAAAACACACCCATATTTTTCACTAAGACAGTTCCACATAAAAGACACACCCACCTGTCTTACTAAGAGATACGCCCATTTTCCCCCATTGAATGACACACTCGGAAAATAAAATACATTCATTTTCCACACCAAGACCCACCCTGTGCCATAACGATGTGTACACATCGATCTGTTACATGAAGACAAGCCCACCTGTCCCACTATAAGACACACCCACCTGTTCCAAAAAACTTCATCCCCTTCACCCCTTTTACTAAAACACACTCAAACATTTGTACCACTACAAGAAGGTATCACACTCACCTGCCCACTTCTAAAACTTCAGTCTGTGGTGTCCATACAGGCCCTCATAACAAACACTACGGCTCGACTCTCATTCTCCAGGAAAGTCACTATTTACATTCCCCTGTAGCCTGCATTTAACTATGACTGCATTTAACTATTAGCCTGCATTTAACTATTTAACGCATTTGACCCTATCTGCTCCTGGGGCACTGTATCATGGCTGACCCTGCACTCCTGCGGGGGAAATCACTGTGCTGTAATGTATAAAGTACTTCATCCTTTCACTGTGATATCACTCATCTATTCTCTTCTGGCCCCTGTACAAGGCTGCAGTACTTACCACAGAGAGGTGGTGGAGATGTAGTGCACCATCTGAATGAAGGGTAGAGGATCTGATGAAGCTCCACAGCTCCCACACACACACTAGAGATGAGGAGAGGACAGGACAGTAAATATAATGAATGTAAACTGGTCCAAGTACATAGTTTGTGAAGGACCATTTCACTGGCTGTACAGTGACAGACAGCCAGAAAAAGAGGAGGTCATTATAATGCATTTCTAGGTGAGCCTATATAGCTCTGAGAACGAAGTGTCCCTAAATTTAGTACGAGTAGGAGCCTCACCTGCTCAAAGAGCGTCATGGCAAACTTCTGGTGTGGGATGCAGTGTTTGGCTGTACAGATGTCCTCCTTGCTCTCATCAGCAATGTGAAAGTGAATACGCATGAGGATGTTCTCCTGCGGGAGGGAGAGAGAAAGACACAGAGTGTGCCATTTTAGTACTAAAACAAGGCTCACATGATGCCGATGTTGGTCCCGATCTTTATCGATGTTCCCATTCTTTAAGAATATTTTAGCATGTTCAAAATATTTGAACTATCAGTAAAGATAGGCACAACATCAGTAAACATTGGTACAACATCGATTAACAATGGTAAAGATCGGTACAACATCAGTAAATACTGGTACGACATAATTTAACAATGGTAAAGATCGGTACAACATCAGTAAACATTGGTACAATATCGGTAAAGATCGGTACAACATCAGTAAATACTGGTACGACATCATTTAACAATGGTAAAGATCGGTACAACATCAGTAAACATTGGTACAACATCGGTAAAGATCGGTACAACTTGAGTAAACATCGTGTGTGTTGCATTGGTACAACATCGATTAACGTCGGTAAAGATCGGTACAGCATCAATAAAACTAGGTACAACATTGGTAAGGACAGGTAAAATATCGGTAAACAGTGTGACGCATCTGCCTAACATGGGTATCGTGTCAGCCTACCTTAAGGGTGCTTCCAGTGTCTCTGGGACAGTAAGCACTTTCACTAAACTCCCCATGAGTCCCTGTTTAAGATACATGATTGAATACATGATTTCTAAAACCCATATTATTATCCTGGAATATGTTTGCCATATAATAAATAACTTATTAACCTTGGGGAATTCCAGACCTGATGCATTGACGTCTCTAACTGCTTGGTCAATGCATTAAAGCCTCGGTATGAAATTTCACTGTACTGACCTCATGCTTGGTTAATAAGTAGTATGTATTTTCATCGGTGTTAACTAGATAACATTAGCTTAGTTAAAGGACATCATATTTTTAATATAAAAACAGCCATTTACTTCTGGTTTCATCACAAAGGACATCCATCCATTACCCATAATGCTATAGTGACAAGGGGGAAGGTAGAACCAATCCCAGCTAACTTGGTGTGATACGCGGAGTACACCCAGAACACCCTACTGTAGGCTAACACAGAGACAACCAAGTATTCACACACATGGGCAATTTAGAGCAGCCAGTTTACTTCATGAGGAGAACATGCAAACTCCACAAAGAAAGGCCCTTGATTAAGATTCAAACCTGAACCTTCATGTTGTGACTGTAACCATGCTAACCACAGAGCCATCATGCCTCCCCTTCTTCCATCCAATCAGTGTTTAAGTAAATTAAGAAACTATAGGTCATGCACTTAAAGAGGAGAGGTGGACTAAGAAGTCCTTTGTCCTTAGTTTTTTGTGCATATCGATTCGAGCAGGCATGGGGATTTTGGTTTAAGTGCTCCCTCTTCTTTGGCAAATAGAAGCTGGTGGAAGGGCATGATGATGCATTTGTTTTCACAGGAAAAAACAAACTGTTTGCTAAGCTGCTGCTTCAATCCCATTATCCAAGAATACACTGATCAGAGACTTGTATCACTGGGGAAAGACGGCCTTACAGCTATCAGGATTCAGTTGCTCCAGATGCTCAGCATATCCTATACTCCACAGCCCTCTCTCAGCTCACTGCCAGAAAATGCAGCAAATAACTGCATCTTGAGTTCAAAGGAAAGAATGGAGAGAACGGAGAGGTAACAAGTGATCAAACATGACCTTTCCCTCTGCTCGCCTTGACAGATCCAAGGCGCGAATTACTGGTAGCCAAAATAAACAGTAAGTTGAACGTATGTGCATGTGATGAATTAGTGGAATTGAGAAGAAGTGGTGAAAAGACAAAGAAGGTGAAAAGGTTGGAGGTGAGCACCTAATTAGGATATGCTTCTTTTCTGGGATGTTGCAATGATAATAGAAAGGTTTTCTGCACTCTAATGGATTAAAGTAGCAAAAAAACCCCAAAAAAAACACCACCACACAAGTCAAAACAGGAACCAACATGTAAAGTAAATAAATAAAATGCATGTCTAATTTGTTTTCCTAAATAAAACTATTTAGTGCTGTTGGCGTACTGCTATAGTATAAGTAGAATAAAACACTTCTGGGTGGGCCCATCCTGTTTACTCCTTTTTAAACCATAGACATGAAAATACTAATTTCTAATTGGCCAGCTCATACACATTCATTTCTTCACTCACTCACTCACTCACTCGCCAAATCACTTAATCCTATTAGGATCGCGGGGAGGCTGGAGCCTATCTCAGCCGACTCTGAACAAAGAGAGGGTACACCCTGAACAGCTAGCCAGACCATCACAGAGCCAACACACACAAATAACCTACACACTCACACCTATGGGCAATTTAGAACAACCGATTAGCCTAATGTGCATGTCTTTGGACTGTGGGAGGAAACTACACACACACACACACACACATACACACAAACCAATCAACCTTAACACTAACATCAGTTAGGTAGCCCTATACGCTGCAATGATCACAGTGCAGTTTCAGTACTTTGTCCAACTGCAAACTCCACACAGAAATGCCTCAAGAACCTCAGGACCTTCTTGCTGTGAGGCGGACGTGCTAACCATTACGCCACCGTGCCGCCGTATATACATATATACACGGCCAAAAGTTTATACATACCTGAGCATCACTCCCATATGTGCTGGCTAACTATCCCAACTGGTTTCACTCTTTGCTGTGAAGAGACCTCTACTCTTCTCGGAATGCATTCCACTTAAGACTTTAACGTGTGTTTGTGGGGATTTGTGCTCATTTAGCTACAAAAACAGTGCGGTGAGAAAAGGAGGCCTGGGGTACAGACAGTGTTCCAATTCATCCCAAAAGTCTTCAGCAGAGTTGAGATTAGGGCTTGATTTTATTCACTCTTACCTTGGCAAGCAAGGAACCTTGCTTTGTGCACAGGAGCACTGTCATGTCTTGAAGAGAAGTTCTTAAAGCTACAGTATATACTGACATCTTATACAACTGTGCACTACTAACTGTGTAGCAACTGTTTGGGAAAGACTTACGTAACTTTTGGCCGTAACGTGAACATGCTCTAAACATGGACATAGCACCACATGACCCAAATAAAAAATTTTTTAGTGGCTACTGCTTTATAATAAGCAGAGCCACTAATGTCAATGAGTCGTGAGTGAGTGAGTGTGTGATGGGTGCAGCCAATGAGCACTTTGCTTTTACGAGCATTGCTCGCCAGCCAATCACAACGCAGCTTTTATTTCCCGAGTGTATTTCTTCTACATGCATTGCTTCGTCGCTGTGATTGAAGGTATGTTTTCGTACATTTCCTTTGCTTGACTTACATATAGATGAATGTTAGTACTCCTAGAAAACAGACTTGCTCAAAAAAGAAACAGACATTAATCCTCAGACCATCCTATGGTCCTATAAAACCCGAATATTATCTTAGCTTTTCAAAGAAATGCTAACTACACACATGCTTTGCATGCCTATATATACATATACATACATACACACATTTTGCAGTAGTGGTCTAGTGGCCACAATAAAAAAAACAACAAAAAAACCCTGAACTTTATATGACCCTGTACATGGACATTTCAGTTTCACACGTTTCTGAGCTCAGTGTGGTGGAAATTCACATCTGTGATGTGCATCCTGCTGGAGATAATTTGTTTGAATGTGCAGAGTTAAATTACCCACAAATTATATGAACAGAAAATTACTGTGACCTTGCACGAAACTTACACTTTTTTCCAATATGCCCATTCCAAATGTAATTTCTCTGAGAGTGATATGTTTGAAAACCCTAAAAATCATGTTAGTCTATGTACTCTAGAGACTACATTGATTCAGAAAGCAGGTGTCTTTTTAAAAAGATGGCTAATGTTTACATAATCTTCTTTTCTAATAAACCTGTTAAATCGATGTGTATGGATTGATTAAGGTTTATTAGATTCTGTAACCTACTCCTGAATATCACTGGAAACTTACAAAACACTCAGCAGCGTCGTCCATGATGCCTAGCTGGAAGCGCTGCTCATCCTGAAAGGTCTTGGCCAGAGCGGTGCGCAGGGCGTCAGACGGCAAAACCTTTTCTGTGCTGTACTGAAACTGCACAAAGATGCTCTGCAACAACACAACAGTACACATTACAAAAAATATTCTCTTTAACAAATATATCAGATTAATCACATATGGAACTACTGTGTTTAAAAACTGTAAAATAATCACTGCAACAAGGAAGCTCAAGCTCAAATGTTCTGCCTCTCTACATATTTCTTACAAATTACAGATCAAATCAACAACAGCAGAACAAATGAGTGGAGAACAAAGACTGCCAAGTGACTAAGGGATTAATCTCTCCTCAATCTGTTCCTCAGCACAGTGAGATAAAAACAACACTGACCACTGCCAACTTTTTACCTGGTGAAAACACAGTTGGACAGGTAAACCTGTGCATGTGGCATGAACATGTTTGTAGCCCTTTCTCTCGCTCTCTCTCCATTTGATCTATATCTCTGTCTCTTTTGGCATTTCTCTCCCTCCCTCTGGCTCTGGATGTTGCCAGTTGGCCTGATTCATTGTCGCCATGGCAGCCATCATAATTACACTTATACAACATACTGCATAGCAGATTCACATGCATGCGTACTTTGTAAAAATCCTATAACCAGTTCTGGACAGTTTCATGTGGTCCCCATTATTAATAAGGACATCTTAATTTGGTGATTTCTCACTGAATACACTCCTTGATACCTTTTACATACTGATTTAATAAAACAAACATGAACAACTTTTTTATATAAAGGCTACAGATTACCTAAAATCTATTTATTAAATTAAAAAAATAAAAAATATATGAAAATAACACTGGGATTTAGAGTACTTTTGAGTACTAAACATTTTATAATCCAGCTTCATGCTAAATATTGTTTTTGGGGAAAAAACATCTTAAAAGAAAATAGACGTCATTGTTTTGTGTATTTATATCCAGGATGCAACTGCTTTTTTTCGTAACTTAAACCAGCAAGCTAGACAAACCTAACTGTGTTGCCAAAACGGCTCTTACCCATTAAGGCATGGACTCTACAAGACCTCTGAGGTTGTGCTGTGGTATCTGACAACAAGCAATTCTCATCGCATCCTTTAACTCCTGTAAGTTCCAGCACATCCCACAGATATGGAATTTGGAGGTCAATTTTCCCTCACACCATTCCAGAACAGTCTTTGTAGTATGGTAGAGGGCAATATCCTGCTGGAAGAAGCTCCAGCTGTTAGGCAACAAGGTAGATAGCATTTGTCAAGTAATATTCACATGCATTCTAGGACCCAAGGTTTCCCAACAGAACATGAATGGAACATCACACTTCTTCCGGTGGCTTGACTTCAACATACAGTCCATCCTGTTGCCATTTCTTTCACATGGCACAGTTGACACAGCAACAGAATGGACTTTGCAAAGTCTAAACCATTGAGGTCCCACTTGGCAGCTTACAGGAATTAAAAGATGTGATGAGAACTGCTTAGTGCCAGATACCACAGCACGCCCTCAGAGGTCTTGTGAGGTCAATGCCTTGAAGGGTTAAAGCAGTTTTGGTAACATGAGTGGGACCTAGAGAATAACAGGCAGGTGGTTTTAATTTTATGGCTGATCCATGTATATGAAGTCATATGATCATGACTGCACATTGACCATGCATGACATGCTTGTAGGTCAGTGGAACTTACTTACACAAAAAGAACTACTCATGCCATTAGTAAGACAGACATTAAACAAGAAGACCCAGACATTGTACTATGGATGAGTATACAGGTGGACATGCCACAGTGGCACACTATTCATTTCTAGTTGTTGAGTTTTTGAAAGAAATCACAGCTGGATCTTGAGAGTGACAGACAGAACATGATTGAAGGCAGACAGATTCCAGACATAAATAAGACGCCATGAGTTTGAGGTGAGTCATCCTTCCTAGTCATGTGTGTCTTATTAACAGTCCATGTAAAAGTTTCTATTTAAGAAAAACTAAACCTGGGTGTAACATTAACCCTACAGCCTCAAACCGATTCAAAAAACATTTTCCTTCCCACATAATATCGATCAGATCTCAAATATCCACTTGTCCCCTTTGAGTACAGAAAACCAGCATGGAAGACATACAGGAACCAAATGCCAATAGTGATTACAAACACGAGGAGCAATACACAATATGACAAGCCTTTACCTTGAGAGCACAGAAGATGCACGAGTCCTCCATACACTTGTGTCTGGTTAGCTGCCGGAAACTTCTGCGGAAAATATCCAGGTGCCAGAGGACCTGTAAAGGAGTAATAAAATAAAGAATCATGATGTGATGTGAATTACAAAACTTAACTCATCTGAACAGTAATCAGAAATTCTCGGAATCAGTAATCAGGAAATCTGAGATTCTGAGACACAATAGGTAAATCATATAATCTTTTATTATCATGCTGAATTTCTGGGTAAGTTCCACGATCAAATATTCAACATGCTGCGGAAATTCATGCTGCAGTGTCTTTCCATGCATTCCAGTGTTATTCAGAAAGATCGAACAAGATATAATAGCAAGCTTTCTATTAGCCAGGGAAAGTCTAGCCAAGTCCACACAGGGCTATACCTCTTGGTAGACAGCACTCCTGAATCCAAGATTACCAGGATACGACTAACAAACCTCTGCCTACTCCACATACAGATATACCGCTCCAGCTCCTCCAACAAGACAAGCAAAGATGCTTCATCTATCAGATGTCAGCTGTCTTATTCACCTAATAATACCTGCAGGACAGGATGCCAGGTTCAGTGTGGATATAAAAGTGAGATGGAAAAACGACACAGACAGGTTGACATGAAATTAAAGAAAGAGGCGATGAAAGTGAAGCAGTGGTTCTCCAGATGAGGCATGATGTGGAGTGGCAGCAAAACACAAACTGTCCCAGCATCTTACTTCCCTTCTCCACACACACACACACACACACACACACAAAACATCTGTCCAAGCAGAAATGGCTCTAGGGTCTAACCTGGTGTGTGTGTGTGTGTGTCTGTGTGTATGCAGCTTGTGCAACAGCACACAATGGTTCTCACCCGATGCTAAAAACAATAGTAGCTCAGCAGTTCTATGTAGTGATCAAAAGGACACAAGTTCAAATCCCTGCTAAATAAAAAAAATGTTGGAGCATGAGCAAGAGCATGAGCATTCAGCTTAGAGCATGAGCAAGAGCCTTACGGGGGCTTCTTCTTGTTATACTAAATGCCTCGGGCTTACATAGCAGTAAATGATTACAGTAGATGACTTTTTGCCTTCCAGGGGTCAACTGGAATTAAATCATAATGTCCTGTGCACTTCTGTCTGAATATGTGCTAGGCAGGGGGCTACCTTGAAAACCGGGAATGTGCGGCTTAAGTTCCATTCACACAAATTTTGGTCAGGTTGAAGTTCACTGTGGGCCAGGCGTCAGATCAATTCAACCATTGCAAGCGTGAATGCATCCGTGATTCATACATGGCTTCCCAGATGTTTCCATGGAGGAAAAAATGTAGATGAAGAGAACCAAAATAAACAAATTACACAAAAATAGTATCCCTGTTACTTTATTAATAGGGATTTATTCAATATTATATATCTGAGAGGTGCAGAAGTATGTTCACCTTTGCTTCCAGAACCCCTTGTAACTAAAATTTCTGTTTAGCAACTCTTCAGTTCTGCACAAGGAGTATTCTCAGTCCATTCCTCCATATACAGCTTCAACACTGGGATGCTGGTGGGATTACTCACACAAAGTTTCTACTGAATTATGGTCGGGAGTCCAGTTTGGCCATTCCACAACATTGACGTTATTCTTCTTTAACCTTTCGTTGGTGGAATTACTTGGGTGATCAGCGCCATTGTCTTTCTTTCTAAACGTTGTGCTTGTAAAACAAGAACAGCTGGCAGGAAAAGACTTGATTACACATCATGGTACATTTTTTAAAATATATATTGTGCACCTAGCATATGTATTGACCTCATTATCTACAGGATATATTCATGGGAGACTAATTTAAACTTTTTCTATCTTTGCCGGTTGCTATAGTAACCAAAGAGCTCACAGAAAAGTCTCATGAGGCACGAAGCAAGATGAAAAATCCACATCAACAGCAACAGCAGGGGAACACAACCAACATCACTCCACTGTGGTTCTGTAATCACATGGCGCAAGTAATGAAGAGGAACGGTACGCTGATGATGGGTGAGAGCACAGTGAGCTCAGCCTCAGCTGTTTATAACCAGTGTTCCAGACGAACTGACTTTCTCAGACCAGCTCAAGCTCGGCAGGGGAACATTTCAACAATACTGCAGAGCTCAACACGAACCACTTCAAAGCGGCTGAAAATATCTAAATCCTTTTAGCCTATGACAGAAGATTTTTTCCATGAACAAGATTCATTCTAAACATTCAACTGAACCACTCCAATTACATTTCTGAGGAATGAAGACTGATTCCTCAGGAACCCCGAATATTAGATTATTAGAAGTGAACAGAGAAAAATGCAGCCAGCACTGAAGTCAGAAGATCCAAATAGTCTGAGGCTCTAAGATTCAACTCGGTGACTAACAAGAGATGTGCAAATCTTGCATAAGAGATGCTTCTGAGATTGCATTGTGGAGAAAATGACACCCTTGTGGTGAACATTACGTGCATGAGATAATGAGGACCGGGAGAGGAAGAGAGATAGAGGGAGAGAACGTAGGGAGAGAAGGAAAGAGGAAAGAATAGCTACAGTCTGGTCACTGCCATTAGTCACTCATTTTTGTCTCCAACTACATCTGCTTCCTGAGAGGGGTTTGTGTGTGTGTGTGTGTGTGTGTGTGTGTGTGTGTCTGTGTGTGTATAGTTTATGGGATCCAAATTTCTTTATAAGAATAGGAATATGTGACATTATTGACCTTTGAAAAAAAGAAACACTGAAATGAGCAAAGAACATCAAGAAACACTTAATAGCTAACTAACAAGTAATGAAATAACAAAAGAAAAGAAATACTGCAAAACAAACTACACTCTCCGCAAAGTGTAAAACCACATTCACACAGGAAGCAACAAGCAACCATGAAGTCAATGATCGCCAACAAAATGAACACCGAGAGGTGAAACGGGAAGTGGGCGGGTGCGAAGTCCAACTGAGCTGAACTTACACGGGAGTGATTCGAGCAATTACCAATCAGAGCTTAAAGATACTGATGATTGACAGATGCCACCAAACACAAAGTTCCCCAAAACCTTTTCCTATTCGCTTTCATAGACTGTATAAAATATCTCGCTTCATGTGTAAACGCTGCTTAACAATCCAAATATCTAAAGTAATAGGCCAGAGGGGACAAATGCTACCTTTAAAGGACCTACAGGCTTTCAGTTCAGCCTACTGAAACTGACTGAAGATGGAGAGCACAGAGCAAACAAGTGAAACCACAGTGTGACCACTGACCACAGCATTCCTTCAAGGATATGACTCCCGCCTGACTTAAAAAGCATTAAGTTTCTAAAAACATTCAGATGCTCTTTTTGATGTTCTCTGAACATAACAGGAAAGTGCTGATTACATTTCCGGCCCTCCCGTGTGCCATGGTGCATCACTGATTCAGTAGGGGTGAAGAAAATTAGGACTGTTTGTAAACACGAGAAGCCTAGATACAACACTGTCCCTTCTCTCACCCAGGCTCTCTTCCTTTCTTTTCCATCATGCCGTATCCTTGACTCTGCCTTTGGTTTGAAATGAGCTCATCTGCAGGTTGGTCAGGAAATTGTAGATATTTTTCCATCCAATTTTGAAATGCTAAAGGATGTCAGTGCAGATCATCCCTCATTTGTGGGGAGGGAAAAGATTTGGCAATGATGACTGTTCTAAAGAGCCAGGTTTATAATGGTGATCTCTGCTAATATAGGTTCAGAAGTACTGAATCACCAACGAGAAACAAAAGAAAGAATCCTGTGGGAGTCACTGTGCCATGCAATTCTGAGAAAATTGCATTTAATTCCCATTTGTTTTTCTTGTGAAACAGTAAAGAAAAGGTCTGAACCTTTATTAAAGTGCCTCCACAGTCTCTAACTCAAATGATACAAAATTAGAAAAAGAGATCATGTGCAATTAGGTACGGTATCCTTTAAAAGAATGTAGTAGCAGTAATGTAGGGCAGAATAAATGTCCTGCTGGGATAATGGATTTCTCATCTTTAATGCATTGATCAAAGCTGGACCAGCTTTATGAATCAGTAAATTAAAGCTCACAGTGATAAAATATTGAGCACTGTTCGCCTTTTCCTCCCATTTTATTCCAGTAACCAATTTGTTCTACATAAAAAAACAAGTCTGGATGATTATGGACCAGGTTAGGTCACAGTTATAAAGTGTCCCTAACACAATTTACAGCTCTCAGGCTTCTGAATAACCTCTGCTTAGGTTTCAAAGGCATTAATGAGGACATTATTGCTCATTTCCAGTGAGGATTTGGTAAATGGGTGATTCCAAAAAGCGAGTCAGTTCAGAAAAATCAATCTCGACACGACACCAAATAGAGGTATGTACATTAACACAAAACTTAAAACAATAATTACCTGTTAATACGGAACTGGTCAAGTATGTAGTGCTTGTCATGACATCCAACTGTTAAAACTATGATGTGATTATAAAGTAGTCTAAATGACAACATGGGCGCCACGGTGGCATAATGGTTAGCACGTCTGCCTCACAGCAAGAGGGTCCTGTGTTTGAATCCCGGGCTCGGCTTGGGCGTTTCTGAGTGCAGTTTGCATGTTCTCCCCGAGCTTGCCTGGGTTTCCAGGAACTCCTGTTTCCTCCCACAGTATAAAGACATGCACAATAGGCTAACTGACTGTTCCAAATTGCGCCTTGGTGTGAGTGTGAATGGTTGTGTTGGCCCTGTGATGTTCTGGCGAGCTGTTCTGGGTGTACCTCTGCCTTCACCCCACCCAGAGTCCGCTGACATAGGCTTCAGCCTCCCCACAACCCTAAGTAGGATTAAGCGGCTTGGCAAATGAGTAAGAGAAGAAAGGAAGGATGGAAGTTAGTTCAGAAGTTTGCTTTTTAATGAAAGAAAAAGGGAAAAGAACAGACTGAATGACTCCAGGATTACATAAGTCCTTTTCATTTAATTTCATTTCACTGATTCTTATTTTCATATACATATTTTACTTTTAGAAAAGTTAAACCATAGCAATTGTCAGAGTTCAGTCATTTAAAAACTAATTTAACTCCAACTCAGTCATATAATTTAATAGGATCTAACTTAAGCTTTATGCAGACAAAAAGTCTAGGGGAAAAAACAACAACAAAAAACCACATCAGTGTTAATTTCAGACTAGGCTGTCCAAAGCCATTTATTAAAAATGTGGGTTTAAGGCACAAGCATCCGGTGTGTGTTAGTAAATTTTACCATTTCCTGATTAGTGCTTCTCCTCACAGCATGAACACTTTTCATGGGTCTATAGCTGTACTTAATCACCCAGGGACCAGTGCCAGCAGAATGATGATCCTCAAACAGTATATTAATAAAAGCTCATTAAAGCACTACTGACAAAGAAATTACTGTTTTCGCCCCCGGGCTCTCGATTTGCTGTCTCGACATATTGTCATGCCTCATAGTAGCAGACAATACAATAGAGCGGCTCAGCATCCTCCTCCTGCTCATAACTGGCACTAATTTGCAGTTTTGGAGGTATTATTATCTGGCTAAGCAGCTTTAAATCCATATATCTGGTTATACAGTAATCTAAAAATAGAGGGTACCCTAATGGCAGGTTGTGTGCAGGGTAATTATTGTCTAGGCCAGCATGTGCATGACAGTTGTTTGTGGGGTCTGCTGCACACAGGCTTCAGTCACTGCCGAGCATGATGAAGCAGAAGAGCTGTGTGTAATATTTCTCATGTAACCAAGAAGCAAAAGTCTTAATCCAGCACCATCATAATAAGCATTAGACAGAAAAATGGCTCCTTCACCTCAAGACATTTTACTCGTCGACTTGCATATCTGAAGAAAAATGCAAATCCTTTCACTATGTGAATACACAACTCATAAACCCATCTTAGGTTTAGCACAGCCAACCCACTGAACATACTCTTGTGTGAATCACGATGTGATGTCTACACCTGAAACTTGCCACATGTCCATGTTAGAAAATCCTGATTCGAATTAACATCAATCTCATCGTACATGGCTGATAGCTATCTATCGCTATCTACGGCTCATCTATGAATTGACTTGGTGGAATAACTGAGGTTAATAAAAAAAATTGGGCATATACTACACAGGAGTATAAAAAATGCAAATTATAACCAGAATTTTTAAGGTGTATTTTTCCATTTTTACACACGCTTCATCACAAATGGTCACATGCGCTCTATTAAGGAATCTTATGAAAGTTATTTAAGTTTACTTTAAAAACCTTTAACCTTTTTAACCTTTAAAAACATTGATGCCACAGGAAATTTTTTTTATTTTTATTTTTTTTCTCGATATCAATGATTGTGACAAAACCTGACGTGTTTTTTTTTTTTTTATTATTATTGTACGCAGTTTTGATTCAAAATGGATATTTTGGGGTGCCAACAACCTTTAAGATGCTAAATATTTGTTATTGTGAAGCAAACAATACTATAAAAAAACCTGGAGCATGCAAAACTATTCACCCCCACTATGCCTCTATGATTCTGGCACATCTAGACACTGGGATTTTTGCCCAGTTTTTTTTTAAAAGCAAAACTACTTCTTCAGGTTGGATGAGTTCCGCTGGTGGACAATATCCGCTAGTTACCCCTGATCTCTTTGTTGCCTCTCTAATTAATTCCCTCATTGCCCAGTCTGTGAGTTTTGGTGGACAGCCCTCACTAGTCAGGTTTGTTGTGATGCCATATTCTTTCCATTTTGTGATGATGGATTTAATGGAAGCTCCGTGGGATTCTCAAGGTTTTGAATATTTGTTATAACTCAAGCCTGATTTATACTTCTCCACAACTGTTTGGAAAACTCCTTGGTCTTCATGATGTCACTTGCTTAGTGATGATGCAGACTCTGGCCTTTCAGAACAAGTGTATATGGGTACTTGACAAATGGAGATGAAACATTACGTTTTTTGTGAAGCAATTTTTTAAAGGAAATTCTATGTTCGAAGTCTGAATTTTCCTGAACTGTTAGCGTTCAGCAAATATTAAAAAATTTTCCACTATTGTATAAGCTTTTCTCACAGGCTCAGACATAAACTGTCCTGTGGACATGTTATGTTCATAATATTCCAAATAAAATGAAACATTAAATAAACCGAAGCAATAACTTTTGAGTCATATGACTGATGAATTGCAATTTTGAAAACTGTTCCTGTCCACTCCTCTTCTTGGAATGTCTAATGTCCTTGAACACCCATTCAGGGATGTGTCATGTCTTCCCTGTGCCACCCCATAAACTAAAAGAACACACCCATTCCATTCGCTTTTATAAAAACTCACTAACAGTGATACAAATAAAACTATGTATATTTAGATCAGGATATCAGAGAATAAGGTAGGGATACAGATGGGATCCGGATTGGATTAGGAGTTGGGATTAAGGTTAAAGTTGGGGCTGGGATTTGAGATTAATATTTGGGTTGGGATTGGGGTTTAGGATTTGGAGTCAGGATTGGGGTAGGGGTTAAAGTTCGAACTGGGATTTTGGGTTGGGATTATGGAATTAGGTGGTTATGGCTGGTCGGGTTTTGGATTGGGTTAGGAGATTAGGATTAGGGATTGGGAAATTTAAAATTGAGATTGAGGTTATGATTGGGTAAGAATTTTTGTATTCAAAAGAATGAAGATTCTTTTAGAGAAATGATTTAATATATTTATTAAACCTAAGCAGAGGTTATTCATTACTGCCTTATACTGAATATTTTTTTATATAATTAGTTTGCAGTATTAATAGTTTCACAGGTTAATACCTTAACATGCTTCATTTCTTCATTTTATATATCTCATGCTGTAATGTAAATTAGATCAATTTCCTGGTACATATTTGCTATTCAGTGTAATAACTTAGCTATATTTTTTCCCAGGTCAACAGGGATAGAACGATCCTTAATCAATGGCTTTCAAAGACTAAGGATTACATCCTATACTATAAAAATATAAAAATTCTTTTGCATCCGGAAAATCCCATGCAGGGTCTTGCATGGTTTTTCAATCCTAAAGACTTCATGTTACGCTTCTAAAACACTAAATCCTCATTGTCCATATTTATAACACCCATAACTGATATGTAGTTTGTGTGTGTGAAGGTAAGTATGTATTACCTGCAGAGCGCTGTTGAGGAAGCAGCTGTTCTGTCCTGGCTCATTGCTGAGCCCTTTGCTGGGAGCGATAGAAGCCATGGTGCGTGGGGTAAAGATGCCCTGCAGCCCACTGCTGCCTGAAGCAAAGTAGTTTCTTTTCCAGGACATGGTGGAATTGGCTTTCAGTACCCCGTGTGTCCCAGTAACACCAACCACAGGGTCATACTCTCAAAACAGACAAGACGAGAATAAAATGTCCGAGAAGAGCTCTTTCATGGGCTAGCATGACCTAATTCCTTGGCTTGCTCCGAGTTTCAGGCTTATAAAACATCACCATGGGGTAGGGGGAAGGCAAAGAAATCATGAATTTCAAAAGAGCTGTCCCCAGCTGACTTACACACACGTCCTTTAGTTTCACACCTCTTTCATCCACACCCTATCTCAGAGGCCTTTCGAGCAGTGGGTCTCAGGTTTGCGGGGGTGTTCTAATCTCCACTTTGGCCATCAAAGTCCAACACAGCCACTGGAATTTCCAGGATATTTTTGTGGGAGAAGAGGTCAGCGTCTTGTCTTTCCCTCACTTGTAAACATATCAGCAGGGTGTGAATATTCACACTTCAGCAGATCTGAAAAAAAAAAAAAAAACCATGAGAGATAAAAATATTTCAGACTTAGAGCCATCTTACATTCTGTCAGGAACTCAAAGAAAGAGTTTGGTTTTTTTTTTAACCTAGTCCTCATTGTCTGATCTGGTGCATTTGAATTTATTATAAATAAATTATATAAATTTGGATAATTTTTTTTTTAATCAGGTCAGTATTACTAAGTAAACAGAACTGCCAAACAGCTATACACTTAGGAACATTATAAGCCTGTCAGTGAAGACAAAAGAAAAAAAAAAACATTTAAATTTTTTTTTTGGGGGGGGGGGGGGGGGGGGGGGTTTTCCAAAACCCGTTCCCCCTTGAGTTCCCCCCTCCTCCCTTTTTTGGGGACCCCAAAACCACCCCCCCCCCCCCCCACCCCCCCCCCCCCCCTT
>JBCNYH010000027.1:23946291-23959421 GCA_039654325.1 Tandanus tandanus
GTGTTTATTACTGTTAGAAATTGTAGTCGTTGTAGTAGTACTACCATTACTTCCATTATTATTATGATCATCAGATAGTTTTTCTCTTTTCTTTACTGTTTTTCTTGAATTATTTGAGTGATCTATTTCATCTTTGCTCCTACTATCTATATTTACTTTTTCCCTCCTCCCCCCTCTCCCCCCCCCCCCCCCCTCCCACAGAAATGATTGCACTGTAGGGTTACAGTATAGTCGTTCTGTGGGTACCGAAAAACTGAACCAATTCCAGTGGTTTTGTCCCTTGTAAAACAAATCGGAACTGAACAGATTAGGGGGGAAAAGTTAATCTTGATGACTCCAAAAATTAACCTGCAATGATTTTTTTTTTTATCCTCAGCTAGGACATGTGGTGAACATGTTCTTTTGTGTGCATATGAGCTTGAATATTATTATATTTCAAATATTATTCAAGCAGTACCTTGAAAAATCATTTGCCAGAAATGCCCATGGCTACTGTCAACACCCACAAGTGCTTTAAACAAAAAGTTTCAAGGACAGTGCCTTCGGGAATACATGGGCAGACAAGCGAAAGCATCAGGTTAGGTCTATATTTAATCTGTCTATCTTTAATCACAAACTCAATTCAAAAGAGATATAATGTGGATGCAAGAAGCAGGAAAGACCTTTAACAATCTGACAGCTCATAAGGTTGTAGTTGCGAGAGGAAAACAGAAATTAAAGGAAAGCTTCATCATGAAACACAGTTAAATACGTTTGTATTGAAATATCTGCAGTGTTTGTTCAGCAATTCTGGTGATAATTTGTCAGTCAGTGCTGTACTTTCAATATTCGCCTTAAGATGTTTGGTGCTTTCTTCTACACTCACATGCAAACATATCAATGAATAGCGGGACAAATTCAAACAACCTTAAACATAGGTAGTTTTTTTTTTTGTTTGTTTTTTTTTGCTCTAAGCTGCCCAAACTAAAAATTTATTAATTAATTAAAAAAAAAAAAGCTACCATGTTTAATATCTTAATAAATATCTTACGTAGAAATCCAATGCAGAAGTAATGGGACAACAAAAAGACTTTAGACTTACAGTTCCAGAAGCCAGTTAACTTAGAAAGCCAGCTCAGCTAGTGATCTATGAGGTAATGAGCACAATGGAATCATGAATTTGACTAAACATGAATGGTGAAGTTTTGGAACCTGATCAGAGCTGGACAGACAAAAGGACTAAAGCTCTGCTGCATCATTTCTCAGTGTTGCCTCTAATAACCTCAGCTACAATACATGGAAACAAAGTTGAAACTAAATGAAACTAGACCAACACGTCAACTAAGAATTTAATTATAAAATCACATAACTGAATTGAAAATGTTGACAAGCAATCAAACATTTATCATAACAGCCAACAACAAAAGTGTCTTGTTGATAGATAAAATAGGGTCCAGTGTCATGTCTGGTTGAGAGATTAGCCAGATCAGACACTGGGATTAGTCTGGCATGAAAACCAAAATCTCATATACAGTAAGAAGCGCCTTAGCTTCCAGATGGTTGGATGTCTCTAGGAGCTTAGTCTACAGTAAAATCCTGAAAAAAGGCATGGTCATGTGACTTTCACCATTATTACCTACTAGTAAACATGCTTGTATTACAGTTCCAAGCAAAGAACATCATGTACATACATGATCTCAGAAACCCGCTTAAAATGTTTTCCATAACAACTCCTGCCATCATGGTCTTGGGAATGTTTTGTCAATACACCGTGTTTTCTCTTCTCAGTGAACAGGATACAAATATATGGTTTTAACCACATCACTTCAAAAAAAGCCTGTCTCTGGACAGTGTGTGTATTTCTTTGATGCAAAAGCAGCCTGCTTCTTACTCTGTCATGTGAGAGTCAGCTCAACTTTACGACGTTGACTAACATCACCACTGTTCATTTCAGTAGCAAAGAATTATTATCTAACCAACACACACCAAGTATACAGTCATGCTGTTTACAGGCTGCAATCAGTCATCTTTTCCAAAACATTTTAATAACATTTGGGTCATTGCAATCACAGTTGCCGGATTTGTGAGTGCATACGCCAATCATTCAAAATCAGATGGAAATGACTTTGATGTATTAATAGCAAGTCAAAACTCTTGTAATAGCATTATGCTGAAGCACGAGTTATCTGCACTGCCATTAGACCAAAATCCATTAAAGGACTGAACACATAATCGAAACACCAATTGAATTTGAATTTTTAAATCTCATTTTTGTCTCAAGAATTACAAGTCACAGTAAAGCCCAAATGAATTCAGACTGTTTTCACTATGGTCAGATGAATGAATAGGACAATATAGCAGGCAAAAACAAACACCTCACACATGTTTTCACATCATACTGAAGACCAAACACATTTCACTTGCATGCAAGCACTCTAATGGGAGTGCAGCTCTTTATAACGGTTGATCCAACAGTTACACAACACCGCAGTGCATGAATAACTCCCTCCATGCTACACAATGTCCCTCTAATTATTTCTGTTGTCTCAGTCAGAACTCCAATCCTGTACTTGTGTTACAGACAGACAGTTCCCAATTATGAACCTAAAGCAGCGGATCACGCCAGCACTGTAATCCGTATTAGCCAGATCAAGAGGAAAAGAAAGAAAAAATTTCACTAAAAGCTAAAGGAAAAAAAAAACTTTAATGGAACGTCTGGGGAAACTGAGATGAAGCAATGGTAAAATTATTAATGTTTCCACTGCTAAGGGGCTACTGCTCGTGCCAAAGGGGACTGTGGCAAACATTTTTTTAAAAATGGCCCGGGTTTCCACTCCTTTGAAAGCCGACTGTGTATTTAACCAGAGGGTGTAACAGTTGGCAGATCCCAATCCTGCTGACTGTGTTGTATAATCTAAAAACAAAGCCTTAGAGAAATCATGCATTACAACAAAGAAGCATTTCTGAAGTAAAAACTACTCTTAGTTTGCTTGAACAAATCAGGTGTTCGACGTAAACCTGCGTAGCCAAAGTCAAAAAGTTCTTGGCTCTCCTCTGAACAACTATACTACACAGCTGTAAATTGGAAGGACAAACCTTGCCCACATTCCCAGAACTCACAACTTCATTGGGGCTATATTTATGAGTAGGTCAGTTGGAGGTTCACATGTTCAGCCTGTGCGTTTCCTTCAGGTTTACTGGTTTCTAAAATCATGCCACTAACTAAATTGGCTATGTAAATTGTGTGAATGTTCATGTATTGGGCAATGTAAAGACTGACACCCAATTCAGGATGCATTCCACTCGCTTTCAGCGTTCCCTGACTAGGCAATGAATCCACCATAACTCTGAGCATGATAAACAAATGAATGATATGGAGATTGTTTTATTTAGGGTTTCTTGTAGTGGAAACATTCAGAATGAATTGATAAAGACCTTCTCTAGTCTCATACAAATTGTCAGAAAAAGCTTTTTGCTGAGTGCTTAGTTGGCTGCAAAAACGCCAATACCACATGGTCCCACTTGAGATGATATTTGCAACTCTCGTTATTGATCACTTGGCCAAACCACATTATACCACCCTAAGATGGGAAAGAACAAACATGTTCTCAGATTAATACAAAGAATTCCAGATTGACACAGCAAGATTAAAACAAAATCATCAGAAGACAGTGAGAAGATAGACATAAGTCAGTGGCACACAAGAGAAAAGAGGCCAGGAAACGAGCTCATGCCCTTACAACCATCACCTTTAAATAGTTTCATCAAGTCATTAAGGGATGCATTGGCTTACTGGGTGACTATTTAACTCTGCTCGGACATGAGTGATGGATAAAAAAACCGTCAGAGGTGAGAAAAAGCTTTCCCTCCCACCCACCCTTTGACGCCACCGTCTGACATTTTCACGTTGGCAGAATGCATGTGCACTACTAATGAAATCTCTCCAACAAGCAGTTTCACACTCCGGTCTAACACCAACAGCTTCTACACTTGCCAAAAATGCACATGAAGCAACAGTGAGAAAATATCCAACAGGGACAAAAGCTTGACTCAGACAAGTGGATAAATAGCTACGGTACCGTCTGGCAGATGTCAAGTCAGCCTCATGTTTCTTCCAACAGACTTTCTAAACACTGAGAACATAATGTTGAGATTCTTAAACCATCTTCAAAATCAACTTTCCAAAGTTTAGTAGTTTGGATTTTACAGGATATTATTATAGTGATATTTTAGTCACTAAACATATCAGATCTCTAAACATGAATTGGGGAGCCTTGCTGTGATCGTTCAGCCAAATATTCTGGCTCTTTGTTAAAGAGTTTTTGTATCTTTAACTAGCAAGTTATAATTAACATACGATTTTGATTGGATGTTTAATTTCATTTAAAAACTATACCAACACAATAACTATTTTGTCCCCACACCATGGTCTCCTTTAGCAATAAGGTCCTGGCAGAAACGTGTGTAATTAATCCAAAGGAAATGCCCTGGCCTACATCAGCCAACATCAGAGGAAACTATACTTCTGTGATTCATGGTGGACCAGATCTGAAAGTGAAAAGAGATGGAGTCTGTTCAACAAAAAGTGTTGAAAGCCTGGAATTCATGCACTTGTTCTACCAGCTGGTATGATTTGTTTTTCACTTTCATTGTAACAAGGTGAAAAAACTGTATTACTATAATGTGTAACACTGTACAACACACCAACTAAAGACTGCTCAACAAAACACACTATTGTACAATATGCAGAATAAATACTGACATATTTGAAGCTCATCCTTTTTATTTATTATTTCCAAGCTGATCACATAGAACTATTAATTTAATTGTTTACTGCGAATTCTATTATTCTGCTATTTTTTTGTTTTAATTTCATTTATTTTTAATTTTTAGTTACTTCCTGTTTTACCGCATTAACGTTTGCCTATATTTACCAGGACACCTAGCTCTTTTATGTGTGAATGTGTTGTATATATGTCACCTTTCTTTTAATTTATTATTAATTTTAGTTTGGCATCATGAAAAACAGCAAGCATGTTTTATTGTATAAATTTATATTCTAATCATGTAAGCTGAATGATTTCCAAATAAAATGTTCAAATGCTGAAACACTGTGTGTATTGCCATACTCCTATTCTACCCACTGCCACACAGTACCAGTACTTTTGCACATATCACCTCACTATACCATAATAAATATTAGATTATGTTTAATTGGTATTGAACACGCTTATCCTATGCTAGATTTAGCTAGTATGCTGTACTTGTATTTATTGTATCTTAATGCTGCAGTGCTCAAGTAAGGATTTCATTGTACTTGTACACCTGGCCCTTCCTGCTGAAGGATCCTGCTTGGTCTAACCAGCTACAGGCTGTCCAAAGCATAAATAAATGCTGATGCATTAAGATATTTACTTAACTACTGCTACTAATGCAACGTTCTAGACAAACTTTGGTTGACCAATTTACTCTAGTAATCAGATGGAATCATGAATTTTTCAGTAGCATGGTAAACGAATATATGTTGTCTTATTCTTGCAAAATATTTCTCAAAATAATTTGTTTACAATGTTGCATTACACAGAAAGTGTCTGTGTATCAGTATTTCGCTGTTTTTGACAATAAGTAGCTGCTCATTCCATCTTTTAAAGGAAACGTAAGACACTATTGATGTACCGAAATGTCATCCTCCAAAAATGTATAGCTAAAAATAGTCAAAAGGCAACTGGGGGGGGGTATTAAAAAATTTAGGAAACTCAACCTTGGTTTTGCAAAAAGGACTACTACTTAGGACTACAATTGCCATTACAGTTATAAGACTGTCACAAACAGTCCTGCACTCAAATTGAGCATCAGATAACGTCAACAAACTAGATTATAGTGAGTGAGTTCAATGCAATAATAGTATCACCCAAATGAGCATGGACCTCCTTTCTGAGACTGGTTCTTACCAAGGTTTTCTTGCAGAAAATACACACTGTCTAGTAGAAGTAACTGCCACGATGATTATAAAAATGGTTTCGGAGTCCTGGCCAGGAATTCAAAAGATTTCGGATGGATGGACGGACAGATGGACAGACATGCTGTTGATTATATACCCCCGCAAAATATGCCGAGATGATTTCGAATTTGCAAATGGTTTTTGAATTCTGGCTTGGAATTGAACACAACCCATATTTTAACATGGTAAATTGGTTGTGGGTGGCACAGTGGCGTGGTGGTTAGCACGTCCACCTCACAGCAAGATGCCAGTTCAGGTCCCAGGCTCAGCATGGCCATTTCTGCTGCATGTTGCCCTCATGGTTGAATGGGTTTCCTCTGGGTACTCATGTTTCCTCCCAGGGCTAATTAACTGTTCCAAATTGCCCCTAGGTGTGTGTTAGAGTGAATAGTTGTGCATGTTTTGGCACTGCGATGGTCCAGCGAACAGTTCAGGATGTACCTGCCTTCACTCAGTGTCAGCCGAGATAGGCTCCAACCTCCCCGCAACCCTAGTAGGATGAAGTGGTTTAGCAAATGAACGACTGGATGAAATTGGTTGCTGTGGAAAGATATAATTGGAACTGCAGGAATCCCAAAATATTCCTTGTACAAGTAACTGCCAAGTTTGATGAATAAATCTCAAACGGTTTCCGAGTTCTCTCCTGGAATTGAAATGATTACAGACGGATGGACGGACATACTGATGACATTTCCCCTGCACTGTATGCCAAAGGGATTTAAACAAACAGCACTATAAAATAAAACTGAATTGGACTAAACCTGAACATTTCTAAGTACATTTTTAGAAATCACATCAAATATATCCTGGAGGAAAACATGATGTTAACAAAGATATTAAAATTGCTTTATTCTGACAAAAACTGTTCTAGATGTTCTACATACAGCACACACAAATGAACAGAAGCTTTAGAGCACTTCAAAGAGCAAAGTATGAGAATTATATTATAGTTTAATATAAATGAAATGTGGTGATTTATGTTATGCACTTACCCACCTGTTTCAAGTCTCATCATATTTCCATCATGGCACAACACTGTTGCTGCTCCTCTTAACTGCCTTACACTGTATATATTATTTTTCTTTCTGTTTTTTTAATATCTCAGTCCCAGTAAGGAAATGTGCCAAATGCTTTGGAATCAGATTTGAGTTGAGAAGAAAACACATGTCGTATTTGCTTCTCTACACACAATCACAAGTGTCATGTAACACATAATGGCAGTGAATGGTTTAAAAGGTTAATTCAAGCTTTAAATTTACGTAAACAAAATTTTGCAATAATATTGTAAACTGCGATGTACAAAGGTAATTTAGATACGTGCCTAAAACGCTGTCTATGTGCCATCTGTAGTGTCACAGTTTGTTTGTTAGCGTCATCACATCCTATGATTAATCCTCAGCACACAGGACAATTCTCATTCATGAGTGAAAAGGCCACACAGTAGGGGCCTGAAACATGATATAAATAGTCAAGTTGAATGAGTGACTCAATCAGTAAGCAGGAGAAAAACAGAAAGGAGTACAACAGGCCAAGAACTGGCAATCTACAGACAGCGGGAATGAGAAAAAGGTAAAACTCACAGGTGACTTCTGCTACCTGTAGACATGCAATTTCATATACATTTACATTAAAGGGAAACATTACCTCCACCACACAAGACACCATCCATTGGACACGCATGCCTTTTAAGCTGAAATGGTAAAGTGATCACAGAATCCCAGACATGATCTTTTTAAAGATCCTTAAAATCAGTGTGCTGAACAAACCCGTGATACATTACCGTGATGTTCTGCAGAGCGAGCAAAAAGAGGATTTGCATCACATTGCTCATTCTCTCAAGGGTGCCAAAGCCTGCTAGCTGGAGCTGTTTGATCTGAAGTTAACCCTAGTGTGGATTTAGACAGATCACATGACAATGCAATTAAACATGTGACTAATGCCTGCGGCTCTTAGAGCTCCGTGGGAGTAATTTGGTGAGACGACACTGTAGACATTTATTACAAGGGGAAAAAAGATCCTTAGAGATGCAACAGCTTCGGCACAGACCACAGATTTTTAGTTTTTACTGTAGTGCACAGCAGATTTCCCTTAAGTGTATCCATTTGGAGCCAACTACACAGTCTTCGAAGATGAGATCCTCTTATTCACACACAGTACATGAAATCTTCACTTTATTAAAATGTGGTAAAATGCAGTTGATGAGAAAACACTGGCCCAATTATTGGAAGCAGTGAATCAATGTGGTTTTAATTAGTTTTTCTATGTAACCATATCTATTAGATGCAGCTGCAATACAGTTACAAAAACACCCTAACACACCTATGACCCACAGAAGATTCAATACAAGGAAATGGGTATATGGGAGAAAGGATACTGCGAACAAGTGCATTTCTGGTATTCAGAATGAATAAGTATTTTTCTCACCCTTGACCTATACACTTTTTTTTTTTTTTACTTTGATAGTTTTCAGAACAATATTAGAAGGCTGAGACATTCAATCCACATAAAATGAAATTAAATTACATTTTATAGGTTACATTTACTTTACTCATGCGCCTCACTCACTCATTTGCTGCACCGCTTAATCCTATTAGGGTCACGAGGAGGCTGGAACCTATATTAGCCGACACTGGGCGTAGGCGGGGTAGACCCTGAACAGCCCACCAGACCATCACAGCGCAACATATACTTTAGCCAACTTTAAACTAACTAATAACTATACTTACTGAGTATCATTTCACAACAAAAAAACATTTACTCCAGGAACCGAGAGAACGAACTCCCCGCTGGGTGATTGTTCTATAATAAGGGAGATTATTCAGGAGATAGGAAATGGCAAAAATGACCAACTTGGGAGAAAACTGTTCTTTAAAGAAGCCACCATTCATAATTTGACTGACTAAAATGCTGAATGCTAGCACACATGCCTTCATTCATGTTCTCAAACTAAAAACTGTGCATCAACATAATTTACAAGTGGGAGCTTCAGAAAAATTGTTCTACCAGAGTTTCCAATTTGTTACCGTGCATTTTACCAGAGTGGAGGAAAAGACCAATCAAGTGTAAGCAATTCTCAATTCCTCAAAATAAAATCTACTTTAGTAACCTGCAACTGGGCTATAACCATGCTTTAGCTTAAACGACTGACTGCTGGTTCCATTCTGTATTTGTTTTTAATATTGAAAAAATAGATAATAAATCTGCCTAGATAACTAGACAGCAACACAAAATGCTCAGTAGTACAACTGACTAAAAACAAAAAAGTGAACCAGAGGTTTTTACTTTCATGTAAACCCAACACAGATATAAGGATTACGAGACCACATTCATTAACACAGGCATAAATGTGAGGTGCATTGAGGCAGTTGCATCTTTTATTCATCCTTAGCAACCACCTGGTCAGGGATGGGATTTTAAATAGTTTGTTTATATGCAGGGAAATAAAACCAAGCATCACGGTGGTACAGTGGTTTGCACAGTCGCCTCACAACAAAAAGGTTCAGGGTTTGAATTTCAGTCAAGGGCATTTCTGTGTGGAGTTTTGCATAATCTCCCAAGGCTTTCATGGGTTTCCTCTGGGCATTCCAGTTTACTCCCACAGTCATGCACATTAGGGAAATTAGCTACTCTAAATTGCCCGTGGTGTGAGTGTGAATGGTTGTTTGTCTCTGTGTAAGCCCTGCAGTAGACTGGTGACCTGTTCAGGATGTAACCCACCTCTCACCCTAAGTCAGCTGGGATTGGCTACAACTTCCCCCAACAACCTGATGAATAAGCGGTATAGATATTGGATGGATGAAAATAAAACAAGTTAAATCCATTAGCGGGCAGGACGGTGACGTAGTGGTTAGCAGGTCTGCCTCACAGCAAGATGGTCCCGGGTTTGAGAGTCAGGCTTGGGGGTTTCTGTGTGGAGTTTGCAAGTTCTTCCCGCGCTTCAATGGGTTTCCTCCAGGGTACTCCAGTTTCCTCCCACAGTCCAAAGACATGCACATTAGGCTAACTGGCTGTTCCAAATTGCCCGTAGATGCGAGTGTGAATGGTTGTGTGTGTGTTGGCCCTGCAATGGTCTGGAGAGCTGTTCAGGGTGTACCCCGCCTTCTCCCAGTGACAGCTGAGAAAGGCACCAGCCTCCCCGTGACCCTAATAGGATTATGCGGTTCAACAAACAAGTGAGTGAGTAAATCCTTTAGAAGAACAACAAGGAGTTACACACAAATAATAAGTGCAAGCAAGTTATAGCTACTTCAATAATTATGAGCTTGAGTGAGGTAGCTGAGGGTGAGAGATGGATTTCTTAGGCCACACTGATATGACTGCTAGAAAACTTTTGAAGGTGGCTCCCGAGTAGCGCATCAACATGGTGCGTGACTCAACCCGGAGATCGCAAGTTCGAATCCGGGTTGATGCCACAGCCATCCGTGACCGGGGGTCCATGGGAGCTAATTGGCCGAGCTCTCACGGGAGCACAGGAGGGATGGCATACGCTCACTTCCCTGTCACTCAGCAATCACCAGCCAATCATGGGCGTTTGTGAGCTCATTCATATGAGGGGGCGGATAGCGCTTTCCCTCCGAGTGTGTTAGGCCGCCCCCAAATACGCATGCGCAGTCTTTCGAAAAAAGGCGTGTGGCAGCATTGCATGTGCATGCTTACGCCCCTCCCTGTGGTGGTCGTGTGATAGGGAAGGCAATACTTGATGGGTGGGAATTGGATACGACTAAAATTAGGGAGAAAAATGGGGGGAAATAAAAATATATATAAAAAAGAAATAAAATTTAAAAAAAGAAAGAAAACTTTTGAAGGTGGAATTCATGTTCACGTGGGGGAAATCTACATCCGGTGTAGGCCACGCCCACCTTTGGGATTAAATCCAAACAGTTGCACTTGCATAACATTACTTCTATAATTGATTTGAATCTCCTTTAGAATAAACGCAATTAATGACGCGTTCAAGTGTTTAAATATAACCGGAAATCCTGTTTCAGCGAAAAAAGAAAAAAAACGTTCCCTCCGCCGGTGAACACACATCTAAAATAATTTTAGCACCGTTGATATGCCATTTAACCGTCCTGTTCTTTAGCAGAACACAGCAGTAATCCCGGGTTTCATTTACAGCGTGGTGCGACTTCCTACCGTCGACATATGAACGCTGCATACGGGCGCGTGCATCAGTGCAGGTGCTTTAAACGCTGCTGGATGAAATCGCGCGATACTTCAGTGCAGTTTACAGACGCGCACTCGAGTCATCCTCATAATAAAGTACACTAAAATCACTGGAAAGGGCTGAGTGCAGACTTTTTACACTAATGCTCCGTATAATGTCGGATACACGGGATCACATGGACAAACAGGAGTTTACCTGATAACTACACCAGATAATCTACAAACTAGTGAAATAATCTCAGATTGTAAACATTCATCATGCAGCTGAGTTTTCAGACTTTCAGTGCGTGTGTGTGTTAAAGTCTCTTAATGAAGCTTCAGTAATGCGCATCATTTACCAAAAAAATCCCTTTAAACATAACTAACTTTATGAATACAGAGTAAAGATTAATCTACTCACCATATCCTTTATAAATCTGTTAGGAACTGGTGTGAAAGTACTCAAGACACAGAGGGTCAACAGTTCCTGTTAGTTTCTCTCCCTTAATCCTTCTAAAGCTGAGCACATCTCAGCACACACACACACACACACACACACACACACACACACTCACACATACACACACACACACACACCTTGTACTTCTATCCTTGTGGGGACCTCATATATCCCTACGTACTGGTATAATCCATTTATTAGCCCTTTACCTCAACCACCATATCTAAAATGCATGACCCTTATCCTAATCTAAACCCAACTCTAATCTGAAAACATTGACATCTGGCATTCTAATCTAACCCTAAAACCCGGCCTTAACCCTCACACAGCCCTTTGAAGGACAGTGGTGGCTGAGCGGTTAAGGCCAAGTTACTGATCACAAGGTTCAAGCCCCAGTTTTTCCAAGCTGCCATTGTTGGACCCTTGAGCACGGCCCTTAACCTTGAACTGCTCAGTTGTATAAATGAGATAAAAATGTAAGTCGCTCTGGATAAGGGCGTCTGGCAAACGCCGTAAATGTAAATGAAGAAATGAGGACCGGCCAAAATGTCCTCACCTTCAAAAAAAAGGTATAACACAACGCATTCGTCCTCTGTATGTGGAAAGTAAACACACACACACACACACACACACACACACACACACACACACACACACACACACACACACCAAAGTGTGGACGGTCCACTAACTTTAATGCCGGTAACTGATGCTATACTAAACCAACACAAGAACCCGGATGATTTCTCTCGGTTTTTACACGGTAGTTATTGTTTAAGGAAATAAAATAACAGGGACCAGTTAACTGTCCCCAAGAGAATATTGGGAGAATATTTGATCCTCAGCACGCACACACACACAACCCTTTTTCTCTTTTAGATTAATTATTTATTTATTTTAAATAAAATTTCATGGAGAAACATCAAAAACTCTACACACGGTATTTATTTTTTACTATCCTTGTGGGGACATTTGTTTCTAAGTAGGTAATAAAACATTCTCTCTCTCTCACACACACAAAATGGGGGGAGGACTCAGCAGGCGCCACTCACTACCTACGGTTCACACCACAGACCACATTTACTGGAAAGTGGGTCATGATATCTACTTGTGGAATCCAGCAAAAATGAAAGAAAACTCAGAAAAGTGGTGTAAGGAGGGGAAAGAAGAAACACAGAGCAACACTAAAAGTATATAAAATGTAACAGAGCTCAAGTCTGATGCTGGAACATGTCAGTGTCTAAGGAAATGAACATTTCTTCACTAGTGTATGTCCAAGAAAATCCATAAAAGTCATGCCTGTGACCTCATGAACCAGAGGTATGGTTCGTATGACTGACAAGATGGCAAAACACATCACTCTCACTCACTCATCTTCCGGACTGCTTAATCCTTCTAGAGTCACGGGGAGACTGGATCCTATGTCAGTCGACACTGGGCGAAGGTTGGGTATACCCTGAACAGCTTGCCAGACCATCACAGGGCCAGCACACACACACACACACACACACACACACACACACACACACACACACACACACACAC
>JBCNYH010000027.1:24000075-24023622 GCA_039654325.1 Tandanus tandanus
CCCCCCCCCCCCTCCCCCCCCCCCCCCCCCCCCTCCCCCCCCCCCCCCCCCCCCCCCCCCCCCCCCCCCCCCCCCCCATCATATACATTTTTTTAATTTCTCAGTGGATCTTGTTTAAATTATTTTCAACAGAAGTAAACCCCTGTGTGACTCCGAGAGGCACTTCTGTGATAATGGGAAAAAAACAGCTGCTTTTCCACTGTGAAATGTGCAGGCTAAGTGTTTGTCTGTGCGGAAATCTTCGCTTCATTAGAACCTGTTACACAGCCAAGAACCTCAGTGACAGGGTCTGAAACCGTGAGTATCTCCCTCAAACTAACATGATTATAAATATCCAAATTTTTGATCTGCCAGTTTGACCTGAATGTTTAATCATGGGGAGACTCACTGTCTAGCCTGCCACAGAATCAAAGGCCCTGTGGTTAAATGCATTCTGTGTGTTGTTCTCTGCTGATAATCTCTCCCTCCGCTCACTGTATCAGCTCTGACAATGAGTATTTCACAGATGAGGTGAGCTGAACAAACAGGCATTTCATTAAGAATTTTTTTTTTTTAAGAATACCACATGAAAGTATCTCCTCACTGGCCTCAATATTAATTTTAAACTTATTATTGAGTATAGCTCAAATTAAAAACACATCATTACTATGTATGGTGGGCCCTAATACTTGGCTAAATATGTAGTGTGCAAGTTTTATACTATGTGAAGTTCCATTTACATTTATGGTATTTGGCAGACACCCTTATCCAGAGTAACTTACATATTTATCTCATTTATAGGGTTAAGGGCCGTGCTCAAGGGCCTAATAGTGGTAGCTTGTTGATACTGGGGCTTGAACCCCCGACCTTCTGTTCAGTATCCCAGAGCCTCAACTATTGAGCCACCACATTTGAAATAATTTTACCTGGTTCGATTGTATGAATTTTTTAGCAGTGTTACACCTGTGCATGTTTCTCAGTGTGTGTTCCAGTCAGAGAATGAAGACTGTAGGTGCCTCACCATTCTGAGTAATATGTGACAGGTCAGTGATGATTTTAGCAGTTTTTTTCCTCTTGTTGGGAGGGGCAGGTGTTCCAGCGAGAGGCATGACTCCAAACTGGGGAAACAGACCCAGTGAAAGGGGCAAGATAGAATGGAACTGTTAAATAGGCAATACTTACTTAATGTTTAATAAAATTGTCTTAGGAGGTAATTAATGAAAATTTCATTTCAGGAATTTAACCTCTTTATCTGTTATTTTGGGCACAGGGAAGCTGGAGCCCATCCCAGCCGACTCCAGGAGTAGGCGAGGTAAACCCCTGCAGAACGTGCCTGACCATTGCAGGACCAACACGCACAACCATTCACACACTCACACTCACATCTAGGGCCAATCAGGAATATTCAATCAGACTAATGTGCATGTCTTTTGAGTGTGGGAGGAAACAGGATTACCCGGAGGAAACCCTGGGTAAAGGATGGGGAGAACATGCAAACTCCACACAGAAATGCCCTCGCTGGGCACGGGACTTGAACCCAGGACCTTCTTGCTGTGCGACAGACATTAATGTGCCACACATTACTGAGACTTTTCTAATTAATTTGATATTAAATACTGATGAAATAAAAGTGTGTTTTATGGTATATGACAATCACATACCGTTGGCTTTTTAAATCAATGAAGAGACTTTGTCGATGTAGCCAGTGTTGATGATTAAAGCACCAGGCTTTAGCTTACACTTGTCTATTTGCCAAAAGTGATATACCATGTTACCATCTCTCAAATTCCAACAAAAACAAACACTGGGTGGCGTAAAGGTTAGCACGTCCACCTCACAGCAAGAAGGTCCTGGGTTCGAATCCCGATTGTTTCTGTCTGAAGTTTGCATGTACTCCACGTGCTTGCATGGGTTTTTACTGGATACTCCGGTTTCCTCCCACAGTCCAAAGACACGTATATTAGGCTAATTGGCTTTTCCAAATTGCCCCTAGATGTGAATGTGTGTGAATGGTTGAGGGTGTGTTGCCCTGCAATGGTCTGGCAAGCTATTGAGGGTGTACCCCGTCTTTGCCCAGCGTCAGCTGAGATAGGCTCCAGCCTCCCCCAGATACTATTAGGATTAAGTGTTTCAGCAAATAATCAGAGTGAGTTAAACGCTGATAAAATTCAATTGTTTTCTACAGATTTCCTGAAGGAACATGTATTACAGGCAAAAATAAATTGTTAGAAATGTTCTCAAGCACACCAGATTATTTGTTTGTTTTTCTGTCTGTCTGTCTATCTATCTATCTAGGTCCTTGAAGGGGCTCCACAGTTTTGTGTGTTGTGGAAAAACTAGAAAAGTTAACAAGTCGATCACAGCTTGTCTTCAGGTCTCACACCAACAACCATAAAACGTTCTTTAGTGGTTAATCAGGAGTGCTGCACCATCTGGTGACCGCAATGCTGCTGCTGTAGTATTACCACAGCAGTTCAGGGTGTTGGACACACGTCATGTCTGTGTGTATGACCTCACATTCCACAGATTCCACACCGAAGCCTGAGAAAAGAAAATGTATTACACTCCACCCACACCCTGCGTGCTGCGTGGATCCTTTTTGTGGAGAAGAATAAGAGTCTCATGTCTAATTTCTGCAGCCACATGTTTTGGCTGTTTGGTCGTGGGGTAGAGCTCTATTTCTGTGTATCTTATGCACATCTAATTCATTTAGAGGGGGTCTCTCTGGTATAAAATCATAGAACAGTTTAAATTCATGTAATATACAGTATCTCTGCCACCTCAAGACTCTGCTTATAGCAAACATTGCATTCACTTGTCTGTAATTCAATCTACTCCAGCTATTTTTAAATGGCATTTTGAAGACCTTTTAGCAGCGAGTGGTGGCATCGCAGATGTGATGACTGGCTTCAGTCTCTCACAAATTCAAATGCAGAAGCTCTGATCTAATTCTACAGAAGTGGCGATTTCTGTTTTAAAAGGAAGGCAACTGATTTGGAGTATAAGCTAGGGGGATATAAGAAAGCTCTTGGTGTTCTTGTAAAACACTGCCAACCTGTGCACCACCCAGCTCATGTTGCCCCAGCTGGATATTCCAGGCTTTACACTCCATATAAAATCAACAGCCAGGCAATGTAGAGGGCAGCTCAGCACATTCCCTCTCTCACCCCCTGTGCCTTTAAACATGGAACCAAAATCTGATATCAAACCTTTCCTAAGGTTGGCTGTACAAAGTTTTTAAAAGCACACATATTGAAAGCTGTATACATGCCTCTAATCACGATGCTCCTGCACAAGGAGTACTATTAGTTTTATGCTTTAATAAAATCTTTAATTGCTGGTAAACTATTAAATGGCACATGCAAAGTCAGAGCCCACACACTGTGATCCACTCACCCGGGTTTAAAACTACAGTACAAAAGTAGTCTGAAGAGGAAGAGGCAAAATTTCAGATTCAATTAAAGTTTATAAATCCCAGGGTGTCACTGACCTGTGGCTGGATCAAGATCCTGGAGAGTGCAAAATTCAGTCAGGACTAGCAAATCATGGAAGTGGGGAGGAAGACGTGGAGTGCATGACAGGGTAGGGGATGGAGGGGGTCTCAGGCTGCAAGCGTTGATGGTCATATCAAGAGACTAATATCTTTCTTGCAGATGCTTCATGCTCTAAATATAGCGAGAGAGAGAGAGAGAGAGAGAGAGAGGTGATCAAATAGTCAGACTGTGCAAGGACTGCTCCAGTTTTTGAGGGTGCACTGGATTTGTCCTGTTTCCTTCTGCATTGATTTCCATCTTTCCACATCCTTACCGCAGCCCATTCACCTGTGACCACTTATTCTCCGAATATTCTCATAATGTTTTTGTTTGTCTGCATTTCTACCTCTGCCAAATATTCCATTATTCATACTCATGGCATCAATCAAGTCAAATCGTTTCTTTTTGTCATTCATGCGTACAACTTGTATGCACTGCAATAATGCAGTGCAGGACTAGATCAATTGTAAATACATGCCCGTGTGAAGTAAGTGCAAAAATGTACAATCAATCTACAGGACAATAAACAAACAGGACAGCGCAGGGTAACTACACATGACGACTCAACAATACCGTTTAGAGGAAACCAGAGCAAAGAAATTGTCTGAACATTAAAAGAGTTGGATGTGACCTACATCTTCAATACTCCAACCATGAACAGCAGTACGTAGGAAATTTCTGTGAGTTAAAGGAGTCATGTCATGGTTTTATTTATTTATTTATGATATATACTGTATAATTTTAACCTAAAATTAGTTGCTAAAAAAGGGAGGCATGGTGACGTAGTGGTTAGCACATCCACCTCACAGCAAGAAGGTCCTGTGTTTGAGGTCTGGCCTCAGTGAGGGCGTTTCTGTGTGGAATTTGCATGTTCTCGCCATGCTTGCTTGAGTTTCCTCCCACAGCCCAACGACATGCACAGTAGGCTGTTCCAAATAGCCCCTATGTGTGATTGTGAGAGTGAATAGTTGTGTGCGAGTTGCCCTGTGATGGTCTGGCGAGATGTTCCGGGTGTACCCCACCTTTACCCAGTGTGGGCTGAGTTAAGCTCTTGCCTCCCTGCGACCCTTGTAGGATTAAGTGGTTCAGCAAATGAGTGAGTGAGTGAGTGAGTGGTCGTCTAAATATGCCACGAATGTCCAAAATACTTGCCTGTATTAGTTAAATAGCCTTTCAGCTTGCAAATCAAAGGAGGCTTTGAGTCCAATATGGAGCGGATGGAAACGGATTGCAACATTGACTTTTTGAAATCTTGTTGAGCTGAACAGTCTTTAAAGATTGAGAAAGTGTTGCAAACCCCTAACAACCTTAATGTATGAACCCAATTCATGTCTGCTATCCTTTATAAATCATATTCTCATTTATATGAATGATTATGTCTTGTTTGATTGCACCATTCATGATATTTGGGTTATTTTCTTCAAACAACCACGACACCGCCCCTTTAAGTGAATGAACTACACTTTCTTTAGAAATTCAGAAAGTTATATGACTGTAATCAAATATAACCTCAGTGTTTAAAAAGAGAAAACTGAAAAGTAGATGAACATCCACAGCCCTAAATATAGGATGGGAACGATGCCAGTTACTGCTTCACTGTGAATAGTACTTTATTACCATGTGTTGTGATGATTATTGCTCATAGACTTTAAGTGCAAATAAACTTTATATTGCATTCGTACTGTATATACAGCAATTCCAAAAATGCTACCATTCTTTTATATGGTTCAAATAAATCTACATGTAAAGCAAGGTGTGTGAAAGCACATTTCAGTATGATATTACACTTGAACTGGATACACAGCAATTGCTGTTCTTCCTCTATGATCTATGAAATTATGGATTTTCCTTCATTATTAGAAAGAACTATTTTTGAGTCCTCAATGCATCAGGACAGGTTGCATGTACATGATCAGTAGACAGATGGGGAAAGATCGCCCCCGTGTGGTCACTCAGGGTAGTTATCTGTATTACTTTGCTGTACGTGGAAATCTTGCTGTAGTAAACTGTAATACCAAAACTAACGCAAGGGGGCAGTGTGGTGCAACAAATTACAGTCACTAAGAAGAGTTCAAGTTCTTTCTGTTTTTTATTTCTTGAAAAATACATCTTTTCATCCAAAGTCATTCAGTCCACTATCACTGCAGCATACATATCAACACACACACACACACACAAGATTCTGTTAATCAAATGTTATAACATACAATTTGACCCTCACCACAGTCCACTACAATTCATCTACTGAATATTCATGAAACTGGCAAATGTTTGTGCAGTTATTACTATAAAGCCTGACGTGCATAGATTACTGAAAAGTGTAATAAATAAACACAAGCTCATTGTGTAACATATTCAACACTGTATCTCATTTGATGTACACTAAAACTATTAAATGTTAAATACGCAATTATGACAATACACCAATCAGCCGTAACATTAAAACCACCTGACCGGTCTGTGGATAGGCAGCCCCATATGCAACAACCTGAAATGCTTTGTGTGTTCTGACATTTTTCTATCATAGACAGCAGAGGTTTGTGCTACAGTGGTTCCAGACCAGACGTGCTAGCCTTGGGCACCCATGACACTCTTGCCTTTGGTAGGTACTTCGCACTGCATTCCAGCAACACCCCCAAAAGACCTGGTGTTTTGGAGATGAATAGATTTTAGTCATCACAATGTGGCCCTTGTTAAAGTCACTCAGATCCTTACATTTGCTCATTTTTCCTGCTTCCAATACATCAACATCGGGAACTGACTCTTCACTTTCTGCTCAATACATCCCATGCCTTGGCTGGTGCCATTGTAATGAGATAATTGGTGCTATTCCCTTCAAATCTCAGTGGTCATAATGTTTTGGCACGTAATGGCTGATCGGTTTACAATGGTTATCCATAGTACCTTATTGTTTATTTTATTCTCTCAGCCTCTCATACATTCTGCAGTCTAAAATGCTCTTGTGTAGAGTTCCTGTACTACTTGCTACTTTTTCCTTCAGTGCTTCCTTGATAAGCCTGACAGATCATCTTGGCCTTTCCTTTCTCTCTTTCATTTGTGGCTTTGGGAGCTCACACTCAAATATCACTTCAAGTTACAATCAGCTAGCTGGGAATTTATCACCATCTCAATGCACCCAAATATAACATGACTGGCAATAAAAGTCCGATGTTTTATTCCAGTGATTGAGTTAATAAGCATTTAAAAGGTCACTACGTATACCTGGTGTGCCTCAGTCTTCAAACGCATCCTTTGGGACTTTCATGCCAACATAACCTTTAACACTTCCTAGTTTGAGCTCTTACAGCCACATGTTAAGTAAATTAATAATTAAAAAAATTTGTTTGTTCATTAGAATGTGAGTTAGACATAAGTGCCAGAGAACATTTGGATCATGTTGGTTTGCTGTTTACGTTGCTCCCACAAATAGGCTGTGACACTCATGCACCTGTTCCTTCCAGGGTCTGCCAGGACAGATATAATTTCTGATTGGTTCATGAGAACCAGGGATCTATCTTACCTTTTCCCTTAAGCCAGTGCCTCGCAGTCGCATTTCATTTTTAAACGTTAATAAAGCTTACAGTAGGTCTCAGCAAAAAGATCCAACAGATTTTTTTTTTTTTTACAGTTCTTCTCCAGATCTTTTGGCATCATTCATGACAATTAGCCAAAAATGTATATATTAAATTAATAAAGCATTCAATGAGTTCAACATACGAGTATGCTGAATAGTGGAGCACTAGCTATAAATCAACCTGAAAGCATCAATGATCCCCCCACCGTATTATGTAGTGGGTATAGGGGAGTTCTTTCTTTTAATAACTGTGCTAATTGCTAAAGAAAGGTAAGAATGTTCTCCAAGTATTAGAAGCTATTCTAAATGATAGCATTAAATGTTTTATATAGTAGCTCACCTAGTGTATTGAAGGGCATCATATTAATAGATCTAAGTGGGAGTAGCTTTTATAATGTGTGTTTAAAACAGTCTATTTTCAAACATCTGAAATCTCAGTGATATTTTTTATATTCAGTTTAATTTGTTTTTTTTTCCAACATGTTATTCTTCTAAAACCCTCACATATCCACTGTAAGATATACAGAGAACACTGTGATGGAGTGACTTGGATATAACCAGCTTTATAGGTACGATGGTGAGTACCGTTTGGTTTTATACCTGAATGCAAAACAAGGGATGGTAATTGAATAGAGCTCTGTGTGCATTCCGTATGATGGTAATATTGTGTATATAACACAGTAAATTCAGGTTGAATACCCACATTTAAGTGATTTTAACAAAGTCATGACCATTGTTAAATAAACTCTATGGCAAATGATTTGTGGACATGATTTTGTGGACCAACACATTCATATGTGCCTACTGAATATCCCATTCCAGATTTAGTACCCAGTTTGCTGGTATTATAAACTCCACTCTTCTTGGAAGGCTTTTCATTAGAGTCTGGCACCTGGATATTGTGCACCAACCAGTCACAAGAACATTAGTGAAGTCAGGCACTGATATCAGATGAGAAGGCCTGAGGCACAGTCAACATTTGTCAATTATTAATGCTTAGTCTGCCATATTGCTACAAATAAACCAATACAGTCATTATACTCCTTTGCCCAGTATCAGTATCTGATTTGTTGTTTGTATAAACAATAAGCATTGAATTTGTTCTTTCTTTGGTGTCTCACTCATTTCTACAGGCCTCCAGGCCTCCAGACATGAGGTTGTATGCCCACCCGTGCAGCAATAAAGCGTGGCTTGGGAGCCTGTACTGTTGGCTTCAGGGGGACTGGTGGCAGGGAACTAAGCTCAGGCGCACTTTGAAACTGTTTGGTAGCCTGAAGACTATGGCAGCTTAGGCTTGACATTCCGGATAGAGAAGCTGGGGGTGAATATGGAGTAGGGAGAAATATGGGCATGGCAGAGATTTTAGGGAGTTCTGGCAAACCTGGGGCTCGTGCAGACATGGCCGTAGTTACAGGTGCAGGCTGAGGTGGAGGGGAAACAGGTGCTAGAGTAGGAGAGGTCATATCAGAGTGACACAGAGGTTCACCCAGAGTGGTTTGTGCACGTGGAGCAATTACTGTGGGGTTTATCGTTGGAGCTGACATAGGGGTAGGAGTAGAGAAGCGTTTTATCTCATACACACGTGCTGCTTTCACTGGTACCTGTCTGGGTTGGGTTAAGGTGTGACCTACCTGTGGCCGCCTCTGGTAGGAGGAACCTAAGGACTGTGTGTTAGAGTCCCCTCCAAATGTGAACATGGCTGAGTTGAGTTGATAAGGCTGTCGCCTCATGAAGTCTATAGCCCTGATACCTTCCTTCTGGACACTATGACCACTCTTCCCCACCTTAGAATTTCTTTCAGAGCCCTTTGCTCCTCCACGCTGTAATCCCAGGGGACAAGAAGGGGACAGGAGTGGGTTGTACCCAATTGGTGGGGGAGCACGGACATTTGGAGAATATTTCCACTGTGAAGGCTCACTTTGATGTATCACAGCCATAGCAGAATGGGGCTGTGTATACTGCTGCTGCTGAGGATGTGATGGATAAGAATCTATTATAAAGAGATCTCTGCGGTTCTGTCTTCGTGCAAATAGCTCTGCACCTTTACCCTCTGCCTGAGGAATCTGAGGCATCTCTGGGATGATACGTGGTTTTGGGGCCACTGGTGGTGCAATCCGTTCCCGCCTATCTTCGAAGTTGTATGAATCCTGAGAGATAAAGGCAGGGTCTGTGCATGCTTGCTTATGTCGCTCATCCAAATTCTGCACCATAGACAGTAGTTCAGGATTGGGCAAGTTTTTCTTGCTCTCAGCCACTTTGAACAATGACTTATTGGCCCTACGGCGGCGAGCCTCCTGGAGGATGCCAGTTTTCCCACCAGTTGCAGAAGAGATCTCTGTGGCTTTCTCTCGATACCCTACAGGAGAAAGTGGAGTCACTGAGCTAACAGGAGTGGCAGGAACAGCAGAAATCCTGGGGGCAACAGGTATTATTGAAGACTCAGGGTCAGTGGACTGACAAGATGCCATGGAGGTAGAAGTTGTGGGATCTGTGAGATCTGCAAGAGGAGTAGCTGTAATGGCATTAGCAGAAACAGAGGAATTAGGCATTATAGTCTGTGTGATAGAAGGCTGAATATTTTCCATTAATGACGGAGGATGTGGAATAAGGTTGGCTGCAGGATCTTGTATCACAGAAAATGGGAGAGGCTCATTGGGCAGAGAGTCTGATGTAGAGGATACCTTAGCAGGAAGAACAGCACCAATCTGGCTTACTGTGAAACTGGCAGAAGGCCCAACTATAATCTTCTCAACTGGTGTTTGAGGAGCCACCACTGCCACTGAGACTGGTCTGGAAGTCTTTTTAGCAGTGTTAGGCCGAAACACTACTGGTGCTGTAGCTGCTCTGTGGCTGATGAACCCAGGGGCAAATGGACGAGCTGTACGGTTCAACACTGAGCTAGCTGGCAACTCTGGCAAAGGAGCTGTTGGTAGAGGCATCTTAGCGTATGTAGTAGTTAATGGTTCATTTGTTACAGGCACCTGGGTATGGACTGGTACTGTTATACTGGCAGCATGCTCATTAACATTGGAAGGGGTTACTTGAGGTGGAGATCCTGTGATTTGAGTCTTCACAACATAAACCTCTTCTTGCATCATCAACTCTGGTGGCTTGGTGGGCTTTGGTGCAACAGGTGGCGGCTGGACACTGAGTTTCACTTGTTTTTTTACCTGTCTAGACAAATTTGATGGTTGGGTCAATATTTCGTGTGTTTGGATTAAACCCTGCGATTGGTTTTGCATCAGACTCTGTTGTGCCTGAGCAATAGAAATCTTCTCATCATGCTCCTTTGCTCTTTTCCTCTGCTGCTCAAAAAGTTTTGCCCCCTTCCCACTGGTGTCACTCAGGCCAGTGCTGAGAGAATCCTCTGCTTCGTTTCCTTCCAGGCCTCTTGATGCTGATCTCTTCTCCAGAATATCCAGGTATTCACTGTCCCATGTGGGATCAGGTGCGGCAGAGAACCCTTCCTCGTCCACTTCGGATTCACTTCCCAGGAATTGACTATCTTCCTCTTGAGAGTCTTGTTGCATGTCTTCATCCACACTACCATAGCTAGTCAGTGTGTACTTCTTGGAGCGCTGGCGGCGTTTTTTGAACATGAGGACACCCTTAGAATGGGGGTTAGGTGCATCAGTCAGCAGACAGGCAATGGTGCGACATTTTTTCCGAGCCTCTTTCACCTGCTTGTCTTGCTGTGTCTCTCCACGGTTCAATTCTAAATGAGACAAAGCATCAGACATATTACAAACTGTAAAATACAGTTATCCTGGCCATTGTTGTCACTGTATCTCAGTCAGTACAGAAAATATATAAAGACTATGTTGCTTCTTCTACTGTAGGATATGTATCATGCACATTCATGTACTCATTTGTTGAACTGCTTAATTCTACTAGGGTCAGGTGGAGGCAGAGCCGACTCTGGGAGAAGGTGGGTTACATTCTGAACAGCTCGCCAATCCATCGCAGGGCAACACACATATACACAACCATTCAAACTCACAGTCACAGCTGGGGGCAATTTGGAACAGCCAGTTAGTGTAATGTGCATGTCTTTGGACTGTATAAGGAAACCGGAGTACCTGGAGGAAACCATGGGGAGAACATGCAAACTCCACACCGAAACGCCCTTACCGAGCCCGGGATTCGATCCCAGGACCTTCTTGCTGTGAGGCGGACATACTAACCACTATGCCACACTGCCACCCTGTGTCATGCACAGTATACATAAAACATCAATTAATTATTTATTTAAATTAAAATCTCATACAATATCAGTGAAAAGGTTTCTGGAATGAAAAAGGTCCCTTGATGCAGTAGTACTAGGCTTAAAATAACAGATCTAACCTCACTCATTTGATGAACCACTTACAGTAATCCCACTAGGGTTGTGGGGAGGCTGGTGCCTATCTCAGCTGACACTGGACGAGGCAGGGTACACCATAAACAGCTCACCAGGGTGACACACACACACAAAACCATTCAACACTCACATCTAGAGGCAATTTGATACTGCCAGTTATCAGTTATCAATTTACCAAATATGCATGTCCTTGGACTGTGGGAGGAAACCCATGCAAGCACGGGGAGAACATGCACACTTCACACAGAAATGCCCGAGCAGCGAACCCAGGACCTTCTTGATGTGAGGCAGACATGCTAACCTCTACGCCACTGTGCAGCTCTCAGACTTAACTCTCTGAGTTTGTTTTTAACAAGCATCCACTGTTTTACATGCTACTAGTGACCAATCAATAATCATTGTGTCTCGACGACAAAAGAAATATTCTAAGCAGGAATGTTTTTTTTATTAAATTAATAAAAGAACAATGATCTCTGAGTTTGCTCTTAATGGAAAGGACCTGAATGCTTTGGTGGTTGGCCAGAATTTTTTCTTTTCTTGTTTTTTGCAAATCAATTCTGCAGCTAGGCCTAAGGGTCAGTGCCATAACTCTGTCTGTCTTTTAAATCTGTAAGGTACATACCCAACCTATAAATAGTTGTGGTTGAATACATAACTGCAAATATATCTGTAATACTATAATGCTGTATCCTGGAGACACCATCAAATACAATATGTTTATGGAAATGGAAAGAAACAATGACATAACAATAAATAATTTTGAAAAAGCGATTTGTTTAGCAAGCTCAAATCTAAAAAGGAAGATGAGATGGTGGTGTAAGAGTAGCAGAGAGGGAATTCTCTGATCTTTGACAGCAGAGAGCAGCTGGAGATGCTTTGGCTAGTCCTATCGAAGAAGTGCTCAGGTTATTCATCCACACGATAAATATAGACCCTTTGCCTAGCTCAAGGCCTGGCTCTTTTCTTCGCAAGTGGCCTCATATAACTTATCATGTTGTCATTTAAAAAGATATGCTAATGGCATAGATATGTTAAATACACAAACCACACATAAAGGAGAACAAGCTGCTCTAGTGGTTTTTTAATAGATTACAAATGCCCTTCAAATGCCCCCTTACTGCCCTTGCTAAGATGCACTTAATTGTCAGTACCTGATTCTGCCTGATTCATTTCAGTTATAGGATTCTTGAAGCAGAAGGATCTCATAAGGTCATTTTCATATTACCAATGATAAATGCATTGTTTGAGATACTCACTGGCTTGTTTCGCTTTATCCATGTAGGTCTGTGTGAGCTCTTCATCAACTGGTCTATCCACCGGCCCTACCATAGGCACCAACTGGCCATGGGAACTCAGCCTCAGTGCCGACTTTGCCCTCTCTGGAGACACCAGTGGTATATTTGCAGGTTCCTGGAACCCACTGTCCTCCTCCAAGATCAGGTCCTGAGAACTCTGCTCATCTGCACTCATGGACGAGGTCTCAGTAGATGTCTGGGAGGACCATGCTCCAGATGAAGGGGGCTGATATACCACCTCTCTGCGAACCACGCCAGGCAGGGTAGCCTCCTGAGAGCCATGTCCCACCCTGGTGTAGTCCTGGACATCTGGTGCACTGTCATAGCCACTCATCTCAGAGGCTTCTCCCATTTCAAATGAAGTATAGCCTGCTTTTCCTGGGGAGTTACCGGGACTGCGGTGCTTCTGCTTACGTTGACGGTCATGGGCTGCCACATCTGCATCACTGTCTGTCTCTCCATAGTAGGCCTCACTGCCAAACGGGGATGTAACGCCACTGCGGATAGTCTGGGATATAGGCGAACTGTAATATACTTGTCGAACACTAGACTGCTGCACTTTAGAGCTGGATGGGGATTTGGCCCGTAGCGCTGCGCGGTACTCTTTATCAATGCGGGGAGATGGAGCTCGGGCCACCAGAACCACCGACTGGAATCCTGCTGGTGCCCTGACATGCATGTACAGTTAATAGGTAAAAAAAGATTAAGTAAAAGCACACCAAAACAAATAAAAACTTTAATATACATACAATCACTTGCTGTTAAAATGAATAATATCGAATATGTATAATGGTTAATGATTAATGTTTGTCATACTAAAGTACATATTTTAGTGCCATTTACAATATACGGCCAAAAAGGTTTGTGGTTACCTGTCTATTACACATATACATATATTTTTGAACATATCAAGAATTAGTCTCCTCCTTGTACGAATGACCTCCACTCATCTGGGGAGGCTTTCCACTTGATTTTGGAGTGCAGCTGTGAGGATTTCAGCTCATTCAGCCACAGTAGCACTAATAAGGTCAGGTGATCATTTTTTGGATAGGAAGGCCTAGGCTGCAGTCAATGAGTGGATACTGCAATAATACAGTAATAGCGAGGTGTCCACAAACTTTTACTCATATAGTACATCTTGGAAGAACATATAACATTTCTGAGCTGGTCAGTGATGATCCTTGAAGATAGAAGGTTTTACCTCTTTACTCGTATGTGTAGCAATCCAGGGATACTATCAATGAAGTTCATGGCCTGAGCATGGGACATATGCTCACAGGAGCTCTCGTTGATGGACACCAGTTCATCTCCTTCTCGTAATCCTGCCCTGCATGCCTTGCTGCGCTTGCGCACCTATATCAGCACAGGGAAATGGCAGCCATTGACAGGAAACTTGAATATTAAACACAAGCCTCCTTTGCTGTGGCTCTTGACTGACCAAATCCATTCTTAGCAAAAAGGAGGGAAGGAATTTCCAAAATCGAGTAAAATAAAAGGGGTCACTATTATGGGCAGATACACCTATTTAACCCCAAATCGGACACATCAAGCCAATGAAAACTCCCTGAATACATAATAAAGGGGACAGCCATAGCCTAGTGGTTGGAGAAACGGGTTTGGGACTGAAAGGTTGCTGATTCGATGTGTGACGGTGGGGGAGTGAGCTGCACCTTCCCTTCCTCCACCTTCATGGCTGAAGTGCCCTTGAGCAAGACACCTAACCCCCAACTGTTCTCCGTGTGCCCCGATGTGTGTGGCAGCCCACTGCTCCGAGTGTGTGTGCTCACTTTGGATGGGTTAAAAGCAGAGGCAATAATAACCCTTGACATAGAGCTTGCGTTTTACTAATGTTTAATTTTAATGCAAAGACAATATGAAGGTGAGGTATGTTTACCTTTACAGGATTCATCTTCAGCTGACTTACAATACTGACAAAATGAATTTTATTAAGCTACAACAATGAAACTTCTCAAGTTTCTCTAGTCTCATTTTAGAAACAACAGGGAAATACAGAACTACTTTATTTTCTCTCATGTAATGGATACAGCAAATATGTTTAACAAAAATAATAAACAATTATTGAATGTGGTGAACTATGATATGGAGAATTATTCAGATGACAGGGGTCTTATAGCATCTCATACAAAAGCCAAACCGCTTAATCCTACTAGGGTCACGTGGAGGCTGGAACCTAGCTCAGCCGACACTGGGCGAAGGTGTGGCACACCTTAAACAGCTCGCCAGACCCTCACCGGGCCAACACACACACATAACCATTCACAGTCACACCTGGGGGCAATTTGGAACAGCCAAAAGACTAATGTGCATATCTTTTGACTGTGGGAGGAAACCGGAGTACTCAGATTAAACCCACACAAGCATAGGGAAAACATGCACACAGAAATATCTGAGCTAATGTCTCAACCCCAGGACCTAATGTTGTGAGGTGGACATGCTAACCACTGCGCCACCATGCTGCCCTCATACAAAAGCCGAATTCTACAACTGTTTTATAATGTATTTAAAATATTGTCAACCTATTTAACTCATCCGATGTCAATGATGGAAAAGTAGGCTCGTAGAAGAATACCAATAATTATTTGATGTTTTTCCACCAATCAGAAACGAGAAAATATTATAATAATAAAATAATCTATTGTAGCACTTTTCACTTTAAAATCTTAAGATATTATCTGACCTTTTATGTAATTCAAAATTATTTTTTATAATTTTTTGATTTGTGCTTTGCAAACTTCAACACATTCCACCCATTCAGACACGGTACACTGTATCTGCGCCACACAGAGAGACATTAAATTACCAGTCAAAGATGACATACATTCCCTCCAGCTACCATCAGAAAAACTACACTTCAGGTCTGTTCTCATGTTCCTAAATAACACCAGGGAAATTAAACCCAATCTTTTCTGCACATTCTATCTGAGTATGATGCCGTATTTAAAATAAATCAGTGATTTCGGTGATGAGTCACACCAGGCCTCCTAAAAATCCAATCTCTCCTGGGTGTTTACAAGGAGGACAGTAATCTGTAACTCAGTCCACTGATACTTTAGTATAGATTTCAAAATCATGGTTTTCTACAGTTTTATATGAAACTATTATACTATTAATAGGATTTCTGCCCAGCATGACCTCTTCAACATAAAAAGAGGATAAGAAAAAAAACAAACATTAAGATTAAACAGTTTCACTTAACAGAATTAAAGTTACAGGCAATGCTGGCTGGTTAAAGCTGAATTACTGATCAGAAATTTGGGGGTTCAAGCTCCAGCACCACCAAGCTGCTACTGTTGGGACCTTGAGTAAGGCCTTTAACCCTGTATGCTGTTTCATGGCTAACCCCATGTTCTGGTGCCAACTACCAAGCTGGGATATGCAAAGAAAAGAATTTCCCTGTGCTATAATGCATTTGTTACAAAATTCAACCTACCTCTTAATGTCATCTAAACCTCGATTTAGAGTGTAGGGTCTGGGTAGCATATAGGATTTTTAATATGGGAAGCTCTTATATTTTTATTTTATATATAAGTTATGATTCTGGTTGACCCGTCATCTAATTCGATTTATTATAACTTCAGTGTGTCAAAACAGGTAGGTTTATAAATAAATGTAAATCTCACACAGGCTAATGTTCACTGTAGAAAAAGTTTAAATGCTCTGGGTTCCTGTAGCATTATTGCAAACATAACAAAACTAATAAATCCATATTAATAGTGTTTGTTTATGGTCAAAGGGTTCCATGGCTGGTTATGCGGCCCTGCTTTAAAGACAAGAGCTTTCTTTAATCATCTTTAATGTATGGAGAAACACAGCCAAGGTAAATTCGGTTTATGAAATAAATATCTTTCTTGACATTAAGAAGATACCCATTGGGAAAGCTTCTTCATGGTATTCTTGAACACCCCAGAATAGCCTGCTATTAAATACAGTTCTGCATGGTCAACACTGTTCTAAGTGTGTGTGCATAGTACAGGAAATGAAATCCTGTGACCAGATAGGACCAAACTGGGAGAATATGGATTTCACTTCAATATACCAGTAACACAGATTGCTGCACTGCTACAGAAACTTGTGAATGTTTGGGAAAAGTTCTAATGCTTTGACAATTTATAAAAAGAGCAATATTCTCATATACAGAGGTTAGATCAGTGTTTTTCAGGCCAAATGCTCTGAAGTTTACTATTATATTAACCCAACGGCTAAAATATATTAAAATAGAATAATGATCATCAGGAATTTATTGTGGGACTGCCCTGGATTCAAGGAGGTTAGACATTCATAGTGCTATCACTCAATTCTAGATTCTAAACCTAAGGGGGGAAAAACACATTCTAGACATACACCACAACTCTTCCAGTCCCTCCTTTGGCCTCACATGGATTGTCCAAAGGATAAATTTTAAGAATTGAAAGCATAAGCATGAAGTATGACGTGCAAACAGACAAATAAAAACAGGTGTCTAAGGACATACTTTGGAGCGATCATAAATTACACCAGGCCTCTGATGAGCCATACCTTGGCAACCTGCAGTGGTCTCTGGTGCTCTACTCCCCCCTGAAGTCTGAAGCCCCATGGCGCTCCACCGGAGAGCGTAATGATGATTTCCTCCACCACCATGCTGCTGTGTTGCCTCCTGGATTCAAGGTGTAGGTCTAGGAGAAGCAGGAACTCACTTCATCTTTACATGGTTCCTTCAGAGAAGAGCACTCACCCTACAGCTGCAATAATATTCCCGAGACAACTTTCTGTTCGCATTCACACTCAGGCCCTGCTCGGATTCTCTGAACTGGAGCTTTGGGATGGGGCGGAGCAGTAAAGAGAGAAGAAGGAGGGAGAGGGTTGCCACCAATGTCTGCTTACATGGTGGAATTATCTGCTGCTTAAAGGCAGGGCCTACACTTGTCCTGTCAATCAAGTCAGACTGATGTCAGAGCTGTGAGGGGGGGGGGGGTAAAATAGAGGTACATTACCATACTAAAAATAGGAACAAATTTCTAAATGTAATTGATGAGACAAAAACACAATATTACCCTAAAGCTTCTTTTTAAGAAGCAAGAATGCTTTTGGTGGCTCGAGTCCTTAGATTTTTTCAATATTGTGGATTTCTTATGTAGCCAAGACGTATTACAATAATCTACCATCTCAGCCTCATACAAATTTCTTCAAACGGCAACTGAACTCTTCTTAAATAGAATAGAAATGAATTCATGGGGCTTGAAAGTTTATGAGAAATATCAGATATGTAATACTGGATAGTATTACTATATTTTTATGATATTTTTTTCTTATTTGTTGAATGGTTCTGTCTATTGATGCTTAGGATTTATGTGAAAATCTGATGTTTAAAGTCATATTTATGTAGAAATATACTATAACTGTAAAGGGTTTACAAACTTTCAAGCACCACTGGGCAATAATGACAATCAAAAAATCACAACAGCTAATAACCAGTGATACATCAATACCTTTTTTGAGACCAAATAGTAAAATAGTGTGTGCAGTAGAACTCAGGTTCGGGATACTGACATCTCAAGGACATACCGAAGGACAATTCACATTGTTTATTTACTTGTAACCTAAATTAGGCACTTTTCAGATGCCATTTTATTCCTCACTCCACCCAGGGAATACACACAGGAACCACTGAGTGACAGGTGACCATGTAAAGTCAAAGAAAGTCATTGAAATGAGCAGTGGGAGGCAAAATGTTCGGTTTCATGTGATGCGATTTGAGTGATTACCAACAAAGTGATGAGTGATCAATCAATGCTTAAAGATACCACTGATTAACAGATGCAGCCAAATACTGAGACTCCCCCAAACATTTTCTTTAAGGAAACAGTGAACACAAGTTTAATCTTTCTGCCTACATCAGCATGGAAGAGCATCTAATTATTGCTGTGGGTAAATACCCTATGCTTTGAGACTGCACACAGAGATTTTACAAGGATAATAACCAGAAATGCTTGGGATCATGTTTCCGAAATGGTTGGCATTTCTTGAGAGTATATATTTACAAACATTTACCTCTTCCCAGTTCATGATGCACAAAAGTTTCCGTTCTACATTTGCCGTGCATTAATGATAAGCCATCTATTATGATAAGTTAAAATAATATAAGCTAATGAAAATCTAAGGTATTTATTAGTGAACTACGTAACTAGATACTGCTCATGTATCTACACTTCAAGTGAACTAGCTGGTGATTGCTCACAGTTTCACTCAGAAACGTTTGAAAGTGGGAAACATATGAGAGGGTTACCATGGCAACCAGATATGATTAAATGTGATCACTATGGACACAAATGCTTCAAATAATGCTAAAATAAAGAGCTAAAATTTATTTTATCTACAAATAATTGACAAATGATTTTTAAAATAAACATGTTTTATATATTTTAATGTATTGAGCATAAATTCGATTTTTATTTATATTAGCTGCAATTTTTCTCATCATTCAGAATTCATTTTTTCAAAATAAATTTCAATATAGTTTAAATTCCACAAATTAACAAGAAAAAAAAAAACTATATAAATTTCCAATCATTTTCAATAATGTTAATTTTTGTAAAAAAAAAAAAAAAAATTATATGGAAAATAATTAAGAGTTGTAAGAGCATTATATAATTATAAGACCATTGTTGGTGACACCCTGGGGACCCCAGAGGAGAAATTATTAACTAATAAGTTATAGATTCAGGGTATACATTTAAAAAAATTTTTTACAGGAATACACCAGAAAGAGGGGAGGGCACTGTACTAGTTGTCTTTTACTTGAGTAAAGATGAAATAGTACTTCAACTTTTACCAGGTTAATTTTTTAAGTAAAGAAAGAAGTTGAGTAAAGAATGTGTGCACTTTGAACACCTCTTTTAACAGAACACTTGTACAAGTGACCACTCTAACTAGCCTATCCTGTAAACATGCTGCACTTTCTTTGAACTGACCAAAACCGATCAATTTCTCTTAATATTCAGCGTAGTATTAGAAGTTATAGATCTCGCTGTGTGGGGGACATGCTAACCACTATGCCACCATGCTGCCCAGTAGGATGAAGAGAGAGGGAGAAATGTTACTGGAGCATTCCTGAAAAGTCTGTGCTGCTCCTTAGATCATCTCTGTTCTGTTACACAGATTATCTATGACGTATGATCAAAGTATTAAAAGCAGGATTAAAAGAATGCAGGCACTGCTTGTGTTTAAATGTTTTATTAAATACTTTCCCATGTTTCAATAACAAAGCTATCATGAAGATCTACAGACATTCAAACAAACACTTGATATTTTAAATTCTTTTTTCAATTTTAAATGGTTTTAATAATTGTATGATCATGCAAAAAAATCCAGCATCCAATTAAAACTCAGAGTATAGTCATATGTAGAACCATCATATGGTTACGATGCAATAAATTGAATAGAATCTGGGGAGCATACCAAGCTAAGGCTTTGTTAAACTTTTTTTGCCCTTTTTTGTTTGTGATACATCACTTAGATTTTAGCATTTGAAACAGAGCCATTTTCAATTATCTCCAGAATGCAGGTAACATACATATAGATAGATAGATAGATTTTTCCATTTTTAAGTAAACACAGACAGTGAAAAATATTACCAGAGTAGACATGCATATTTTCCTCCTTCTGTCCAACTGCATATATGGTTTGGTTGTTCAAAGTGTGCAGCCTGCAAGCTAAACAACACAATGTCTAACAGGCATCTTTTCCGAAATCTGAAACACCGTCATCCATTTCTCTCGTCAATCTGATAGGTTGTTCTGCGTTTATATTCAATATGGAATAAACCGGGTTGTTTTGCTTTACATAAACATTCCGCACGGCTGTGTGGACGCACAACAATGGGCCTCAGAACAGACACTACAGAGACCCAAGACATCACCACACTGGAACTGTACACACACTGCACCAGAGCGCAAAACAGGAACACAGTGTGATGGGGTGGCGGGTGTCACAGTGCTGCGCTGTGTGTGAAGCTCTGTGTGACTGAGGACAGGGGAATTATCCTTTTCTTTTTTTCAGTCTGCCAAGTGTGATGAATAAGCAGACTTGTTTTGAACAAGGTGAAAGTGTCTGGCTGTAAGCCTTGTCCCTTTTACATCACTGATAGTCAGACATAAATCTACATTACTACAGTGAAAACGTGTCACACAGATGATGTCACACTGATATACACACACACATACACAGATATGCCTTAAAAGGAGCACACTGTGTTATAGGAGTAACATAGTCACAGCAGTGTCAAAACCTACAGATGACAATTTGCATTTACATGATTCATTTCACCAGTGCATGGCAGACTGTGTCTAGGACTATGTTTGGGTGTGTGTATACAGACGATGGACAGACAGAGAGGATGTGCACATTTGGCACAGCCTGGGCTCCATCCTTCATCTACAAACGGGCACTGTGTAAGTATTTACAGATTAAAAAATATATGATCCTGAATAAACATCAACACTAAGAACACTAACATTAGAACAGTACAACACAAAGTGTCACGAAGGGACCTACAATCCAACTGCCTTCAGCATGATCACTTTCTCCAACCTCAATCAGCTGATAGTCACATGACCACCAGGTAATCCATCTCGCATTCACACTCCCTTTCCTCTATTAAAACATGTCACTCACAGTGAGTCCGGAGACAGAACAGGGAGTGGAAGAACAGAGTGTACATCACAAATAGAACAATACAGGCAGTGTGCAGACACACACACACACATGAACAGGCACGCACGCATGGTGGAAGTGTAGAACGGCTACGGACTGGTGTCAGGGTTCGTCTGATGACCGGCCCTTGGGGAGGGATTTTCTAACCTGAAGTTGCAGAAAAGTCCACGCGATGTGAACACAACAGCACAGCATCTCAGGCTTATGTGCAAAACAGTACAGGCCATTTCTATTTGATTAAAAACATGCTTTATAAGAGTCTAAAAAAGTATAAGCACGTGTAGCCGGAGCTCTAGGAAGCTGATCCAAATGTGTACATGAGTAGAAGCAATCGGAGAGCCAAGATGAGGTGAATAGTGTTTAAACTCCTCTACTGGTCGAAAGGAGATTATGAACACGGTAATAAAGCGAAGCGAGTGTTCTGAAACTTCAGGTTCTAACAAGTAGGATATTATACAGCTGCAAACAGGCAAGCAGGTAAGTAAACCGACTGAATACGTGCTAGAGTGTTAGGCACGTGTGTGCCAATATGTATGTTTGTTTGTGTGTGTGTGTGTACACACTTAGATCTTGAAACACAAAGCAACGACTGCCAAGTCGTGCCAAGAGACCGTGTATCACACAAACACAAACACTCTTGTTTTTTTCTTTCAGTCTATAAATATCAGTGTACAACTATATTAAGCGTGCCTTGCTTTTAAAAATCTGCCTTTTTTTTTTTTGAAAACACAAAGAACTTCCAAATACAGCATCATTCAGGAGATTAAAAGAGTAACACACACAAAAAACCCTACAAGTTACTGAAAACCTTCCTACACTCCTCCAATCTTCAACCAAATCAAAGGATTGCTAAAACTTCATGTCAAAGTCTAAATTCTACACTTTGGTGATAATTTCTTCTGATATTACCTAAGAATTTAGTTTAGCTCCTCAAATATCCCACCCATACCACTGGTTTGCTGAAATCAGCTATACACATGTGAACAAAACAAGAAAAAGAAAACAAAACACCACCAGCCACTGAAAAAGTGGGCTTCCCTTTAAAAATTCACATTTCTGACTTTTAAACCCTCCATTACTTTCAGCCCTGTTAACGGTGTGACAATCTGAAAAATTTACAACATATTAATACTTGAAACACTCTTGCTGAACAACGGGCAGAAGAGATGGGCTCATGGGTAAAGGACGAGACAGCGCCCCCTGTGGGCATCAGAAGCATGCAGCATTCAGAGGGCGGGGCCGCTGCCATCGCCGGCCCCCACGTCTAGCTACTGTTGGACTGAAGTGGTGCTGGCCTCAGCTGGCTTTAAATTTTTTATTTATTTATTTATTTATTTTTACTTTGTTGCGTTATTTTTTCCCACTTATGTTTTCTCTTCCGGCTGGGCCCTGGGCACCAATCCGACCACTGAGAAGACATGCTCCAATCTTCCAGGCAAGCTGAAAAAAGAAAAAAAAAAAAGACATTTTGCAACTTAGTTGATCCTTTTTTTCTACAATAGAAAATGCTCTTCAAGGTAAATCTGGTGACTTTGCAGTAAAGACCCCCCATCTATAAAATATTCAAGTGCTCAGTTTAGGTATTCAGGTACAAAGCTACACTGGGTTTCACAGTAGGACTTTATAATAATGTGTTGAAACAGGAAGTAGCTTCCAGCCTAAATATAATAGATGGAAAGCGCTTCCTCACAGGTGAAGAACAACCACGAGCATTTTTCTCTTGGACAAGATCAGTGTGTGTGTGTGTGTGTGTTTGTGTGTTAGGTGTACCTGTGCCTAGTGTAGTTCATTGTAAAGGGGCAGCAGGTGCTCCTGAGCAGTGGAAGTGCACATTGAGCCACTTGGAATCACGGCGGTGCCAAACACGTGTCTCCTCTGACTGGCAGCTGCGCGGGCGGCCCTGACTGTCAATGTACTGTGTCAGGCGGATATAAGCGATGCAGGCAGCATCCTCTCCAATCAGATGAACGTGAGGATTTAAGATGGTGGTGTGCACTGGCTTACTATTCTTACTCAAGACTAGAGAGGGGGGGGGGGGGGGGGGGTGAGAGAGAGAGAGAGAGAGAGAAACAAACAAACAACAAAACAAAAAAAAAA
>JBCNYH010000027.1:24026222-24034923 GCA_039654325.1 Tandanus tandanus
TGTGACCACAAAGAATAAAAACTCAGGAATAACAAGTACAAGTTTCCTTAGTGTAATTAATGAAATGTAATTAATGAAAAATAGAGTTAACAAGAGTCTCAGCTTACGTATACGCCTCAAAGTCCCCGTTGTTGATGGCTTCAATCAGCTGTTCAGTAATTTTGATGATTTCCTGTTTGCGCGCTGATACAGAGAGGTAGGACAGTTAAGAAATTAGGCAGATTAGAGATTCAAATACTGCAATTATATTTAAAATTTAAGAAAAAAAAAAAAAAAAACAACCCTGCATGCTAACACAGCCCACCCCAGCCAATTATTAGATTACATAATCACTAATGCCGGACTACAAGCTACTCAATCACAAATGATTGATTACTGTGACTTTAAAACAAACAAACAAAATAATAATAAAAATGACTGTACTGTATGCAGGAATTTATACTTGATATTCTGGAAGATTCCTAATTCTGCTTTGTATCTTACATTTTTAAAATCACTACTGATCCAGATTTCAATTTCTTCACATTTATTCGCTAAACTTATGCTGGAAGGCTATCCTGTGAAGCGCCATCATAAGCAAATTTACACAAACTGCTTTATTGTAATAAGAGTGTGTGAATAACCTAGGATCAATGATACATCAGTACGAGTCAGTATAAACTGTATTGTCCTTGGCAACAGAACAGCACCACTTGTCCTGGGGCTGAATACTAATGCTGGCTACGAGAAAACCGATGATACACAGCATAGAGAAACTGAAATACAGTCAGTTTTAGAGAAAGTATAAGGTTATGTCCAGTTTGGATTGGCAACACACACACACTCCACTAGCCATTGATTTCACTTTTCTGAATAATTTTATGTGTCTCACTAAATCTACACTCTGCATTCAAGCACTTACACTGCTGTGAGCTTCTGCCCCCCGCTGCTACCATCGGGGAAGGGGTAGGTACAGCAGGGCACGAGCTCTGCCCTCTACTGTTCCATGCAATGCGCTTTGCATTATGCTGAGTGTTGGCTGCAAGGCAATGACACAAATCCACAAAGAGGAAACTACGCCACACTGCACGCACTTGCATGCTCAGTCACGACAAACCCAAACTGTCAAGTCACACCATCTACAGACACTCACTAAGGCAACACAGAGAAAGAAAACAACCCTCTATTCACAGCAAACCACAGCACATCTCTGAAAAGAGCTTGAGAGTGTTCTCGGAGATAGACACAAGTAGGAGTAGACAGAGCAGTACACTAAGCAGGCAGCAGGTGGCAGCAGTCGCCTGCTCACACACAATTTTCCTAAACACACCAGGAATAGTCTCTACAAGAGTAGCAGTGAAAGACTAGATGCTGGGGCTGCACATGGTAGACATTAGCAGAACTACATTGCAGCAGCAAGAGAGAGGAGTTATGGATGAGAGCAAGCTGAAACTGAGAAAGAATGGCAAAGTGAAAACTTCAGTCTTTGTGTACATGTAAGACAAAATAGGTTCAGACAATTTTTTAAAAGTAGTTTCGAGAAAGAAAAACAATTGGGCCCATGTCATGCTGGAGTCCCCCCCAATAGGCAATGGTCTGTGATTGTTCTGGATCGAGCACCAGTCATTTTATTACACTCATCAGAGCTAGGTTACAGTATTTAAAGGGCACTTAGAGTAGAGCCTGAAATGGAAAGCTTGTGTCAAAATGTCAGGTATCACAAGGGGGGCTGTGCTTCAATGGGAAATACTCTAAAGTTAAATTATTGACTGTAGCTACTTTGTACAGGATCACAGCAATGCTTCGCAAGTGAACTAGGGGTGATTAAAAATTTAACTGAAGCACCATTTCTATATTACCTCAAGGTAAATCTTATAAAACCTGTTGACAATCTCTACAAAAAACAAACAAACAAACAAACCTGATTTTGGCCTATTTTCTTTAACTGACATGTTTGACTTTAAGAGCCATAAATGTATTTCACCAAAATGAATGGCACTGTTTTACCTTGGCTGTCCTCCTTCTGGGAAAAGGAGACAATATAAGAAAAACAAAGTCTGCCGAACAGTGTTTAAAGTGCCACATGAGAAGAAAAGCACAAATCAGGCTTTGATTATGTTGTTGGATGGCTCTGGTTCACAGTAACAGACATAAACCCAATCAATTCAGTCTGAAATCAGATACCGGCTGTCAAAATGTCCACGATGCTCAAGCGCCACAGGGGGGATGATGTCATCAAAAAGTTCAGAATTTTTAAATGCCACTTTAGCAACTTTTGACGAGAATTTTATTTGAGACTGAGATAAGTGCAAACATTTTGTCAATATAATAGAAAGAGTAATTTATTAGATGGATTTTTTTTTTTTTTTTTTTTAAATATCTGCTCAATGTCTGTGATTTTTGGACTTTTGAACATGATGGACACAAAGGAATGAAGATGTCGTACAAATAGCAGTAAGAACTACACGAAGGAGAACTGTGCTAAAGACCAGATCAGGGCTCAGCTCTTTATCATGTAAAAAAAAGCTTACAGGGAGGAGGTGACTCCTCCGATGCACTGCATTGGCTGAGCACTGCACTGTCAGTGTTATCCCTGCCAACTGACAATCACAGCCAATCCCCCAAAAAATAAATAAATAAATAAATAAATAAAAAGGTGTGCCATGCTTGGTTATAATTTGCAGCTTATGTGTATGAAGCAAAATAAAATAGAACATTTACATTCATAGCATTTGGCAGACGCACTTATCCAGAGTGACTTACATTTTTATACAACTGAGCAATTGAGGGTTAATGGCCTTGCTCAAAGGCCCAACAGTGCCAAATAGGGCTGGAACCTCTGACCTCAGATTAGTAACCCACAGTCTTAACCACTGAGCCACCACTGCCCCATACTGTACAAGCTTCATCATTTCTTTTAATAACCAAAAGACCTATAAAAAGCTGAACTGGAATATTAAGGTTTTGACTGTGGATTAGGAAAGATGTAACGTTTTAGTTTTTGAACAAGACTAAGTAACTATCGCTGAGTGGAGAAAGTGAAGCTGCTTCAATGTCCAGTTACAAATCAGCACCTGATCATAATTCACATTCCCAACACTGCGCAGAGGACTAACGGTTCAACAGATACAGCCTCCTGATACCAATGACTGCCTACAAAATGGATTATCAGCCAGTGGACCATGTAGCAGCTACTATAGGCTTTTTTTCACACCCTGCAGAAAATACCACAGCTTTTATATCAATCAATAAAATGTACAAAGGAAGGAGATGAGTTATAAACAGGAAATAGGGGGAAAAAATTAGACCAATAAACATCTACTTGGTCATATTATTACTTTTGATATAAAGGACCCTCTTAAACGACCTGAAGGTGAACATGGCCCGAGGTTCATACAACCATTGAGAGACAAAGAAGCACTGGGCAAAAAAACGGTAAGAGAGAAATGTGAGCACTATCAGCACAGGGTGTGAATTCTGGCTCTGGCGATTCCTTAACCTTAGTGAGATCACTCAAGGTCATAATTTATCTTAAATCAGTAGTACTGTATTGTGCATTGTACATTTTTCATTTTTGAAACAATTAAGTTTTCACAAAATATAAATAACTAGACTAATTTAAACCACTGACCAGGCATTCACTTAATGATATACATGCAGTGCCACATGTTCAAGTTAATGAATGTTGTCTATTTTCGCCCTATATGAGCTTTATATCTGCCTGCTCAATCACACCTGTATGAAAATAAAAACCCACTGTCTGCTCATATGGCTTTTTCACCAAGTCCTACAAGATACCAGTTTTTATGTACGCCTCTGATCTCAAAACATGCCCTATGAGCCTTTCTGTCAAGCTTTCTAATTAAAAAAGCCCTCCTATCCTATGTACCTTTATCTGTGTCCATACAGAATATAAGAGTAAGTTGAGTGACAGAATCTGTTTTTTCCAAATAATAATCACTGACATCAGTTTGGAGTGTAACAGCAATTAAAATTTCCCAGACTAAGCGTGAAGTAGAGTAAGATGCATGTATTTTAGCTTTGCAATGCATAATATATTACTGAGAGAAACAGCAAGTGAGAGCAGAGTTGAAGGAAAAGTCTGTGGGATTGTGGAAGTGTGTAATGCAAACTGAAAAACTGCTCTGTCCAAGTCCACATAGTCTCACTCCAACACAGAATGTGAGATCTTTGGAATACTCGGCTGTGATGCAAGAAGTAGGGTTGTCTTGGCTGAAAGAAGTGGTCAAGGGGGAGGATTAAATTTGCATTATTGTTTCTTTTTCCTCAAAGCAGTCAAGAAGCTATGACGAGGATTTTCTTTGAGATTCCTTGATTTCGGCACTGCCAAAAGGCGGTGGTATGTAACAGACAGTTAGCATCAACTTGGCATTGGGGGCATAGGACAACCATTCAAAATTAAGTTGACCAGTTAGTTCTATACAAAGACACACAGACACGGGACAACCATCCAAGCCATAGTCCATGATTACGGTACTCTGCGGCACTCTTGCTACAAATGTTTATAAACACCTGGGGCGAGCAGACTTTGTGCCTGGATTCTCGAGATTGTCGTTTTTACTTTTTTATTAGAGGCTGCCAGAAAGTAGATTCAACCACCTGACATATAAAAAAAAATCCAACTACTTATCAGCGTTCACAAGCTGTGGTTTTAGTATGTATGTTTGAACATACTGTATTTTGTCATGCTTCACATATAACACCACTGTAACTATTCTGTGGTCAAATTGTTCTGAATCCCATCTATTGCTTCACTACACACAGACAACTGAATGGTTTTTACTGGCCATAAAATTAGTGTGGATTAGCATGGATTACAAGTCAAAATCATGAAACTCTGAAAACACTGAAAAAAGCCAACAAAATACAACTTCCCTGCAGCATAATACACTTTAAAAGTTTACCCACAACCAGAGAAAGTAATGATGCTAAACAGACTCAAATAATTACCACCTATTCACTGAAGGTGAGTTGGATACAGCTAAATAGTCCCTGGAAGGTACTACTTATTATCATCTACAGACAACATCTACATGGGAACACAAGAAAAGCATACTAAAACAAGAGAGTTTAGTTTTACATTTTGTAAGCTCAACATGCACGGGAACATATCAGCAAGCTTCGTATCAGCGTTTTACTAAAATTATTCTAGTATACAGTATATACTAAAAGTATATATAGTATTTAGTATACATGGAAACACAAGAAAATGAAGTGAACTTAAACAAGATTTTTATGGTTTATTTTTCAGTTTTAAAGCCTGACAATGAAGACACTGCCTGGTCTAATCACAATTCTCAAGTGCACTTTATAAAGGCAGTGTCTGTAACGAGACTGAAAAAAAAAATCCTACTTTAAGTGCATTCATCTGCAAAAGCAAGGTCTTTTTAAAATTTTTTATGTTAAATGGTGAAATCTGGAATCTTGAATGTTATTCAGAATATTAATATTTCCAAATATTAATGTTTCCTTACCATAACACAAATGATCTTTAATGACAATTAACGTAAAACTTTTTAAAATTGTCTTATGAAATATGTAAAGGCCCAATTGTTAGCTGATATATTTATCATTTCTGACAAACTGTAAAAAAGGTCTCTTAAATCTCGTCATCCGTCTTCATACGGACATGTTAGCCATACTGCATAGCGTTCTTTGTAAATTTTGGGAACTTTGAACGTGTGTCTCCTGTTCTATTCTAAGCATTATCCACTCAGAATAATGTATTCCAAACCCCTGATCGTGCTGTTCCCTTGTAGTATATACTAAAGTATGTTACTAGCAATACAGGGAGAGAACACTCCTGCTCACACCCAAACAAGATAATGAAACATGCAAACCTGATGTAGTACATCAGAGGATTCTGACTATGAATACACAGTCATTCGCTCCCTAGAAATGAATTCATTGTTATTCCTTAGGCTGTGTAAGTTCACTTAATTTATGTTTAGTGAGTAACTTGATCAACTGGCCATACTTTATTATACTTTGTCTCGAAATGGTCAATTAAATTATTAAAATCAATTTCATACATCATTTGAACAATATTAATCAATAACAACCGAAAATCTGAACCAGACTGAGAGACCATTTAAAGGCTCAGGAACCCTTTGCAGGTGTTTTGGATTAATGAGCTGATTTAGAGTGCAGCACTTTGAGCCTACAATATTGAACCTTTTCACAATATTCAAATTTTCTGAGATTTTGGATTTATGATTTTCATAAGCTGTAAGCCATAATCATCAAAATTATAACAAATAAAGGCTTGAAATATTTCACTTTGCATGTAATGAGTCTATATAACATATTAGTTTCACCTTTTAAGTTGAATTACTGAAATAAATTAACTTTGGCACGATATTCTCATTTTTCGAGTTTCACCTGTACGTATCTTTTTGTTGAATGCATGAGTGAAAAAAGTTAGAGTTCCTTGTAGTTTTGTTAACGTTCATTATCGGTAGACTCTGTACTAAAAAGGGTTTAAAAATTACATGTCCTCAGGTTGATATATCCAGGCTGTCCATAGCTTTAAACAGAGTGCTGGATGTTTAATGTGCCCTAAAATGTTTGTTTAAAGGTTGTACATATAGCTGAACCTCAGTGCCTTTGAATATCAACCAGAGTGCACCATAAACCCCTAAAAAGGTTCTGCATCTACTGTGCTGCTCTCTCTCAACACCATAGTGCTGATTCATGCTCAATAATCAGTCGGACTCTGCTTTGTCCTTCACTGTAGCCATTCTGCTCTACAGCTGCTTCTGCTGGCCATCATCATCCTGTAAAACTGTCAACTCTTCAGTCACACAGTCTCTCTCACCCTAGCTCAGACATATTCCTGCACAGATCAGCTGCAGGGCTTAAATACAGTGCCCCTTAAAGTCTATCAAAAAACCAAACAAAAAAAAAAAAAACCACTGGCAATATTATTTTTTAGACATGTCTACATACATTATAAAACACTGTTCATCCCAGTCCATATCCATTTGTGGGCTAACCTTTCTAGCTGTCTGTGCTAAAGAGAAGAAAAAAAAAAAGACATGCAGATTACGTGAAAGGTTGATAGTGTACCTTTCCTACCTTTCATGTCCTCCTCTTCTGTAGTGTTACAACTCTCCATGGAGCCCTATAATGAGACAAGAAGTGGGGGGAAACAAAAGAAAACAAAAGAGAGACAGGCAGGAAGGTTAAAAAGGTCACTTAGCACAAGTTTAAGTTTGGCAGCTTCACAGACAGAAAAAACACACACACACACACACACACAAAACACAGACACACAGAGACACCCACAATCATGGACAAACACACTTCCTCTGTGGAACACACCAAGCCCTGCACAAACCAGCCATGTCCTAAGAGAAGGGAAGCTCAATAAGCCAAGCACAACGGCACAGTTAGTAAATGGGATCTAGATAAGTCAGGAAGAGTGAGGATATTTCTTACTTCTATACGACTTCATTAATTAGAGTCAGAGGTCTCAGTAGGTGAGTGTAAAGTTTGAGTCCTTGAATACCAATTCAGCCAACTGGACTAAAACCTGCCTATTTAATTTGCTGGTATGAAAAAACCTCCATTGCACTAATTTATTTATTTATTCATTAAATTGGCTGATTTGCAATTCAAAGTGAGCTCTGGGTGGTTCGTTTCTTAGAGTGCTGATGGTACAATATTAGTGGTGTTAGTAGTGAACTGCAGAGCGCTGTGGAGCTGGCAGCTGAAGCCGCTTACCTTGACGCCGTCGGCTGGGTTGTGCACGACAGTGGTCTGTGGTTCCTGAGAAAGGCAGGAGACAGTTTACCATGCAGAGGAGGGGGCAGAGGGGGGTTAGATAGAGCCCCAAACTCTGAAACTAATAGTTTAAAACCAAACCACTGCTACTACTAAGGCCAAGTGCAGAGGCTAGAGCACACATAGCAGAAGATGTAAGACACTGGAAGCTGTTGAGAGCGCTATGTGAGATCTATCTGGACAGACAGGTGCTAGCACTAATGAAATTTGCAGTAAGTAGTAAAGCGAATATTATAGCAAAGAATATTGGGACATATAGTCATGTAACCCTATTCACAAGGCTCTCCCACACACACACACACACACACACACACACACACAGACACAAAGCACTGTATCTTGATACAAACATTGAACACAGTTCTCCAAAACACACACACACACACACACACACACACACACACACACGCACTATACAGCACAAAACAGCAGAAGATGCAGTCCCTAAACAGAGCAAATCAATTTCTCTAATGAATGTGTCGTCTCTTAGAAGTTCAGCCCCTTCATCTATTTCATCTAAACCTTAGATTCTCTCCATAGAATTACACAAATAAAGAGAGAACATCACTGCAGTAGACAAACAGGTGCTTACAAGTGTTCCAATTGTTATGGAGCAGAGCAACCTTAGAGAGCAGCTTAGATTCACCCCCCCATACTTATAGCATTGACTGGCATAGTAAAACATGTTTACCTGATGTGGTAGTTATCCTAAACTTCACAAGTATGAAACTAGTTAAAGATAAACTTGGAGCTCTGTTTCTTTCAAGAACTTTTTATGAATTTGAGTGTAAAAGTTTGTTTCACTTATGGCATCTTAGTGGAAACAAATTAAAAATGAGCTGATGTATCCTGCAAGACATCAAAAAAGAAGTTCTGCTGTGACCCTACCAGTCTCCAGACCTGAAGAGGGCAAAAA
>JBCNYH010000027.1:24037405-24051047 GCA_039654325.1 Tandanus tandanus
TATATATAAAATAATAATAATAAAATAAATTAAAATTATTTTTTACAAATTAATAATAAATAACTAAAAATTGGCATGTGTCATGTCTGCTTTGATGATACAAAAAAAAAAATGGAGAAGGGTCTCAGACAGGTTATTAGATCCCATTTATGACCTATTCAAAATAAAATGTACATGCTTACATTAACATTATATTCATTTTTATTATAACGAGAACTATTCAATTCCAATCTTAAGAAAGTGTTCCCGTTTTCTCATTTATTTGGTCTCCTTGGGGGCAGGCAAACTTTTGTAATCAACTCTAAGTTGTGAGGATAATACAGCTGTTGTATGTTACAGCTGGAAAAATATTAAGTAAGGAACTGCATCTTCTAAACAAAGTAGATTATACCACGTCCTAATGTAAATAAATCCTGTTTCACCTATACATGCTGACAAGGTACTAGATATCATCAGAAGCTCATATCTAGTATATTTATGAGAAATATGCTTTGTTTTGCATAAACAAAAAAAAAATGTAGAGGTGAAATTTTAGAGACAGGTTATTCATTTGTAGCAAACACATTTAACTATTAAGTTATCTGAATTCGTGAATTTTAAAGATGGGGCACACAGATAAAACAGGATTTAAAGATGAGATTCAGTGTACTTGCAGTTTTAGTTTTTTTTCCCCCATTATAAACATTAGCAACATCACACATCACTAACCCGAGGAGGGCAGGAAGGAGGGATGATTAAAGTTGATTAAACTCAAAACAAAACAGATGAGACAAGCTGATGGGAAACCACTGAATGGAAATGTGTGGACTGCTAAATCAAACATGAATAAAGCAACAGTGAAGAAACAAAGAGCGATGAAGTACCATTGGTGCTGTGGATGATATGCTGCTGTCTTTGGTGCTGCTGCTTACTACACTGTTTTTATTGTTGTTTGTCTGTGGCTGGGGCAAAAAGACAAGACACAGTGCAAAAATGATTTCTGTTCAATTGATTTCCAAACTAAATTAGCCCTGAGGCACACGACACAGTGTGTAGGGGAAGGCCAACCCTCTGCACAGGCGCTGTTCATATGTTCTCCAATGCCTTCTGCTATTACAAACTACAAAATCAATTTGAATGCAGATATAAAATAAGTTGCCTTTCTTGTTACTATGCATCCTATAACTTATATGTTTGCACTACTGTGATTTAATAAGCGTATAAATATGTATGTATGAAAGTCTTTTTGGGTGTGCTCTCCTGTAGCATTCGCAAGCTAGAGAATAACTTTGTACCATGCATAGCCTAAAATGTTAAAACTGTTCTAGCACTTAAAATGTTGACAGAAACTTAGCAGGAGTCATTAGCATTCAAAAACAGCATGATATTTGAAGAGGTTATCCTAAAGCATAACAGGAAATATCAGATTAAATAATGAAAGGATCATGCTCCTGCAGACAGATAAACCGGTACCTACAGAGACAAAAATAACTTCACATCAGTTGCATCTAACAAAAACACGTACAGGTCTATAATTCACAGCAATATACTGGAAGATCGTGAAAGATATTGGCAAAGCTGAGTGGAGAAATGCTACCGGTCCCTGACGGTCCACTGGTGCATGCAGTGAAAGAGTTATTTATATATTAAAAAAAAGAAAAAGAAAAAGATTTTCTTTTATATTTATAATTGAGTTAGATAGTTAATGAGTACATGTGAACAAAAATAATTTTAAAGGTGCAACGTAAAACATTTGAGTGGAATTTTTAATGCAGTATTCTACTATCATTCTAAAAGTTATTTATTAGAATTTATTATAATAAAAATTTTCCATTTCTTTGTTCATTATTTCAGGAGAAGACTGAAAGCAAACAGCTATTGGGTACTTAAACAGTTTAACTCTTGTGTCTCCTTTAAGTACTTTCACATCTGAGTCAAGTTTGTGTTGGAAAGAAACACAGAACTGGCCTAAAATGCTCCATCAGAATCAGACTGGATTTGACATTTTCCATATTTTAGGACATGACTACATGTGATCCTGACTGACTCAACAGAACTTATGCATGCAATGTTTCACATAATTTTCAAATTGAGGCTTTCAGTCTTTGCTCAGAGGATTTTTCTACTGGGCCAGTAAGTCAAGCCTCTGATATTGTTATTCAATCAAAAAATCAGAAATGAAAATTGACTGACGTAATACTACTACAACCATGCTAGTGCAAATAGTTACACCCTTTCGAAATTCTTGTATACTGTCCTGCCACATTTATCACACAGGCACATAAAGAAGGATGTCTAAAAGAGCAAAAGTGAACTTGAAAAAGAGAGAGGGGTGCATCTTCCCTTTTATGATACTATAGGAAAACAAACAATAAATCTAACATTCATTTAATGGTCAGATATAAAGACATACATATTAATAAGTATACCATGGTCTGGTCATTTGTATTACTCAAGCTATGAGCGATATCATCTCTGATAAAAAGCCATATTATACTCCTGCAATACGCAGGAACCGAACTAAGCCACACTGTTTGTGTGATGGTGGGAAGAACAGGATCCAAGGAATAAAACAGTAAAGTAAAGTAAGTGTTTGCATTTGCATGTGTGTACTGGGTCAGACCTGATCTCGTGCAGTTGAAGCAGGGATAATGGGTGGTGTGCATTGTGAGATGATTGCACATGCATAGATAAAATGTCTGAGCCTGGCATAAAGCCTGGAACATCAGGTTGCCATAAGAAAGGCAACTTAGACCCAGTGTGATTGAATTAGCATTTCTACATATAAGGGCAATACATATTTGGACAATGACAGTTCTTTAAATTTTCCTCTGTACACCACCACAATGGATTTTAAATGAAGAAGTGAGTGAAGTGCAGACTTGCGGTTTTATTTGTTTAAAGTTTTTTTTAAATTGTGCACTAACTGTATACAGCCTTTTTTTATTGTTCCTTAATTTTTATAGGCTTAAAATTACCTGGAGGCAAACCCTCTGCAGTTATTGACCATCTAAAATTTGGAGCCCATGGACATCACCAAATACTGAGTTTCCTCCCATGAGATGCTCTGCTAGTATTTTACTGCAGCCACCTTCAACTGTTGTGTTTTTGTAGGTCTTTTACTCTTCAGTTTTGTCTTCAGTAAGTAAAGAGCATGTTCAGTCAGGTTGACTCACTTGGGCAATTAACATTCATTTAATGGCCTTAAATGGTTTCATGGCATATTTTGAGTAATCTTTCCTCTGATTGCGAAGAGCTGTTCCATCAGTTTTGCAGCATATGACTTAATCCGAGCAGAAAGTATATCTCGACATACTTCATAATTCAAGCAGCTACTTCTATCAGCAGTCACATTAATAAACGCCAGAGACCCACTTACACAGATATCCATTAATTTCCGTGTTCACTATGTTTAACACATGATATGGTATGCTTTTGGTTATAGCCCTTCCTTTTCTTCCCAATATTCTTCTCTTCCTATCATTCTCCAACAAGGTATTCTTGGTTTCATTGAGTACCCTCTGTATGAACATTCATAAAGAAATCTCCTGACTGTAGACTTGACTGTTGTAAAAGTTTTTTTCTTCTAAGAATTCTACAATTATCCACAATAGCTTTCTTCACTACTTTTTGTTGTCGCAAATCCTATCAGTGTATTCCTTATAAGAATATACAAATTTGTTGATCTGGCCACTCCTAAACATTCTACACAACAGTTCTTTCTGTGTAATGATTGCCTCCTTCACTTGTCTCAACACTTCCATGAACAGATTCCAAATGTAAATTCAACACAGAACTTATCCCCCTAATTTGAAATGTCATAAAATTACAAACAAATTGCCAACACCTGGTCACAAAACTACTTATCAGTCTTATGACCAATTACTTTTGATCCTATGTAATCTCATGGTTCTCATGACTGCTTCATTTAATATCCATAGTGATGGTGTATAGAGGTAAAATTTATTAAAAACTAAAATTAATAAAATTGCATGATTAGTCCAAGTGCACATCCAAATACTTTTAATTTACTACTACTGCTTCCAGCACCACATATAACTCCATTACCGCTAAAAGCTATGGAGTCAGATGTCATTATTAAAAAAACAAACAAACAAAAACCCTCTACTAGCTGTGACTGGATGATGCTGCTGCATATTAAATGTTACCAAAGACAGAACACCAAAGCATGAGCAATGTCCCAATGATCCATATATACAAAACTATGCTTGTAAATGAGGAAAATAAATGAAGTATAACTACATGTACTAAAAGTCATTCCTCATTTTAGCAAGCTAAGAGTTACTCAGTATTTCAGCAATCGGCATGGTGAGTCACCACCTGCTGCATGTGGATTTTGTGTTGGGTGGCTGCAGGTGCTATACAGTGGTGGGGTACTGTGTTGTCTGTAGCGTATACGTTACATATATTAGGTGTAGTCTATCTGAACAACAGATGAAATTATTAATGAACAAAATCAAAGGTATCCGCACTTCTGAGTACTCTGCTACAGAAGGCTCGGAGTTGTGCTGGTTACAGCATGGGATGTTAAAAGGTCCACTAAGTAATAATCTAAATGGTTCTGTATCAAAACTAGCACTCCTGCATTAACCACGGCACCACAGTGATTTGCTGCATCAACTGGGCACACTGACAGGTTTACTCTGCCTCTGCCTTTTCTCCACCTCTCTGGACCACTAGGCAGTGCTGGTCTGTTGTGGCATTTAAATAGAAAGCAACAGCAACAATCATCTTAGTGGACCTTAAAGGAGTTTGTGATGTGATATGCACAGATACATGCATAGGTTGTGTCCATGTGTATGCTGAAAACCAAAGGAAATGACTGATGTCTGAATGAACAGAAAAAAAAGTCTAATGAGAAAAATGTTTACTAGCATCTCAACCAATTAAAAAAACATGGAAAGGTGAGGGGAGACATAGAACAGATCTCACCATCAAACAAACACTGGAGCTTGACTTCCTTTTCTGAACAGTGTAAAACATAGAAGGTAAAAAAACAAGATAGCATAGGAGCACAAAGGGAACAAAAAAAGCCAATGAAAATAGGGTTGGAAAAATATAGCTGTGTTAAAGGATATTTTAGAGAAAACAGGAAGAGGAGGAATAACCACAAAAACCTTCAGAGTGATGGATAACCAGAAAAAATAATTTTAGTAAATGTGTATATCTAAAATATATGTACACATCTTTACAAAAAAATCTCTAGGGAAATGTACAGTACTTTAAAAGGCGAGGATAGGATGACTAAATTAATTGAACTGAACACTTCATTTTGAAATGTAAGTAAAGTCAGTAAAGTTTTAACTGTGCATAAAATACCAACTATTCACTGCATGCACTGAGACTAGTACAGGGAAGAGTAAGTCTAACTTACTCAACACCCCTGATCCCATTTTAAACATTTACACAGAAGGGGATATAGAAAAGGAAGGGTGGACAGAAACAAAGGAAAGAAAGGAAGGGAAAGAAAGGAAGGAAGAAAGAGTAAAGGAGGAAAAGATGGAAGGGAGCAAGAAAGTGAGAGAAAGAGAGAAAGGAAAGGATAGAAAGAAGTGAAAGAAATAATGGGAGGGAAAGAAAAGGAGTAAAGAAATGAGGTGACAAATAGAAGGAAGGAATAGAAAAGAAGACTGGAAGGAAAGAAGAGAAGAAAGGGTGAGAGAGCGAGAGAGCGAGAGAGAGAGAGAGAGAGAGAGACAGCTTTCTTATTGACCACACAAACTTGTTTGTAAATCTCGGATCGAACTTTTAATGAATGTCTTCAAGGCTGAAAAATATATAAAAGTGTACATCTGCAAGAGAAGGGGGGTATGAAAAGAGAAAGAGAGAGAAAGAGAGAGAGCCGAAAGAGGCTGAGAGGAGTATGAAAAGACAAATAAGAGACAGAGCAAGACAGAAAGAAAGTAGGATGGAGTAAGAGAATAGAAAAAAGAGTGAGAGAGCGCGTGTGAGAGAAGAGCAGGGGGGCTGGCAGGCAGAGCTTACCTTCACTCCATCAGACTTTTTGTTCAGTAAACTTTTACATGCTGAAAAACAAAAGAGAATAATACCCAGTTTAGGACACATCTTTAAATGATGGTAAAAAGGCTTGGCAGCAAAAGCACTGCAATGCAAGTGGCACTGTCTCCTAAAGAGCAAAGTGCCGGAAGAGACTGAAGACGTCAGAGTCCGCAGTGCAGCGTCCTTCAGTTAGGATATTATTATTACAGCTGCAATTCCCCAAACTGCTGTGAAATGAAGAAGCTGCTCTTGATGTGATGTCCTTGCTACCATCTAATATTACACATATATTTTTATAATTGCATGCATGCACTAAAACGTTCCCCTAAAAACACACAATATACAGAACACTTTCACAGACAGGTGGTTACAGACACACAGGCAACACAAAACTGTTGCTAACACAAAAATACGACAGACGAAAAAAGAGCCCCCTCACAAGCATATTACAAAAATATTACTAGACTTTCATTTTTGTGAATCCTAAAATTCTCTTACCTTCCAAATGGCAAAAGGTAGGAAGAGAGGCAAGAAAAAAGTTCAGATTAGAAGCAATCAGTGTTTTTTAAGTTATTAATGTATTTATTTATTATTTTTCTAAAGCTAGTAGGAAAAGTTTTTTTTTCATGCTTGGTCCATGCAGCGAGGTAACTACTGCCTCGACATGCAGATCTGGATAACAAGCAGATATCTTTACTGCCTTCAGTGCGTCAACCACTAGACCAACACGAGGCCTTTGCTTGACATGCAATAATCACGCAGAAGTCTTACTGAACAGTAAAAATGAGAGCTAACCAAGTAGATGTTACATGTTAAGGTCAAATAATCTGTTTAGAGTGTGAAGTTAAAAATAAGACTTCAAGCTAGAAAAGACAATGAAATTTATTTAAAATTTTATTAAAAAACAAACAAACAAACAAACAAACAAACAAACAAAAAGAACCCACATATCTCTGCATCCCAGGGTCTGGCAAGACTCCAATCTAATAAATGTAATATTTATGCGTTTTAAATTAAATGCATGTTTGTGCATTCAACTTGTGGCAAAATAGAGCAATAAAAGATAAAAACAAAGTGTGACATTTTGAACTACTGACAAAAAGGGTTTTTTTGTCATTTCATTCTTTGTTAACAAGATAAAACTGATACTCTTATGTTTCCAAAATAATTTAATCAAAGGGTGTCAGTACAAAGAGAATTATATTTGTACCAAATTAAATTTGTTTAATTTGTGAACGGGCGAAATGGTGGCGCAATGGTTAGCACGTCCGCCTCACAACAAGAAGGCCTGGGTTCAATTCCCGGGCTCGGGAGTTTGCATGTTCTCCCGGTGTTTGCGTTGGTTTCCTCTGGGTACTCTGGTTTCCTCCCACAGTCCAAAAACATGCACAGTAGGCTAATTGGCTGTTCCAAATCGCCCCTAGGTGTGGCTGTGTGTGTATTGCCCTGTGATGGCCTGGTGAGCTGTTCAGGGTGTACCCCGTCCTCGCCCAGAGTTGGCTGATATGGGGTCCAGCCTCCCTGCAACCCTAATTAGGATTAAGTGGCTTAGAAAATGAATGAATGAATGAATGAATTAATTTTGTGAACTGTATTGATCCCCCCCCCCGTAGTTGTGTATATGTCTAACAATATACTAATGTTTTCTATTCTATTGACTCAGGGGTTAAAATTTCAAACTCGGTTGAGTTTCTCCTTTCCAGGGTATTTCAATGCTAATAATAGAATTATTACTTAAATTGGCTGAAAGAACATAACTTTTTTTAACAAAGCTGTCACATTCAATGTGTTTAATGGTAGAATGTTATATTACAATCATGTAACTTAACGTGTGTCATTTCTTGATAGGATAGGAGTTGCATAGGAATTTTTTAAAAATTATTTTATAAATAAACCAGAGAATTTAAATTATTGGCATAAATTTATTTATTTCATGCATCTATCTGGCAACAGGTGAAAGTAAGTGCTTTTTTGGGAATTTTTTAATGACAGCAAAGGTGACGCATGTTAAACTTTTTCTAAACCGACCTGAAGCACTGATGAAATGTTATCTTGTGTATCCATGTCCTATAGTAATGGACTGCATAATAAAGGTAAAAAATTAACTCTGCGAAGAATATTTTATTTTATATATTCATTTACTACATTTGAATATGATCAGTGGAACACATTAGCATATTGTTACTCATTTGTCAATAGTTTTTTTAAAAAATTTTTTATTTGTCTTTAGACCAATGTTATCTGTTATCTAAAATCAACCTGACACCACTATACACCAAATCGAATAAGGCCATGTTTACAATACACAGCAGCCCCCCGTACAGGGTCCTAAAAATAATACAGACAAAATAATAATAATAATGCACTGAATTTTCTACATTGGTTTCAGAGAAATTCAAACACACCCCAAGCAGACTTTAGCTTCAAGCCAGTGGACCAGCAGGCATGCCTCTTGGATAGTGATGCAGGAAATAGTCCATTATGCATCCCATTTTCCATGCACACACACACACACACACACACACACACACACACACACACACACACACACACACACACACACACACACACACTCCTGGACACATGCTGTACAGCACAACATGTCTGCTCAACTTAAACATGGCCCAGCTGGCCCTCTCTAGACAATGCATGGGGTCCAATGCTTTACAAATAAAAAAGCATGCTGACACATGAACATAAACATACACACGCATACTCTCATACACACACTATTTCAGCATAGACCTCATGTTTTCTTTACAACTAACACTGTTTTGGCAAAGTTGCATCCATACCCAATTTGTACTGATAAGGAAATTTCCAAAAGTCGCAAAATGCACCAAATAATAACTGAAGTATGCTAATGGCAATTAAGTAGATATTTACTAAGCTTCTCAACACTGGAATGGACAGTGCCCCAGGACAAGAGGATTAAGGATCACCCCACCACCAATAACCATTATCTACCTTCAAGCTCACACTACAGAAAGCATGATGATTCATTCAAAGACATTACGAGGAACATGTAAGGCATTCAGAAGACATCCCTGCTTGGGACATCCTGTTTGCAATAACTGACTGAAATAGGTTTATAGAGACAACTGGTTCATAGATATTGCCATGTTTTAGGTCTCAGTTGAAGCCTGCTCCAGCTTGTGTATAACCACAATGTGTGCAGCTTTTGGAAATGTTCCCATCAGTCTATTCAGGTATTAATATACAAGTTCTATGGGCTACCCTTCACTGATATTTTCCAGTAAATTGTCCAACAGTAACACGTCAAGGCAGTCAGACTTGTAATAATCTTGAAGACATCATGCTATTAATCAAGAGTGTTGTCAAAATCAATCAGTGCTGTCAAACGTTCTCTAAAGTAGGGGTCATATGGCCTAATTGACCAGTAACTCAAAAAGTAGTAAACTAATCCCATGGACTCCATTTCCACAATTAAAGCAAAAATGAAATAAGCTGAGCTGAAATCGTTGGCTTTGGACTTAAGACTGCGCAGCATAGAAGTTCATGTCCACTTACAGAGCCCTCCATATAGCTGACTGTCCGCACTGGCTTGAATGGAGGATGCAGCAAAAGGACAGCAATGACTTGGCACTAAAAACGCTTTTTTGCGCACTCACAGTGCTTGTCATGACAGAATGCATTATGCCAATGTCCAAGGATTCTATCAAAATTTTATTTAGCTTTAATTGACAACAAAAATACCTGTGGAAGGAATAAATTTTTTTTTTTTGGTTTTCAGTTTCGTAACTGCGCGAGCTATACATCACAAGCCAATCAGTATCAAGTAAGTGACAGGGTATGGACACGGGACAACCACTGAAGTCATGTTCCATGCCTATGGAGCTCCGCTTAGGAGCTCCACTAATCTCGGTGGTCATGTCTTTTAATATGTCTACGCAGATTATCCAAATGTTCAAGGTAAGTATTGATGATTGATATTGGCAGGTATTCATGTAGGCTATGACCATCCTAAAGTTTTTTGAAAATGAAGGTGTGTTATAAGAAATTACTACAGTTAGACGTTCAGTCAAACATTTAGCTTGCTATCATGCTAACAAAGTCAGCATGCTTGCTAATTAGCCTGCACATTATCAGTGACAACAATCTACAGATGTGCAATGATGTGGTATGACCTTTTTTTGTTTCAATCTGCCATAACAAACCTTTTGAAATGGCTGATACATTGAAATAGACATGGTTAAGGTTGCTGTGGGACGAATAAACAGCGAGTGGTTTAAGAATTATTTTATACACAAGTGCACGTCACAGTCTGGGAAATATGGACCCAATACTAGACTTTTCAGAATGAACAATGACGATAAAACTATCCCCAGCACTAGCAGGTTTGTCCACCTGTGTGTTTATCAGAGTGTGTGCAGTGAGAGTCAGTGCGTTCCGGGCAGATCATTCTCCCGCGTGCCAAACATGCGGGCCAGAGTGAAGACTGAGAGGAAGACAGTGCCCTCTCCACACATACCTTCCTGTGCCAGCGCAGCCGTGCTGGTGGTGGGGGCGGCGGGGCTCGTGTGCTGCCGGCCCACTATTGGACAAAGAAGCATTTCCATTGGGAGGGACTAAAGTGAGGCCACGCCCCTTTTACTAATGAACCCCCCCATCCCCTCAAGTAAGACACATTAAGCATATCTTATGGCAGGCAAGGTGAGATACTATAGTCAGACAGAATCATAAAGTACATTGCCAACACACAAGATATGTATAAATAAATAAATAAATAAATCTCTTTTGTTCAAAAGAAAGAATATGACTGTGCGCTAAAAACTCTTTTTCTTTTTAAGGCACTCACCTGAAAAGTTTCTAGACACAAGCATAGTAGTCAGAATGGCTCCCTGCAAAAATAGTACAAAATTCAATTAAGTTTTAGAATAAGTTCAAGCAAAGCACTGATAAACTGGCTGAGTGAGTAACACACCTTCAGTTTTCTCCTGGCATTGAATTTGCGCAGACACTCAACAGTCTCTTGGCGATGCATCATGGAAGCCACGGTGGAGCGTTGCTGTATGGGAAAGAGGAGTGAGAGAATTCAATATAATCTAATTTTAATATGATGCATAAACAGTGCACAAATATTATAAACTATTTAATTGCATCAGGTTATAATCTTCTCATTCAACATTCTCCCTGAATTTATATAACTCTCCAGCGATCACAGTTGTTACACTGAATAAGATTTAAGGATTAAATTATCTGATTATCTAAGTACAGCAAACTCAGATAGAAGTTAAGGGTTTAACAAAGGAAACCATTTTCATACAATATAAGCAAATAAATAGTCATATACTGTACAACGATGAAACATAACAGAGCTCCTTTACTGCAGCAAATTAAAAGAGTTGTTTACAGTCAGCAGTTTGGAGAAGTTCCAGACAGCTGAAACAGTAAAACCAGCATTGAAGAATAAAAACGTGAGACCTCATTTTTCAGTTTGTCACTGTTGGGCTACAGTTTTAGTTTCAGCTATCAGGAGTGTTTTCACACTTCAGCTTCAGCCTTCACAAGTGCAGAGGCCTGAGTGTGCTGAGTGTACACAGCCACCACAAAATTTTTTTAAAAGAATAAGAAACTCAGAAATATAACAGAAATATATAAAATTATAAAGATATCTTTATTAAGAAAAAAAAACAACAAAAAAAAAAAAACAGGAGTACACATGTACACTATGTAAAATTACTAATGGAGCAGATAGAAAAGGTTTTACTGATGGGGTCAGGTTCAGTTAGTATTATTGGCTAATGCATTATTATTTCTGTTTAACCTGTCCATTCTATATTGGTGTTTTCTGTAATCGTGAACAGTTTTCATAAAAACTCACGGAGGTGCAGAAATCTGAAAACGGAGAGTTCCAGACATGATGACATATGACTGCCTGACACTGGTTTGAGCAGATACGCTTTTACATAAAATTGGATTTTCTGGGTTATTGTGGACATAGCTGAAGATGTATTTAGCTACAATGCATTTTACAGAATTAAAGGCGTACGCTATTAAAAAGACAGTATGGAACAGGCTCAGTCAAGATGAGGGGGAAAAAAAGGGACTCAGTCCTCCTTTCTGAGAAAAAAAGAAATGCTGTGTCTTAACTGAATGCATTCACTATTCCTCATGACTGTAGTGCAGGCAATTTCTAGCATTTTGTCTAAATTCTCAGTGGCAAAATCACATTCTCTCTGTAGTGTACTATATTAATACTCATACTGCACTGTAAGCCCAGTGTACGAATGACGCATACCAGGTATCTCAATGCATAATGAGTTATTTCAGGAAACCTGCAGGGGGAAAAAGGTAGAACGTAACTTGTAATCCTTCTGTATTTTAATTCCTCTGTATAAATTTGTTTATATAACTGAGTAATGAAGATGTATTTCTGGAGCACTCACTAGTGAATGTGTGAATTCATTGTGCTTTTACTTTCATAGTTGCTTCCTATGCAGTCTATATAGTGCATTGTGAGTGAGTGAGGGCAGGATTTCAAACACAGCATGAGAGTTGATTAAAACACCTGGGACTAAACAGAAGTGCCAGTATTTACTGGCTTTTCTCAGTGTACAAGCTCAAATCCCGTAGAATTCATGGTGCATGGGAGTAGATGAGTAGCTTGCTGACGAGGTAGAGTTTATTTCAGCCAGAATGGTCTGTTCTCGGTGATGCCGTTAATACGAACTACAGCTGAAACAGCATTTCTTACTTTGGAACTGTCTCAGCAATTTATTCAGTCTAGCCGTTAGTTTCATGCACTGATGCTGATCCACCCATAGGATACCGAGTGCCTGATACCTTTGCTACACTTTTACTGGACACATCCTCCAAAATGAAGGCTGCTATCTGATTGGCTCTCTGCACTTCCATGTGCTGGTTTTAAGCACAAACTTACTCTATTGAGCAGTGACTAGACTCAAAGATCATTCACAGAATCCTGTCTTTAAAATAAATTGAGACGGTTTTTTGTGCAAAGCATTCTTTGCTGAGGAAGCATGTTATTCTCAACAGGAAATGGTCTGTGGTTACTCATCTCTCATTTCAGTCAAACTGCTTCTCACTGCAAAAGTAGGTGTTTTTTGGGGGGTTTATTTATTTATTTAGGTCATGTTTATTGACTCTTAGCTAAGCTAAAAGCCTAGCTTGTGAGGCTACATATACAGGAAAAGAGAGAGACGGACCATGGTGCGGCTAGGATACTACCCTTTATGTTCGATGGTATCTCAGAGCTGGAATCTTGGCCAAGGACTTCCAGAATTTTTCTTGAGAAGCAAAACCACAATGAACTAACTGTTTCTACCTGTTTCTAAAATAACAAGACTATGGCTGCACAGAGTCATACTGACCACCTCCTTATTGTTAATAATGCCTCACTATAACATGATTACATTCTGACAGCCTAGTTAATTTCCTTCATCAGGTTTCTGGGCAAACAAAATATGCGACTGGTCAGCACATTAGAATGCATGCTTTCCTTTGCCAGGTTAACCAGCTAATGAATTTATGATTTGCTCATCCCTGCTTCTGAATATTTAAACTACTATTTTTGACTGAAATGTGAATAAGTAAAAAAAAAGTTTATATGCTTTAATGAAAAATTCCTCATTTTGAAGTGTGTGTGTGTGTGTATATA
>JBCNYH010000027.1:24052291-24063304 GCA_039654325.1 Tandanus tandanus
ATACACACACACACACACACACACACTATATGCAGGATTGATTTTGGCTTTTACTTAACATTAGAGTATTGGTGGGAAAAAAGTGGTATTGTGCAATATCCATTTTTAATAAACTAATATAAACATAAATCATTTAAAAGTCAACGTTGAGGCACTTACGCAGACCCATGGGTGCTTAAGGGCCTGATCAGCAGTTATCCTCTTAGCTGGGTTGATGGTCAGCATCTGGTTGATGAGGTTTTTAGCCTCTGGAGTAACAGTATCCCACTCTGGAGACGGGAACTGAGATAAAAAGTATGGAAAAAAAGAAAGATTGATTAGAGAATAAACATTCTCTTAAAAACATTCTTTTAAGGAAAAACTAAGACACAAACAGATGTATGGTGCGAACACAATTTTAACACACAATGACAGCATTAGGAATAAAAAGACTAGAAAAGACTTGGTGGTGAACTCTGTCTCATAAACCTACCAAATTATCTACATGCCTATTGTAAATTTTAATTTGATGATACTACATTTTAAAATATTTTTAATAACTAACACTGTGTTAAAATCATTACGAAGACAGAAAATGATTCAGAAGATGATTATGAAGACCGAAGATGATTTTCAGCTGCAACACGCAGCTACTCCAGTATAACTTATTGAATGCTATGTGCATTTAGGAGTGATGGACAAGGGCTTCTGGGATTGATTGCAAAGCAACTCTACTCTCCATCTGAGCCAGTTCAAAATTAATAGGGGTATTAAGTCTGGGCTTGTCACTCTTGGTCGATATGGCTGGCTTTGGGTGTGACATTTTGCATGTCACGGGTTTGACTGATTAGACTGCTCCCCAATTCAACTAGACTAATCACCGAAAAGCAGCACTACATCAAATCCTTTTATCTGGCCTGAATTGATCTGGAATCAAACCTATAGAAGAAATAGAAAGAATCTGTGCAACACTGCGTGCAAATGTATAAATTTTATTCTATAAATGACATATTGGTTTGTTTGCCTTTAATGATCTGATTACTTACATCATAAGCTCCTGCTTTGATCTGTTGGTACAGTTTGTGTTGGTCCTCATCCCAGAATGGAGGGTAGCCCACCAGCAAGATGTACAAGATCACGCCTACACAGATTAGACTGCATTAAACCCAGAACAATCAAGTTTTAATTAAAGCCAGACCAAAAAATGAGGAACATAAAGTGCGCGCACCACATGCCCAGATGTCAACAGGTTTGCCGTATGGGTCCTTCCTCAGAACCTCAGGGGAAAGGTAGCCAGGAGTGCCAGCAAAACCTGCCCAGAGAGACCAGAAGCTCAAAAAACCTCTCACTATAATAAAAATGCATTACTATAGTATTGTGCAAATTTAATGCCTCGGTATTAAAATCATTACATTTTTAAGTTAGTCTATTGTATATTTTTGTGTATAGTCTATTCTCTAATTGTTTGCACTGTTGTCTGCTGCTGTTGCACCATGTCCTTAATAAAAATTTATATTTTAATACCGTAATATATTTAATCCCTCACTTATCACATCTGCAGTATGAAGGAATGACATATTTTGAGGTTTTCCTGTTGGTTAGGTTTTACCCCTCAGCCATCAGGCTGTCGGGGTACTGTCATTGCCCGTGTCTGTGTTGTCATTTCCGTCGCTGTCCCCATTTTGTCCGGGCTTTTTCTCAAAAACTGCAGGGTGGATTTATATATATATATATATATATATACACAATACAAATATAAATATTGCATGCAGGTTTCCTATTGTATGTAGGTGTGCAAAGACTTGTCAGTTTCTCTGTTTGATCTTTGACCTTGTCACAATGACCATGACCTTATGAATTTAGTCCGGGTTGTTTCTCAAGAACTGTTGGGTGGTTGAGAGACTTTGTCATCTCTGATGGATATTTTTATTACTGCACGCTCTGTTAAACACTTTAAACAAAGTGTTTAAACAAGTTTTTTGACAAAGCTGTCAAAGCATAGTCGTTTCTTGGAGATATTAAAACATATCTGTGATTATACTTATAATTGAACAAGCTCAGTGAATTAGTAATCTGGGTACAAGTGCACTGTATTTATTACTTTCAGAGGTCAATGCGTACTCCACATGTAAGTATGGGTCACCCCCAGTCGACATCCTCCTAAAGCCCTACTTAACAGCAGCACTAGATCATTGCAGCCACACGGAGGATAAAAAAGAGATGAGTGCATGATTAAAGACAGGCATGGGGGAATGAGACAATAAAGAACGAACAAAGCAGCTAAGTAATTTCAGGTCAATCAGATTAATTTTACTGCACACTATAACAGATAGGCATGTAACGATTCACAATTCAATTGATTTTACCACATTTTTTTAATATCAAACTCTACTTAAGGTTAATTACATCATGGCAAATGTAAAGAACGACATAAAATTCTTACCAAACCAGGCCTGCTGGTCTCCCTGCACTTCAATGGCCAGCCCAAAATCAGCTAGCTTTACCGCTGCCCCCTTCATCTTACTGGCCAACAGCAAGTTCTCCGGCTAAAAGACGCAAAGAAAGAGCATGTATTTGGCAACGTTTTTTTATTGATGCTCCAAATGTTTTTGATGAATAAAAGCCCTATTAACGTTTACCCTGAACAAGAACTACACATTCTCTATATACTACAACAATACAGTGAACATGGAGGTGTTTAAGACTAAATCTGTGTTCTCAATTATTTTGGTTTGTTACATGAAGGTTGCTGTTAAAGAAATGTTGCTCTGTTGACAAGCTTTAATAATAATATATTAGTAATAATATTGGCTCAGTGCAAGCATATACAATTAAAACATGAATGACTACTGACAGGTGAAGTGAGTAACATTGATTATCTTGTTTCAGGGGCACCTGCCAAGGAGTGTGATGTATTAGGCAAAAATTTAACAGTCAGTTCTTTGAAGTTTGATGTGCCTGAATCAGGAAAAACAAGTAAGCGTAAGGATCTGAGTGACTTTAACAAGGGCCACATTGTGATAGCTAAACATCTGGGTCTATTCATCTTTAAAAGGGCAGGTTTTGTGGGTGTTCCTGCCAGGTATGCAGTAGTAAGTATCTACCAATGATGGTCCAAGGAAGTGTCATGGGCGCACAAGGCTCACTGATGTGCATGTTGGGAGTGAAGGCTATTACATCTGGTCTGATCCCATGGAAGAGCTACAGCAGCACAAACTGCTGAAACTGTTCATGCTGGCTCTGGTAGAAAAATGTTAGCGCACAGAGTGCATTGCAGCTTGCTGCATAAGTGGCTGCCTTGCTGCAAACCAGCCAGGTGGTGTTAATGTTATGGCTGATCGGTGTATGTAAGCGAGCTGCCCATTCTTTATGCTTGAGTTTGACCAATCAGCATCATTCAGTTCGTCGAATTCGATCCGAATTTTTGTTACGTATCCTGGCAAAAATGATCTACTCTGAAGAGGAAAATTACGGCTCCTGAAAATACAGCCAAGAACAGCAACAAAAAACGAGTCCTGATTCTTTCAGTGGAAATTCACGGAAAGTTAGAGAGCTCCCAGAAAAGACTTTCTAAATTATTATTTTTAAAATAATCAGCTGAGATATTTTTCTCATCCAAGTCAGTATAATAAACAATCAGGTCAAAAGTGAAGAACTGGCATTTTCTCCTTTGTTGTGAAGCTGTGTGACCTTCATTAGGAAAACTTTCTACTGAACTGTGATACCTGGCACTTCAACTACTCATCATCCTAAAGCCAATTATGCTGAAGGTTAAACTGAGGATAGAGAGAAAGGGCTTAAACCACTGTGATGAGCATTAGAAGACATCAACATACACAGCACATTCCATTAGTGGTCTTTCATCATTCCTCAATAGGAATATTGAGCAGATCTTCAGTTATTTTCCAGGTATGCAGGTTTTAAGGTACAGAACTCCAGGTACTTTAAAGGAGTAATAAGTGAGTAGGAGTGGAAAGATGTGACAGCATGTTAATGTCTTTCAGCTGTTTAATTCACATGGTGGCAGTGAGAAGGGCGTGTTGGTTCATGCTGAGAGGCCAGAGGTTTTCTCTGTGTTGTCTAAACCCTGTTGTCTCACTTTACTCTTCCAGAGGCTCAGCACATAATCAAGAGATTTCTTAATCTACAGTCTTAGTACAGAATCTTTAATACATATAAAGCAGAGTTAACTGCTTGTATCAATTACATTCAACATAATAATTAGCAGATGAGTTGCGTCAGCTACATGTCTGCATTCTCTCCATCTCTCGTGGGCCAGGAGTGACAAGCTGAATTAGAGGTGGCATTAGAAGTCTAGTCCACCCCCCTCCATTCCTCACTGCAGTCTGACGTCACACCTCTTGCTATGGTAACCATCCCACCATGCCCCCTCCTCTCTTTAGATCACTGTTTCTCTGTCTGTCTGCTGTCTCTGACTAAAGGTGAGCTGCGAGGGACAGTGAAATGTATCTAAGCTTGAGAGACAGTGAGAAGTAGAGAGACAGACATTAAAGACTGCTCTCTCTTCCTCTCTCTCCCTCACTCTCTCTCTCACACCCGATCTCCCAGTTAGGGAGACTCTCTGCAGGCTATTCTTCTCTGTCCTTGTGTCACTGAGAACCATAAAAGCCCACACATTCCCCTCAGAAACTGTCAAGGGAGATTATTCTCCACAGTTCTTTGCTGCTTTTCTCTCTCTCCTACCTACACAGTGTCACATGGATCTCATCACCTCGAGCCCACTGGATGAGCTGTACTTTTAGTGTGCAAACAATGGTGCTAAATGAGCTGTTGAGATGCACGGGGCAAGGAAACAAACAGCATGTGTTGAATCTAACGCAGCTTCCAGTCTCAATGATGAACCATAAACCTTAAATCTATCCCCCGTGCATTCGATGTTTTTTTCCTGCTATTGTTGTTGCTGGCTGTTTTTTGTGAAACTGGACAACCACACCCTGATGTCAAGAGGTGCTTGAACAAAACAAAACAAAACAAAAAAGCACTGTTCTCCACTGGCTTTGAATGACATTCTGCATCGCAAGCCTGTGTGTACATGCAAAGTCATGCAGTTGCCAAGTGAAGGGGGTTCAAGCGGCATTGGGGTCATCTGATGACGTGCTCTGCTTTCGACACAGGTTTCCATAACAACAGCATGACTCACCTTCAGGTCCCTGTGCACAATGTCATGCTGGTGAATGTGGCTCACGCTCTCCAGGATCTGATTAATGCAGTGACTGAGAGAGACAGAGAGATGGAGAAAATAAAAGAGGGGAGAAAGAAAATCAATCTCTTAACACCAGCAAACTATCAAAGACCGACAAGAAGGAAAAAAAAGTTAAAGCTTTTGTATATTTCTGCGCACGTCTGAATTAACTGTGTGTATGAATGAGAGATACACAGGCTGAGAAAGTCCACGAAACATAAATAGATTAATTTGCCATGCCACCTAAGGGACAAAGCAAATTTTCTACTGTTAACCATTCATCACTGCACACTGTGTTGACAGACAGAACATTAGTTTCCTTATAAACATTCAAGCATTTAGTCAGTGAAAACTCTCTTTAGGGTATACTCCAACTGTTAGATATAAGCTGCCAATATCTGAATGCTTACAAGACAAAAAGAAAAAATATTAATAACCTTGGTACCAATGGGGCTTAACGATACCCAAAGATAAAAGGAAAACATTACTATTAATTATTTAATTTTTTAAAAGTCAGGGTTAGCTTGGGGTTCCCCAGGCGCTTGATTTTCCAAAATCAAGTGACAAAAATAAAGTCTTTGAAAGCATGCCAAGTAGGCAGCCTGTGAGTGGCGATCTCTGCGTCTGTGCTGTAGACTGAGAAACTAGGTGGCAGGCTTGGCCTCCAGGCCTTCTGGCCCCATACTGTGTTTAGAGTGTTTTTGCTGCCCACTGCTTCAGTAAAGTTGTCCTACATTATCTCTTAGTCGAGCATGAAATGTTTGAGCAGTACTCTGTAATAGATGAGGCCTTAAACAGACAAACTCACAAAAGATCCCTTAAATAAAGCCTGAACAGCTATAGGCTCCGGATCCGGCCTGACCATGATCAGAATAAAGCATCCACTGAGGATGGATGAATGTATAAATGTTACTTTTGTGACTTCTTCTAATTATTAATTTATAAAGCTAGAATTCAATACTGCCTGCTTCTTGCATGCTTTGAATATCTCGTACGACAGAAATAGGGTCCAAATGGACTTTTGTCTTAATTTAACCAGTTTTAGTTTTTTTTTAACAATGCATAGGGTGAATACATTGTAATGAGCCATTCTGCTTCTGCAGACAACACCCTGACTAGCCTATCCTGTGTACAGAAGTCTAAAAAGTCACAAATAAAAAAAGAACACAACCACAACAATGAACCGGTCTACTGTGTTCTCCTTAGGCCTGAGGAGGGAAGGTGATGTCTGAGTGGGGCTGGGGGTATCTGAACCTGAGCACGTGGGAATTTCTTTGTTTGAACTGCAGTGCAATCATGTTTTTTCCCTTAATATTGTGTGTACACAAAATTAAAAGGTAAAACCTTACAGAAGCCAAGCCGCTAAATTTCACCTCCTGTTATATTACTATAGCAACCTGCGTGAGTGTGCAAGCAGTCAGAACAAATTGACTTTACTCGCTTGCTATTTGCAATGCAGACACTTCAGACGCAGTCTAAAAAACATATCTGAGATATAACATCCTGAGTCAACAAAATGTACAGGAAAGGTAAATAATATTCATTGTTTCATTGATTCATTGTCCTTCTGTGACCATTATTTTACCCTGAAAGATACTGATGTTACAGACCTACCTGGCATCAGCTTCACTATAATACTCTCTAGCAACAATGTCTTCAAATAGCTCTCCACCAGTGACACTAGAGGAAAAAAAAACAACAAAAAACAAGGGCTTTGTTAATATTACAAAGCTGAAAAAAGTGATCTAGAATTACAGAGAACAGATGTATTAATAAAAATAAAAATAAAAACTTTTGAGAATTAGTGTACCAGTTTGTATGGTGTTCAAATTGTATAAATGATCGATTCTTCTTTATTAAAAATTATTTTTCCTACACTAGCACTTTTTGATTAAGTTAAGACACCCATTAAAACGGGATGACCTGTTCTTATGCCATAATGATGGTGACAGGGTTTGGAACAATAATCCAGAAAATTGTCACAGGACATAAATAAATATGTGAAGCAGGCAGAAAAGCTCCACCACATCAATGTCTCATTCAGTATAGAAGTAAAAAGTGTTAGCTGAGATACTCACAGGTCAAAGACAAGGTAATGAAAGCCTTCCTCTGAGATACTGTCATGGAGCCGCACTGAGAAAAGAGTGAATGTGAGAGAGAACGTCAGGCACAGAATGTGAATATACTGGAGGCAGATTCAGAATTCTGGCATAAAGTGTGCACTTAGACTGAAAGAACATCAACTCAAGTTTCCTGTCACATATAGATCACGTTTTACAATATCATGCATCTAGGATGCAGTCCACACGAGAGAAACTTGTTGAAAATTGGATATCACATTAAGAGACATGTAATAAGCCTCAGATAAAGAATCAAGAGAGAACATTAAAAGACAGACATTTATAATGGTATAATCACAGCTCGGTCTCCACCGCTACAATATATATTACAGTTATACGGCTGAGCACAGAGCCAGGACATTAACATGTAGTAGAAGGGACTTAACATTTTTAATCATAAATGAATTGTTATTTATTAGGAATTACAAAAAGCACATGGCTAGCACAAGAAAGTATGTCAGCCAAGAGTGCACAAACCACTCTTGTCAACGTATCTTTCTAACATCTAACACATCATTTTTTCATTACCGCTTATACCGTGGTCATGGAAAATATGAACATATTCAGTGGTGTGAAACATTAGAACTAAAAATCTTCATGCCACGTCCCACAGAGTAGTTTGTGTCAGTGACTGATTTTAAAGGTTGAGTAGTGAACAGGGTTAAATTTTAGTTTGATTAAACTTTATTTAGAACTGCAAGATGTAAAATCCAAAGTGAAAGTACTCACTCACTTCCTCTCTCACCATAGTAAAAAGCTATGTTAAGTAGCTACATATTTAAAGATGTCGTCATCGCTTCTATTAAAACACACATTTGCCAAATTCAGCCAATATCTCCTGACAGTCTGCAAACTAACTGTTCCGTGTGTCCACTGAGGAGAAAGTGGGGTAAAAATCCAGTGTTCACACACAGCCCAAAATCTGTAGATGAGAAACAAAGTGTATTGGTGTGAGCCACACAACACTATTCCAGCCAATCAGCAACAGGGGCTCGTGGTGTCGAGGAAAATTGTTTTTAAATATTTAGATAGATTTTCTTTCTTCAGCTTGTCAAAAAACGCGAGAAAACAAACCCTTGGGCTCATCAAACACTAGACCTAGACCTATAGTAGACCTGTAGTACCAAATTATGATTAGAATAATCAGTTAACATCACCTGAAATCTTCAAATCACATCATTATTTAATTTCTTTGCTAGCCCTAAACTGCCACAATAAATTCTTTTGGTTGACGAGAAAAAAAAAAAATCATTAAATATCTTTGGTTCAAAATATTAAATATAGCAAATCTAGAAATAATTTTTCTTGTATTTTCCATACAGTCCCAAATTTTCCTGATTTGGGGTTGGAGAAAGAACTTAAGCCGCAATTTGAACATGCAAAAAAGAAAAACTTTAAAAGCCAAGCAGTATTACACATTTCCTGGAAATTGAAATGCATCACATTAAACGCCCATCTATGTGTTCTGTAATACAATCCATCCAGTAAGTAGTTTAAAAACACATGTAAGTGCTGCTCGTATACCACTAAGTATTACTAAGTGTGTATTGAATGTGGATGAGAGTAAGAGAATGAGAGTAAAAAGACCTTATTCTTCTTTTCTCAATTGCCCCCTTTGTTAAGAGTTTATTTGCAGTCAGAGTAGACAACAAGATAAGCTGTCCCTTTTGTAAAAATGGAGAGTGAGAGAGACGAGAGAGACCAAAAACAAGAAAAAAGCAAGAAGGCATGACAGACAGATCAGGTGTGACTGGCAGGCATCACAGGAGGACAGCCGTGTGTTGATGTGTTTGACAACACTCTCCACCACTATTATCAAAACGGATTGAAGGAATATCTTGTGGAAGAATAGTGTTTATCCCTTCAGTACAGTTCCTTGTTGAAGCTGTACGAGGGTAGACTGCAGAGACTTGCGATGACTGTTTTTTCTCCTTAATTTGTCAATCATATGACTATAATTGCATTAAAATTCCAGTTTTGAGTGCTTCTGTACAGTTATTTACTGCTTAGGTTGTGGACACAGGAACACAGGTGTCTTCCTTGCATTCAGTTGGGTAGCACTTAAAATAAAGGTAATGTAATAAAGCTTGTATTTTCTACAGCTGTGCCATTACAGTTTATATTTACAGAAGCCAAGCACAAGCTAGATAATATCCAATAGCATGTGAGATGCTAGCCAAGAAAGGCTAATTTATTTATTTATTTTTATCATCAACGTACATCATAAATTCCAGGCGAATGCAATCACTAGCATTAGGATGCACTGTTTTTGAAATTAGTTACAAATCTACTCAGTAGCTAAAAGAACATAAGGTCATGACTATGTGCATCACAGCTGGAATGAAGTGGTCCAGGAAACTTTGTGTTTTAATGCTAAAGCTATTTGAGAGGTGTCTTCTGGTCCATCAACACTCACTTATACAAATGGTTCAGAATGATGTTGATAACCAACATAACGTTTGTGCTTGTGGTACAAACAGGTATCATGAAAAACTTGTTCCTGCACCAAATACAAATGTAATCCAAAAACAAATCAAACACGAATATAGATGTAGTTAAAAGTATCCTCATCCATGTTCAGCAGATTATTCTTTCACAGCAGAGAAGTAGTAAGCATGACCAATCATTCATAACCAGCAAAAGTAGAGCGGCTCCACATGCTGAAACATAAGGTGATACTGCTGTTATTTTCATGATTTTGCACGAGGTCACTTGTTATGGTGAGCTTCACGTACATCCTCTTTCACTTAATGCAAATTTGCATCAGTTAGCTCTCTGCTCGTATCGCATTTGCCTAACACTGTCTCTTTCCTTTATGCTCAGGGCTTGTATTACACAAAGGTACAGCTCCATAGAATTCCATAGGAGCACAGGTCTCAATAAGGAGCTAACCTGAATGTATGTTGATAGTCAGTTACATGCTTCACTTTGCCATTGGTGGCTTAAAATAAGATATAATAAGATACAGGTGTGGGTGCCGGCTTACTGTTCCAAAGGTCGCAGGTTTAAGCCCCACTATCACCAAGTTGTCACTGCTGTCCCCCCAGTGCAGCTAACTGGGTTATCAAAGGCCAGCCATGTCCCTCACTGTCTATAGGGAGAGGCATGTAAAAGAACCAGTGCTGACATTCATAAAGAGTAGGCCATTGAGTTGCCGTCAGAGTGTTTCTGCCCTGCGATGGCCTTGCGAGCTGTCCAGGGTGTACTCTGCCCTCACCCAGAGTCGGCTGAGATGGGCGCCAGCCTTTCTGCGACCCTAATTAAGATTAAACGGTTCAGAAAATATATGGATGAAGATACAGGTGTTTATTGTGAAATGGCTCTGGTTGTGTTGCTCTGCTCTTGACCAGAGTGATGGACTCCCAAAATATAAACAACTTTGTGATTTAACTACCAGGACTTAGTTGCTGAGTCACAATGAAGGTAATGAATATAGTGAATGAAAAATGCTAGTGTTGCACAGTGTCATGGGAGCAATGTGTACATTTCCCTGTTAATGTACACAGCTTCACTTCTAACCTCCCATAATGCACAACTCTTCTCTGAACAGATAAGTGCTGTTAATTTTAAAGCTGGGGAAATAAACACCACATACCTCTCTGACCATTCATCTTCCAACAATCTTTTTTAAGGTGCATTATGTAAGAAGAGAGGGAGGGAAAGCAAAGGGGGGGGGGGGGGGGGGGTGTGGGGGTGGGGGGGGTGTGGGTT